>CM061536.1:42524018-43724018 GCA_030545055.2 Neoaliturus tenellus
GCCTTAACCCTGCTTCACATTTGTGAAGAAGATTGACTGGTCCCACGCCTACAATGGTCTACGGGACGACGCTGGACAAGGCATGTTTTTAAAGTAAGCACCGTTTTGAAATACTAGAAAAAACCATTAGAGATTTTTTTATAATTTTATTTTTACATAAAAGCCTGTACTTTAATATACTGTTCTACATAATTTCCGCCATTATTAAGGCACTTGTCATATCGCCCAATTAGCTTTAAAATTCCGTCGTCGTAGAAATCCATAGGCGTCATTTGGGGGGGGGCAAGGGGGGGCAGTTGCCCCCCCCCCCCCCCCAATAATTTTGGTGATTTTTTAAAAATTGGAAATTAAAATGTTAGGTTATGTAATATGGTGAAATATTTGTACATAACAATTTGTAAACTTCTGAATCAGACTTTAACATAATGTCTACTTTGAATTATTTACACAAAACTCTTAAATTGACTCATTCTGCAATCGTCATCTTTATCAGTTCAAAAACAGTTCAAACAGTTCAAAACATTTTTATTCAGTATTTGATACAAAGATTTACAATTATCAACCCATGTGCTATATAACAACACGTGCGGGCTTGTTATTTTCCATTAATAGTATCAAATTAACCTAACAGTCATGCAGAACAGTACATGCTAACGTAATTTAAGTACATGCCAAAAAAATTAAGTGATACAATAAAGCAATGCTCAAATAAATTTTTTATCAATTTTTTAACTTTCATTAACAAAGTAGCTTTTATATGCAGCAAAATAATAATAAATTAATTTTAAAAGCAGGAAAAGAGAAATCATCTGTTACAAGTGCAAACAAATTAAATAAATATAAGACAGTTAAATATAATTCACATAGATTGAATAAGTTAAATAAATTAAATAAGTTACATGACATGCAATTGAGGTCTATCAATTTCTAATGACACACAATCAAGAACTTTCATTTTTACTCGAGGCTTATTTCCAACAAATAACTCCTTACCATGCTTATCAGTAAACCAGTTAAATATCTTGGGGCCCAGATAACACAATTGGTTTCTACTCATTTCCCTATTAAATGATGGCACTTGAAGGTATGTATGTTGAGCTGAGCGAGTGATTCTGTAAACTGGCTTCTGAGGAAAGTTATGAAAATATTTATAAACATACATTAAACAATTATACAAATATATCTGGTTTACATTTAGAATATTTTGTTCGATAAATATATGACTTATTCTGTCCATTCGCTTAATATTATTTATTATTCGCACCGCATTTCTTTGACATATGTTAAGGGGTTTTAAAACAGTTTGATAAGTACCACCAAAATGAATTAACCCATATCGTAGCGTGCTGACAAACCATGATTCATACACCTTTTTCAAATATTGCTGTTTCACATTATTTCTTAAATGATACAATGAGTAGTTAACTTTTCTAAGCTTCTTGCACAAATAGTTTATTTGTTGATCCCATTTTAGTCGGGAATCAATGTAAACACCCAAGTATTTAACAAAATCGACAATCTCTAGCGGCTGACACTCACAATGATACAGACAATGATGTTTGTGACAGTAAAATTTATAGTTATTCTGCAAGTCTTCTCTTCGCTGGTCATAATCAAAAAACAATATACATTTAGACTTAGAAGAGTTAATAAGCAATTTATTTTTTACTAACCATTCCGATATTTTATTTAAATCCATGTTTACATTCAACATCAACGCGTCTTTACTGTTAGCAGAACAAACCAACGCTGTGTCGTCTGCATATGCAAATATTTTTGAATTGAACTGTAGATCTAACAAATCATTAATAAACAAAAGGAAAATAACAGGGCCCATAACTCCGCCCTGTGCTGTGCCATATTTTAACTCTAAAACATTACTCTTCACACCATTTATTTTGACAACCTGTTTCCTTGATTTTGAGAAAGACGTAAGCCAAGAAAGAGCCATGCCCCCTATTCCATATTTCTTAAACTTATTTATTAATACATCTATATCCAAGACATCGAAAGCTTTTTGAAAATCTAAGTACAATGCTAATGTAAATTTGCTGTCTTCTATGGAGGATGTTATGCTACTCACATGATTCTCAATAGCCAGATCTGTCCCCTTACCCACCAAAAACCCAAACTGATTTATAGAGAATACTGACCTTTCATTGAAATAAATCATTAACTTATTTTTTACAACAGTTTCAAATATTTTGGCAAGTGTGCTAATCACAGAGATCGGGCGATAAGATGAAACTTTTGTTTGATCCCCAGATTTGTAAACAGGAGTAACACATGCCACTTTAAATTCATCAGGCACTAAACCCTGTTGCAGTGATTTACAAAATATATCATGTAAAACTGGTACAAACACATCCAAATTGTTTTTTATCGTCAAAATATTGATCCCGTCAATCCCACTGCTGGGTTTGTTTTTCATACTTTTTATTACATTAAAAATATCAGCTTGACTTACTTGAATATTATTTAAAAATACCTCATAATTGTTCAAATCATTATCATTAAACAAGTCATAACCAAAATTCTCTTCTCTTAAATTGGAAACAACATTACAATAATAATCATTAAATGTATTAGCTATTTTATACTCATTACCAACCACTTGCAATACTTTGTCCTCAACAGTTATTTTATCAATAGACTTATTTTTACTTTTAATTATCTTCTTGATCACTCCCCAATATTTTTTTGGCTCGCCATTACATCTCTCGATCTGAGTAGAGTAATAGTTCACCTTTGCTTTCCTAATTTCTCTTGAAACAAGTTTGGCTACACTTTTATATTCAGATCTTAAAACTAAATTATCTCTATTTTTAGCTAATCTCTTAAATATTCTATTTTTACTGTTAATGAGAAATACAAGATCATCTGTTACCCATTCTGACCTTCTTCTACTTTGACTATTTGCTTTACGCAGTTTACATGAGGTGAAATAACATTCATTATAAATTTTGTAAAATTCCTTAACACAAGTTTCAACATCATCTGCACTGATTATTGAATTCCAGTTGGCAGACGAAAGCTGCCTCCTTAACAATTTATAGTCTACTATTCTAAAAAATCCACAACATTCTTTTTTATTTTCTATACCAGACAATGAAATATCCACCCCATAGTGATCTGTTATACCCAAAACAATTACACTGCTGTCAAATGTTATACTTTTTGAGTTTCTTATTAATACATGGTCCAAACAGGATACAGAATTGTTAAAAACTCTTGTAGGAGAATTTACATGACTTTCAAACCCATATGAGGAAATTAAATTAAGATAATCTCTGCCAGAACCGTTATTTAGTTTATTCTCTAAAATGCAAACATTTAAATCCCCAGTAATTATTGTTGGGTCATTTGAGAATTTTAGTATTACTTCAAATTCATTTTTAAATTCATTGTATGCAAATTTACTTTGTCGGTAAATAGCAAAAAGAGATAGCTTTACAAAACTATTGTTACAAATCATGTCCATGGTTACATTTATAACTTCCGCAGTTCTGAGGAGGTAAAGCTGAGATGAGTAGTGGAGGGCAGAGTCCAAGTAGATAACCACTCCACCAGCTTGATTGTCTGGTCTAGGCTGAAGTAGCATGTTATATCCGGGCAGTTGATATTTTGTCTCTTCTCCTTCCTTTATCCATACTTCAGTTAAAACAATAATAGAATACGGTTCCGGAAGACTATTTAAATATACAGTCAATTCATCATAATGCTTCCTCAAACTTCGAATATTTAAATTAAATATTTTAAGCCTCTGAAATAGACTTAATTCCTGAGTCATAAATAAAGGAAACACTGAATGATTGTTTCAATGGTATAACTTTAGTTTCCAGCGAGCAGTTTGTTTATTTGATCAATAGAAGTTACACGGACCTTTTTGTCATTTTCAGATTTTTTGTAGAATATTTTCCCTTCTGCAGGCCACACATACTTGTACCCATTGTTCTTGAGCTTTTTAGCATGATGTAAAAGAGTTTTATTAAACAATGTGAGATGTTCATTAATATAGACCTTAGTCTCAGGGATACCAGGCATAAAGTCTGTGGATTTTAATCCTGTTCTCTTACTATTTACAAGAAAAGCATCCCTTGTGCGTCTGTCTGTAAACTGAAGAACGATAGGTTTAGGTCCTGTTGTACGTGTTGTAGGCACACGATGCACAGCCTGTACATCGACCTTAAAATTAATAGGCACATTTATAATATCTGCTATTTTATTTACTATGGAAGACATGTTTTCATGATCTCCCTCTGGGATTCCTTCAATCTGAACATTTCTATTTCTATTGTATTGTTCCAGCTCCTCAAAGCGACATTTGTATGTATTAAGTTCTTTTTCCAGTGTTTTGGCTTTATTTTCTAGCTTATCATTAGACTTTTCTAAATTTTTTATTTTAGATTCCATCTCTTTAGTTTGCTGCTCATAATCATCAATTTTACCTTGAAAAAAATCTAAAGATTGTCTAAAATCAGTAATCTGATTGGTAATTTTCTGCTCAAAAACACTCAACTGTTTAGTAAAGGTATCCTGAATTTTTTCTAATAATTCTTCATGCAATTTAGAAATCATATCCGGAGGCAAACAATCCTTAGATGAATTATCTTTAGAAGACTTACTTGCATTGAGACATGTTTTACATTTCCAAGAATCTCTTCTTTGCACTCCCATGCGCTTCCATGTATTTTCCATTACACCCGAGCACTTAAAATGACAGCCAACTGTGTGTGTGTGTGTGTGTGTGTGTGTGTGTGCGTGTGTGCGTGTGTGCGTGTGTGCGTGTGTGCGTGCGTGCGTGCGTGCGTGCGTGCGTGCGTGCGTGCGTGCGTGCGTGCGTGCGTGCGTGCGTGCGTGCGTGCGTGCGTGCGTGCGTGCGTGCGTGCGTGGGTGCGTGGGTGCGTGGGTGCGTGGGTGCGTGGGTGCGTGGGTGCGTGGGTGCGTGGGTGCGTGGGTGCGTGGGTGCGTGGGTGCGTGGGTGCGTGGGTGCGTGGGTGCGTGGGTGCGTGGGTGCGTGGGTGCGTGGGTGCGTGGGTGCGTGGGTGCGTGGGTGCGTGGGTGCGTGGGTGCGTGGGTGCGTGGGTGCGTGGGTGCGTGGGTGCGTGGGTGCGTGGGTGCGTGGGTGCGTGGGTGCGTGGGTGCGTGGGTGCGTGGGTGCGTGGGTGCGTGTGCGTGGGTGCGTGGGTGCGTGTGTGCGTGTGCGTGTGCGTGTGCGTGTGCGTGTGCGTGTGCGTGTGCGTGTGCGTGTGCGTGTGCGTGTGCGTGCGCGTGCGCGTGCGCGTGCGCGTGCGCGTGCGCGTGCGCGTGCGTGTGCGTGTGCGTGTGCGTGTGCGTGTGCGTGTGCGTGTGTGTGTGTGTGTGTGTGTGTGTGTGTGTGTGTGTGTGTGTGTGTGTGTGTGTGTGTGTATATTGACTGGAAGCATAAAATACCCGAAAGGTGACGGCAGGCCAACGCTTATAGATTAAGATGTAGAAAATGATGGATCGGACGTGAAGGTCCAATGAACTAATCCACACAGTCTCAGTACCTAGCAATCTGTGATTTTTGATCATTATGAGCTTTGCCTAGTTTACAAGACAAAAGTTTACAATATTCGACAATTGACACTGAGATTCACTGCAGCCTTTTGCAAACATCACTGATGAACACACATGAGTGTCTTTACAGCAAGATTAGCCTACCTACCGCTTTGACAAACTTTTTGCCAACAATGGGAGCCATGTTGAATTTTTCAAATAAAACTTATATCCAGAAAACTTGAGAATATATGTTATTTTACATGTATGAAAAGTTTTATTTGCTTGCTAATAAACATTTTACACAGCAACAGTTTTTTTTCTTTTTTTGGGGGGGGGGGGACAAGGTGTATAACACTGCTACATATTGCAGGGGGCCAGCGCAAGGATGGAGAGGTGTTAGTTGTGCGCAGCGGGCGAGTGCTCTCCCTGGCAACCTGGCATCTAGTCCGCGCCGGTCGTTACGGCAACCGTGTTTTCCTTTGGGTTGACGGTGCGGTCACTACAGCGTCATTGCATCAGGGCGAGGCATTACTCACGACAGATCATCCCATCTTTCTTGGTAAGACAATAGTTTTCTTAATAACATGATCACTTTTTTGTAGATTCTAATTTTTCAAATCCATAATTTTTTCTAGGAAAATAATATTGTATTTAGAAAATGACCAATTTTGTCTAATAGCTTTCTTTCAGGTTGAATATTTAAAAATATTCACCCTGAACGATGTTTGGTAACCAAATATCGTGAAACAACATGAATTTATGAGCAGTAGATTATGGAAAGTCGTACTGTTCAGAAAAGTCAACGCTTTTTCAAACGGATGAAACATATTTATGGATGACTTATAAGATTTGCATGTCTTCTCTGATCTATAAGTAGGCTGTGATTGATCTATTGTTCTAATAATTAAAAGACTGTCTCTCTAGTATGAGTCAATTGTAACTTATTTAGTTTGATTTGTATCTTTGTCCCATTGTCTTTTTTAGGATGGTTTAACTCTCGGCTCTGTAATGTTGACCTGCGGTAATAATCAGCCTAGCAACTATCCAAATTTGTTGATCTTAAATGCCCTTGCTATTCATAACGGTGATAGTCAGCCAATCACCCTGGATATACAAATGGTTTTCATTGCACATGTGTTTGTGAAAGACAGAATGGAGATATTCGATTTGATTATCACACAGGTGGGGTGCCGGACCTGTCGCAACTGCCGCCTGGTGCTGTGGTCGGCTTGCCTGTTGCGCTGACAGGCTGCGTGCGCCGCGTTACACTCAACTGGCGGCAGGTCCCGCTTGTAGCCTCGACTGTGCTTTCTGCCCGGAATGTGGACGACTGTGACGGCACAGCCTGCGGCGGCGACGTGTGCCTTCACGGAGGCACTTGCTGGCTCGATACCTCACTCAAACCCCACTGCACTTGCACTCAGGTAACGTTGGATAAGATTTGGTTAGGTTAGGTTAGGTTACGTAAGGTTTAGTCATATTAGGAGGTTAGGGTAGGGTTTATTAAGGAGGAAAGACAGGTCAAATCAACACACAGGGTTGCCACAGGATTTTTTAGGCCATTTTTCCTGACTTTTCCTGACTTTTACTGACCAATCTGAGAGATTTTTCCTGACTTTTCAACTGCAGGGTTTTACAAAAAAAGACTCGGTTTTCGGTTGTAGTGAATTTCCTTTAGAACATTTTTTTAATGCAATCTCCGCATTCCCTTAGTTGCCCATCACTAAAATATTTATTGAAATCCCCCGTCACAGCAAAATACTCAGTGTTTTTCTAATATGGTTTAGTTAATTAACTAAAGAAAATAAAAAATTTTATTTAAATATAGCATTCATTAGGCTTATTGAGATTTTTATTGGGAAATGCTAAAAATAAGCAATATACCAAGTTTTATTGGTTTCCCATAAAAAATAAAATGGAAAACTTGTTTTTTTTTAATTTTTCCGTAACCAGTGAAGCTAAGTAAATGATTCAGAATACTAAATTATTTGTTTTTTAAAGTTATTTTGAATGGTCTCTTTGAAAATTGATGAATTAAAATTTTTAGGGTGAAAAATACCAAACACCCCTATTTTGATCTTTTTGAAACCCCATAAAACCCTGTTCTGACTGTCCGATCAACCTGGTTTTCGAACTTAACCTGAAGAACGCTGTCTTACACCTTACCAAATTTCATCGAAATAAAAGGTGTCTTTCAAAATTGATTGTGTAAACGGACACATATATAGGTACATACATATATATGAATTTGAACAAACGGTGATTTTGGCTCCTATGGACCTCAAAACAAAAAAGGAATACGGTCCCGGCCTTTGGTCTTATCATGAGTATTATCATGATAGTGTATTCCCTATAATGAAATTCGCTAATATTCCCTGTAGAGAAATTGGCTAAAAATAAAACAAAGTGTTCCAATAATAATGTAAAAACTAACATTATAACAATGAAAAACATAATAGAAATATAAATATACATTATTAATAGGTAATTAATGTATAAAATTAATACAATTCACCCACTACTTAGTAATTCTGATTTATGAAAACGATCAAAAATCGAGACAGTCGGATTGTGCCACTGCAAATTTTCCTGACTTTTGGCACTTTTTCCCTATTTTTCCTGACTTTCGGAATTTTTTCAAACTTTTTCCGGACTTTTCCTGACCAAAACCCAAAAATCCTGACTATTCCTGACTTTTAATGACTTTTAATGTCTGTGGCAACCCTGTCACATCTATCAGTATTTAATTAGTCTGATTGTAATCACTTTGTTATGCTGTAACAGTATCGAACACAACATAAATTGACTTCAAAGGCATAACAATTAAGAGACAAATGAATTATCGGCACAATCTCATAAAATAAACTGGGTAAATAACTTTTGTTCTTTACGTCGTTTTGTTTTTGACGCCAATAGCTCTAATCCTAAGTGAGTGTACACCTGACATTTCCCAAAAATATTTTCCACTTTTATCTCATCAGCTTATTTTTTAGCCAACTGAAGATGAATCTAAAGATGATGAAGAACCCCAAGACAAACGGTCTCTAGTATATGGATAAAATGGGGTGAAAAGTAACTTTTAACAAGAGTTCCTGTTACTAACGTTTATGACAACAACAGTACAACAGTATGAATATAACATTTCCAAACTTTTCCTAGGAATAAAGTTTATCTGCCCTTTATTTTAGGTAATGTATTTCCAAAAGTATTTATGAAAAAGTACTACGGAGGTTAAAAATAAAATTTCATGAACTCTAAAAACCCTAGCTAAAAGAAGAAATTAAAAATTGAAGTAGGACAAATATTCTCATTGTAAACAATTCTTACAAAAAGTAGGAAGATATTATGATGGGATTCAGAATATTATCAAAGTTAATGAGTAATTGAAAGATATAGATGACGGACACCCACTTCTGAGATAAATAAAATCAGTTATTTACAGGAGTATGCCGGGGAGAGATGTGAGAATTTAGTCTCTTGTTTGGACCTTCCCTGCGATAATGGAGGCTTGTGCATCAAAAACCCCGGAAGCAAACCAACCTGTCAGTGTCCAGGCGGCTGGGAGGGGCCCTTCTGTTCACAAGGTAAAATAGTCACAATCAATGTTGTTTTACACACAGTACTGAATTACTGGGTTTTAATAATAAAAAATGTCAGTAAGATATGTATGTACTGATTTTCGTAACACTTTCATCACAAATGGGACATTCACATTGCCACCTAGCTCCTCAATGCGTATGATTTTAAATAAAATATAATTTCCAATTTTCATATATCAACACATAGTTAAAAATAGTAGGTTAACAGTATCACCATACTCTTAACCATGGTGTTATCGTCTCAGAGAAAAGATACTAATTCCTCAATGTTCCAAATTAGAAGTTTTCGAATTCTCTGTGTGTCATGATTTGAGATGCTGTTTCTATAGTCATGCAGCATATGCAGAGAGGTAGTTGTAAAACCCAAGACTGTATGAGCTATAATTTTACAGTTGCCAGCAACTCCTATATTGACCCCTCGGCTTTCCAATGGCATGCTGGAGTTGGAGTAACTAAAGCAACTAAAATTGAAGAAACTATGATTTTCAGCGCTGCCAAAAGGAGCGCCCCACTTTGGTGAGGAAAGCTATCTGATGCTTGCCCCATTTAGCAGCCCCATCAAACGGGGGCAAGAAGGCGGGGGAAGCCGGAGGAACAAGGACATTGATTTTTTGTTCATCAACTTCTCTACGGCTCACTCAAATGGCATGATACTGTGGACTTCTCAGGTATAGACAATGTTCCTCTCGTTTGAATTCTTATAGTTAACCGTTCCATGTAGCAAGTTCCATACCTAAGAGTAGACCATAGTTAAAAAACAATGGTACATTAACACTAGAGGGTTTATGAGCTGTTAATAAGGTCTGTGCAAACTGGAAATTATTAATTTTTCAATTACCTCAACTCAACAATATATAATGTGTAATACCGTATGTGATAAAAGTGATTGGGGAGTGTTGTCCAAATAGTGCGTGTCTCTTAGTTTGGAGTTAACCAATTTGGTATTGATCAAAAAGACCTATTATGAATTTATATAACAATTTGTAATTGCATGCGGTTTTCTATAGTTGATGGCTCATTAATTATTAATCAATGCATTTTTCTAAAGCTACATAAACTTAGTGACAAGAACATGCTTTGGATTTTTCCCTATAATATAGAAACACCATTGTTGATATGAAAAGTATCATTTTATTTATAAGCTATGAAATTTACTTTTTTATTTTTTCATATTTTTACGAATCCTCCAACTTTTAGTTAGACCTTGTAACAATCAACATCAGAGTAAAAATAACCTAAACAAATACCAAGAATGAAAAACCTTAAGACAGAATCAGATTACCAATACTGAAAAGTTGTTAACTTTGCTTTTACCCTCAGTGATGGAAAATGACAGTACTTAGTGACTTTTTATAGAATGTTTTTAACTTATTTAATTCCTGTTTTCATAACTTTTGATGAATTTTTTTGACCATTTGGCAGGATAAAGAGTTTGTTGGAGTGGGAGTGGAGAATGGGCGACTAAAAGTGACTTGGTCCTGGCAAGACACGGAAGCCAGCGTTGCGACCGTGCCGACTCCAGTGGTGGCAGACGGCAACTGGCACGACGTCACCGTCAGCTTGACCAATCACAACGTGAGCGTCTGGTGCGACCGTGGAGAACCCCTCACCTTCCCTAGCCTCGGACGCAGACCGGTCACCACGGACGGAGTCATACATTTGGGTACCGTAATGAGAAACTTATAGAGTATTTACCTCATAATCTGAAGTCGATAATTAGACAATGAACAAAGTTTTATGCTTGACCCAGTAGTTTCTGATGAGCAACAGTGGGACCTCACTACATCCACTGGAATACTCTGATTATCTGCTCGGTTCAACAATGCCGAAAGTTTAACTTCTCAAATAATGATTGGAAAATGTATTATTAGTATTGTCGATTGTGTCTGTAGTTAGACTTACGCTATTCAGTGCTATTAACCTACATCAAAAAGTTCTGTGAAGTGTTGGCTGTACATAAAATAATCATCACATTTGGCAATTTAATTTATGTGTAGTTAGTTTTACGTTGAATTTAGAGATTGCAGTGACGCCCGCCCGTGCCTGCAAATAGTGAACTGATGAACAACTATCTTTAAATTATATAATTATGTATAATGTGACCTCACTGTTAAGCTACGTTTAGTGAGGCTTGTTGTTGTAATGTTATGTATGATAAATAAATAAATATCTAGATAAATATAGATCAAAGGCAGAACTGTCCCTGATTTTTTACGATTATTAAAATCTATTTTAATTGACGCAATTGCATTCATCTATGTTATGTTAATAAAGAATTTGTCTATTGTCTACTGTCTGTAAGTGTCAATTACATGACCATGACATATTTTAAGGTTATGATCTGTAGAGAGATCATAAATGTTTATTTTAGTTTAATTTTAAATTTACTGACGCAGGTGCTTTGTACTGTAGAACATCTTTATTTATTTTATTATTACAGTACACTCTCGTTCATCGGACTCGGCGACATCGGAACTCCGCTTCATAGGAACTGAAAATCTGGATATTATTTTTTTTCTTACGAAATAAATAATTTTTCCGTTTTAGCGCCTTCAATTTCCATTCGTTCTATCCGCACAACAGTTAAGTATCACATTTTGCATCTAAAGTCATCAGGCGTTTTCCATAATCTGTACCCATCGATGTGATTTACGAGGCCGTGGAGTATTCGCACAAAAATAGAAAGAGGAAGGGGGCTATTGTGAACATCAGTGTTGACCGCTTCCCAAACTGTCATTCAGTCTGTCTCGCGTCGCTACTGCACCTGTGTGGAAGTCAGTTGACTGCTGGAATATGAATATGGAATATGAGAATAAAGATTTTAGATCTTTATTTCCTGCGTTGTTTTTATTCCTATAGGTTCATTGTTACCATGTTCAAAGTTTGAGTTCCTTATTTTCATAAAATCTCTTGTGTTATCTTAAAAACAAGAGTGAATACAATCACGACAGGTTACCGTACGGGCGGAAATGATGACCCACGATGGACTCCGCTTCATTGGAATTTTTTGACATCCGAACCGGCCGTCCGCCACATTAGTTCCGATGAACGAGAGTGTCCTGTATTTTAAGTTGGTAGCTGGCTATAATAGCCAAACGATATATATATTTTAAAGTTTACTTAAAATTACCACTGCAGTCCTTCCGGGCAATGATTTGTCTTTGATGATATTCTAACAAAAAATTTGTGTAAAATAATAAATACGAGACAACTAGAAATAATTCTTGAAAAACTAAAAAATATAATATACTATTCAATTTGCAAGAACAGAGTGTACAAACAGAGACACTAACAACCAGTAAAGTACCATAGCACAACAGCAATGACTAGGTGCATCTAAAATTTGAAAAGTTATTTTATGATTTTAATCTAGCCAGGCATTTTGGAACAAGTTAGTACGATTTTCTCACCTAGGCAAATGCCTAGCCCACATCTCAATTCCTGGCAGGAAGAAGTTCAGGCCCAGGTTACCTTATCTAATTCAAGATTAACCCTCTGATTTTTTTTATTTTAAAAATCTGTTAATATCAAACCAGTATTGTAATAGGCTGCCTCACTTTGAACTTATTCCAACTCAACCATAATGGGTATTGTTTCAAATGACACATTTCAAGTCTTTTAAGAATTTATTAAAAACAATGAACAATTTTTATTAGACACTAATAAATTCCTTTGTGTGGTTTAGTCATGCTTTTGTCTGATATGTCTTCTCAAGTGCCACTTCGAATGGAATTTTTTACCACAAGAAGCACAGGCAAATTCAGGTTTTTCATTGAGATGAATTTTACTGTGCCTCTCCATGTGATGCCTCCTTTTGAATTCTTTTTTACAAACGTCACATTTAAAATAACTTAGTTCAAAATGTACCTCCGCCTTATGAGACCTTAAGTGGATTTTAGTTGCAAATGTTTTAAGGCATATTTCACACTTAAAAGGTTTTTCATCAGAATGAGAAAATGAATGATATTTCAACTGATACGAATCTGAGTATTTTTTCCCACACTGTAAACATTTAAATGGACTTACTTCTGAATGCAGAATCATATGCCTTGACAAACTAGTCTGATGTGAGAAACTTTGATTACATACTTCACACTTAAATGGAGTTTCTCTTGTGTGTGAAAGAATATGTGTTTTTACATTAAAAAACTTTTTCAAACAAACAGGGCAAGGATACTTCCTTTTTATTTTTTTAATTTTATTTTTCCTCGCTTGCACCTTGTTGTTTCTATTTTTGGTAAAGTCTTCACCATCACATTCTATGTTCAAGATGTCTTCATCACTGTCAAGGAATTCTCTTTTCAAAGAGCTTCTTTGACCACCTATGTCCTCTTCTTTTAAAAATGAACCTTGCTTAATACTACTCAGTTTTTCTTCTTCAATGTCATATTCATCTTTAATAATAACTTCTTCTTTAATCTCAATTTTAAAAATATCTTGCTCAGAGTCCATATCAAATAAAGTCACAGTTGAGTGTTTTATAATGAAATTATAAAATCTCGACTGTATAAATATTTATTTTTATCAACTTGCAATACTCAACATAAATTACATGATGTGATGTTATATTTTGTCAAAGTCTTCATTAGATCTGGAAACAAACAGATTAAACTGCTAATTTGCCCAAGACACGTCGGTTCTTCCAAGTATGCTAAAATAATCTTACTAACTAGTTACAGCACTGATTTAATAAAATCAAGTACTTCCTTACTTATCACATTAGGAAAATATTTAAATCTTAATATACAGTAACACAACTAATACAACAAAGACAAAGTCTTGATGGCCCCAGGTAGTGTTGAGGTTTTACGACTATTTAAAAACTCACGAAAGAAGCAAAGTTTTAAGTTTATTATGATAGTGCTAGTGTTTCGCAAACCCGGACTAATGTGGACCAAACAGTGTCAATGTCAAGAGCCTATTCCCTCTGATCTTCCTGAAAACATGTGGGCTGAAGCTGTCAACACAGCTAATTACATAATAAATCGATGTCCTTCCAAATCTACAGGAAACTCAACACCATTTGTGAAATGGGTGGGTAGAAGACCATCAGTCCATCACATAAAAATATTTGGCTCAAAAGTATTTGTACTAAATAAGAGGGCAAGGGGAAGAAAGTTTCACCCTCGAACACAACAAGGAATCTTTGTCAGTTATATGAGTAATGCAAAAGCATACCAAATTTGGGTCCCGCAAGAAAAGAAAGTAAAAATTGCAAGAGCTATTAAAGTTCTTTAAAAAATGTATTATGAACAGGGGCAACAGAAAAATAATTATGAACTTGTTAAAGAACAAATCACAGAAACTGAAGAAATTAAAACAAATGAATATGATGATATACGAGGGCTATTCAGAAAGTAAAGAACGTTTTGGAATATAAAAAAAAAAAACAAGTAGAAGAAACCAATTTTATTGTATAAAGTTTGAAGAGCAACTAAAATACTGCTATTCTACATAGTCCCCCATGAGATTAAGGCATTTGTCGTACCGGTGAACAAACTTTGCGATTCCCTCTTTATAGAAATCTGCAGCCTTTCAATAGGCTATTTAAAATCCGTAACGACCTGTTCAAAATCCGTAACAATTTCAAAAAGTCTGTGAAACTTGAGGGAAAGATAATGAAAGCTCCGTTATCATGAAGAGGTGGTTTTCACGGATTTTCTCGTCAACTTTAGTGACCAGTTCATCAGCCACGATTCTCGGGTGTCCACTCTTCTGCTCATCATGAACATTGGTTCGGCCATTTCTAAACCGAATACACCACTTACGCACAAAACTTTTATTCATGACACTTTTCCCATACACCTCGCCCACTTGCCAATAAATCTCGATCGGTTTTAAGATTTTTGCCCACAAAAACCGTTTTAACGAACACACTTCGCAACTGGCGGGATTTTGTATAGGATCGGCCATTTTGAATTTAAATAGGCCTAAAAAGAAAACGGGCGGCATGACGATGCTCCTAGTGTCACGGCTGGATAGCCACTGAGGCCCCCGAGCGCTTTCATACCCAAATATAGACACACGCCTAGCGGCGTCAGATGGAAATGTTCCTTACTTTCTGAATTGCCCTAATAAAAGACTTGATAGAAGTTCCATACAGAAATGAGACCAAAAATAACAAACAAGAACAAGGTCAAGAGGAACAATTTGATAATGAGAATATAAATGAAGATGATAGATAGTAACACAGATGAATACTTTGGAATACCGGATGATGACTTTGAAGACCAGAATGATAATTCTAATGAACCTGAAAATGATGAAATACAACCTAAGCTGAAAAGGGGGAGAAAATCTCCAAAGTGGACTGAAGATTATCAAATGTCTGCAAATAAGTACAATGAAAGTTTAAAAGATGAAAATTTGGAGGAATGGAATGAAGCTATAAAAGATAAAATAATTGCTCATTTAAAAAATGAAACCTGGATTCTGGAAGATGAAAATAAAGAGTCAAATGTAACTGGATGCAAAATGGTAGTAAAAAGAAAATTTAAACCGAATGGAGAACTGAAAGACGCAAAGTACTATTAGTTGCCAAAGGATTTGCTCAAAAACCAGGAATCGACTTAGATGAAACTTTTGCACCAGTAGCAAAGCTTAGCTCAATCAGACTTTTAATTGGTATCGCTGTTGAAGAAGACCTAAGCATTGAGCAAATGGATGTTTCAACCACATTTTAAAATCCTATATTATAATACGAGCACTGTCTGAAGGGAGGTGTGTTCCACAATCTCGAAATCTAGCAGGTAAATTTTGCTTCAACTTTGCATTAAAGAGTGTTTTGGCCTAAAAGTAAGTTTAGAAACAGTCACAATCCCAGAAAAAATCTAATTTGGTCTAAGTTTAAAAGTAGTAATTTTTAACATAGGTCTTATAGGTTGCTATTTTGGTAATGAAACAACAACGAAGGGTATACAAAAATGAAGGGGACATGAATGTTAAGCAGTCTTTTTGAAACAGCTGTGAACTGTGAAGAGATATAGTTGGTTGTTGGTGGAAATTTAATAGCTTTATTACCATGACACAATGATAAAAGTGAATGAAAACCAACGAGCAAGGCTTGGTTAACCTGGTACTGGAGACTTTTTTAAAAGAGAAATTTTATATATGAAGCTACCAGAAAACCAACAAAAATATCTTCAAGATAGTTATTATCGATTAAAGTTCCAATGAGGACAAATCCTTATTCAACAAACTTAAGAAAATGCTAGATGAATTAAGGAAATCCACAGGTGAAAAGGTATGTCTTCTCAAAAAGGCAATATATGGTTTAAAACAGTCAGGAAGACAATGGTTCCATTAATATAATACCCCCCGTCGCAGCAGAGCTGCGTACTCAGCAAATTTCCAAGAGATCTTGAGATTTTGTATTTTCCACATAAACACCATAGGAATGAGTATGTAGGTTTGCTGCCATTGGATGTTATTAGAAAATGTTAGTTTTGTTAGAAAATGTAGTTAAGGTAAATATCAAATATGCGAGTAGAACTGTCATTGTTGGGCAATTTAAAGGGATATTTTTATACAGTAGAAGCCTTCTAGTCGGGAATCGGATGGTCGGGCCGCATAATAATACGGCCTCAGTCTTCCGAAAATGAAATAGTCAGCCGCGGCGTTCCCAATGGCCAAAATAGACACGAATCAAGTTGTTCTAAGTTATATTACTAAAATATATCTGTTCAAGTGCCCATTTCCCCAAATATTTTCTAAAGTATTGTGGTCATGTTCTATTTTCGATCGTTGTCTTTTTTTGGGTGTTTTGCGACCCGATCGTTGCTGTAGTAACACAGTCACTAGACGGATTCCTTCGCTATTACTTTTCCATTTATATGATAGAGTGCTTTGTTGACAGAGGACCAGTTTTACTGTCCATTAAACACAGTTTCATCACTAACAATTGCTTGTCCTTGTCAGGTAATTTCGGCTGCATTACAACATTTGAGCAAGCAAATAATTATTAGCGTTACAAAAATGACACTCGGGATTTATCGGGCAAATAAAATAAGCTTCACTGTTAAATACACACAAATAGTTCATGTTTTGAACACACATATAATACAAGTATCTAATAAACTTGTTTAATAAACCGCCGGTTAATCCAATGAACCGGTCTAGTCCGATCCTGAGATGGCCGGATTTGAGGGCTTTTACTGTAGAAAGAAACTTTTCTTGCCAGTACAGTTACCTGTGAGACGCACTTTGTAATACATCTCACATGTAACTCTGCTCTGTGGTAACTGATCATCTAAACTAACCTAACCTAACCTTTATAAGGGCTTTAAGTGATGTCTTGGATTAAGGTTACCAGTAAAAAAATTCACCTGGCAGAAGGCCACCCCAGATTAACAGAATGGAGTAACTGCCTAATCAACCGCCTGCAGAAGTGAAGGACTAGACCACCTGCAGCCACAGATATACAAATTGTGCTAATGATCATGTCTAACAAATAAAGTGTCATGTAATGATCAATAATATTTATGCGCTAATTGTAACCTTATTGTTACAGGTGGATTTCCTACGTCAAAAACTCTAATGGAGGAAACTTTCGGTGCATTTAAAGAAACGTTTCAAGGATGTATTCGAGAGGTCTCGTGGACTCATCAACCCAGTATTACAGACTTCACTAAGTACAAAGGAGATAAAATTGATATTTGTCCTCTTTTATAACTTATATGATGAAAAAGATCAAACACTGATATCAAAATAACATCACTGCCCATTAATACTGTAGATTGATAAGCAGCACATTCTTGTGTAGTCTATGATTAGTTGAAAAGTAATTCAACATTAGAATTTGGCATTTCTCTTAGACAAATTTGACAGTAAAAACTAAAGAGATTATTTCTTGATGGAGTTGAGAGTAAAACCATTGACCAAAAGCTTGTAGAAGGCTGACAGCAGAATGAAAAAATATATGTTAAAAGTAAGTAGGATATCCTGGTATATCCTAGGATATATGGACTTCTCTTTTAAACCTGATAAAATTTTGTGAAGTGCAAGTTGCTAGGTATTAGGAATGGCAAGGAATTAATTGTTAAACTCCTAAGTAGGTTTCCTATGACAAATCAATATATAAATTTGGTTTGGGTCACCTTTGTCTCCAGTTCAATTGGAGTCGCTGACTACGACCTAGGTTTCGACACCAATTGTGTCATGTTCACGTAGATGTCAGTTGAAGTTGAACATCAGGCTGGTCCTTGCGTTAAGCCGTCAAGGTTGACATTGTCGATGGTTAAAAGTAATTTAAAACACAACACAAACACACGCACATTTTACGAACAGTACAAAAACAATTTTTTACAACTAACGGGTGGCCGAAAGACAGATGTGCGCATCAACCGGTACCGGCGCAGGGAGGACACTCCTCCCCGAGTGTCCTCCACGCGCCGGTACCGGTCTTCAATTGAACTGGAGACGAAGGTAACCTAAACCAAATTTAAGTTTTACCAGTTCAGAGGCAAATCCTCCAATATGAATACAATATATAAAGTGTTACTGTAGGACTTCTAATGCCATTATCTTCTATAGTTAATCCCATAGTGTAAGGTATTTGGAATTTGAATTTTGAACCCATTTTCTATCAGGCTCAGCAGAAGTTGATTTGAGAATAAAAAATAGGGATTTTTTTAATATAACTTTCATCATAGTCAACAAATCATGCATGAAGCTTGCCAGTGGTTATGATAAAGCTGTGTTATCTGCCTCGATCCAACAGAAGTAACTGCTCAATTTCTTCTAACAGTTTCTCTCACCACTAACAGTGTAGTACACGTATAAGTCAATGGTAAAACTATTGGGTATTATAAACAGTTAAAAACTGATAAAACCTTACAACTTTAACTTTATCTTGAAAAACATAAGTAAATCAAACTCAAATTTAAGTTTTGAAAATGTACATTTGTTAAGTTTTAAACACTTTTTATTAGCATAATACGTGTTGTTTGCAATCTAACATGAAAAACAAACATATGCAACACTCAAAAATATATTTATACTTAACTGCAAATATTGCAGATGGTAAATAAAATGAAAAAATGGAAAAGAAAATAGATATTTTCCATCTTTTCATATATTTACCATCTGTATTCGTTGCATTATAAGTGTTAATATATTTTTGAGTTATGTAGACATTCGTTTTTCATTTCTATCAAATTTTATAAAACTACTTAAGGTTACATCAATAGATAACAACTATAAAGCCGCGTCCGCACTGGCCGAACATGTTCGCCGAACAAAGTTCTTCCGAACTTTTGTTTGTTCGTTGCTAACCTTTTAGAACGTAAACCATATGGCCGGTATTTGTTGATTTTTTGTGTTTGCCGAACAAGTTTGCCACGAATGTTCGGCCAGTGCGGACACGGCTTTACAGTAGTAATCATACAAATTTCAACTTTAAGGGCCTAGTTTAGGTTATCTGAAAAACTCAATACTGAAAGCACTCATTTGAAAGCAAGCTTACAATAATATTTTATGGTACCGATAATAGCATTAAATTTGGAAACAAGGAACAATTGAAATCCTAAAATTATAACAGTTTTATAGGGAATAATTTTAGCGAATTTCCCATAGGGAATAAGCTATTACCGTAGGTCTCATGGTAAGACCTAAGCCCGGGACCATGTTACTTTTTTGTTTTTAGGTGCCCAGAGACCAAAAATAATAGTCATTAAAATTTTTATATATATATATGTATATATATATGTATATATTTATATATTTATGTGTCCCTAGGCACGATAACTCTCGTAAAAACGGTCCGATCGACACCAAATTTGGTAGAGATGTGTAATCCTACGTTTATTCGGATGAGTTCGTAAACCAGACACATCGACCTACTGGAAGGGGTAGTTTTGGGGGGTTTTGTACCCCAAAAGTGGGTTTTTTGCATTTTTCATATTAAATTTTAAAAAATTTTAAATTTTTGTTTTGACCATTGGATTTAGCTCAAAAAAACACACAATTTAGTATCTTGAAGCTTTGCTCTATCTTCATTGGTTACCGAGATATTAAAAAGTCTAAAGACAGTACATTGTATTTTGAAGCTCCAATGTTAATCTTATGGAGAATAAGGATGTGTTAATATTTCACTTATTAACCAATATTTTTGGATGAAACTTGGTATTTAGCATCATTTGGTTGAGATTCATACATTTATGGTAAATAATCTTGGTTTTTATGCTTACCATGGCAGCAAACCTACATACTCTTTCCCCATGTTAATCATATGGAGAATAGGCAAACTCCTTTATTTATGGACAAATATTGATCAAACTTAGTATATGGCGTTATAAGGTTGAAATAAATTGTTTTTATGCTAAAAAACTACTTTTAGTGTTCCCCATGGCAGCATACCTGCATACTCTTTTCTATTTATAATAAGGAGACTAGACACTTATTTCCCTATTTATGAGCATGTGATGACATTTATTTTACAGGTTTATCTGGTCAAAATAAATTTTACTAATTAGGAAATTCGCTGAGTACGCAGGTCTGCTGCGACGGGGTGTATTTATTAAAATATTATTTTTTTACTGTAAGTGAAGTATACATGAATCGAAGTGCAATAAAATAGGCTAAGTATTAAGATATGCGTCTTACAGTGTTTCAGTGTCTAGGAGTGTTGTTTACTGTGTTTACTTTTGTAAATTGTTTGTTATGATGTACTCTCACTGGATTAAATAAAAAGCAAGACTTATTTTTATTTCTTTTGGTTATTTTTCTTCAATTTTTACCTTCACCCTAAGCTTCAACACAATATTTTTCACGTTTGCGACAGGCAAAACTCAGCATTTATTTGCGACTTCAGCATAGCAGTGATAACATAACGGTAATCATAAACCTGTTAGTTTGTTCACTCACCATGATCGGATTGGACGGTTGCACTGAGGTCGAATAAAAGTGGTAAAGTTCTATCTAAATTCAACTGGTTCAACAGAGAAAATAAAGAAATCATGATACAGTAGACTCTCTCTGAACTGGCCACCTCGGGACCAGGCCTCAGCCGGGTAACGATTTAGCCGGTTAACCAATGTACCTTTAAAAACACCAACCTAAAATTTATAATGCCTAAAAGCAATTATGACTTGAAAAAAAACAACTCTTTTATTACTGATATATATAAATGTTGATATATATAATTTGATATATAATTTATAGTTTCTAGAGACAAGTTGATATATAATTTGTAGCTAACATCCGAACCCATGAAATCCACGACTAAACTAAACTATAATAATGATTTGTTTTCTTTTCTTACTTGGTCTACTGGAGAGCAGGTCCAAACACTTTCACTTCCGGTGGCATACACTTTTGTCCAGGACAGTTCATTTTAATTTGTTTGAGAGTATGATATAGGCTACCGTTGAATTCAATGAAACAGTAGATAAGAAAACAACGGTTTCCAGTGAAACACAGCAGGTTAAAGCGACGTTGAGATAAAAATGGCCGGTTAAAAACATGGTATTTTTGAGCCCGGGTAGGCCGGTTAAAGCGGAGATCGGTTAAAAGGAGGCCGGTTAAGAGGGAGTCTACTGTAACAGACCTAACACCTGCTAAGGCATCCTTTCACAAAAGTAAATTTTCAAAACTCCAAAATTAAAGGAGGAGGGTTGATAATATCGACCCTCTCCCTCTGAGATTCTGAGGACGAGTGAAAGACACAATGAGGTTTGTAAGAATAATTATAGCCTCTAAACTGAAGAAAACTGAATTAGACGTTTTTGGTGAAGTGCATTCCATTTCAAAGACTAGAAGTACAAGGTGTGTTGATATCCTTGCAGTTGACAAAACAAGTAAAGAAGGATTTTAAATCAATTAATATAAATTTTTAATAACATTTTATATAATAAAAGAGTGCATTTAACACGTTGAGTGCGGAGTACGTTAATTACCTGCGTACCAAAATTGCGAAAATAGGTTTTTTGTGTAATTACTAGGTATTCCCTTGTATTTTGCCAAAAAGTCGTCAGAAGTTGTCTAGGCGTCCATTTTCTGTCAAATATCATGACGTCATTTCCGGTACGTAAATTAACGTAGTCCGCCGGTGGTGCCGGGGATAGTCACTTAAAACTCTCATCGAAGCGGTTTTTATCATCAGAATACACGTTCTCCATCGATTATTCTTAATTACCTGCTAAACTGCGCTAATAACACCAAAAACAACAATAGAAAACACTGTGAAGCCCTATCACTTCGTTCACGATGCGCCCCCGGGGGAACCGGCAAAAGATCGTCTGCGAACCGAGAAAATGGACTGCACCAATACACGGCGATCACTTATAACCTCTCCCAGCAGTGGCTAAAGCCCAAACTAAACAAATGAACCAATGTTACACAATTCGAGAGTGCTACGTAATATTACGCAGGCCGCTGCAAGTGCCGCTGCCCTCCCCACCCCTTAAAAATGACGGACCGGGAAACGAACTACGCCAAATTGAGCACATGAACTGGCACAAAAGGCGGTGAGGGAATCAACCTCCCCCGGCTATGGCTAAGCCCACACTGAACCATTATGTTTCGGGCCTTAGCGCTACATAAATTAACGTAGGCAGCCGCCCGCGCCACTGTGGGCACTACGTTAATTACCGTACTCCGCACTCGACGTGTTAAGGGTCTAGAGAGAGAACTACATAATGGATCATGGCCGTTTTATTGTGAATGGATTTCTTATGGTCCCTAAATGATAGGAAAAATATGTTATCCCTTGGAAAACTCTTTATAACTGAGCAAAATGAAAATTAAACCTTATTTAGACCAATCTAAGACATGATTTTATCAATTTGTTTACTGTTCCAGGTAATCCTTATCCTACACTGAAATTTCAAAGTGTTTTTTTTAATAAACGAAATAGACAAAGTAAAATTTTGGGTGCTATACTATACAGCGAGTTTATTTAATATGATTGAATTTATGTAGGCATCTAAACTTATGAGTTATGATATACATTAATAGTTGTTTAAACATATTTTTATAACTATCAACTAATGAGCTTTATGTTTTGGAAATTAAACATAATCTTTTAATTGTGAAATACTTCCCACCGTATTTTAATCCATTTATTTTTTGTATAACTCAGTCATTTGGTGTCCTTATATCCTTAATTTTTGTCCTTTTAAGGTCATGTCTCAGGTTTATGCTTCTACATATTTAACAATTGATTTATTACCACTGTTATAAATAATGGAGTAAAAAATGTGAAGATGCAGAACTATGAAGAAATAAGTATTGAAATAAAAAAAAGAAATAAGTTTACCAAGAATATGAAAAGGAGTTGGAAATAAAGTGTAAACAAAAGACAGAGAAAAAACATTTTGAATAGTGTTTAGTGGTGGTAAAAAATCTATTATACGGTTGACTTAGAGGACGATGAACATCCAGTGGCACTTAGTACACCCATAAATGTACTTCTTTCTACTTTTGCATGATAAAGTCAAGTCAGAACTTGAAAGCATGGTTAAATTAGATATTATAAGTCCCGTGGAAGATCCCACGGACTAGTGCTCAGCGTTGGTGGTACCAAAATCTAATTGGGGACGTTAGATTCTGCTAGGATGTAACAAATTTAACAATAAGAACATAACCAGGAGGCAAAAATGTTTATTGTAAGAGTTGAAGAAACACTTTGTCAGAATGGTATTTGTCAAGTGTAAAGCAAATCATATAGAAATTCCGAATTGTGGCAAATTAAATTTGACTTTGAGTCAGCAAAATTATACTGTACCCATAATTGGCAAGGCAACTGAAACTGTGATTACGGAGAAAATCCAAAAATAGGTTTCCCATGTTTTTCTTTTGGGGAACTAATAAAACCCAGTACCCTATCTCACATATTGACATAACTTGATCAAATTTGTTATGTATATTCACTAGATAGGGTTTAACTTATATTTACTTACAGCACCCATATGGCGGCAAACCTACCTACTCAACCCCAAGACTCCTATGGGGTTTATAGGAAAAATGAAAAATATCGGAATTTCATGCAATTTAGTTACATGCTATGGGAATGGATTTTCCTATATCAATCAATCAATCATTTCATCTTTATTAATATATGTACACTGTATAATAATAGCGTCATTGGATTAACTAATAATATCCTACACAAGTACATATATCTACTAGCAATACCCCCAAGACAGCAAACCTATATCCTCGTTTACATGGTGTTTATGGAGGAAGTTAAAAAAATTTAATCCTATCGGAAATTCGCTGAGTGGTACGCAGGTCTGCTGAGACGGGGGTATTTTTTTTTACATAGCTAAATAAATGGAAAGATTTACTATGGTACCGGTATGTTGTCAGGGTTCTCATGAATTTTTTGACCATTCAAACTTAAAAAAACATCACATTATTGAATAATTATCACAAAACTTACTTGTAATTTTTTACGGGCTGTTAGCTAGTTAATTAAATAAAATTGATTTTAGGCTAAATCAATTTTGAAGCAGTCTAACTTCTTGGTTTTTGGCTGGCTCCAAAACTAACTAAGCTGGGACCATCATGTAACCTAGATAGGTATTAAACTCCAGAGCACTAATTCTTCTCAACAACATGTGGTCACTGAATGATATCTGGTTACAGTATACCGTACACTTTTTCTTAGCCATTTATCATATGGGATGGGTACTATTGTGGGGCCACTCCCCAACGTGTGCCAAAATATTATGCACGGTTTTCACAAAACTTCAATTATTAGTTTCCCTGACCCTTCTGAAACACTTCCCTAACCAGAATTTACAACAATATCACGGCATTTGTGATTCATAGTGGGCTCACAAACGTGTATTAACCCTTTTGTTTAAGTGTGATAGTTGTCTTAAATATAAGAAAATAATAATAAAATATATTGACATAAATAAAAATTACAAAACCCAACTGATTGTACAGATGTATACAGTACCTATACAAGGAATTATAAAACATACAATATGCAAGCAGTTCACAACCTGTATTATGCATACCCCTTGGAGGTAAACGTATGCAAAGGGTTAGCTGGGTGGATACCGGAATTATCGGTAATGGCAGACACTATCTATTTCAGTAAATTTTACAATAGGTTATAAAAAATTTCTTATGGTTTTTTTTATATTACAATTTGTTTATTAATAATCTTTTCTTGTATGTATTTTAGGAAAATTTTCTGTATTGTCTTGGTCTTTGCTACCAACAATGAATGTTGTAAGGGCAAATAAATGATGATGATTATTATTATTATTATTATTAATGGAGTAACAAAATTGGGGTCTGATAGTACACTCGTCAATTTGAGCAAAAAATCCTCTTGAGACAAGTTATGTCGAAAAATCCTTTGTTTAGCTGCAAGCCACCATTTTGTTTTTACACAAGATACCTTGTTTTTTACAAGGTAGTTTTTATTTCCACAACGGATCATTTATTAACTTCATATTTAACATAAACCTTTATCACACCAAAGTTTGATTTTAGTCAGACCATTATTTTCATCTAACAAATAATATCAAGTTTGTAGGGATTTGATAAGAGG
Source organism: Neoaliturus tenellus (assembly GCA_030545055.2). Lineage (NCBI taxonomy): Eukaryota > Metazoa > Arthropoda > Insecta > Hemiptera > Cicadellidae > Neoaliturus > Neoaliturus tenellus. The sequence goes on from CM061536.1 coordinate 42,549,648, forward strand.
GTGGTTGCCACATTACCTCTTCGTCATGACAAACCGGAACTTGACACAAAACTCAGTTATGTAAATGCAAAGCTTGAAAGCACAGCCAAAATGTTTGACCACGTGTTTTTACTTCCCTTACACCATCTGCCCCGACATTTTTACACTCGACATGGCTTGCACTTTAACAAGAGAGGAAAACAAGCAATTAGCAAGATTATACTTGAAACACTTCATGTAATTCAGTCCAGACATTTATCTGAAAATGCTGTATCTGAAGTGGAAGTCGGGCGTCAACCATCTACTATAGTCACAAGTTCTCCAAATGGAAAGGCTGATCCTCCATCATCACCTACGATGGATAAGATCACCATTGTTGAGACAAATATGAGAGACTTGATTGATCAATACAGGAATGACCCCTCTGTAGCTTTTTCTCACACAATATCAGCTGATCTACATGATGAAAGAAATATGACTGCTGGTGTGGCGGTAAGCTTCAGAAAAGCCTTTGGAAGACCCAAAAACTCTGAGTACATCAGTTCTCATCTCACCTTACAAAAAGGCGTGGGGGTTGCTGTGGTGTATAGCTTGGTGACTAAGTCCAGGTATTATGAAAAACCCTCAATTAAAGACTATGACACAGCCTTTATGCAGCTGACTCAGGATTTTAAGCTGAAGGGATACCGAACACTAATATGTTCAGCAATGGGATGTGTGAGGGACAACATACATCCAGAGCATTTTATGAAAAATCTAATGGACTTTCAGCGCCAAACAGAAGCCAATGTGATGATTGTCTCCTATGATCAGCGGTCTGAAAGAACTTTGTGGAGGGGACTCACCCACCAAGAATTTTTAGTCAAACTTAAAAATCTCAATGAAAATGTTGGACAGATGTCTTTTGTCAATTCTTCTATTCTAAGTCAACCTCAATCTAGTGATGATAAGGTACCTTTTTTAGAAAAGTAAGTAATATATCTGTTGGCAAATCTTTAAGAATACTACAAGTTAATTTACAGTGTATTAGAAATAAGCTATTGGAACTAGAACAATTTTGTATTTCTGAAAAAATTGATATTATTTGTGTAGCTGAGCATTGGTTACTGGCTGGGGAGGTTGATTTGTATGTTCCTCAAGGTTTCTTACCGGGCAGTTTTTTTTGTAGAAAAGAAAAAAAGAATGGTGGGGCTGGAATTTTTATTAAACAGGGTATTGACTATAAGGAAATTATATTGGAAAACTTTTGTGATGAATTGCATTCAGAATTTTCCTGTATAAAATTAATCAAAGAGAATGTAGTAGTAATGAGTTTATATCGATCACCTCAGGGTAACATGGAAATATTTTTTAAAAATTTTGAATTGGCAGTAAAGAAAATTATGAATAGTGGTACCTTAATAACTGTCTGTGGGGATTTTAATATTGAATTGGCTAATATTCAAAATCAATGTTCAATAAGTTTCTCCAATTTACTGAGATCTCTTAACTTATTCTGTACTATTCAAACCCCTACTCGCTTAAATTCATGCATTGATAATATTCTTGTAAATTTTTCCCATAACTTATATGAGGTCACCTCTTTCGAGGGGTATTTCGCTGACCATAATTCGCATGTAATAGATTTCTGTATAGAAAGTGCCAATGTAAAGTCTAATACTAATAGTCAAAGTAATAAGATATATCAAAGAAAACAGACTGATAATGAAATCAAATTATTTACTGACTTGTTAAGTAATACAAACTGGGAAATAATTCATGAGTATGATTCGGGAAATTTGACTGTTGAACAACTATTTGATGAATTCTTTAAATACTATATTGATCTTTGGCATTATTGTTCACCTCTAGTAAGTAAGTCAAACAAATGTAATAGAAAAGTTAGAAAAGTTAAATGGTATACTGATGAGCTATCTAGAGAAAAGAATTTTATGATACACTTGTTTGATACTTATAAATATCTAAGAACGCTTGGTTCTGAGCAGACTCATTTAGCTTATACTGCTTATCTGGAGAGTAAACGTAATTATAGACGTAAACTAACCGAGGCAAAAAGACAAGCATGTGAGAACTTTATTGAGACAGCCCCAAACAGGTGTAAAGCTGCTTGGGATGTCATTAAGCAAGAGAATTCATCTAGTAGCTCACAGGAAATAAATCTAGACCCGGAACAACTGAATAGATTCTTCCTTGACTCAGTGGTTGAACTTTCAGATAACATTCCTCAAACCAATACTTCATTCTCTGACTTCCTAGGGGAAAGACCAATTCCTCCTAATTCTTTTCATTGGCTAGCTGTAAATTCAGAGGACATAACTAACGTAGTTTCTAAACTATCCAATTCTAAAAGTATGGATGTATATTTTTTGTCAAATTATATAGTAAAAAAAACAATTGATGTCATTAAAGAGCCTCTCTCTTACATTCTAACTAAATGCTTTGAGGCAGGGTACTTCTCTGACTTGCTTAAATTATCAAAAGTAATTCCAATATATAAAAAAGGAGATAAGCAACTCCTCCAAAATTATAGACCGGTTTCAATAGTCCCTATTTTTTCTAAAATTTTTGAATCCTTAATGTATAGGCAGCTCTCATTTTATTTTGAACATTCAAATCTTATAACTAATTCACAGTTTGGTTTTCGAATTGGTCGTTCAACAACCTCTGCTGTAATGGAGATAGTAAACAGCTCTCTTGATGCACTTGATAATAGAGAATCTGTTGCTTTATCGCTGATGGATCTCAGTAAAGCCTTTGACTGTGTGCCCTTCAATATTATTTTAGAAAAACTTAAATTTTACGGGATATCTGAGCATGCATGCCATCTTATTTTGTCTTACTTGACAAATAGAAGACAATTTGTCACAATTAAGGGTTTAAATTCTTCAGTGTCAAAAGTTACAATGGGAGTACCTCAGGGATCAGTTTTGGGGCCATTTTTCTTTTCTATTGTGATCAATGATCTACCAAAAAACCTAGAGGTTGGATCTGTCGTCTATGCAGATGATACAACTCTTTTTACCAGTAATTTAAATTTAATGAATCTACAACAGACTATAGAATCGGCAGAACTAAATGCATTGGATTGGTTTTCCTCAAATAAATTACTTTGTAACCAACAAAAAACTCAAAAAATAGTTATCAGTTTATGTCATCAAGTACAAAATTTTGAAACAGTAAAACTATTGGGCATAAACATAGACTCAAAACTGAATTGGACCGCACACGTTAATAGCCTATGTAGTAAATTGTCTCGAGTAAGCTATCTTCTGTGGAAATTAAAAGATCTATTAACCGTTGAGTATTTAAGAGTGGCTTACTTTGGGCTTTTTCAATCTCACATTTCATATGGGCTTATTCTCTGGGGTCACTCATCGGCTGTACATGACATTTTGTTGATTCAAAAGAAAGTCATCAGAACTCTTTGTGGAGCTGGCTATTTGGACCATTGCAGACCACTATTTGTACAAACAAAGATTTTAACTATAATAAATTTATATATATATCACATTTTAATTTATACAAAAACACATTTAAATTTATTCACTACCAGAGAAGAAATTCACAGCCATAATACGCGAAATAAATCTAAACTTAATATACCACAACATAGGCTGACTAAATTTGGGTCTTCCCACAGAGCGAACTGTATTAAATTTTATAACAAACTAGATGAGTCTGCTCGAACTGTTTCGATTAATATTTTTAGGAAGAAAACTTTGCAGTGGTTATCAGTCAATCCTTTTTATTCAACTGAGGAATTCTTAAATCGTGAGGTTGACTTAGTTTTTTAAATTTAATTTTATTTTTGTGTAAAGTATCTTGTTTCATCAAATTTAGATAATTATGATTTTATTTAAATATCTGTAAATTACTGATGTGGAGAATTTCTGTATAACTGAACTGTGACTCTGCCTATTTCACTGTACTGTGGTCAATGGCAATAAAGCATTTGTATTTGTATTTGTATTTGTAACAAATAATGGAGTTATTGTAATTTGTCTGCATCGGTTTTGAGATATTTGAGTTTGAAAATTTTTATTAGCTATGAAAATGCACATTGAGAAAACTTTTTTTTTAATGAACATATGTAAGATAAAAGTTTCATGCCAGATATGAATTTAATATAGGCCTAACAATCTGTTACAAAAATAAAAGTTATTTAAAGTGTAAAAATCAAAATGGCGACCAGCCGCTAAACAAAGGATTTTTTGACATAGCCTATGTCAAGAGAACATTTTTTTTTTTTTTTTAATAGAGGATAACTATCAGCCCTTGAAGTTTGTGACATGATTTAAAGAACACCCTCTATCAAGTCGACACTGTATAGAGCATTATTTTAATTTAAATGTGAAAAAAGAGAAATTCACAATTTACAGTTTAAAAACACCAATACAGTATTTTTTTTCTTTATAGAATTTGTTATTAGTGAGTATGTAAAAATGAACGTACGGTATTTGTATCATCTAACATACGGTACTGAATGAGATGAAAGTGATGTCCCTTGACCGTTTGGCAGAACATAAAATTCATACAACAAATTGCGCTTATATGGTTTCTTTCATGGTTAGAAATCGGTCAGCTGCACTCAAACTGTGATTGAAAGCTGGCTCTGCAAAAATACATTAAAAACAAATATTCTGCAATGCAGTACCTAACGAATCCAGTGCAAGTGCGAGTAAGCTTACATCCCAGGATTTAGAAGGTAAGAGTAATTAATAATGTTGCTTTTCAAAAACCAAGAATAGGGGATCACCAAAGAAATGAAAATACTCATCAGTTTAGTGTAAAAAGTTTAGTATTTGGGAAAGGAAACCCAAATCTGCTGTAAATATTGGGTGCAAAAGGCCAAGTGCCACAAGACCGGTGGATGTATTTTAAATTTAATGTTTTGAGTACCAGTAGTTTCTAAAATTAATATTTTTTCCAAAAGTAAATAAACAGAAAGACTTATGAAGAGTCTTTGGATGTTGATATCAACTAACTTAGTAGGGTACGGTAAATTATTTGTAAAAAATTGAAGTTTGATTTTTTGGCAGGACTCATTCTATTAACATTCTGTTAAATATCTCTATATATCTCTATTAAAACTTGGTCTTAGTTGTTATGATTAGCCTATTAGTGTTTTTATTTTGTTGCTATAATTAGAGCCTATGTTAGGTTATACCCTACTTGTTTTTAAAAGACTATGCACTCTAACATGAATAAGTTAGACTTCTCAAAGCATAGGCTTGTTTGAAATCAATATACGGTAGCGAAATCTTCAGCGGCGTACATGGAAGTACAAAAGAAATATGATAGGCAAGTCAGTACTATCACTCTTCTCAATCAAGGATGTAACATTTTATAACGGATAGGCCTAGTTTTGTTTATTGAGCCTATGTTACCTGTTACCTCCTCCGATGTTACAATATTATCGCAATATCAAAATTTCCACATCGATAATAACTTCGTTATCCATCTCCACCATTATTATCGATGTGGAAATTTTGATATTGCGATTGAAATTGTGCACATCGATAATAACGGTGGAGAGATAAGAGGGATAACGAAGTTTCGCCTGTTTTTGTTAGGCCTATTTAGGTCTAGATTGAATCGATAGTTAATATGATAGATGTATTGATCGATATTTTCATTTGATAGAATCGTAGTCCAGTTATGAAACTGCACCCAAAAAAATTGGTTCAATTAAGGAAGCTAGAATATTTATATAATTTGATTTATACAAACCTAACCTAGAATAAACAACATTCTGGAAACTCACCATAGGCAAGTTAAGGCTGATGAAATGGAGTCAAATTATAATGTGATGGGTAAGTTACCGTTAAAAAGTGGAAGCACTTAGTTATAAACCATTAAGTCCATAAAAATATTTGACTTTGAACAAATCGAACGAACGAACACAAAACATCATACGTCTGTTTATCGCAACGCAAGGAGGTTGGTTATACTCTATCGTCAGCGTTGCCAATCACCTTTCATCAAATTACCCTCGGTCCTTGCCAAAATTACCCTCAAATACCCTCGAAAGTCCCAAAATCCCAGAAAATCACTAAATTTACCCACCATCTAAGTTGTTAGCACACAGGGGTGATTAATATAAGTGTTTTAGCTGTTTAAATGGTATTAGCTTTCAAGTAATATTAATCACTCCTGTATTAAATCTACTTCGGATATTAACCTATTCCCGAAAATTCACATATCTGAGTCAAACTTGACAGTTTTAGTAAAATTATCCTTTTATTAGCAAAACCGATTACCCTCGAAAATACCCTCGAAGGTCCAAAATACCCTCAAAAAGGGTAATTACCCTCGAATTGGCAACGCTGTCTATCGTATACACTACACATACGATTATCGTATGCCCCAAGATGACTGTAGTGCCAGGTGAGCTACATCCCATAAGTTCAGTTTCTGCGACATCCGTGGATGTCGCCATAGAGTTTTTGTTGGTTAAAATCAAGGTGACTGTAGGCCAGGGCCAGGTGAGTCGCATCCCGTAAGAGCAATGGTGTCACTTTCTGCAACATCCATAGATGTCGCCTACTGGCAAGTGTTGCCAACAAAACAGCAAACAACAATCGTTCTCGTTTGCGTTGGGAATTTTTGGTCTCAACAAATACTAAAATAAGGAATTTCAAGGCAAAATAGGGTAGAATTTATTGTTTTAGATTTACCTTGATTGATAATTTGTAATTTGGTCATTACCTAATGGTTTGTTATCAACTAATATTCCAAATTTAAAATAGAGTAATATGGCGTCGTTACGATAAATATCGTACCCGTGGCAAGACTGCTTCATTCTCTTTCTTAATCAGCTGTGTAATGGTAAATATTATAACCATTGAATATACATCTAAAGCTTCTTATAGCTTCTTTCTATCCTTAGTCAATGTTATAACGTAACTTGACTTCAGTTTTAGTTTAGACGCTTCATATCCGGAACACAAAAAAGCTATACGACTGACCTGGGAAGAAGTTATGCTTCTTCCTTTACAGACCTTGGGTTAAAATAGTGTTCAAAAACCAACATTTTCTAAAGTCAATGATTTTGTTACCTGCAAGTGTGCCAAAGCTGCAGGAAACAACAATTATTGTTCTCGTTTGCGTTGGAGATTTTTTGTCTCGACTATTACTAAAATAAGGAATTTCAAAGCAAACTAAGTTAGAATTTATGGTTTTAGATTTACTTTGATATTGTTAATTTGGTCATTACCTAACGGGTTTTCTGTTTATTCTGTTTATTCTGTTAATTCTGTTTATTGAAACATCATATTAACAATGTTAAAACGAATAAAATATTAAGAAAATGTAGCTTGTCTATGCTTAGAGAAAGAATTTCATTTATTCGCACCAAACTATTTTTGTTATTAACTTTTTTTGTTATTAGCTAATAATCCAAATGTAAAATAGAGTAATATCTTCCCTTAAACTTTCATGTGTCATTTATTTAAATTAATTGAAACACTTTTGTGGGATTTTTTGACACATTTTATTTGTTTGAAACTAGACGTTTCACCTGCACTTTGGCCGGTTTCATCAGTAGTATTAGGTTAACAAAATGTAAACAATTAATTTTGAAATTACATCCAATAGTTGACATGTGATATAAAAATTCAAATAAAATCAGGTGTATATTATTTTAATAAACTAATATTATTAATTTATTAATAATATTAATAAGATTTGTCTAACATCTTCATATTTTAGTTTTAAAGGCAAATTTTACGAACAAATAGATGGAGTAGCGATGGGAAGTCCATTATCACCACTAATAGCAGACATCTTTATGTCTTGGTTTGAAGAAAAAGCTCTAGCCTCATTAACTCTTAAACCAAAACTGTATTTAAGATATGTGGACGACACATTCATTATATGGCAACATGGTTTGGAAAAAGTGAACCAGTTTCTGAATCAAATGAACAGCATCCATAACAAAATAGAGTTTTCATTAGAACTGGAGAAAGAAGGTAAATTACCATTTTTGGATGTCTTAATAATCAAAGAAGACTCAAAGCTATACCATACTATTTTTAGAAAAGAAACTCACACAAACAAATATTTAAATGGTAATAGTCACCACCATCCAACACAAAAGAGAGGTATAGTAAAAAATCTCATTAACAGAGCCAAAGTAATGTGTGATAAAAAATACCTAAAAGAAGAAGTAGAAGGAATAAAAAACATATTAGAAGAAAATGACTTTAAAAGATCCATGATTGAGAAAGAAATATACCTAATGAATCACTCAAATGACCGAAAACATAACGATAAAGACAAAGATGAAAACAAAGTTAAAAGAGCTGTACTACCATACATCAAAGGAACCACGGATAAAATTTCAAAAATTTTACAGAGATATGAAATAAAAACTACATTCTCCACTGTTAAAAAGGTAGAACATCTGTTACCAAAAGTCAAAGATAAAACCCCACCCTTGAAAAATAAAGGAGTATATATAAAATACCATGCAGCTGTACAAAAGTTTATATAGGGGAAACGGGTCGATCTATAGAAACAAGACTAAAGGAACATATCCGTGATGATAAAAATAAAAGAGTGAAGAGTTCAGCCATAGCAGAGCACACTGCTCAAACCAATCATTGTATGGAATTTGATAAAGCCATGTTGATTACCCGAGAAGAAAACTATGGAAAAAGAAAAATAAAAGAAGCAATAGAAATAAAAAGAAATGAAAAAACATAAACAGGGAGGATGGGTACAAACTGAGTGATACGTGGCTCCCAGTTATAAGGAAATAGAGGTTGCAAATCAGTATGAATCGTTATAAAGCCTGAAATATGTATATTCAAAAAAATTTTAGTACTCAATGATATTTTTATATATAATTTTACAACTTATTTATTTTGTTTTTTATACACCTGATTTTATTTGAATTTTTATATCACATGTCAACTATTGGATGTAATTTCAAAATTAATTGTTTACATTTTGTTAACCTAATACTACTGATGAAACCGGCCAAAGTGCAGGTGAAACGTCTAGTTTCAAACAAATAAAATGTGTCAAAAAATCCCACAAAAGTGTTTCAATTAATTTAAATAAATGACACATGAAAGTTTAAGGGAAAATATTATAAACCGTTATGGGGCGGAAATATTCAAGAAAACAAGACAGTATGACAACCTAAAACAAAAACAGGTAAAACTCATAAATGATTTGTGTTTTTTGAAAATATGTAGGGATAAAAATGTTATTCCAAAATTCTGTTTATTGAAACATCATATTAACAATGTTAAAACGAATAAAATATTAAGAAAATGTAGCTTGTCTATGCTTAGAGAAAGAATTTCATTTATTCGCACCAAACTATTTCATGTTTCCAAATCTACAACTGACATAGAAAGTATTCTAAAAAAAGATTTAGATATAAATACATTTGAGTTAATAAAAAACTTGTCAGAGAAAAAGGCTGAAAAGAACTTCAATAAACATAAAGAAAATCACATAAAGAAGTTCAATAGTTTGACAAATAGCAATGGCCCAACAAAGGAAAACAAAACTCGTACTAAATCAAATGTTGTAAATTTATCTAGTTTATGTTTAGATGTCCCAACTCAATCAATCCTAGACAAAGGATTTAATTTTGCTATAACCCCTAAGAAAATACCAATAGACTTGATCATTACTGGGATTGAAACAGCGATAACAGATTTACCAGCAGAACAAGCTGAAGATGTAAGAACGGAAGTTGTCCAAGTTTTAAAACGAGCTAAAGCCCCCAAATCCAATATAAGTAAAGATGAGTTTCTTGCACTAAAGAAACTTAAAACAAATGAAAACATATGTATAGTCCCTGCAGATAAAGGAAACTCAATTGTTTTAATGGATAAAACCATGTATGAGGAAAAGGTGTTTGACTTAATTAATGATTCATCAACTTACAAACCTTTAAGTAGAGACCCAACTAAAAAAATTGAAAGAACGGTAACCTTAGCAATAAAATCTTCCAATATTCCGCAAAATAATTATAAGAAACTTATACCTTCAAATTCTAGATGTCCAAAGTTTTATGGTCGACCAAAAGTGCATAAAGATAACATTCCCTTAAGACCTGTAATAGACCAAATATCATGCCCCACATATGAACTATCCAAATATCTCAAGCTTCAATTGGATAATCTAGCATTTCAATCGCAGTTTAATGTAAAGAACACAAAAGACTTCTTAGAAAAGATTAAAAATACCCAGATAAATGAAGAAGATATATTATTAAGCTTAGATGTAAAAGCACTGTTTACAAATGTCCCCCTAAAAGATACCTTGGAGATTATAAAGTTAAAATATGAAGAAAATAACATCCCTATAGATGAATTGAAATTAATTGAGATTTGTCTAACATCTTCATATTTTAGTTTTAAAGGCAAATTTTACGAACAAATAGATGGAGTAGCGATGGGAAGTCCATTATCACCACTAATAGCAGACATCTTTATGTCTTGGTTTGAAGAAAAAGCTCTAGCCTCATTAACTCTTAAACCAAAACTGTATTTAAGATATGTGGACGACACATTCATTATATGGCAACATGGTTTGGAAAAAGTGAACCAGTTTCTGAATCAAATGAACAGCATCCATAACAAAATAGAGTTTTCATTAGAACTGGAGAAAGAAGGTAAATTACCATTTTTGGATGTCTTAATAATCAAAGAAGACTCAAAGCTATACCATACTATTTTTAGAAAAGAAACTCACACAAACAAATATTTAAATGGTAATAGTCACCACCATCCAACACAAAAGAGAGGTATAGTAAAAAATCTCATTAACAGAGCCAAAGTAATGTGTGATAAAAAATACCTAAAAGAAGAAGTAGAAGGAATAAAAAACATATTAGAAGAAAATGACTTTAAAAGATCCATGATTGAGAAAGAAATATACCTAATGAATCACTCAAATGACCGAAAACATAACGATAAAGACAAAGATGAAAACAAAGTTAAAAGAGCTGTACTACCATACATCAAAGGAACCACGGATAAAATTTCAAAAATTTTACAGAGATATGAAATAAAAACTACATTCTCCACTGTTAAAAAGGTAGAACATCTGTTACCAAAAGTCAAAGATAAAACCCCACCCTTGAAAAATAAAGGAGTATATAAAATACCATGCAGCTGTACAAAAGTTTATATAGGGGAAACGGGTCGATCTATAGAAACAAGACTAAAGGAACATATCCGTGATGATAAAAATAAAAGAGTGAAGAGTTCAGCCATAGCAGAGCACACTGCTCAAACCAATCATTGTATGGAATTTGATAAAGCCATGTTGATTACCCGAGAAGAAAACTATGGAAAAAGAAAAATAAAAGAAGCAATAGAAATAAAAAGAAATGAAAAAAACATAAACAGGGAGGATGGGTACAAACTGAGTGATACGTGGCTCCCAGTTATAAGGAAATAGAGGTTGCAAATCAGTATGAATCGTTATAAAGCCTGAAATATGTATATTCAAAAAAATTTTAGTACTCAATGATATTTTTATATATAATTTTACAACTTATTTATTTTGTTTTTTATACACCTGATTTTATTTGAATTTTTATATCACATGTCAACTATTGGATGTAATTTCAAAATTAATTGTTTACATTTTGTTAACCTAATACTACTGATGAAACCGGCCAAAGTGCAGGTGAAACGTCTAGTTTCAAACAAATAAAATGTGTCAAAAAATCCCACAAAAGTGTTTCAATTAATTTAGAGTAATATCATTGACTATTGATACTACTAGTGCTTCAAAATAAGGCAGTACGGATTATCACCAACTCTCCATTTAGAGCTAACTGTAAACCGATTTTCATAAGTGAAGACATGAAGAATCAAGAAGTTTATTGCCATTGATTCATCACGTAATATAAATAAGCAAAGTCAATACTGGCTTTAATACTGGCTCGGTATATTTCACTGAAGTCATAAATAATCATAATTTGGATATTCCCTCCGTTAGATAATTTGGAGGGAATGATAATTACTATACATTAAAACAGACTTTACTGGCTTTGCATATTTGTTTCAAAGTCTTTTTTAAAGCTTGCAGACGACAATCAGGTGATTCTAATCCAAGATTTCTATCCCCTCCTCCTCGGCATTCTCTTTGTCAACTAACTGTCAACAAAGATGGAAGACGAGTTAGAAGATAGGATATTTTATCAGACCTACCTCTCCCACATGAAGCTCGTTTCAAAATTCGCCGTAGGGCTGCCCTTAAATTCTAACCATTTCAATTATATATGGAGGATTTTAAGAGTGTACGTCTTAAAACCAGAAGTGATCATTTTCAGTGCTCTACTCCTCGTAATTTTGTTATACCTTCAAGCTGTAGATGTCTGGAGTCGCAGTTTGTTGGGGAGATTGCATTTTTCTCTTGGGAGGTCCGCTAGCTCCAAAGTTCAAAAGCTACAATTCTTTGTCAATCCTACGGGAGGAGACGTTGATAAACTAAGCTGGGAATTAAAAGAAAAAACTGTTGCTGCGTATGCTGTGCAAGGCCGTCGACCACGCATGGAAGATAGATTTGTTGTGAACCAAAATATCAACAGCACTGGAGTGTCTTTGTTTGCAATATTTGATGGCCATGGTGGAGAAGTAAGTTTTTTTGTGGCTTGGAATTTTTTGACTGTGTAGATGCAACTTGGGAGCAAAAATTTGTTAGGCCTAACCTAGGCCTACTCCATTGTTACTAGGCCTATCAAAGGTTGAAATTTCAATTTGCGATTGGAATTGCCATTTTATCTATATGGTACTACAACTAAACGATACAATTACGATTTTATCACCTGATGTAGTTTTGTTCAAGATAGGCATAATTACCATTCACCAATAAAACAGTATAGGCTATTGCATACAATTACCGGTTACTTAACTGAAAATAACAAAAACGAGCACACATTTTAACTACCGGTTATGTAGCCTATAACATTATCAACAAAACAATATAATCTACGGTAAGGAACCTAATATTATGTTGTAGGTGTTATCTTTATTGTGTGAAGATGCAGACTTCTTCAGACATAAAATGGTATCGCAAAAATCCTGTCAAATAAGAATCAGAAAAGTTTTTTCCCCTAAGGCTCGTTTCACATATACCCGACATCTACCCGACATGCCGTTAACCCGATTTCTGGCCGGCACCTGCACGGGTGCACTGTTCACATTATGCCGACACCGGCACTCCAGCAGGGAGTAGCAATGGATCGTGAACAAGCAATTAATTGCAATTTTACTTTTGTATAGACGGTTGAAACGAAGAAGAAGGAAGAATCGAGTCTACTGGGTACATCCTTTAAACGCGAGAAGAAACGAAGTTGGGGCTTTTTATATTCTTTTTGACGATCTAAGAACTTATAGTGACAAATTCTTTAATTACTTTAGAATAATGTCTTGTTCCATAAAACTGGATGCTCTTGTACTACACTAATTATTATTTCAAGGTCTACTTCCGTCATAATTACAACTTTGCGCACTTCCAAACCAAAAGTAAACAAATCGTAGGCGGACGACAGACGACAGTGGTGCCGGTTGTATGTGAACAGTCACATTGACCGCTATCCCCACTACTGAAGCCGGTGCCGTTTATCCGACACCGGCAGCCGGCCTTTGCTGAGGGGGCGCCCGGCATCCCTCGACTAGACCACGGCAGCCGGGTAGTGATTAACCGACCACGACACTAGTCGGGCAAGTGTCGTACAAATATGAACGGCCCCATATGCTGCTTCACCCAACAGCCGGTTAAACGACTGCCGGCACACGACAGCCGGGTATATGTGAAACAGGCCTAATGTGTTCCTATAGCCTATGTGTTATTTCCAAAACCATTGATTTTGTTGTAATACCGTAAATGGGAACATTTTCATATAGTGCCTACATTTCTACCGAATGAAAATATCGATTAATACGATCGCTATATCGCATCGGATAAAATATCGATATATCACATCGGATGAAATATTTTAAACATGTGTTTTTTTTTGTGAGAATTTTATATTCTTACAGTAGGCCTACTAACTATTATTGTTTGTTTATGTAGCCTAACATTTATATCAAGATTTTACAAGGTGATTTCATATTCCAGTATTGATAGTTTAGTTATTTTGATTAGCCTAGTTTCAGAGAACTTTCTATTTAGGCCTACCTATTTAGGCCTATAATAGATAGGCTAGTTGGGTCATAGATATGAACAATGTGATAGATTTTTACAAGATTATGAGCTGATACCGGTACCATACCAAAGAAAATGGTGTGTGAACAGTGTTGTGCACTGGTGGGAGGAAAATGAAAATAGATTTAGTTGTGATATTGTTCAGTTTAGATGTTAAAAAAATCAACCATTATATAACTTGCACTGACTAATATGTTTCTTTTAAGCAATTTAGGTTTCGATTTTGATCAGCATTTTAACTATTGTAGGCCCTACTTTTTAGCAATAATACAACAAAGAATTTTGATGTGTAAACATAGGTACCCATATAATTAGATATACATACATAGAAATTTTGACCCTATGCGATATATCAATCGCATTCATTGATCCGATGCGATATATCGATCGTATCGATCAATATTTTCATTCGGTAGAAATTAGGCGCTATATGAAACTGTACCCCCGTAAATCTTTGTCCATAAACTGAGGATGCTTACGGTTAGATAATTATTGTAGCCTAATATATTTTCACCTCTATATAGTTGTTGATTTGATGGTTTTCATCGCACAATTTTAATCGTAAAATCAAAATTTCAACCATCGATAAAAACAATGGAGTAGGATAACAAATTTTCGCACAACTTGGGTAGTCCTATGTTTCAATCTTCCTGACCCTTTCTTTAGTATGGTCCTCTTGGTTTTAAAATCTTCTAAAAATGAAAAAAATCTTCACTACTTAACTCATCTTTAACCTAACCTGACACCATGATTGAATCATGACTGGGACGGTGGCGTCATCGTGTAATCCAGCTAATACTTGAAGGTCATGAAGTGTAGACAGCTATAAGCGATGGCTTGTGGATGCGATATTCCCTGGAGGGTGTCCTTACTAGTGTATACTAGGGTAAATGTGCCAGTAATGGGCAGCCAGTTAGTAATGAGCAGCTTCTTGTTATTTATTTTTTTTTTTTTTTTTTTTTAACAAACCAATGAAATACAAGCTTCTGGATTGTTCCCATATGAATCTTCTCATTGCAGTTGTAAGTAGGATTGTTATTGGTTGACCTGTGTTGACCAATAAGAGTTCAAGTGGGTTTAGTTCCATCAGCTGTTCCAGCAAAATGTGTAAACTACTAACTGTGTGCCAAGCTAAGCAGAACCTTATTTTTATCCGTGTCCATCTACTTAAGTATTTACAAATAATTGTATTGTGGTACAGTACACTCTCGTTCATCGGAACTAATGTGGCGGACGGCCGGTTCGGATGTCGAAAAATTCCGATAAAGCGGAGTCCGTCGTGAGTCATCATTTCCGCCCGTACGGTGACCTATCGTGATTGTATTCACTCTTGTTTTTAAGATAACACAAAAGATTTTATGAAAATAAGGCACTCAAACTTTGAACATGGTTACAATGAACCTATAGGAATAAAAACAACGCAGGAAATAAAGATCCAAAATCTTTATTCTCATATTCCAGGAGTCAACTGACTTCCACGTAACACAGGTGCAGTCGCGACGCAAGACAGACTGAATGACAGTTTGGGAAGCGGTCGACGGGGATGTTCACTTCCTGCCCCCTTCCTCTTTCTATTTCTGTGCGAATACTCCACGGCCTTGTAAATCACATCGATAGGTACTGATTATGGAAAATGCCTGATGACTTTTGATGCAAAATGTGATACTTCACTGTTGTGCGGATAGAACGAATGGAAATTGAAGGCGCTAAAATGGAAAAATTATTTATTTCGTAAGAAAAAAAAATTTATAATATCCAGATTTTCAGTTCCGATGAAGCGGAGTTCCGATGTCGCCAAGTCCAATGAACGAGAGTGTACTGTATTCATATGGTATCAGTACATATTATATTTTGTTTTGTAGGCCTAACTTAATTTTGACTATTCAGCCATAAATCAGGCTTTTTGAAGGCATGCTCATTTCTAAATGTTGCAAATGGCTATTTTTCAATAATGAGCAACCCCCCTGTTGATTATTGAAAAAAATAAATTTAATAATGGGCCTAGTTCATCCATTAAGACCATCCTCATAATTAGACCAATTTGCATATGAGGTCGAAATTGTGGTTCGGATCCCTCGCTAAACTGAACGTCCCTAAATACCATTGGCTGTGGAGCTATTAAGTTAATTAACAATCCTTGTCTAAGGAGAATGTCGGCCTTAGTCAGTAAAAAGATTACACGATCGCACCACAATCATCCTACACTTATCTCTCATTCATACTTGGCTTAAACTACAGTACCTATTTAGTTCTTAGGTTGCCATTTCAATAAAGATATTAAAGATTACTGGATAGTTTTAAGAAAGTTGGGATAGTTGGGTCTCATGCTACAGTGAATGTCCATGGGTAGTGATGTGTGGGCCGGGAAAATATCATGTAAGTGGGAAATACAGGGTGTTTCAGAACTCCCTACCAATATTTAAGGGCATTGTTCCTGGGTTAGAAACAAAGATCATATTTAAATTTTCCGGAAGTCTTTAGTTACGGACACAGCTGCCATTTTGTTATTTTCACATAATAATATTTATTTCCGTAACGGATGGTTATATTCAGTTCATATTTGGTACGGTAGGCCTATGAATCTTTATCATACCAATGTTCTTTTTAAGGAAAAAAATTAATTTTTTCCTGAACTTACCAAATCAAAACATATTTTTTCACACTTGTGAAGAAACCTTCAGTTATGAACATAACTTCAATTATTTTGAATGGTAACTACCCACAATGTTTCAGTTGTTTGAATAACAATGAGTAGATTATTTTGAACTAGTGAGTGTATGCCAACTTTAAAGCTGAAAATTTGCATGAAATAAAAAGTTTCACACCAAAATATTGTTTGTGATTTTAAATTTAAGTCTTTTTACATGCCTTCTTAAGGCATTCAGAAAAAAATTTTGGGTTTGTTTGGAAAGAATGGCTGTACCGTAATGTATTTGATCTTTTTGATATTTCAGAATGACAATTGGAAGTGTGAACTAAAGCCATGTTCACACCTTAGTTTGCAACCTTAATTTTGCCAACTTTGATTGCAGATGCTAACTTAGTTGCAAATAACTAGAAGTTTGCAGCTTGTACATGCAATTTGGCACAAAGTGCGCTTCTAGGCTTATTAAGCCTATGTCTGCAACCTGCAATAAAAAGATCATATAGTATGTAGATGTAGAATGTCGAGGGCTGTGTAGGGGCTGTACTTGCTGATGCAATTATTCTAGCGAAGCATTCTTGTGATTATTCTAGCTTCTAAAAAAAAAAAAAAAAAAAAAAAAAAAACTTATAAGATACAGTAGTCCTATTGAGTTCGACCTCCCATTTCAGGCAAGTAGGCAATAAAAAACTTTTCAAGAATGTCGATAGACTATTTTGAATGGTAAATTATTGTTGAATGTTTAAATTATTAAAAATTGTTTAATTGTAACTTCAGTTCGGTCTCTGTGGAGCCAATAGCTGGGAAGTGTAGTTAGTTGCAGACTTAAGTCACAGCTCAAGATGACATTGCAACAAGCATAGCCGACCGGGGTTGGCAACCGCCTTTAATCTTTGCTTACTCAAATTGGAAAACCAAATTTTGGCTGCCAACTCTCAAAGCCAGTCTGCAAATACCAGTGGGCAATGCAAGCTGCTGTAGTTTTAAAGTGTTTGACTTGAAATTGCAGATAAAGTCAGCAATCATTGGGGTTTTTTACTTAATGCACTAGTGTAGTTAGCTAAGTTATAATGTAAATATTGACAGACCCGGTTAAAAATGTCCGTGCTTTGCCATAGAGAGTTAATAACTGACATTTAAAAACTTGTTTACTTAAACCACTTGCTTTATATCACTTCTTTCAGTAGCTGACCATAAAATTTAAAGGCCTGAATTTAAATTCTGGTGTGAGCTTATTAAACATATTTTATGGAATAGTTGTCATTTGGGCATGAGTACTGAAAAGCTGTTCAATATAGAATTGCATAGTTTGGTCAGAGTGTTTATTCAACTCTGCTTAAGGTTAAAGGTCACAGTTTAAAATAATGACCTTTAAAAACTATTGGCATCTGTGTGACAAACAAGTACCATAGTCCATAATGTATATAATAACTCGTATTCCAAAGAATTGATTGGATAATTGATTAAACTTATTTAATTGAAAGAAATATTGAGATGCACAACCATAATTCAACTTTATCAATAAATAAATATCTTGTAGTAGAAATGTTTTTAAATACCATAATTAAAAAAAAAAAAAAAAACTCAATAAGACTAAACAAAAACAATTTTATTTTTGTTTTAGTTTGCTGCCAATTATGCGAGGGATAACTTAATCAACAATTTAAATAACAAGGTAATTGAACTGAAGAAAATGATCGCGGAAGGAAAGACACCTGAGAAAATTTACTCAAATATTAGTAAACCGCCTCCATCTCCAAAGTTGGGCCAAAAAAAAACCACGAATACTGCTGAAGGAAATGATAGTTTAAGCAGGAAATCTAGTTTTCGAAAGACTTTATCACAGGCGGACGAATGTGTGAAAAAGTCACAAGCAGGAGGTACCGGGGTCATAACTGATCCTTTGTTATTGGAGAAACTCGAATCTTTAAATAGGCCAATAACTCGCGAGGTGCGACCAAGCAGGCCTAGTTTGGCGTCAGCTATCCCGAAACCTAAAGTTGAGTCGTATTTGGATGCTGGCTGTGCTATCAACTATGGAAGGCTGTTGACAGACGAGGTATTAGCTGCTGATAGACTTCTGGTCGAGGCAGCCAAGAAGACTATGGATGTGGCAGGTAAGCTATTTCTGATTAAACTTTTTGTTATCTGTTATTCAGAATTGACGTAGTAAGGGCGAGTTGTTGTTTTGACGGATTTCTCCTATGGTGGGCTTTGAAATTTTGCTTTTAACACGTTCAATGCTAATGAGTATTGCGACCCTAAAATGCTGAATATGATAATTTCATTATTTAGTCAAAAACGATGTCAGGGTAACAAAAATATTGATTTGAGACTATTGTCTAATATTGAGACTAATATTGATTTGAAATATTGTAGCAAAAAACTAAAAGAAAAATCTAAAGTAGAGCTAAATAACGTGCACAGATAAACCTAGAAGTGCTTCTGACTTGAAATATTCATTTTTTACTACTAACACTAGACTACTAGATGTAATAACAATGTTACATAAATAATTACCATAATGGTTTCAATTTGATCAATTAACGTGGTTTTTTGTATAGGCATAGTTATTCTTCTTACATTTTGATGTGATACGATCCGAACCTTGGTCTTTCACTCCTCTTGAACAGTATCCAACCTGTTTTTAGATAGTTAAGTTAACCAATAGAAAAAAAATTACTATCTTAAAAAATATGGAATGAATCTGCAGCAAATTAAATACTACACAACCAATAATTTTTACCGATCTAAGAAAAAAAAAGTGCGCTTTATCCGTAAAGTGTAAAGCATCCAGTGTAGAGCCTGCTCAACTGGCTTTGCAGTTCCACTTTTGTTTCCACCAAATAACACCCAAAATTTACTATTAGAAAACAGGATATTCCTCCAAGATTTTGATCATCTTGGCTTGTTCATCGTTGTAAGAAATCTTAATCCAATTTCTTCCTCTGGCAGGAACAACTGCGCTGATCGCTCTGTTGGAAGGTTCCCGTCTGATTGTCGCCAACGTGGGTGATTCAAGGGGAGTGATGTGCGACTCCAAGGGGAATGCAATCCCGTTGTCTTTCGATCACAAACCGCAGCAGGTTAGTTTTTAGACACTAGACATTTGGTTTCGCTTTTCAAGATTGTTACTAAATGTTGTTAATTTCTCGGTTACCAGTAGATTTAGTTAGCTGTTATCTCAGTAGTTAATCTTGTAAAGCATTTGATCAGTTATGAAATTAGATATACACTATTGATGGGATATTGTTTAGGCCTAACCCTTGAGTGGGCGCACACGGAGTTTTTCTCCGCATGTATAGTTTTCGTTTGAATAAACATACATTCATAATGGGTGTCGGCAGTCGTGTCCGGCTTAGTACTTCAAGTGCCTCATTCTGGGAATCCTCTTAAGCTATTTATAACCCCACCCCCCCTGAGTTCCCATTGCCATTCAGTAATGTGGTGTCAGTTTGCGGAGTTTTTCCCGTTTGTGCGCTATCTTGTGAGTGCTCAGCGTGGAGTTTATTTCCTCGTAAACCTTACTGTGTTATTGTCCATAGCACATAAGTATAAGCTTGTTTTTATGTATAATTATGATCATATATGTTTAATTTGCATTGATGTATAAATTGTATTATTGCAGAGCAAAACTCTGCATGCGCTCTCTCTTGTAATACAGTGATACCAATTTTTACTAGAAAATTAATTACTGTGTTTTATTGAAATATTAATCCTATTAAGTTAAACAATCAATGGTGTCAACGATAAAATTTGATTCCTAATAAAGTTTGTCAACATAAAAATCCAATATTTCATTATAAAAACATGTAAAATAAGTTAAATTGTGCAATCTATTACTGCGGGGTAAATCTCTGCATGCGCTCTCTGCCATTTTACCGGTGAAGCGCCCGCTCGAGGGTTAATCAAGGAGGAAGTGTTGTTTAGTACAGTTATGTAAAATAGGAGCCTAATCAGTCGGTTATTAAAAGTTGCTTAAACTGATAGGTTTTACAAAGAAATTAAAATTGTGTGATGACTTAACACAACCAAAACATTTATCTGGTTCAATGAGGAATGCTCTTTTATACATACAGTGGAGTCTGGATTATTCGAACCTCTTCAATTTGAAATCTTCTTTAATTAGGATATTTATCATGGTCCCTAGAATTTTGTACCTAAACAATGCAAAAAAAAAAAAAAAAAAATTGTGGATAGGCCTAATTTGAATTTTATTTTGGATTAATAAAAATTTTGGCATGTCTGATTAAGAGTCAGAATTTTGAGGTATGAGAGTACAATATAACTATTCAACTAAACACTAATTAAGTTTAAAGAAAATTGGTTGAAAAACGGCGTTTGAGACAGGGGAATAAAATACCATGTTTTGCATAAAAGCCGTATGGTTAACATTGCCGACTGCGCTACTAGTCCAGAGGTGAATATGACTCTTAAATTAAATTTGAAGCTGCAATTCAAAATAATAGTAAATTTATCGGGAAATAGATTTTACAAACAATATTTGTAGCATTAAGTCTGATAACTCTGATAATTAAGATTGTATTGAAGGTTGAACTCTTATGATTGTCTTTCAAATAATCTTTTTAACTTCTTTAACAGTTCATATAAATATCAGATTTTAATAATCAATTGAGTTTTGTCATTTTATTAAGCCCAGTTGAATTTTTTACTGGTATTATTTAAACAAGTTTCGAAAGAATGCTCATAACCTATTTAGAGTTTTATCTAGATTATTGATCCAATATGTTCGTTAACATGTTAAAATTTTGGATAAAGCTGTCAAAAGCCTACAAATTTATCGGTACTTCTTTGTTTTGTGGATGCCATTAATTTTTTTTAGGTTATTTTTAACAGGGGTCTTAAAAAGGCATAAATCAAAAGAAGAGCGTATAATAAACACTGCATAAAAATTACACTGTTGAATTGTTTTTGAGGTCTGGTTTCCAAAAGGCAGGTATAGCCACAGGATCTTGGTGAATACACCTTATCTGCGGTCGCGACCCCGCTCTGCTATATATGTGGTGTTCTTGTCAACGACCTGATTATACCCTATTCTAAACTGTCCGTGCAGTAGATGTGTGATTCAACTTCGATGTAAACCAGTGTGATCTAACGTACGATGATACCGTCTGGATCAGACCAAATTTTAAACAAAGTGAAATGGTTTGTGTTACAGTATTTTACTGCTTATGGTAGACCAGATAGATTAAACCATATTAGAGATCGCCTCATGGTAGAAATTCACCCAAAATGTTAGTTGATCTGGGGCCAATTATTCTAGCAAATATTTTACAACTGAACCATCTGTTCACCCTGGTTTGCTAGCATTTGTTTTTACAATAAATCTAATGTTTTTACAACAAACAGCTGTCTAATAATTTAATCTTCCATAAGATTAACATTGAAACTTTAAAAGCCTGTAGGGCGTTGATCCGTGTGCCGATGTAAATTTAAATGCGATTCTGCTCATCTACAGAACAATATCTTTCTAACGGTATGCGCGGATTTCTCCTACGATGCTGACAAGCTGAGAAAAAAGGAGGAGAAAACGAAACATGATTGCCTATTAATACATAGATTGTATTTTGGACCTATGTTAAAGATTTGCCTAGCTTCAAATATTTTCTTGTTTTCTCTAATTTTTTTGCCGCTAGATACAGGGTGTCTAGTAGTCTTGAAAATCTGAAAAGTCTTGAATTAGTATTGAATTTAATAATGGTCTTGAAAAGTCTGGAATTAGTCTTGAATGTTCAGTCTAGTCTTGAAATTTACAAAAAATTTAACTATGGAGACGCGCCATCGCCGATTAAGACGCTCTGATAAAGATTGCTAACCAGAGATGCTTGTAATCCCCAATCAAAACGCTTGCAACTGCAGACCGTAAACAAACGCTCACGATTCTATTAAATAATATGTAAAATTCCAAAATTTGTTTACAGTAGATAATGTTGGAAAATGAATTTTACTAACATTTGCCTACAAGCTAAAGGAAAAGCAACATTTTAATTATTACCAAACATATGCAATTTTTATGTTTTCTATAAATTTGCTATCATATTGAATTTTTGTAAGGATTTATATTACCCTATTTATTTTAATAAACTAAGCAGAACACACACCCTACGAAGGACGGACAAAGGGTTAAAAAATAGAATTACAAACTTGTGCATTATTTTAATTCAAACCATTTAAATTTTCAATGTTGTTGAAGAATTAATAATGCTTCTTCTAAAAAAGTAATAATTTTGTAGTTTCATTTTAATGGTCTCGTTTTTGACAAAAATATTACAATTCATTATATTAGCCCCTAAACTGTCACTGAAGACTAAAATAGTATACACATGATAATAATAATAATAATAATAATACTATATTGTCTTAGGTATTTACAAGTAAATACATGACAATAAATTCTACCTTTCTATTAACACTATTTCCAATAATGAGTAGCTCAAATTTTGTTGTTGGATATAATCACTACGGTACATGTTTTACCATGAATATATGGAATTGTCAAGTGATATAAATTAGAACATAGCCTTCCATCCATCAAAGGATTGGTCAAGGATAAAAAAAGACAAAACACGGTAGAAACACAGTTAATTTTGTGTATTTTAATCCTTAACCAATCATTTGATAGGTGTTATGTTCTTGTATCACTTGACAATGCTGTATTCACAGTGAAACATGTAGTGATTATATCCAACAATAAAATTAAAGCTGGTCGATGTAAGGAATGTGTGTACTATTTAAAAACAAATATATATATAAGTGACAACTATGTAAATAATTTTGTTAAATATAAGATAGATATTAATATGTCGAGTAATGCAGCAGTCTTGAAAAAACTAAAACAGTCTTGAAAAAGTCTGGAATTAGTCTTGAATTTTTAAAGAAAAATAAACTAGACACCCTGTAGATAGCATTTTCTGTTAGGAAGATAATTAAATTTGATCTTGAGTAATTAAAGTGTAATGCGAAGTTTGCTTGTTTGTCTCATAGATGTGAAATAGAAATTTGTGAAGTTTTGATTTGGAACGGTACAACCCTAGGAATAAAAACTACCATTACATGACTAGAACTAACAAAATTAACCTTGCATGTTTTCGCATTTGCTGATTTTATTGATTTTGTTTAGATGCGTGAGAGGAAGCGGATCAAGGAAGCCGGTGGATTCATTACGTTCAACGGAGTGTGGCGAGTGGCGGGGATCCTGGCCACTTCCCGGGCTCTGGGCGACTACCCTCTTAAGGTAACAGTAATTGGGGGCCGAGCACTTGCTCGGTAAACTTAAAAATTTCTTTGTAGTCATAGTATAATCAGTCATAGACAGACATTAAGTTATAATGTTAAGCCCATAAGGGTTTTACTTTCAAGACGAGCTCATTCACTCCACACACTTGCCTTCCAACTCTGGCTTGAGTTATTTAAACTGTAACTCTTGGATTTTACTTCTAAAGTCAGAAACTGATTTCATCATTGTTGCTATTCTTTTTTTGTTACATTTAATCGCAATTCTACAAGTTGCTTAGTTTTTTTTATCTATTTACTCTTATTTAAATAAATAGTCAATCACCAGTATTAAGTACTGTTTAATAACTGATAAATTATTTTGATTTAAGTATCTTTTATTAATTTATTTATTGGCTACATGGAAAAAGCCCCATGTTTATACTGGACCACGTGGTTCGTACTTAGATGGTCGAGTCATCTGTTTACAGGAACTCTTATGTTATGATTTTAATCTCCATAAGACCAATGTGTAAAATTCGTATAATTTCAATTCAAGATAAGATTTTTTATAGGGTAGAGGCCTATATATAAATGCAAACTTAGTTATTTTCTAAGTTTGAAGAAAATATTTTTAGCCATTTTCGAGATCCATGTGCAAACATACATACAAATATACCTTACTCGTATTGGAGAATTGGATACGTTAAATGTTTGAGTCTGTGAGTAATGGATTAGGCAACATAATAAATAGGAATCTATACTTAATTAATACACTAAGAGGTTTTTTTGTGTAGAAAACTCATCCTACAATTCTCAACCGATTTTCAAGTTTTTGGTGTTGTTGGATAGGGCTTGGTCTGTAGTTGGGTCTGCCAAAAACTGATGAAAATCAAACATAAAAAAAGGGCGCTATCCACAAATTAAATTTGAAATTTTCCCATTACAATAACATTGAGATTGATTTGAGCATTTTAAACATATGTTAACGCACAGCTGTAGTTTTTTGTGATATTCACAATATTGGATTGGTCTGATAGCGTTGATTTAGAACTAAATGTGACGTTAGTATCATATCAAAATAAATTGCTCGATGTCAAGCAACACTTGCACTAGTTCTAGTAATAATTAAATAGTTGTACAGTCAACTCCCGATTATCTGGGGTAATGACTGGTTGAAGAGTCCCGGACAACCCAAAACCATGGTGTTCAATAAATTGAGTAAAACATGAAAGTACAGTAGACTCCCTCTTATCCGGCCACCTTTTAACCGGTCTTCGCTTTAACCGGCCTACCCTAACACAAAAATGACATTTTTTTAACCGGCCATTTTTGATCTCAACATCGCTTTAACCAGCCATTTTTGACCTCAACATCGCTTTAATCGGCCGTGTTTCGCCAGAAATGTAGTTTTCTTATCGACTGTGTCATTCAATTCAAACTTTATTTCATATTGAAGTTCTCAAACCAATTAAAATGTAACGGCCTGGACGGAAGTGTATGCCACTGGAAGTCAATGTGTTTTGACCTACACTACTATCTAGTAGACCACAATAAAGAAACAAATCATTATTAGTTTAGTTTGTTGTGGATTTCATGGGTGTCGGATTTCAGCTATAAATCAATACACTAGTGTATTTAAAGTTGTTTTCAAGTGATAGGCCATATAAAATTCTTTAATGAACATCGGTTTAACCGGCCAATTCATTATCCGGCCGCGGCCTGGTCCCGAGGTGGCCGGTTAAGAGGGAGTCTACTGTAACAAGTTTTAATGAAGAGTACCGTACCCAAGTTTCCTATTGGGTAAATTATAAATTCATTTTTTTTTTTACCAACCAAACACAATGGAATGAGAAAACAGATTTTCTGTTTGCCTGAACAAGGAACACAACAAAATCTCTGAGGTGGGCAAAACACTCTGATGTAGACACAAAACCTAAGTGGGGAGGAGGGTCTGGCGCTGAGTGTGGGGGGAGGGTTCGTGGCCGGATGAGGGGAGGAGGGTCGCTCAGTATAATTTATTCAAAATAAGAGAATGGAAGAATATATCCATTTCTAAACTAATTGTCGTACAAAACTAAATCATGGTTCAACTTTTTGTCTATTTTTTTTTTTTTTAATCAAAAGAAATTTTTTACCAATTTTTCAAAATTTTGGTTTATTAATGAGTTAGTTTAATAAATTTATAACTTTGTCAAATAAAATTTAATTTCACTTGTAAAAAGTTTCTTGAAATGAAAAACAAATGCATTGTGAAATGTGTGGTTTAGCTTAATACAACATTAACTTACGAGGGTCTCTGAACAGCACTCCGAATTAGAGCGTTAATCATGCCCTGAACTGGAAACTAAATGAGTTTTGTCTTGGTTTCTATTAGCACATCCCGGCAGGCGAGCAGGTGTTTCCAGCAGTCAAGGTCATTGCTCCCCAATCGCAATGACCCCACCATTGCGCCCCATCCCACTCCGCTTCCCAACGAAATCCCTCTGACTCAAACCACCCTGACCACGTGACTACGATCATACAATTTAATTTGGGTTTAGCCCTTATTTTACCTCCGATTCTCATCAATTTTTGGCGGAAACAACTACAGACCAAGCCCTATCCAACGACAAAAAAAACTTGAAAATCGGTTGAGAATTGTTGGAGGAGTTCTCTACACAAAAAAATCCCTTTTGAGTATTTAATAAGTATAAATGAGAATGACTAGCTGTTTACCCGTTCTTTGCACGGGGTGTATTTGCAGTTTATTAACAGAATCATAAAAATCCATTCGAAAAGTCAATATGTCACCTTCATTTGGTTCATTTTAACGTATCTAGATATCATAACGTATTTTATGCTTAATAGCTTCTTGGTAAATTTGTCAAAATCTTGTTATATTCATTTCCTATTTGTTTTAGAAGTCATGTCTACATTAATCTAGACCACCATACTCATAGATGATAAAAGAAAACTTAGATTTGTCAAGAATATTAAAACTTTGTGACAATAGCTATTCTAAATCCAATGAACCCCTGTACCCCACCTCTGTATTTTGTGTTGTACCCTTAAAAGACATGTACAACTTTTAATCTACATTAAAAATTAATAAAAATTTGAATACCCAACCCAAGTAAAACAGCGCAACGCCTGTCAGTAATGTAGGCACTGCACAAGTGTTTAGATATGTTTATTTTAAAGTAGATATTAGGTCTACTTCATTATATATTTTTTTACTTTAGATTTATATACCTTCTTCCCAAAAAACATCCCCATGTATTGCCAATGTATAGAGAACCAAATAAATATAAAAAATGTTAAAATATTTTGTCCCAGAAATACATAGGAAAATAAATCGCTGATCTAGGATTACTTCTTATTGCCAAGGGAATCGCTCTTTCTACCTTGTAAATGTTAAAAAATTAAAAACAATGACAAACAACTGCAAAATAGTTCTAGCCATCTTATTCCATCCAACCAATCAGCATGATCCTTGAATGAAAATTATGGTGGTGCTATCAGTATTTCGTGAGCAGCGTCCTCACTTTTTCATAAGGTCCCTACTTATTCAGTTCTTTTACTTAGTACTGTCCCGTCTATACCCGAATTACTTGGATGATCGAGCAATTTACTAACCACGTTGGTTTTAACTACATGTTATGTTTTATGGAATACACCTATTTTTGTCAGAACGTGCAATGAAAGCTGAATCTGGAACTTAAATTAGTTAAATATGAAATGTTTTAAGGTTTAAGGAACCAAGCACAAATTATTTTAATATTCATATTAAAAACCAATAATTTACTTGATTTTACTCACTGTATTTTGGCTAGTGACTTTAAAGGGCTGTTTGGCTATTTGTATTTGGTTAGTGACTTTAAGTGTGAAAGGTAAAATGGTTAGACATGAATGAGTCTGTATTTAAAATTTTGAGTGTTGCAATCTTTGGTGAAAATGATAAACTGTCAATTAACACGTCGCATGCTGCCGTACCCGATCGGGTACGGCGCTCGGCACCCCTCGGGTGCGGCCGTACCCGATTGGGTACGCTCGGCAATGCCTTTCGTTTATCTCCGTATCTCTGTCAGTGTTGCTTGTATACTTCAGTCGCGCGTTGTCGCGTAGTGCGGTAGGACCTGTCTATTTTGTGTTTAGTCAGTTTCGAGTTATTAAATTTAGTTATTAAATTATTAAATTAAGTTATTAAATTAAGCATTTCGAGTTATTAAATTCAGCACCTGGGGTGCCATACCGTCAAGGCCAAGGCGCAGCGAACGTGTTAAATATTCCCATAAACATTGAATATTTATTTTACTATAAGGAAGAGCCTTTTTCATAAATGTTGGTTTAGAGCAGATAAAATTGTTCTAATTGCACCATTTAACACTTATAAAAATTTTCATATCATTTACTATAACCCTTGTCGTGTGAATAGAGATTAAAGATTGAATTTTAGCACAACTTTGCTACTTTGACTTACTATGGGGCAAAGCCCTAGAGTCACTGAGGGAATTAAAGTTGTAATGAACCTTCACACCACTCTAGTCTATGACAGGAAAAAAATTTAGACCATTAGGTAAAGTCGTTGTCCCATGAAAAGAGGACAAAATAGGGCCCATGAGCGTTACAGACACAGTGAAAGACAGAGAGAGAGAGAGAGAGAGAGAGAGAGAGAGAGAGAGAGAGAGAGAGAAAGACAGAGGGAAAGAAATTTAGATGACACCAATTTTGCATTCTGCGATACATAAAAAGTAAATACCCCCCGTCGCAGCAGACCTGCGTACTCAGCGAATTTCCAAATTAGTAATATTAATTTTGACCTTATAAACTTGTAAACAAAATTTCATCACGTGCTCATAAATAGGGAAATAAATGTCTATTCTCCATATAGGGAAAGAGTATGCAGGTATGCTGCCATGGGGGACACTAAAAGTAGGTTTTTAGCATATAAAAAATTTATTTCGACCATATAAAGCCAAATAGTAAGTTTCATCAATATCTGTCCATAAATAAAAGAGTTTGCCTATTCTCCATATGATTAACATGGGAAAAGAGTATGCAGGTTTGCTGCCATGATAAGTACAAAAACCAAGATTTTTTATCTTAAATGGATGAATCTTCACCAAATAAAGCTAAATACCAAGTTTCATCAAAAAATATTAGTTTATAAGTGAAATATTAACACATCCTTACTCTCCATAAGATTAACATTGGAGCCCCAAAAGACAATGTACTGTCTTTAGACTTTGTAATATCCCGGTAACCAATAGAGATAGAGCAAAGCTTCAAAATACTAAATTGTGTGTTTTTTTAGATAAATCCAGTGGTCAAAATAAAAATTTAAAATTTTTAAAATTTACATATAAAAAATGCAAAAAACCCATTTTTGGGGTACAAAACCCCCCAAAACTACCCCTTCCGGTAGGTCGATATGTATGGTTTTCGAACTCATCCGAAAAATAATAATAATAATAATAATAAATTCTTTATTGCAGTCGACAATTTACATTACATTGCAAAGGTCAATTATTCAAAGAAATATAAAAGTTCCATTTTCATTGTTGTTGATGCTAAGTACCCCAGTGCCAAATTTTTTTCGCGTAAACTCCTAGAATTTAAGTATCCCAGCGGCTCATCATGAACTCATCAACAGAGTACAGAACTTTCGACACCAAGAGGCGTGTCTAAAAAAAACATAGGATTACACATCTCTACCAAATTTGGTGTCGATCGGACCATTTTTAAGAGAGTTATCGTGTCTAGGGACACATATATACATATATATATATATATATATATATATATATATTTATATATATACATATATATATATATATATATATATATATATATATAAATTTTGATGACTATTATTTTTGGTCTCTGGGCACCTCAAAACGAAAAAGTAACATGGTCCCGGGCTTAGGTCTTACCATGAGACCTACGGTAGTAGCTTATTCCCCATGGGAAATTCGCTAAAATAACCAAAAATGTCAAGATTCAAAGCAATGTACAAACAAAACTCTAATTTTATAGATATAGATGGATAAGTGATGGGATTATTGCCTAAACTGAGAAAATAAATAATTGAAATTGACTTTTTGTGACCCCAGTTAATCCCCAATCCCGTTTACCCGCCCCCGGACAATAGGGAGTTGTCTGTAACTAAATCAATTACAATCACAAAAGTAAATTTTGTCCCATTCTTTTTTTAAAACAGCTGCCTTCAATATCCTTTATTGGTGTAATAAATGACATCTTTTTCTAAGCTGAGGAAAAGGAGCTAATTTGCTTAGATTTTGTTTGGTTTAGCTTTTTTCAAAAAGCCTCACTCTAATACCTGGTGATTAAATATGCTGTACTATATATAAATCTAAACAATAATTTTTTTTGAGCCTTAAATGATTATTCATTTTATTGGAGTGTTCGTTCCGAATCGTCATACTACAATGTAGCTGATTTTACTAAAATAAGCTGATTTTAGGATATTAGCTGATTTCACAGTATACAGTACTGTATATTGTTGTGTGTCTTGTAGTAATTTTAATATGGGTTATATGTGTTTGTAGAATTACAGCTAATCCATTTTAGAAAAAAACCTAAATTGTAAGCCGTTTCTTAAAAAAAATAAAAAATCAAAATAATAATAATAAAATATAAAGTTTTTATTTGTGGTGTCTTATAATCTCATGTTTTTTGCTATCGTCTGGTGTCAAGTTTGTTTTTCTCAACTTCAAGAAAATGAGGATACGAGTTGATAACAAAACTTCGATATCAAAACCCCTTTATGATTGGATTAGTTGGCCTACTCTTATCTTAAAATGTGATTTATAATTAAATATATACGCTATTAAAAGTTTGTAATTGACATAAAATACCTCCACATGGTCTGGAAGTTTTTTATCTGGACAAGGGTCTGGTTCTGAGGTGTCCGGATTTTTTAGGGAGTAGACTGTAGTTAGTTTCTGGTGCTTTTCGGAAGGTGCTTATTGCTATTTACAAAGTTTGTTCCCTGCCTTTCTACATTTTATTGAGAATTTAGTGCATAAATGCCACTCCAGCCTCTTAGAGCAGTTTGATCGTCATTGGTAGACTGTATTACAATTTTTGTTGTGTATTTGAGGCCATCTAACATGGTTTCATCACATGCAATAAATCGGCTCTGGTGTGTTATATCGACTTATAGACCTATGTGCTGTCCTCTACTCTGGTATTTCCACTAACACTCCATGATAAATATTGACCATCACGCTATAATTAATAACCTCAGAACATCGATTGTCGATTATAGGACAAGAAGCTAGTGATCGCAGACCCGGACATACTGACATTCAACTTGGCCGATCACAAGCCGCAGTTCCTGATACTCGCGTCCGACGGCCTCTGGGACACGTTCTCCAATGAGGAGGCCGTGTCGTTCATCAAGGAACGACTCGGCGAGCCCCACTTTGGAGCCAAGAGCATCACGCTGCAGTCGTACTACCGGGGATCCCTCGACAACATCACCGTCATCATCATCAACCTCCAGAACCACGAGTGGAGAAACGCGACCGAATCAAAGAAGTACAATTGATCGTTGACATGCTAACTATCCGAATTTTCATACAGGTATATCTGACAAGAATTTTATTGTTCCTTATGTCTGTATATATTCTTGGTGGTTCAGTTATTTGATGCAGCATCAAGGAAAGGAAACGTAAAAGGTTAACTTGATATACTTGCTTGAGGATTATTTAAAAATGGCAGCTTCTTACTAGTCATGATAAAAAAAGATGGATAGTAAATAAAGGAGTTGTTTTGTTTGAAATCAAATAATTGTTTGGTTGTTTTTATTTATAATAATTTTTATCATGTAATATATAAAATACACTTAATGCATGTTTGCGTTGACAATTTTCAACTAACTATAGTAGTGAGTTAAAACCAAAGTATTTTTAGTTGTAATTGACATTATTCTTAATTGTAAGTCTTAATCAAATCTCCTTGAAATGAAAAAATATTTATTTCTGCCTTGAGCCTCTCTAACATTTCAAACACTTTTATCTTGAAGCTAATGGTTATACGTAGGATATCTAAATAGTTATTTACAAAATCTTCATAGTAAGATTTATTTGCTCAACCTTCACTCCATTTTTTAAAACTAAACTTGACCAGAGATGAAATTATGTTAACATTAATTTCAGCAATAGACTAGTAAAACGTTTTAAACTATCATATATTTCTATATACTGTAGGCTACACTTGAAATATTGATTCATGCTGAATTGTGTTTCATGTTATGTTCCTATTATACATTAAACACCTTTAAAGTAAAACATGAATAATATGATGTACATACGCACAAACTAATTTAGATTGACACACTTTTTCATCATTAAACTTATTCTGATTTGTCTTTTGCCACTCCAAATATTTTCTGGGACTATTTATATAATTATATTATGGAGTTTGAACATTGATTCAAAAAGTGTTACGCATTGCTGTCTGCTGTCTTTAACTTCACTCACAGATGTGTCTATGTTAAATGTTACCAATAAGTAGCTATGTTGTCATCTGTGTTATCGAAAGCTTTATTTGTAATGTGCTTTATCAGCTATACTTGTAGATTTTTCAGGGTTAAGGAAGTGATAGATTAGCATATGAATTTTTATATGTAGATGTTTCTATCATGAATTAATGTTATATTTTTACTACGTCAAAAAGTAATTTTATTGTAGCAATATAATATGTATATAAATATTTTTACTTTGAGAAAAGTGCTGCAGTGGTTAGTCCAAATTAAAATTCAATTTAAATTTAAATTCTTTATTAGCACATATACATTTTACATTACATCACAAGGGCATAGAAAACAGGTGCTTTGTCATATAATGAAACTTAATCTAAGCATGTAATGAGATATAATAATAAAAATAAAAAAATTACATACAAGCCTCTTCCTTCTTATATAAGGCTTATTTGCGGCCCGGAGGTCTGTAAGATAATAAAAAAGTCAATCAACCAATACCAGATCTCTCTTCAAAAAAGTCTGACACCTTTTAGCGAATTTCCCTATAGGGAATACGCTATTACGGTAGTAGCCATGGTAAGACCTAAGCCTGGGACCACTTTACTTTTTAATTTTGAGGTCCCCAGAAGCCAAAAACACCGTTCGTTCGTTTTCATATATATGTGTATATATATATATATATATATATATATATATATATATTTATACATATATTTATAAATAAATTTATAAATATATGTGTCCGTGGTACCGATAACTTTTGAAGCGGACCTCCGATTTTGATCAAATTTGGTATGAAGTTGTAAGACCAGGTCTATTTTCATGAATTGGCGAACCAGCATTGTCGGGTTACGGGAACAGGGTTTTATTGGGTTTCAAAGGGGTCAAAATGGGTTTTTAGCATTTTTGGGCCTAAATTTTCAAAATTCATCAATTAAACTAAAACCATTTGAAAGAGCTTAAAAAAACAAACAATTTAGTATTTTGAATCTTTAAAATAGCTTAACTGGTTATAGAAAGAATTCAAATCAAGTTTCCCATGTTATTCTTATGGGTAAATCTTTAAAAAGTTATATATCGCTTATTTACCAACATATCTTCATAAAAATTTTTATGAACCTTCACTAGGTGGTGAGTAAGATTTGATCAAAAACCCCCATGGCAGCAAACCTACATGCTAAATCCCATGGTATTCTCATGGAAAATAATTGTATAATGGGAGCAAGAGAGATGGAGTTATGAGGTATATGTTCCTAATCAGCTGATCAGCTGTCTTCTGCATATTTGTCAAATTTGAAATGTTTATGTTTTGTTATTTGTAAACAAATCTTTCCTTTTGCATGAAAGCTTTGGATTATGCACTTTTATTACTGTTAAAAAGTCATTTATTGCAATATAAATATTAATATATGAATTATTAAATAAAAATAATTTTCTCAGAAATATAATGCCATTAAATATATTATATTTCCTTGTAAAGATTATTAATTATATAAGATAGCCACAAAGTTCTTTGGTTGGAAATTCTCTGAGTACGCAGGTCTGCTGCGACGGGGGTATTTGAAAGAGTGATGAATTGAATAAGCTTATTCAAATTGGTGAATTGAATAAGCACCAATTGAATAAGCTTTGCTACACCAAATGTGCGAATTGCAAGTATTATGACTATTTCATATTATATCATAAAATGTTAACTAAGCAAGTAATTTTTAATTGCTATTAGTGCCCCCCTCCCAAAAAATTTAAAAACACTTAAACCTAAATTATGAAACAATATAATTGTAATTGGCATGTAAAGGGATTGAATATTATCCTAATAAAAAACTAAAATGTCTCACAGTAGTGTAAATGCCCAAAATATAACAATAACTTTTAAAAACTTTTAGTTTGGAAATTTAAAATTTGCAAAGAACTATGTGTAGGAAATTTATAAATAGATGATCTAGTCCTTTTACAGTATTTTTTATAGAACAATTTATTTTGCATTTACCAATTACTTAGCAAATTATATTTGTGGGATATAATCTAAAGTAATTTATTTGAGAACGTAAACATGCTTTGTGATGTTTGCTAAGTTGAGTCAGTTATACCAATATCTCAACTATATTCTACAGTTCGCACATTATTTCTCCGACTATGGCCAGTCCGCTACTATTCGTTTGAAAAACATAGTTCTAATACAGAATTACTTACGGCCAGCTGACTTGGCCATAGTCGGAGAAATAATGCGCGAACTGTACCTTGTAATAGGCTCTTTCGTGTTATAATTCAAGAAGCACTTTCATGACAAAAAAAGGAAAAATTCCCACTTGATTTCCTGTCTTAATTACGACTAAAGCAATCTGAGTAAAAAAAGTCCCAGGTCGTTTTATTTTCAATCATGGTTTATTCATCTGTTTATATATTCTTTTTCAATCTCTTCTTCTAACTACTTGTTTTAGTATCTAGTCCTTGTCAATTGCAGCAGTTTGTGTGCCAATATAAGTTAATGTTTGCTCACCTATGAATTATTGTGTGTAAACTATCAAATGGGTTGTGATCATGTTTCAGTGGTACATCTATTTCACTTTCTTACAATTTATTCAAAGTTAATTGATTATAAATTCATGTTAATGTATAAAAGTACCTTAGGGACTTTAACATATCTTTTCAGTCGCCCAGTTTTCACTCTCACCATAGAAAATATGTATTTTTTCACTATCTAGTATTGTGATAATTTCCTTTTTGGACATAAAACATCACCACAATTCATGACAAAAAACTAACAACCATTTATTAAAAAAAATTTATAATTTTTCATAGAAATTGATTTGTAAAACTGGTCAATAAACTAAATATTTAATGATAAGTTTAAATTAATTTGATATAAATTAAAGTATAACTGATTGTTGTGTAGAGAAAATTGATGTACCATTGATTTAGTTTAAGATTTTAAAATCTGTGCATTATTTATGTGCAAATATTGGGTTGTTGACGAATTGTTGATATTTTAGTGTAGAATAAATCGTTAGATTTTATTAAGAATTTGTAATGTTGACATTTTTGCTATGTCTTTGATTTAAATAAAGTTAAATATATTTGAACAATTCTGAAGTGTTTCAATTTGCTTTATTACTTTTTCTGTTTTTCATTTCATGTTTTAAAATTAAATTAATATGTTACTCATCACATTAATTTTTTTAAATAATATGAACAAACAAAGAAAAATCTTGGAAGCGATGTAGTAATAAGTCCAGATGAACCAAAAAACCCCTATGTACAATCACAGTCCTGTATATGAAAGGCAGATCAGAAAAAATAAGACAAATAAACTCAAAGTTTAAGATAAAGGCAGTTTTTTCTTCAGGAAGAACAATTAGGAGCCTCCTAACCAGAGTAAAACCAAAAAACCTTAGAAGAAGAAACAAAAAATGTTATATATAAGATTCCTTGTGAATGTAGTGAAACTCATTATGGACAGACATCATGATCGAAAAAGAAACGGATTGCTGAACACAGCATCCAATATATCAACTAAATACAGTATAAACAAACAATTGTAAAACTATTCAAAATGAAGTGAACATGTAATTACACAAGAGCATAGGGTGGATCGGGCAAACGTGTGAATACTTTGTCAAGAAAGTAATTGGACAAAACGGAATTTAAAAGAAGCTGCTTATATGGCTATTGATGAGCAAAGTATCTCCCAACCAAGTGCCACAATAAGCCCAATAGTTTATTCCTTTGATTAAGTAAGAAATGCAGCAAACAGTTTTAAAATCTAACCTAAACAGTGTTCCCATACACAGTGTCCCATAAGTAAAGTGCCAAACTCCGGAAATATTTTGGTCAAAATAAAGAGAAAATCAAGAAT
Source organism: Neoaliturus tenellus (assembly GCA_030545055.2). Taxonomy (NCBI): domain Eukaryota; kingdom Metazoa; phylum Arthropoda; class Insecta; order Hemiptera; family Cicadellidae; genus Neoaliturus; species Neoaliturus tenellus. The sequence continues at coordinate 42,586,035 of CM061536.1, forward strand.
AAAATTAATTGTTTCCAAAAACGCTTTGTATATCAGATATCCACTATTTTGTATTTTTTACAAAATAATTGTTATCTTCAACATTTTTTCACTGATCTATATCAAACTCGGTGAGTATGTTTAAATAAAAGAGACCTACTGTAGGAAAAAATTCAACATGGTCCAATTAAAATTTTCAAAATGGCGGACGTTTTAAACTTTTAATCTAAAATGGCTGGAAAATGGTTTTAGATTAAAAGTTTAAAACGTCCGCAATTTTGAAAATTTTAATTGGACCATGTTGAATTTTTTCCACATTAGGTCTCTTTTGTTATAAACATACTTACCAAGTTTTATAAAGATCGGTGAAAAAATGTTGAAGATAACAATTACTTTGTAAAAAATACAAAATGGCGGATATCTGGTATATATATATATATATATATCGTATGGCTCATTCAGCCAGCCACCATGGTTTAAGAATAATAAAAAAAAAATTCTGCGGTGCAGAGCACCTGAGTCAGTATAAGTAAAAATCTAAACACTAAAATAAAAAAAATAAAAATTAGATCTCTCTTTATAGAGCTAAATCCAGGGCGCTAAGCCATTGCAGCCCAGCTTCACTTGAGCTATGCAGACCGGCCAATCCTTCGGGGAAGGCACTCAGTGGGCACTCTTCGACTATGTGTTCCATAGTTTGATACTCTGCTCCGCAGTCGCATGACTGGTCTTGTGTCATTCCCCATTTGTGCTTCCAATAATTACATCTCCCCACTCCAGTGCGGAAACGATTGAGTATAGTCCACTGCTTCCGAGGAAGATTCATACCACCTACCGCTACGGTCGGGTCATCTATCAAGAAGTGGTTCCGACCTTGAAAAGCGTCCCAGGAGGAAGTCCAGTTTGTATGGATGGTGAAGTTCGAGTCCATCAACTGGGAGGCTGTTCGTAGAGGTGGTTTTCGGGACCTCAATCGGCCCGCATTCTGGGGTAGGTAATCATGGATGGGCAGCTGTGGAGCAGATAAGATCTTTGTGTATTCCCTAATGAGTGCATCCCATCGTCTTATTTCAGGAGGAGCGATATTACACAGCACCGGGAGCCAGGGTACAGGAGTCACCATGAGTGTACCACTAATGGCTCTCATGGTCCTGTTTAGCTGGACATCGATCTCTCTAACGTGCACACTATTTAACCACACGGGAGCACAGTACTCAGCAGTTGAATATACCAATGATAGAGCAGTTGTTCGCAGAACTTGTGCGTTAGCTCCCCATGTGGAGCCAGCAAGGTGATGGACAATGTTAGTCCTGGTTCTCACCTTAGCTGCCGTTTTTTGTAAGTGGCTTTTAAACGTGAGAGACCGATCTAAAGTGACTCCCAGATACTGTGGGTGGTCATTATGTTTCAACTCAACACCGTTGAATACGATTTTAAGCTTTTGGTTGGCCAGTCTATTATTCAAGTGGAAGCAAGCAACCTCAGTTTTTGTTGGGTTTGGATTTAGCTTCCAGGCTTCAAAATATTCACCGAGGGTCGTGAGGTCATTTGTTAGTGTTTCCTCAGCTTGTCGAAAATGCTGGTGTTGATATGCCAATGCAATATCATCTGCATATATAAACTTTAAGGACCGAGTTACAGGAATGTCGGCAGTATACACATTAAAGAGCAGTGGGGCGAGCACTGACCCTTGTGGTAGGCCATCCTTTAGTTGCCTAAATGTACTTTCTCTGCGTCCCAGATATACTTTTATCATTCTATTGGAGAGCATTGAGTTGAGGAGACGCAACAAGAAAGGGCAAGGAATAAGGTCGTAAAATTTAACTAGGAGGCCTTTTCTCCAGACGGTGTCATATGCTGCAGTCAGATCTAAGAAAGCCACAGAGGTTTTCAGTCTTCGCTCAAACCCATCCTCAATGAAAGATGTCAGAGCTAAAACCTGGTCACAACAGTTGCGACCAGGCCTAAATCCAGCTTGTTCGACAGGGATGCTGGCATTGAGAATAGGGAAGATTCTGTTATAAATCAACCTCTCTAGCAGCTTATAACAAACACTTAAAAGAGCTATAGGCCGATAACTTTCAGGCAGTTTTGGATCCTTTCCGGGCTTCAGGATAGCTATGATCTTGGATTTTCTAAATATCCCAGGCATGTCGCCGGTTTTCAGAGTGGTGTTAAAAACTTCCAGAAGCCACTGTCTAGCCTTGTTACCCGAGTGTTTTATAAACTCCGGGAAAATGTCATCCAAACCTGCTGCTTTGCCAATTGGCATCGCATCAATCGCCACTTCCAGCTCGTCGTAAGTGAAGGGTCTAGAGACTTCCAAGGGTGCTTGCCGACTCTCCTTTATCTCATTAAGCTTGAAATTAATTTTTCTGTCTGCAGACGTACGCACAGGTTTTGAAAGTACGGAGAGGCGTTTTGCAATTTCACGAGGGCTAGGCTGTGAGGCATCGTGTTTTTCACTTGATTTACCAGTGGAGAGTTTCCTGAGCAGAGACCAAGCTTTCCGACTACTTTTGGTGAAGTTCAGGTTCTCGACAGTTTTCACCCACTTCTCTCTCCTGGAGTTGTCGAGAGAGTTAAGGAGTTGGTCAGCTACATCTCTGTCAGCAGTGTCTGTAAACTCACTGTAAAGATCTTCGCACTCTCTGCTCCATCCTGGAATGTATTCTTTTCTAAAACCTCTTGGGATTGTCGCCTTAGCGGAAGACAGGACAAGGCGAGTGAACCGATCATAGTTTTTTATTTTAGAGGGGATGAACCTGATGCCGCTATCAAGCCTTGATGAGAAGGCCTCCCACTCAGCTTTATTAAAGTTCCACCTAGGCCGAGGAAAAGATCTTACGAGAGGAATTTGCATTCCTACTGATATTATTACAGGCCTGTGCTGAGAGTGGGGGAATGCACCAAGGACCATCCTGGAAGTAGGCACGGGTGTTGCTGATGGTTCACGGGAGCAAAAGCACAAGTCTGGAGAGTACCCACGACGCCATCGGGCTGAATGGAAGGTGTGTGGGTCCTTGGCATTATATACCAGGAAAAGGTTGTTATTTTCAGCCCAGCTTGAAAGACGAGTGCCGTTGTCATCATCGGACGAGTATCCCCACTGGGTATGATGACTGTTGAAGTCACCTACATATACCACAGGATGTTCAAAAGTTGGGAGAACTGTGTCTGACCACTGGGTGTTTGGTGGTTTGTATACATTTACAATAGTAGTCGCAGACACCTTAACAGCAACAACAAATGTGTTGTTATCACAACTTTTGTGGGAGACTGATACGTCGTCTATGTCCTGTCTAACGTACGTCGCCACTCCGTAGACCCTGTGACCTATTTCCTCCACAAGCTTATATCCTGGGATGTTGCCCCTCGCACTGTTTTCTAAGTCTTCTGCATGTGTTTCTTGCAGTGCGAGGACATCGACCTCATTTTCCAGCAGCACCTTGCTGAGGCAGTCTCTTTTAGATTTGCTCAGACCCTCTACGTTAAAATGACAAACATTTAAAACACAGCCTAAGTTTCTAAATTGGCCCTGGAAAGGGCCGTTTGGATTTTGTCTGGCAGCTGGCATAGCTGAGAGATCACTGTGTGTGACAGTTCAGCTGCCAAAGTTATCTGGTATACAAAGCGTTTTTGGAAAAATTTTATTCTTGATTTTCTCTTTATTTTAGCCCATATAAAATATTGCCGGAGTTTGGCACTTTACTTATGGGACACCCTGTAGTAATTATCTAGTCAATTTCAATTTACAATCCAACCACTAAAGTACCGTAGCTAAATTTTAACTTATGATTAGTTGCCAATTTGTGTTCATATCTACTTATAATATAGTTTTGTCTATAAGCTGAAGATGGTTTATGATAGATAATAAACTGAAATATACTTTTTTGAAAAATAAATGTGATGAGTAACTTATTAATGTAATTTTAAATCATGAAAGAAACTGTCACTAAAAACACATACCGAAGAGCATTTTTCATTTCAGTTAAAAAAGTGAATTATAATACAGTGCACTCTCGTTCATCGGACTCGGCGACATCGGAACTCCGCTTCATCGGAACTGAAAATCTGGATATTATTAATTTTTTTTCTTACGAAATAAATAATTTTTCCGTTTTAGCGCCTTCAATTTCCATTCGTTCTATCCGCACAACAGTGAAGTATCACATTTTGCATCAAACGCCATCAGGCGTTTTCCATAATCTGTACCCATCGATGTGATTTATGAGGCCGTGGAGTATTCGCACAAAAATAGAAAGAGGAAGGGGGCAGGAAGTGAAAATCCGCTTCGATTGCTTCCCAAACTGTCATTCAGTCTGGCTCGACTGCACCTGTTACATGGAAGTCAGTTGACTGCTGGAATATGAGTGGAATATGAATATGGAATATGAGAATAAAAATTTTGGATCTTTATTTCCTGCGTTGTTTTTATTCCTAAAGGTTCATTGTTACCATGTTCAAAGTTTGAATGCCTTATTTTCATAAAATCTCTTGTGTTATCTTAAAAACAAGAGTGAATATAATCACGATGGGTCACCGTACGGGCGGAAATGATGACTCACGACGGACTCCGCTTCATCGGAATTTTTTGACATCCGAACCGGCCGTCTGCCACATTAGTTCCGATGAACGAGAGTGTACTGTATAGTAAAGAAACTTACAAAGGGTGATGGCCAAACTTATTACAGTGGCGTGAATTCGGCACTCAATAACTTTGCAGTCTGGATATGTCAGCCAACTCCACACGGGAAGGAAAGTCCTTGCAGCCAAGGTTATTGTCTTAGATAGCTTTGACAGGCAATAAAGGGTTTTTACTTTGTCAATTGATTTTTAATGTTAAAGTTACAGCAATATTTGTTGACTTGTACCGCCCATGGATAAATCAAATGAATTAACTTACTGGCTGTGTAGCTGAGTTATAGTGATCGTTTTGAATTTAAAAATCGCTTGTTCAATCCTAAGAAAAGTTAGTAGTTGATAAAGGTTCCATCCCGGACAGTTGCCATTCCTCATTGGGCTATTAATTAATGATGCTATCTAACAACTGGTCGTAATGAGATAACAATTAGATAACGGGTTTTTGGACCATTCCCTGTGAAAACGCTAAAAAATGCCGACGTCTAACATTAAAAAGGTTAAAATGGTGTAGAAAACCCATTTTGTTTCACCCCTTCACTCTTATCCGTTATGCCTGCAGTACACGGATGAAATGCGTTTTACATAGCCAGGGGCTGATTTATAATCTTTGTCCCTCGACATGATTGAAGAGACAATACAAGTAATCATATGGGAATGGGAAGGGGGAAGAGGAAGTAAATTTCCCTAATGTCAGTCTCATGACTACACCTACATAAAATGGCAACAATATGCCTATTTATCAGGTTTTTGTTTTTAGTGTGTAGTACTTTACTGTATGTCACATTTTTTTTTAATGCTGGACTGTAACATTGTATGTTTAGCATGCACATTGTAATTGTAATATATTTTGTTAAAGGATTACTCGTCACAGTATTTTATTATTAGATCTCATGTATGAGCTCATCAATAATACCGAATATAACCATAATTGATCGATGCAATGACGAAAACGATGACCAACTCTGCCTTATCCAATTTTTTGTACATGGAACCGGCTAGTGGTTTTTTTACACAATTCCAGAAAATTCTGCAATTTCATAAACTTGATTACACCCACACTAGTCCACATTAAGACCAGTTTGTGGGACTCTGCTGTAATACGGCTTGTAACAAGTTTGTGAGCTCAACGAGCCTCAGCTTGTTAGTGGGTAACCACAATATTAAATCCCTCTCCTTTTTAACCCTACTAGATTCATTGAAGCATGAAAATTACATGAGCCGATTCTGGTTCCTTATTTTCCTCAAGATTTTCAAGATCCTCGAGTAAGTACGGTACCTATCCAATGGCCACGCAATATCCTTGGTGGTCGCTATTTCTTCTTTGCAGCTGGACTTGCTCAAGGGAATCTTGTATGCTCTATACGGCATTGAATGGAATGCAGCAGTCTTGTGGCTTAATGGATGGATGGTATATTGTTGTTAAAGGCTGTGTCTGTCTGCATCGGTTTCCTGTAGGTTCCGAAGTCTAGTTGGTTCTTTCTTCTCATTACAGTCAGGTCTAAGAAATTGAGTTTGCTATCTTCTTCACTGCTGGTGAATGATGTCAGATTTTAGTTTAAAATTTTCAACATGTCCTCTGCTTTTCTTCTTTCTTCTCGTTTAAAATTATTAGGATGTCATCTACGTATCTTATGTTTAACACGTTCGCTGCGGTGCACTCACCAGTGAGTGGTCTAGTTCCTTTCCGCCACGCTGTGCGCTCACCGGTGACTGTTCGTGCATCGTCTTCTTCATTCCATTGCTGTGCTGCAGCACACCACTGAGGTAAGGGGAGCTTTTGTCCACGTTTTATAGACGACTTAGGCTGTCTAATTGTGCAAACCGTTCCCGAACATCCCTACGCTTATTGCTGTTTTATTTTACTCAATATTGTTCATTTTATTTGTGTTTAGGGCTACATTATAATAAGGGTGTTATCTTTAGTAAAAATGATGTCTTATACACCTCAGGAACGAACAATGGCCCAGATATGACTCAGACAGTGATCAAACGTGTCGAACCTAATGACGTCAGGTGCTGAGCGTTCACCAGTGAGTCCTATTTTCAAAATGGCGGCAGACACACAAAATGAATCGGGAAGAGGTTTTCATATTATCAGATGGTCTTTAGCAACCATAAGGGATGTTTTTATGCAATACAATTTTTCAGCACATGGGAAGGGTATATCATTTTATATGCCACAGTGAACGTTTTAACTGAATATTTTGGTCTATCTTCAATTTCTACAAAACAATATCTTCTTGATATTGCAAAAATACTTCTGACACATTATGGCTTAATAGTCATCTTCATCTTTGGGCTAGTAGCCCATTGTTGAGCAGTCGGCAATGTTAACCATACCGTACGGCTTTTATGCAAAACATGATATTTTATTCCCCTGTTTCAGACACCGTTTTTCTACCGATTTTCTTTAAACTTGGTAAGTGTTTAGTTGATGAATTGTATTAGGTCCTTCCATACGGGGCATACGGATACGATACGGAAACTAACAACAGTTAGTTTTCGTAGGCCCTGCTCCATATACCTAAAAATTTTTAAAATCTAAAAATATTACTCTTTTTCTCATGTCGCAAAGCAACTCGATTTTACTTATTTTAAAATTTTTTGTACTTATACTATTAATTTTTAGTCATACAGCAGGTATGAGGGACCTATATCTAACCCTAATCTACAAGAATAATATCCAAAAACACCGTCCGAAACAGGGAAATGCGGAGGCATGTTTTCAGTGTTTTCACAAGGTTGAAGATGACTCTTGACTTGATTTCCGTTTTAGTTTCAAAGTTTCATATCCGCAAAAAAAAAAAAACTGTTATACAGCAGACCTTTAGAAAGCAGTTAAGGTTTCCTCTACCGATGTTGCCAAGGGCCAGCTTAGTTTTCTGCACAATTCCTTGGGCTTTAACATTGACCATGAAATATGCAAAGGTTAACTTAAGGCCCGCCAACACCGGAGCGGGACACCTGCGGGAACGGGACGGTTGCGGGACGATGTCCCGCGCGGGATTTTCCAACACATGTTATTAAATGTGAGCGCCCACACCAGAACGGTACAGCTGCCACCGTCCCGCTGCGATACCCGATCGTCCCGCAAGTTTGGAACATGTCGGATTTTACCGCTGGCAGCGCGCGGGACGCTGGGCTAATTCGGTCTCCAGACATCAGCGAAGATGGCTGAAGATGAATGTAGTGAGTTGTACACTGAGCAGTTGGTGGAGTACGTTTATTTATGCCCAGTACTTTATGACTTGAATCATAATAATTTCAAGATTAATCAAAATCATTACAAATTATTAAATTAAATTATTAAATTATTAAATTATTAAAAAATTATTAAATTATTACAATAAAAAAAAGAATATAAAATTTTCTTAGTTTTGGCATTAGAGTGTGGTATTCTCCAAGTGAGTTTCTTGATAGATTAATTATCTTCATCATCAGCTATTGCTAGCAATAGGAGAGCTTCTTTCTCTTGTGGCGTTATCCTCATAGCAAAGTTCCACCCACAAAACTACACATACAGCACATAAACACATACAATTCGTCACATACACGCTGTAGCTCTGCAGAAAATGAACTGATGAATCGTTTCGCGTCCCGCAGATGTCCCGCTTCGGTGTGGGCCCCCTCTTTCCCTTAAACGTCCCGCTGCCGCAAGTTCCCGCAGGTCATTGAAACCGTTCCCGCTACCGTCCCGTTCCCGCAACTGTCCCGCTCCGGTGTGGGCGAGCCTTTATCATTGTCTAACTTGTTTAAATTTAATTTAATGATGTTTAAACATGCATTGATTATTGTTAGATGTTTTTGATAGTAAAATCTTTCATTTCGAATTTTTTTCTAAAATATGAATAAAAATATGAATAAAATATGGTAAATGGTTCAATGCTTTGAAAACGTAATAGCATTGAGTATAGTCAATGGTAATAGCATTGACTAACCATAGGACTAACAATAGTGTCTATAAAATCAACGCTATTGGATTGAAATGGCTTTGGATTTGTTTAATTTAGCACAAGTTGGACACCCTGCAACATGACAGATGCAATGGCTTCTTCATAACATTCTTTTCAGAATGTAAACATAGTAACAGAAATTTGTATTTTTAATAGGTTATACGCATTTAATCAATTTTTACCTATGCTTTGAGTTATCATGAGCGAGCGAAAATTTTCCCGTGGGCTTGGGAAACCTGGAATGGCAGCTCAGCTTCGTGAAACTGTGTCTCAAGTTGTAAGAGAGAGCACCGACCTGGTAAGGATTCGTGGGTGAGAACGTTCTTTGCTTCATTTGGCCGTCTATATTACTTTAAAGTCTACGATACAGTTTTAGAGTAGTTTTGATACTATTATTTAACATTGAAATTTTTGTTTTATGGTAAAGATTGCACACAGAGTCAGGTTTTTATTTGGAGACTACGACTAGGCTAGGCTCCAGGCTGCTGAGGTGTGAGTGATAAGAACATACCACAAGAGTTCATGCAGCTGTATATTCTTAATTCCCATATGTGAAGGAGAGATGTGTTTAGGGATTTTTTTTATTAGTTAAAAACTATGGACATTGTATATTTTAGTAGGAGGCCGCAAGGGTCATTAAGTTTTACTAGAGTCAAGGTCCCGCTGGATGGCAAGCACTTTGGAGGTAAACACGGGGGTTCGTTGCCCTGAAGGTCAGAGGCGAGTGCGATCTTATATATAGGTCAACTTCCTTGTAGTTCGGGAGAGCGGTGCCTGGACCCGGGCGGTCGTAGGTGAGTACCGTAATGGTTGATTTGGGGAGACTTAGGCCCTGTTTGAGGTTTTTGGGTTTTTCGAGTTAAAGAGTTAGTTAAAGTTCTTTTGGGGTTCAGTCATTAAGTTTTATTGTAGTTGAGATTTTAAGCAAAGAGGGTTTAATTCCTGTAGCGTGTTTAAGAAGGAATAGTTTTGTTTGAGTTTAAATTAAAGTCTCATTTGACCAGATTGCACTACCTCCAGAGCGAGTTGCCAGTCCAGAATAAATATTTTGAGAGAGAATTATTATTGTTTGAATTTATTTGAGAGATTTGTTTAATATTCTTAGAGTCGAGTTTATGTTTTGTATTTGTATAGATAGGGTTTTTATTGATTTGATTAAAAGAAAGGTCCGCTCAAACACGTGTATCTGTTATTAAGTGGAAACCCACATTATCCCTGTTTACTATTAGAGTTAATTAGCTACGCTCCCAAAGGTAGTAGACGGACCATTTTGGGGTTCGCTACACATAGATTAGTAGTGGTCTTCATTATTTCTTTGAGCGTTTGGGGAGCCTAAATTTCAGCGTTTTAGATTTCGGTTCGAGAGGTAACCAATTTGATAAACCAGGATGGTGCTACATTGTTATAATCTTACTCCATCGTTAACCTAATATCAATGTTTTAAGAGTTTTTGGGGGGGATGTTGTTCGCGTCCGCAGCATTCCATTAAAGCTGCACATACTCCCCAGGTGGTGCTAAACAAACAACAATTTTTGGCAACTGAACTATTACGCAAGTGATCTCTCTGCTATGCTAGCTGCCAGACCAAATCCTAACGGCCCGTTCCCGGGCCACTTTTAAATGTACTGACGCAGGTGCTTTGCACTGCAGAACATCTTTTATCTATTTGATTATTATTATTTAAGTTGGTAGCTGGCTATGATGGCCATACGATATATATATACATATATTTAGTATAACAAACATATTTAACAAGAGCACCCTTTCAGAATCAATCTTTTTATTTTTGACAACATGTTTCGGGACTTAGCCCATCTTCATGGTCATTGTACAAATCATACATTTGTACAATGACCATGAAGATGGGCTAAGTCCCGAAACATGTTGTCAAAAATAAAAAGATTGATTCTGAAAGGGTGCTCTTGTTAAATATGTTTGTTATACTAAATATATGTATATATATATATATATATATATATATATATATATATATATATATATATATATATATATAATGTTTAGAGTTTCAATATTGCGATTAAAATTGTCCGATGAAAACAATCGAAGCAACATAGTACGGTAACCGTGTAAGCTAAGTTAAAAGTTTAAAATACCGTAGGCCTACCGTAAATTGTTTGTTTTTTAAGCTCTTTTAGATTGTTTGTTTAAAAGTGTTAAATTTTATAAATTAAAAAGTAAAAAAAGCCAAAAGCCAATTTTTCCATTTTGAAAGTCTATAAAACCCCATTCCCATGGTCCGATCATTCATTCTGGTTTGCGAACTCATCAAGTAGGCCTAGATTCTGGCTTGCACCCTTGTATCAAATTTCATCAAACTCAGAGGTTCCATTCAAAATTTGTCATGTCAACGGACACACAAAAATTTATATACCTAATTATAATACAGTAATTAATCGCTGTCCTAAAAACCAAAAAGTATCATGGTATTGTGCTTAGATATTACCGTGACTACTACCGTTATAGTGTATTCCCTATAGGGAAATTCACTTAAAAAGTGTATTATAATGATCTAACTATTTTATAATACCTATAGTACCTAACCATCTAAACATTTGTAACAATTTTGTCACTCTAATGGTCAGCGATTTTTATACGGTACTATAAAAAATCAATTGTTTATGAAAACATGCAAAACTTTTAACAATTTTAACACCGGATGTAATTTTATTCTAAAATATATAAAATAATATACATTTAGACAATAAAATTAAAATATTTCAAAGAAGTACCGGTATAACAAAAACAAGTAAAAATATTAACTGGTGTAGCCTATAGCATTATCACATAAGGGCATAAAATATACTAAGTCTCTTTTTTAGGTGTGTAAAATTTACAGTATTTAATACTGGCTGTATCTTTTAATTGTGAGAAGATACAGCCTTCATTAGCCCCAAAACGGCATCACTTAAATGCTGCCAAATACAACTAAAATTGTATTTTTCCTATTAAATTGAGGGAATACACATTTCACATGTTTCCATTTATAAATCATTAATTTTGTTGGTATAAAAATTGCTGTCCACAAAATTTATAGAATGAATAGAATAGAATAGAATATAGAATAGAATATGTTTTATTGTCTTTAGGTACATAGTTAGTACAATGGACAAGGTCGAAAATACAGATAACTTAAAAGCTACTGAGTCACATTATTTTATCAACAATAAGTTGGCATTACAGAAAAACAACTGACCTTACATTTAAATTAAGTTTGATTGGCAGTGAGATGGAAGTTTGAAAAATAAAATTTAAATTATTACAAAGAAATGGTTAAAATGGTTTACGGTTAGGTAAATTAATTAAGTTAGATTATTCTTGTTATAATACATTGCTTACCTCAATATCGTTTGTGATTTAATTGTTTTGATCAGACAATTTAATCACAAAATTGAAATTGATAATAATGATGCTGATAAAGAAGTTTTGCTGAATGAATGCAGTTTAAAAATTAATTAATCGTTACTGATTAGATCGTAGTACAGTATTGCGATTGTAAACATCAATACAGTAGGCCTACTGTAATAGCGATAGAGCTGTATAACAAACAACCTTTTGCCTGGGATGTCCAACAAAATTTAACAGTTTTAACAGATTTTCTTTAGCTTTTTTTATTTTACCTATGCAGGCCTAATTTTACCTACAAATATGCTAGGACATCCTTTTTGAAAGTGAAAACATCATCCAAAACACAGATAGGACCACCACAATTAATTTGATTTTTTTTTAATTAGTGATAATTTTGCTCATTTAGTCATTGGTTTTTTACTGTTTAAGGGTATTCTAGGCTGTATTTGGATTAATGTGAAAATGGATTAGGCTATGGGTGATAGACCGTACATTCTGACCCATGAGCTAGAGTGTACTGTTAACACAGTTGGTTTGCTTTACTTATGGACACAGACCCGTTCTTTGCTTTGGCCTATTTTAAAATTAGGCCTAAGTTAACTCATCTAGTTGAGACGATTTGCCGAAAATTTAAATTTTGTTTTGCATTTCAGAGTAAGCCAATGCTTGTTGAGCCCATTGACTTTGAAAATTTCATTCTGAAAAATAAAACTCTTATTCAGAATGACCCACAACGAGAACTCCTGCTTTACCCATCTGATGATGTTTCTGTAAGTAGCCTGGAATATTTTAGATATTTGTTATTGTATGTCTTTTGCATTAAATAATTGAGATGTACAATCTCAGGAACTGTTCCAGTCAGTAGCGTAGTTTCAGCCTTTTTTATTGTGGTGGGGGGGACAAGTTTTTTTTTATGTAAGTTTATATATTCTGACTGTAGTTAGACCTCCTCCCCCTTACTATTGTACTTTAACAGATTCAGGCCATAAAAAGAAGCTCAATTTAAGCCATAACTTTCATTTTGTAGTTATTTTTATAGTAAAATTGTAATTATTGGTTAGGTCTACCTAGATGGCCACTCAAACCTCAGTAGGTTTTTGGCCTCACCAACAACAAGTCGCCATCACTCTCTATCTTCCATCCATTCTGCCTCTACTCTCATCTTTATTATGTCCCTTCTCACTTGATCCTGCCACCTAAGCCTAGGTTGTCCCAGTGGTCGTTCCTCGAGGTTGCCTCTCTAACACCTTTCTTAACATTGAATCTTCTTCTCTCATCTTTACATGTCCAGCCCACCTCAGTCTTCTACTTTTTATTTGTGCTATTATATCAGGATCTTTGTATAGTTCCCTGAGCTCTTTGTTTGTCCTGATCCTCCACACACCATTTTCATTGATAGGACCTTAATATAGGGGTTCTTAATAACTTATTTTGTTCTCAAAAACTATTATTTTTTTCTCTTGCTTCTTCGTTACTGTCCAGGTTTCCGATCCATAAAGTACTACTGGTTGTATTATTGACTTGTACAATTTTGAATTTGAATTGAAATTATTTACAATTTTTCCAAATTATTGGTGGGCAACTGCCCCCTCTTTCAACCCCCAAATTACTCCTATGGTTCCAGTAGCCAGTTATATGTGGATCACCACTACCCTGACTAAAATAAAAGCTGTTGTATTCTGGGGCAAATAAATCACATTTAAAAGATTAAGATTTCTTAGATTTGTCTCACTCAAAAAAATACAGTAATAAAATAAATAATGCCAGTAATCTCTAGAGAGGACTTAATGTTTCTCAGGATCAGCAAGCAGGACCGCCGAGAGAAGGGGTGGGGGGCAGAGGGGGCAGTTTTGCCCCGGGCCTCAAGAGACAGGAGGCCTCATCTTCAGGTGTTTAGGCGGTAGCAAATTTTTCCTGCAGCGTAGCTTATGTAGTAACACCATGTACAAACCATAAAAAAGTATACCCTAAGACCTAAGTAGTGATCAGCCTTTATGAGTCTCCGCGGTTTAAAGTTCTGTGTCTGTGCCGCGGCAACGCGCCGCTATTGGAGAGCTGCTCCAAAAGTTCACCTATTGAAGCGATGTTGTGGTGCGCTCTTAACAGTTCAGGGAATATGCTTTATGCTTTTTAGTTCCATTCCAAGACCGAAGTCAAGGTTTGGGTTCCTACTCCTGATGGCGCCCGGTACCTACCTTTCAGCATACCCGGACGGTCTGATAACAGAGACCCCCCTTCACGAACATGTCAGTAAAAGGAGAGCCCCCAAGACGGGGAACTTATGGAACCATGAAAAACAGTCCCATTAAGGCGGATTAGACCCCCACAAAACCCGGAATTCACCAGGCTTGTGGTACTCAACCGGCAGTGAACCAAAATTGTCCATTCGCTGTGAGTGACAGTGGCAGCACTATCCAAGCTACTTCTCAACTTTCGTCTGTGAGCAATGCCCCCAGATAAGGCTGGAGGGCCCCCCACAGCTAAAGCTGTGTGCCGAGCATGCCGATGAACCTCAGCCCCCTCGAATCCAACCCAATATCCGGAATGGCCGAGGCCAGGGGCTTGAACCGGAACCCGAGATACCCATTTTTTAAGTTTTATTTGGTGTATGGGTAATACACAACTAACTAGGAATAACTAGGTCTCTGGAAACCCGCACGCCAAAGGCGCCGGCTACACTGCAACCGCGCTCGAAGGTCACGGAGGCCCCAGATCCCCGACATCCTGACTCTTTTTCCCCTTTTTGGGGGCTGGAGTGAGACACCCAGTAAGCACGCGATTGGCACGAAGTCACCTCCGCAAGGGCACGGTACAGCCGAAGCTGCCCTCCTTCATTTTATAAAGAGAAGCACGCCCGTTCGCCCAGCTCGGTACTTTGAGCTGGTATCCTACAGGGTAGTGAATATCCCAGTTCTAAGGTTGCAGGACCTGAAGTTCAACATACACCATTTACTGTTTGGCCATTACAGCACACCACAGCCAAGGCTCGACAAAGTCTCCGTTCCTGAGAGACAAGTGCCTACTTCAATGTTAAAGGGGGCCACGCCCGTTCGCCAAGACCCGAAGGACTGGTATTGGGTAGTAGACACCCCAGTTCTAGGGGTAGCATTCCTTGAAGTACAACGCGTACCCAGAGTTCAGGAAATATGCTAGTACATAAAAAAAAACAAGTCTGAATATTTTGTAGTTTTATTGAAATGAGCGTGGCTTCTTCAAATTATTTCATTAGGCGTTTGTTGTAAACAAAATAGGGTAATTAAACCATTTTTAAATAAATTGTATTTAAAATTTTTCCTGTAAGCTTAGTCTTGACAAAAATACATTTTTGTCAAAATCACAGATGAGGTGACAGACGTTATCGGCAAAAAGCCAAACTTTTCCACTTGTCAAACAAACTAGGCAGATCGTTTACGTTGAGGAGGAACAGCAGCGGTCCAAGGTTCGAGTCCTGAGGCACACCCATGTTGATAGGAGGAGACAAGATAGAGATGACAGTTCGGAGAATGTTGTCGCAACTCATGTGTTTTGCTGTGACAGTCATATGGCAATTTTGAGATAAGAGGCAATCCACATGAGGGATTTTCCAGGGATATCCATGGCCAAGAGCTTGTGCAGAAGGACTCTGTGATTAAGAAGATCGAAGGCCTTAGTCATATCATAGAAAAGGCATAAAATATCATCGGACAGATCCAAGTGGCTATAGTCATCATAAGCAAGGCAAAAACAGCGTCACAGGTGGACATGTGTTTCCGAAAACCAAATTGTTTGTTGGTAAGAATATTTTTAGATTCGATATAGGCCAGAAAACGCCTACAAAAACAATCTTGAAGATCTTCGCAAAGCAGGACTGCACCGATATCGGACGGTAATTTTTTCAGAATGAACTTCAGCCTTTTTCAGCATGGGAATAACCCTGGATATTTTCAGCTTTTGAGGGAAACAACCACTCTCAAAGGATTTGTTCATTATGCTAGCAAGGGCATGAAATATGTTTTCATTACAAGTGTTCAAGAGGCTACAAGGAACCTGGTCCACGCCAAAGCTTTTTTTCGATCCCAGTAAAAAAAAACTATTTCTTTAACCTCTATGGCCGAGTTAGGAGTCAGCACAAAGCTTCCCTCGCCAAAACTATGAGGTATGTCTGGAGCAGTGTTATCACTAGCCAGTCTAGAGACCTCCTCCTCAAAATAATTACAAAAATGGTTGACCACAGTTACAGGGTTTGTCACTAATAAGTTACGTCGTCAATTCTCAAACTCAGATTGGTGTGAGTGTTCAAATTCTCCTCGCAAAATGTGTGGAACTACAGCCCAAGACTCTTTGCTAGCGTTGTTTGGAGATAAGATTTTTTTCTTCCAAAAAAGGATCTTTTTGACTCCTTGACGAGAGTGAGAATTTTTAGCATGTTGATAGGCCTCCTTAATTCATCTATAGCCCCAGCAGTTCTTGCTCTCTCTAATACAATTCCAACAAGGCTTCATGAGAGCAAACAACCTTGTCATTTATCCAAGTGGGGTTCATTCTTAATCTTAAAAGTAGAAGTCGTAAAGCTCGCATCAAAAACATACATAAAAGTTGCGTAGAAATCATCAAACAAGTAATCAATAGAAAAGGGATTCAAATTGCCTACAGGCATCCATACCTCAGATTTGGAGAGGATCCGGAACATTTCTTGATTGGCTGCGGTGAATTTTCTTCTAACAACTTTCTTTACTATGTCTTTAGTCATTTTATCGACATAAGTTACAAGGACGCCGATAAAAGATGGTGATCCGAAATATATGTAGGCTGAGCACACGACATGGAGAATTAACCAATATAACATCATGGTCAATGACAAAATAATCCAATTGGGTCCTAGAATTACCCTGGATGCGGGTGAGCCCTTAAAAAATTATACACAAGTTGTAGCTATCAAGCAAATCAATCAATAGCTGTTTTTCCCAGGAGCCAGTGGGGTTGTCAACATTAAAATCAGCACAGATAAATATCAATGCACTAAAACTCTTACCCTTTTAATTACTCAGAGCTGTCTTGAGCATTGCTCATAGGAAAAAAAAACACTGCCCGTACATATTTGTCAATAAGTCTGTGCAGTGATCTAAGGACCGTTATCGTTATGGCATTGTGTCACACAAGCTAGCCATACATTCTTTCTTATGTTTGTAGGCTACCCGTAATTTCGTCGCCCGGATAAGAACTGGGGACTGCTAACTTATGAGACCGGAGCTCTACCACTGAGCTGCCACTCCTGTTATTATTTTTCATCAATAAATTATTTCATTGTTTGTTTCAAGAATTTATGGCCATTTTATTTTTCAGCATGTTATATTACCACGCAAGTTCCGGACGATGAGCCCAAATGTCCCCCACAGTGAAGAAGTTAAAGACTGCTGCCTGTTTGTACGTGAATGTATAAAAAGCTATACTTCTAACTGGACTTTGATTCATTACAAGTACAGTGCTTACTCTGGGACATATTTAGAACTTCCAAAGTAAGTATTAAATATACTATTTGTCCATGAGAGGCTTGACTATTGAGTAGGTTTTGGGATTTACTGTGGGAATTATTTCTTACAGGAATTAATATAAATGCTGCCAATTAGACTTTGTCTGATGTATGATTGTGTGGTTTATTTAATTTCCATTCAAACATAAGTTCAAATTCAATTCATTTTTAATCTCAAAACTCTACAGAAGGTTGTAGCTAAGCTACGGTAACAGGTGATAATGTCATACAAGTAGGTAAAACTAACTTAAAAGTAGAGCTCCAGTAAAATAAAATAAAATAAAAATAAAATAAAGAACATACAAAACCACTGTATATCCTACTTCTTATTTCTTGAAGGAAGGTATAGGAAATCATTAACACTATAATAATGAGTTATAAGGAATAATCTAGAGCCATTTGTTTTTATTTATTTTGAACAGGTTAATTTGTATCTTATTTGGTAGTATTTTGTAAATTTGATACTATATTAATGTATCATTATTGGTAGGCCCTGCACATGCTTTATATCCAGAGCAAAGAATTTTTACTATAAAACCTATAGATACAATGATACAACCATGTTAATGGAAACAGTTGAAAAAATGTTTCTATGTGTCTGTGACCGATATTTGTTTTTTAGGATTTTAAAGTCAGAAGAGCTGAAGGATGAAGTTTATGAAGTGGATACTGACGTTGATCAGTTGGACGAGGTAACTTTCAAATTATTTTAGTGGTCTTACAATCCCTTATGATTCTTATAACACTATGATATGTTAATTGTGATGCTAGTTCGTAACATTTTGTTTCTCATAGCAATCGCACTACATTTATATAAGCTTTCTTGGGGGAATACAGTTCTTACAAACTTTTTTTGTATTCATTCATGTTGTGAAACATTTTTAGGAGCTGTCACCGAAACATGATGGAATAACCAAACAAGGATATCTGATGAAGGGACCTGAGGTAGGGAATGATCGTATGTTTGTTAACATTGGATCCAAATCCTTCAAGCGTCGATACTGCTATCTCAGGTAGGTTTTACATCTTGGATTATTTGCTTTCCAAAATGTGGAATTTATATTAAAAAATTAATGCACAATATATATTGTTTGGTTTTTAAAAAACGCAAAAGGTTAATTTAAAATTTTTTTTAATTATGATTATCATGGTAGTTTTGTAAGTCTGGATTTGGTTTTAAACCAAATCATGATAAAACACATGAACTTAGGTTATTACTGTTTTAAAACAGTAAGACAATATCTGTGCTCTTGGTTAATAATGTTGAATGGTAAAACGTCTTCCCAAAGTGGCTTAACTGAACTATAATTTTCATGTAAATTTTGTTAATATCATAGAAAATTCTGGTCTCACTACCTACTTGTAAAGTGGCCTGAAAATTGAATGGAAAATGCCAGTGGATGGTAAAACGTCTTCCCAAAATGGCTTAACTGAACTATAATTTTCATGTAAATTTTTTTAATATCATAGAAAATTCTACTCACACTACCTACTGGAAAAGTGGCCTGAAAATTATTCCATCACAACTATCGTAAATAATATTGAAATATTTTTGTAATAAATATCATTGTTTCATTATTATTTCATTTAATCTCTTAAATAAAATTTTCCCTGAAATTCAGAAAAAGATTGTGATTTGTTTTTGCTATTAACAATATAGATTTTACATTACATAAAATTCAAATTAAGTTAATGGAGTTTATTTGCTATATGTTTTTTATGTTATCCTAATAATGAACCTGAAAAGTTGTTTGTAAAAGTTAAATGACGTTTTTTTTTTTTTAAATGAAGCTCCAATTTTTATTACAGTACCTAATATTTGCATATTCTCCTAAGTTAATTCCTTACGGTATATATTTTTATCCATGGTAAATAATACTCATTAGATGTTATGGCTACTCATGAATTTATAATGGCTACTCATGAATTTATAAAAACAATTTTTATAAAAAATTGATATTTTTTGGGCTTTCTTTTGAAATAAAATCTTTTCCTTCTGAAAAAGAGACTGAAGATGGGCTCAGAAGGAAGCCCGAAATATATCAAGATTTTACAAAAATTGTTTTCATAATTTCATGAGCAATATCTAATAATCATCCAAAGTTGATGTGATAGTTGCCCTCTCTTCTGCTTTCTCAAGTCCAACTTTATAACTGAGAATATGAAGCCTGAGGTGAATTCTCAAAATTGAATTCTTATACTGCATTGGAATATACAATGATCAATCCCCTTTCACCATAAGTTAATATTAAAATGTTATTGGCTTATAGAGACCTCAAATTAAAAAAAAGGTTACGGTCCCAGGCTTGTCTGTTGATTTTACCCTCCACCCAAAATTTGAGATTTCATGGTGATTTCATTGAAAATTAACAAACTTATGGACACGTTTGTAACTTATAAGTGTAAGTAAAAGTTTTAGTAATAAAAGAAGAAATTAAAGACTTAGGCTTAATGCTGCATTAGTCTAATAAACCATTCTGCTATACGAACTTGTGAAAATCATTAACAAAATTTTCAGGAGAGAAGTTGATGGAACGTATATCCTTGAACTGCACAAAGATGAAAAGAAAGGTGATGCAAAAGTAACCATTGTCATGGATTTTTGTACTGAAGTAGTGAGGGTGAGTATGGAAATTTAGTTTTAACTACTAGTATGTATTCGAACATACAGTTCTGTTCTCCTGTAGGTTGAAAAAAGGACAAGTAATTCCTGTGAATATGATTTAATTTTTATTGCAAATATTTACCATAACATCATAAGTAGGTACAGTAGTATTATTTCAAACCATACGATAGTTAGATACAATGGTTGTAGTCTAAATTTCCTTTGGTTATTTGGAAAGATAGAGTGATATTACTGAGGCTAGTCACGGTTGTACGGATTCCCCGGGAGGAGTTTTGATTTGAGATCCAAAACTCAAAACAAAACTTGTTTGTATTCTTTGTGATGTTTATTATGAATAGAACTAATTTTATTGTAAACTTTAGAACCACTTATTTTTCCACAAGATTTCAAAAAATGTCTTGACAAAATCAAAAACACTTGTTGTCAACATAATAACACAAAATTGGCTATTCAGTATAAAAAACAAATGGAATCAGATAACTTATACATTCTTTATCCCTACAACATAAAAACGGCGTTAAAAGCCTCCAAATAATAATGTCCTGATGGCTAAGTCAGATAGCCAACAGCTGAGCAGCACGACTTTGACTCTACGCGCGTCTGTGGCGTTTAGCAACGTTCTGCGTTTACCCCTAAATGAAAAAATGTATTTTCTCCGCAACCACTTGATGTAAAGCAATAGTTAAATATCCTGGATTACTGTATTTAGTTTTTTGAGCTTGATTTATGGTGATAGGTAAAAATTTTTTAAGCTAACAGTTTTTATGAAAATTGGAAAATTTGATTTTTTAAACACTTTTAGCTTTGTAATTTTTGAATACAAATTTTGTCAGAGATATAGGTGGTGTCATTTTATTCAGCTTTCAAGAAATTATCAGTTTCACATTTTTTTAGGGTTTTTGGGTGTTGGTCACCAAAATGGATAAATCCACCAACAACTTAAATTCAAAATTTTGATATAAAAAATATACTCCAATTTTTTCATATACTATGGTATAGGGAGAGAAAGTAATAAAAATAAAAACAAAAGACCAATTAATTAGAACTGACGAGTGGACAAGAACAGTTAAAATTGAGATTGAAATGATATCTGTAACTGTGGTATGTGTGTCCGTAGAAGCAGTGTAATTGAGCTGGCCAACCTTCACTTGGCCCTGAGCAGTCAGCGCTTGGTTGAGGTTTTTTGTTTGCTCTAATGAATTGGCAGTTCCCTGGAATGTCTGAGTTTGTATTTTTAATTGCCGAAAGAAATGCCTCAAAATAAGGTGTTCATAAAGCCAAATAGAAAATATTCAACTGATATGGTTATTTCCTAGAAATAAATTGTGAATAAGTCTTATCACTTTTTATACGGTACATTTAAAATTTTAATTATTCTATTTAAGTTTTATGGAATCAAGAGCTAGATGAATTTTCCCCAAAGATTGTTTTGAAGAACCTGCCTGTCAGCTTTAGGCAATATCAATGGTTTCTCTTTCATGTTTTATAAATACATTTTTTGTGAATTATTTTGTACGAATTCAAATTATTTTATTTCAGAGCACTTTTTTGCCCCATGAGTTTTTATTGCATCACTTTTGGTTTAAATGTGGGATTAATTTTATTTGTTTTTTTATTTGATTTAGTATTTATAAGTAACTTGCTGAAAGTTGTCAACAAGTGTTGAAATTGCATGTTAAATAGAATAAAGACTCTCAACTTAATTTGTTTGATTAACACTTGGCAGGTAAGAAAGTGATGCAACATTAATTTGTTAGCAATACACAACTTTTTCAGAAATTATATTTTTGGGCACCTCCAATCTTCAGATTTTTTTTAGCCTTACCAGGAAGCTTTGACATCTTCAGTCTCTCGCTGAGTAAAACCTACACTTACACCAACACTTTATATGTTTACTGCGGAAAAACACTCCTTAGACATTGTGCAGGCTATGTCCCATGCGTTAAGGATAATGTTGCCTATCAACTAAGTTTGATATTATAAAAGGTGTGAGTAAAGTATGTCCCCACGAGCTGCATATATATATTGAGTGTTGCGAGGAGCTGGGTTGTCTACATGAACATCAACGCAACAATGCACAGTCCACTTCTGAAATGTCACTCACTCCCGGCAATGGGTCGCCGTGACGTTCCGTATCGTTCACTACCGCCAACGTGTTAAACATATACAGAAAACAAAACACCGAAATGAAAACCAGTCATTTTAGAAACAAAAAATTAGGGAAAATATCCCATTTCAAGGGTCAATGAGTTTTTTTAACTTTCAAGCCAGCCAGCGCCTGACCACCTTCTTTAAAACACGACTTTTTAGGAAGGAAATACGCAACTTACTCAATTCACTGTAAGAGCAGGACTAAAGTAAAGTGCGATCAAAATTAATTGCACAATATAAGTAGTATATTTATTTGTTTAGTTTGTCTATGAATGATCCACCTATCGAAGGAATTGCTCTCGGAACAACAGGTTAAATGTCATCGGTCGAGCATTTTCACAAAAAAAGTGTGTATATATTGAATTTTGAAAATTTAACGAATATTACTCTCTGTGACGTCGCAAAGAACTCGATTTTCCTTAGTTAATATTTCAAAATTTAGTAACATTTTCAAAATTTCGAGGTATGAGAAACCTAATATAAGTATTCAACTAAACACTTACCAACTTTCAAGAAAATCGGTTGAAAAACGGCGTCCGAAACAGGGGAATACAAAACCATGTTTTAGCATAAAAGCCGTATGATTAACATTGCCGATTGCGCAACAATGGGCTACTGGCCTAGGGGTGAAGATGACTCTTAAAGTATGGGTGGAGTTTGTATTTCGTCAGTTGTTTGATTTGATATCCTAAGATTTGTTTTGTGGGTGGTAAATGTTCATGAGGAAAATATTTTAGAAAATTTAATATTCAAAACAGTAACAAAACAATAAAGTAGTGGAATACAATATATTTATCAGAAATTTAATTAATAATATCAACTAATCATTCACAAATCTCCATAAAGTTGTTGGTTTTCAGAACACCAAGAGAGGGCGGTACTGTTTTGAACTGTGGATGACGGCAGGCCACAAATCGTACACTTTGGCGGCGGAATCCGAGTCGGAAATGCAAGACTGGGTCAGCAAACTGCAGCAAGTGCTGCAGCACAATCGGCAACAGGAAGAGAAAAGAGCTGCATCCCTGGAGAGAGGTGTGTGTGTTGTTATGAACTTATAGTTATCTTATTTGTTCACAGTATATTTTTGAAATGTTAGAATATGTTTTTCATCACATTGTACGAAAAATTGTTGTTTTAATGGTTAGCTTTGATTGGTAAAAATAACTTTTCTTTTTCTAATAATTCTTTTTTTACTTATGATTCATGTGCTTGAGATATGGGTATAGGACATTCATGATATTGTATATTTGCAGCAAGCACAGCCACCCCAACATCAACAATCGTTCCTCTCTACGGTACGCTGAAGGGCCTAGAACAGAGTGTCAATCCACAGTTGATGAAATACGCGAGAGAAACCGACTCATCGATAGCCCTGGCGAGGAAAGAAAACCGTCGCCGACTCTTCAGTGTGTACCCTTTCATGCCGGTGAGTGCTCTTGTACTGTGGATTGTTTATGGCGAAAAAATGGCATTAGAGGGCTTGTAAACATTTGAATGTGCAGTAATGTATAATCAATTTTATTCTATCATTAAAATACCCTTTTCGCAGCAGACCTACCTACTCAGCGAATTTCAAATAGAATTTGGTATTGTTAATTTTCTTCATAAACAAAATGAAAATTTGTATGTAGTTTTGCTGCCATGAGGGTGTCGAAAGCAAATATTATACGATACTTCCTTCCCAGTGAAGGTACGTATCGAGTTTTAGAATTGTTTTTTGTAAGTTTGTAAGTTTGTCTCTTGTAAGTTGTAACGTGATTTTTAGTTTTGTGTTATGTATGGGGTGTTGTGTAAGCTAAGACTGAATTACAGGGTCTTCGTCTGTCGGACTGTAGATTTTCTCTGAAACAGTTGTGGTATACAAAAAGTGTTAAAGAATAAAATTGTTTCAAAATGTCACTTAATTTCATAAGAAGAGGCGATAAGGAGGACATTTAAAAAAAATGTCAATTAGTGCTTCTTGTTACGTATTAGGGTGACAATTTATTCTTAAATATTTTAATTTAACACAACTGTTTCAGAGTGAATTAAAGTTGTTTCTCACATTAACAATGTTTTTTCCATGTCTTATGGAATCAAAATTTGATTCACATTATGTTTATCTCTTAAACAGTTAACTGAAAATGATTTCAAGGAATAAAAATTATGTAAAATTACATATAAATTCCAAAACATCATAAAATATAGGGCATCCCTTAGGAACTTTTGAATCCCTCAACCATATTGGAAAATGTTAGTGATATAAAATTGGACCTCTTTCTATGTAATAAAAAATAGTGCCCCTATTTGAAGTTCACTATAAATGTCATAGTTTCTGAGATGCCAATGGGCGCACATGCAGTTATTCGCCCTGTGTGTACTTGAGGTGACTTTATGAGTGTTGGGTTGGGTTTCAGCTGTCGAAGACAGGCTCCAATCAGCTGGGGGAGACCAATGTCGAGCCTTACCGGGAACACTTCGGGCAGCGGCTGCTGGTGCGCTGCGAGAACATCAAGTTCCGCCTGCAAGCCCCGATCAATGGCGACAGGGAGATATTGTGTCAGGCAAGTTGTGGTTTTTTTTTTAACTACCATGGGGATCGAGCAAACTTGGTAATATTTTCTTAATTAATATTAGGGACTGAAATACAATGTCACTGCCCAAAGAAAACTTTAAAATTGGTTTATACTAATTGCTAAGTTGATATTGGGCACAGCAAATGAAGTTGTCATAATACTTAGTAAGTCTTTTGGCTGTCGACTATGACAATTCCCCTTCCCTCGTGATCCACTCATGTTATAGACGGCAGGAGGTTGTGTGTCATCAGGAGGACATGGAAACCCATAGCTGAGGAACATGAATGGACAGTCGGTTGGTTGGCCATTTAGAGGGCAGTCTGAGCCTGCCAATCAGTTGTCACAGGAGCATGGAAGTTGGCCCTCTGACTGGTAAATCAGCCATCTGCCACCCCTTTTCTCCCCCTTTCTCTTCCTTTAGTAATCCATCCTTCCGACTTGCGCAAAGTACTTGTTAGAGCAGCCATGCTTAGTGGTTCAGCCAGGGTCTCCTCATCTACAGCAACAACAGCAATTTCAATAAAAACTGGCAACAAAAGAGTTTCAGTAACAAGATAATTTTCAGAAAAGGATTTTGAACAATGAGAGTGGTGGCATTGAGTTGCGAAACTTCTGGTTTCCAGCATTCTCACAAATATAGTAAACAGAAAAGAACCAGACGACTAGTGTGTTATGGTTGAGAAAGAATAGGTAATAATACTAAAGAAATAAGGACTTCTATTACAAATGTTACATTGTAAGCCGATTGTTGTTATAAAAACACTCTAAACACAACATGCAATATGCAAATAAATTTTGTTAATCTAGGCCAGGTGCAGTGCTCTTAACCGACCTTGGATTAACCGTCTGTCAAATTAACAGATCGTTTTCCAGGAATAAGGAAACTTCCGCTGTGCTAGCCGATGTTGCGATAATGATCTAAAAATATCTATAATGTTTCAACAAATCTATCATACGTTTCCGTAGCAAGTCAAAATTAGTCAGTTGTCTGCAATATTTCATGTGTAAATACTTTACTGTGCTAATCATTTTTACTAAATTGGTTATTTAACAGTTTTTGATACCATAACTGGCTATTTACTTAACTACAATGGATTGTGTTATGAACAATAGGGGTTGGTTAAGAGAGCTACTGTAGTAAAATTTAAATTAAACCTCAGAATCTAGCAGAACAGCATGAATTAATTCCAAGGTTGTGTATTAAATTGGATATTTTTATGTTTCTTTCATTTGCATTTCTGTTACTCATTTTTTCCATTGCAGGTGGAGCCTTATCTGACGACGCTGGCGCTGTACGACGCCAAGGAAGGGCGTAAGCTGACGGAAGACTTTCATGTGGACGTAAACCACAGCGTGGTGGCCGGTATGCTGGCCGACCCCGAGGGGACTGCCGAGGATATTCTGGGCGACCTGCTGCCCGGACCGCTGCGACCGAGACAGGTAAACCGTACTCCTGTAGTGGTTGTAGGTTCAATCCTGAAAAAAATTGGTAGCTTTTTAAAGGTTCATTATTGGACCCAGTTGCATTTGTTTGTGGGATATTAATTCATTATTCCATTTGACAACAAGCTGATGTTCGATGGAAACAAGACCGGTGTTTGGACCATTCCCCATCAAAATGTTACAAAATACCTCAGGCGTAGAAATACACTAAACAAAATAAGGGTTGTAACTCCGATGATCAATTTCATTAATAATAACCATTAAACTAGCACAGGTAATATTAATTACTTGTCTGGCAGACAAGTAATTGTTCATACTATTACACATTTATAATTTATTTTAAATAATTTTAATTTTTTCCCCCCAAAGAGACCCAAGCTGCATAGTCACTCTTGTTCTTAACTCACATATTTGTTAGGGGTGGGCGAGTACTCGCCTAACAAGTAATTACTTGAGTAGTTTAGCACTACTCGGTATCGAGTCGAGTAGTTTGAAATACTCAACCAAACGAGTCGAGTATAGTTGACAACTCCGCATCTATTGGCGAAATCAGCAAATCGTCAATTTTTTTGGTGTTAATGATATTCAACAAATAAATTCTAGAAAATAGCAATGTTTTTAATAAATTAATTTTTCCATTCCTTTTTAAAATTTTTTTTTTAAATAAAAAAATGCACTTAACCTATCGGCAACCTGAACATCGCTCGAGTCATCCATTTTGGATTTTAACTCCATCAGACGACAAAGAGAAAGAACAACCGGCAGACGAAAGACAAATTACAATAAATTAAAATACATTACTACTTAATTGTTTTTCATTTTATTTTATTTAATTTTATTTTACTATCTTAAAACAAAAGACAGATGTCAAGATAACGAAATACTTCCAAGTATTAAACTGGACTCGACTGGCATTGTGGCGACGTGGCGACTGGTGACGGCTGCAACTGCACAGTGCACAGATTTTCAGGGGTAGTGAGTCAAAGTCAAAGTCAAATGAATCTTTATCAACACATACAAAAATATGTACATGAATGTGTCCTTATTCTAAAATAATCTATTTCCTACTACTAATATTTACAATGGTGTTTTATTCATGTTGTCCCTATTCCAAGTTAATTGTTATGGTTTTAGAAATTCTTCTAAATTATAAAATTCATGGTCGATCAGAAAAATCTTAAGTTTATTTTTGAATTTGTTGTAGTTTTCCTCATTCCTAATGCCACGTGGGAGTGAATGCATAAATTTAACACCGATATAATTAGGGCTTTCTTTAAATTTTTCTTTATCATGTTTTTTGGTTGTAAAATTTAGTTTGTTTCTAGTGTTGTAATTATGTATGTCTTGCTGTCTTGGTAATTCTGCTTCACGGTTCTTGACATACAGTACTGTTTTGTAAATGTAAAGGCTATAAACAGTCATTAATTCTAATTCTCGAAAATGACTCTTACATGATTCATTTTTATCCAAATTAAGTATACATCTTATGGCTTCCTTTTGTAAATGTAAAATTTTATTTAAGTTAAACTTACTTGTTCCCCCATAAATTTCTATACCGTAAGAAATATGAGAATGCACATTGGCAAAGTAAACTGTCCGCAAAATTGCTGTACTGCATAGTGGTTTTAGTCGCCTAATTACAAAAATTCCTGAGCTAATTTTTTTACAAATATTATCAACATGTGTGGTCCAATTAAGTGAACTATCTAATGTGAGGCCTAAAAATTTAGTTTCATCAACAAAATTATCAAACAAATTATTTTTTGACTTTCTACAATCAAACTTCATACAAGTTGTTTTATTTGCATTGAGTAGAAGATTTTTTTCGCTTAAATAATCTTTCAATATTGAAATTGACTCCTTCATTTTGATTTGAAGAAGTTCCATTTCTTTGCCACTAAGTGTCATAATTATGTCATCTGCATACAAACATAAGGTGTTGTTATCTACATGGTCGGATAAATGTTTTGGCATCCCTCCCAAGTAACATAGGAACAGGAATGGGCCCAACACTGACCCCTGTGGCACAGAATATTTTACTTCTCTGACTTTTGATTTGACATTAAACATTTTATTACCATCTATATGTCCAATGTTAACATACTGTTGGTGACCCTCTAAATAGGATTTAATCCATCTTAACTCTTTACCATCTATTCCGTACATCTTAAGTTTATTTAATAGGTGTGGGTGATGAACACTATCAAACACTTTGGACATGTCCAAAAAAGCACCAACAACCTTGTTGTTCTCATCCAAATCATTTAAGACATTTTCAATGTAAGTTATTAGTGCTGTTGTGGTAGATTTATTTTTCCTATACCCATGCTGTTCTTTATCTAATAAGTTATTTTTTTCAAAATAATCCACAAGCTGAAAAAATACTTTTTTCAAACAATTTCGAGTCAACATAGCTACTGATTTAAATAATGTTCATTTGTACGGTACATTTTTAAAACATTTGGAACACTTTGAAACTAATAATCAATCATAATTTGACATTTAATTGCATCAAAACACTGATTTAAAACTGATTCAAATAACTTTAGACAAAATAAAGAGCTGTGTTGACATTAGCAGTAAGAATAGTAATTCCGGCAGACAGAAGAATGACAAGATGAACAAACAGGTTTACCTATGGCTAACCTCAAATAGACCGTGTAATACAATTTTATAGTTGTATGTTATTTTTCTAATTTAGCACTCACAAAAATATCATGTTTATTAATTGATAACCCATTTTTCTCCAAAATTGCTTTCATTATAAGACAGACATTGAATTTATCGTTCTTTGTGATCTTTTAAGTACTAACAAACAGGCTTCATGGCAGTTCATCTGAGCTAGCCTTTACTCAGTTAAGAGACATTCTGCCACTAGCAGACGGCAAATTGAGGGAATTACGTGAATTCCAAAACAGTGAATATTATGTATACATGGCTTGAGTGTTTCGGAGAAGTGACAATAATTCCTAAACAAAATGAGTGGTGAAGATTTTATCATGAACAAAGATAAAGGCTGTTTCCTGGCTGTTCACTAAAGCTAGCCTTTACTCTTTTAAGAGACATTCTGCGTAGCAGACAGCAAATCGAGGGAATTACGTGAATTCCAAAACAGTGAATATTATGTGTACATAGCTTGAGTATTTCGTAGAAGTGACAGTAATTCCTAAAACAAAATGAGTGGTGAAGATTTTCTTATGAACAAAGACAAAGGGAGTATATAGAGTTTAAAATGACAATTTAAATCCACCAATTACATCCAGTGCTGTAGCATCTGGGCGTGACACAAAGTAGGCCTAACTTATGTTTAATATAAAAACTGTGAATAGAGAAAAGCTTTTATTTGGAAACATTTCAAAGTAAGTGAAACATGAAAGTGAAAAGTTAAGTAATTAACTGTAACAAAGGATTTTCTTTTTCCATTTAATGGTGGTTATAGGCTAACTTTTTAATCTTTTTATCCGTAAATTCCTTTAATCCATTTTGTTATTAAACCAAGTTTTTAGCTTAAGTTTTTTTTTAATAATCAGCAATTGAAAAACAATATTTTTTCCTTCACATAGTTTTAAAGCAAATTAAACTTAGGCCTAAAGTAATCTTTTGTAGGCCTAGTAGGATAGGCTAGTTATTTTATTATAGTAGGCCTAGTAGGATAGGTTAGTTATTTTAAGGAAATTTTCAATATTTTTATGTTCACGTATTACTCGACTCGAAACTCGAGTATTTTACCTACTACTCGACTCGACTCGTTCCAAAAATATTATACTTGCCCACCCCTAATATTTGTAACTTCCTAACTTTTCTCCCTGAATTTCCTCATTCATGGTGTGTTATTCTGTCCAAATTAAACAATTTAAAGCATGAAATTCATCCAAAATCCTCAAGGTTTTTTTTGAGTAATGTAGCTTTTAGAGAGTTTTTGGGTGGTGAAATGCCCTTAAAAAGAATTGGAAAAAGGTATAGAATTACCATGGATTGGTACATACACATGAAAGATAAATGTAGTGTTAAAGTACACATTATCATCATCATCATCATCATCGTTTTAGCAGCTCCAGTATCCCGGGTGTGTTGATAAGCCTCTTCCATCTACCTCTATCTCTGTACAGCTCCTCTTCCTCCACCCGGTGGAAGAGTTTTCCTTTGAGTCTGAGGTCTTCTTCTATAATGTCGATCCACTTCTCTCTTGGTCTACCAACTTTTCTTTTGCCACTGATTTCTCTTTCCAGACATACTTTACATGTCCAAACCATGCAAGCCTTGCCATTCTGATCTTCTCTTGAACCGTCCTGTTACAACCAAACTGTTCCCTTATGTTCATATCCCTGATTCGATCTTGTCTGGTCTTTTGTTTGGATGTTCTTAGGAATTTCATTTCTGCAGCTTGGATTCTGCTTTGATCTTTTGTATTTAATGTACACCATATAGGAATATAACATTGTTGACAGGCGGTGTTCAGTGTGAGCAAGCCGCATGCGGACGTCTACATAGTGCTGCGGATAGACAAGATACTGCAGGGCAGTGTCAGTCAGGTGACGGAACCGTACTTGCGCTCCACCAAGGACCCCAAACTGGGCCTCAAGGTGCACAAGGCTGTCAAGGCATGCGCGCAGAGGTGAGCGGTGTAACCAAGTCACAAAAAAAGTACAACGCAATAAGCCCACACCATATTTCCTGTTTGTTCCAAATAGCAAAAACCTAACTCAACAATTCAATCTAACTGCGCAATGACAAGTCAGCGGGGTCATCGAAGTTTATTGTCTTTATTGCCGGTCGTGGACACTCTAGAAAGTTCCAGAATTGTCCCACCAATCATTATCATCCAAAATTAAATCACGCTCTCCTATTGGCCAATAATAGTGTGGAAGGGGAATGAAGACAAAAAGGGAGCACTGTGGACAGGAGGGAAGTCAGCTCGGGAAATTCGGCGGAAGACGGTCTTCTTTAAGCTCGGGGACGACGCCACTTACGCGAGTGTAGTGAAGTGTTGTGTTTTCATGGCCTGTGGCCTTAAGCCTCTTTTTTATTGTGTCATGTGAATAAGGAGTGATCCAGCGTCATTAGAGTAAGATATTCTTTCTAATTTTTGTAATGATAGGGCCTGTCTGGCGGTGTTAAATTCCTCAATCTTTATTTTCAAAATTTAATTATTTATTATGCACCATCCCTTCAGGATGGTTGTACTAAACCCTTCACAATTACATCTAACTAACGATGTTGAGATTTTTGCAAACAACCTCTCTCCAACTGCTATTCATTTTTTATACTAAATCAAGAATCCAAATTTTGTTAAACTTATAATTTGATTGTCTGAAATGCAATTTAATTGAGACTCTCGTGCTGGTGTAAATATTAGTTTTGGTAATGTAAATATAAATTAATATAATTGTTATTGCTGCAATTCATACTTGATTGTTAGAGATTGTTATTGAACTCACTTAAATACATTTTGTTACAGTTCATTTAGGCTTTGATTCTAGTACCCTCTCATTTAGCGAGTTAACAGTAGTATTCCCTTCTTAAGAACGCCCCTAAGCTTATATGGTTTTTTGTCTTCATTCCCCTTCCACACTATTATTGGCCAATAGGAGAGCGTGATTTAATTTTGGATGATAATGATTGGTGGGACAATTCTGGAACTTTCTAGAGTGTCCACGACCGGCAATGGAGACAATAAACTTCGATGACCCCGCTGACTTGTCATTGCGCAGTTAGATTGAATTGTTGAGTTAGGTTTTTGCTATTTGGAACAAACAGGAAATATGGTGTGGGCTTATTGCGTTGTACTTTTTTTGTGACTTGGTTACAGCGGAAAAGCAACAAATTCCTACTTTAAAGTCATTAGACAGGGAAAGCGTTTTAAATAGTGTAACTGAACAAAAAATAAAGAGATTCTCGTGGAAATGTAATTATGTACGTTGAAACATGCCAAGAAAATATTGTTAATCTTATTACTCAGGTAAAAAGCTTTTTTGATAAAATTTGGAACACAGTTTCATTTTATTAAGCATAGATATTAGTTGGAATTTATTTTCAATCACTTCTAGGAAAAACAGTTTCACCTTCAAATTTTGTCAAAGAGCAATAAAATTTGTCCTAAGGGACCTTTCTAAAACTTTTTGCAAAGTCAGGGAAAGTTAGGAAAACAAATTCTGGTCAGGGAAGGTCGGAGAAATTTAAAGTTGTTTTTTGGTTCTTTTAATTTTATGTAATGTAATATGTCAAAGTTGTGGAAATAAATCCATTTAGATTCTGATTCTTATTGTGTTATTGTTTTTGGTTGTAGGTTAGGCAAATACCGTATGCCTTTTGCGTGGACTGCCCGCCCGCTCTTTCGACTGTACAGCAACGAACTCGATGTTTCTTCCGATTTCCCTGCCATATATCGACAAGAAGCTGGCAAACTGAAAGACGAGGAACTACTGAAAATATTAGCTGAATATAGAAAGTAAGTTTTTGTGACATAATTTCTCAATTTACCCCTGTGAGTTTATGGAAAACACAGGTCTTAGTAATTTCAGAGCAGGAAAAGGATAGAATAGTGCTGTTGGATTTCGTTAATCTGTGTGGCGGAAATATTACATGCTGGTTTATGTTATTAAAACAGAAGTTAGTAAGTTTCAATTGAATACCAAATTTAACTTAGCCAAAGTTATAATATGACAACAATAAAGGGGTTTAAATACCTGTCGTACCGTCCAGTGATCCAAACTTGTTGAACTATGCTGCAGCGGTTTCAAAGATTCAAAGACCAAGGCTTCACCTTCAGGCAAACACAAAATGTAAAACTACATGTCACATATATTTTCCATGAGAGTCGTCAAATAATAAAGTTCCACACGAAACATACAAACATTTAACAAAACATTTAAAAAACACTTGGCCAAGTTATACATATCCGCCTTGCACAACGAGTAAGGCCAGACTGTGGTGTGTGTCCTTGATTGTCAGCTGGAGCCTAGCCCTTATCATTCTTTTGTTGTGTACTCTGATATCTACTGCCCGTCAAGTATTGACAAAATTTTAAATTACCATGTATCCTTGAAATCAAATTTAATTGATGACACTGCCATCGCTATAATGGAGATGGGCAGTAGATATTAGAGTACACAACAAAAGAATGATGAAGGCTAGGCTTCAGCTGATAACCAAGGACACACGCCACAGTCTGGACTTACTCGTTGTGCGGGGGGAATATGTATAAATTGGCCAAATGTTTTTTTTAAATATTTTGTTACCGTAAATATTTTATGTTTCGTTTGAACTTTATTATTTGACAACCCTCATGTGAAATATATGTGACATGTAGTTTTATGTTTTGTGTTTGCCTGAAGATGAAGCTTTGGTCTTCAAAACAGCTGTAGCATAGTTCTACAAATTTAGATCACTGGATGGTACGACAGGTATTTGAACCTTTATTGTTGTCAAACTTGAGAGATCCGGAAGCCTAAACATGAAGTTATAATATGATAACTTAATTATTGATAACTCCTCAATACTACTGCAAAGTTTACTGAGACATTGGGATCCAAAATAAATAACCTATTATATTTTCAAAATTCGTTAGCAATGAAGTTTTATATAGACAACTTTCATAGTCACACAATATAGTCTGAAATTAAAACACTATATTAACCTTGGATTGCTTTTTTGCAGACCTGACAGGCTGAATAAACTAACAGCCATTCCAGGATGGGTCCATATCAGGATTGAAGCATTGACGGAGCTTCCTGAAAGTTAGTAAATCATGTGATCGTTTCATTTAGGATGCATGATTTTCCCCTATTATTCATAAAACTAAGCGGGTATATTTTTCCTCCAGCCTTTTAGTGCAGACCATTTTCAATGTTATGTTTAAGATGAACAATGTTTAATCCACTCTTTTTGAGTCAAAAATGCATCAAAAACAATTTTTGGCTAATTGATGATAAATAATTGATCTGTAGATTCAAAGTTGTATACTTTAAATTAGCTGCTCTTTCATTATTTACTGTTTGGTTCTGCACATCCGCTACAGACTGGAACACTGGAGCGGGGAATCTTGACTGGTACACTTTCTATCTACCCTAGTCCACTCCATTGAATTGGACGTTGGCATTAAAGTGGTCAGCAATTTTGGATGAAAAATTTGTAAAATATTGAGCAGTGGTGAACCAATTGTGTGTTAAACTATATGTTTTATTAATTAGTTATTTTTCAATAGTCAAAGAATTTGAATTCATAGTTCTACTCATGAAACTACATGTTTGGTGTCATTTTAATTACAGCAATAACTAATCTAGACATAAATCACAATTTGCGGTAGTAGCTTTAAATGCTGGAAACTTGAGAAGTTGAAGTTGATTACTTCAATGATTACATTGAAGTAATCATTGTACTATTCCTAAATGGAATAATCTGGGATATTAATCATTGATTTTTAAAATTTGTTCTGAAATGTATTGACTTTGATTAATTTTTAATATCTACAGGTAAGAGAGTTGGCATTCATATGAGTAATAGATTTCTTAAAAAAAAAGTTTTCATAGTTGTCATAGTTTAATGTGATACTAGTTGTTGCCCTTCGATACTCGACGGATATAGCTCCATTAGTGGTAAATGAAACACTATAATAGTGCAAACATGTAAGGTAGTCTATAAAATGTACTTCTTTGAACTGCCATACCAAGAACAATAATATAATATTTTACAGAAAATACTACGATTTTAGTTGGAGCGTCAGAAAAGTAGGCATATTCCTTAAAACCAATAATGTTGCATCCTTGTACTTATAGGCCCTTCTCTTAAGTATTTTATAAACATGTCAATTTGATTGTTTAGGTAGGCGCAAACCTAATTAGCCTAAGGAAACCGTTCTATTAGGTTCAACAACATCAGAAATAAGTAGGCCAATATCCACTTGTAGGCCTATTGGATAAATTGTTCTTAACGGTTTTCTCAAGAATTAGGAAAGGCCTACAGTGTTGTAACTTATGATGGTTGGCTCTAACAAATATTGGTATTAGGGTAGAGAAACCATTTATAACCACTTTCATATCGCAATATTTATGCTGTAGTGTGCAAGTTTCAATAACTAACTTATCTAAATTTAAAGAATAGAAATTTATTTCACACAAAATTACATAATTTTACTTGGAGTGTCTGTCAAAGTAGGCCTATAGGCATATTCCTTAAAAACAATTATGCTGCACCCTTACTATGTAACACAGACACTCTTTAGTATTTTATAAACATAAAAAATCTATTATTTACTCAGGCCTAAACCTTAGTAGCCTAAGCAAAGCGTTATATTAGTTAAAAACATCAAAATATAAGCAAGCCTAAACTATCAATTTGTAAACTTTATAGTTTAATAAATAAGTTTTTTGAGAGTTTGAAAAGGCCTATAAATATTTTAATGTATCTATTTTGCTTAAAATAAATATTGGTACCATCAGTAAAACATTTATTAGAGACGCCGTTATTGGACACATTACAAAAAGTATATTTGTGAAGATCGGTCGGGAACCCGGGCCATCTGATTTGGAGTAAGTCACGCTACCGACTGCGCCACAAATACCGTTGTTAAGGGATGTAAATGTAAAGCATTACAACGTTGCAAACGACAAATTGATTGCTCAAAGAATTTCCGATACATCCGTTTCTTTTAATACAAATGAGAGCAATTTATTTAAACTAAACCTTTACAATTTAGTCTTAATTTTAAAGCAATCAGCTATTTTACATAATTAAGCAACTTTCTTTCCATTTAAAGGATAATACATTGTAATAATTGTGAACGTTTTTAGGTACGGTATTGGCTATGGTAAACAAAATCCTTCTTGAGCTTTTGCTCATCCCCTCTGTATTTAGACAAAATACCTCGTGTGTTTACAATCAGCTGATTGAAAGTGTGTAAAATAAATCAATTGTAAAGGTTTGAAAATGTCGATATTTTTAATTTAAGGAAGGAAGATAACGTTAGTTACATAATTTAGCAACTTTCTTTCCATAAATGACAATACATCATAATAGTAAACGTTTTTAGGTACTGGCCATAATAAAGCAAATCCTTCATGAGCTTTTGCTCATCCACTGTATTTAGACTAAATACCTCGTGTGTTTACAATTAGCTGATTGAAAGCGTGTAAAATAAATAAGTTGTAAAGGTTTGAAAATGTCGATATTTTTAATTTAAGGAAGTAAGATAACGTTAAAGTAAATAAAATCTGCTAATATACAAAGATTTACGTTTTATTTGGTACGTAACCAGCATGTAAATCGGTCCAGTAGAAGTCTCAGACGAACTGTCCAAAGGATTGGAAATGTTGGCTTTTTTCCCCATGTTAAATCTCCATAAGAAAAGTTTATTTTTCATTTTTGACCGATTTAACGTAAATATTTTTGAAATACGAATAAAACCTGCTAATATAGAACGGAAAACGTTTATTTTGGTGCAACCCTCATGTAAATCGGTCCAGTAGAAGTCACAGACGAACTGTCCAAAGGTTTTTTACCTTTGTGTTTTAAATATATAGATGACTATAGCCAAGTAACATTCTATCAGGCATTTTATTGTACATGTCTTCTTTAAACACCGTTGAGATTCCTAGTTTACAGAATTTTACTGTGACAGCAGTTCTTGACCTTGGTTAGACTTAGACTACTATCGGGTCCTAGTTGTTACAGCCTATTTAAAAGGTGTTTGTTTAAAACTGCTAGACGTATCAACATTTTTTAAACTTTAAAATGTTAAAATCGTGGAAAAGTAACCCATTTCTGTTTACAACAATTGGTAAAACATGACTGTTGTTGCCATCACCGCAGATTGCCTCACTAGCGCGCTCTCGCCTCTGAAGCCGTTCAATGCTGCTCCCAACAGCGAAGTGACCGTAGAAGTGGCCGAGCTGTGTCCGGAACCTCAGCCCTTCACTTCGTACACGAACCACCTCTACGTCTACCCGCAGAGCCTGGCGTTCGACACGCAGAAGACGTTCACTCGTGCGCGCAACATTGCGTGCACCGTGCAACTGAGGGACAGCGACGACGAGAACGCCCAGCCTCTGACGGTCAGTGTTTGTTGGTTTGGAAAAATCCAGTCTGAACTTTCTTTACTTGTAGAACTGATGGAAATATCAAAATGTTCTAGGTTCAGAATAATACATATGTGTGAAGATAATCCTGCTTTGAAAGGATTACCTTACATAAGTAATCTCCTCATATGCTCTTCACAATCTATCCCCTCCTGCCACTTCAGACATCCTCCTGCCATAATTGTTTAGGTCACTTTTGTCACTCTCTTGCACTTTCCTGGCCTTTACAATAATAGCAATGAATACAAAAACGTAAAGAAGGTCACATCTTATGGAAGAAATGGTTAAGAAAGTTTCTGTGCACGTAGTAGCGCACTCCACCATGAGAGCGCGCACGAGACAATAACCTATTAGCCAGATTACATTCTGACTTTGTTGCTGATGGTCACCAGCAAAGAATCTCTCTCGTCCTCACACTGCACTCACACATCAGACATAACAACTGTCACAGACATAAACTATGACAGTTTTCCATTACTGGGCCAATTCTCACAATTAATGTAGGAACACTTTTTCCGTCCGCCTACTTTAGTGCTCATTTTTTAACTCAAGTAAACAAATTTGAAAAAAGCAGGGTACCATGACGACGTTTATAACTTAGTTTATTTTTGTAAACATATGATTCAATAAAATATCTTCATTAGAATAACATTAAAGTTTGAAAGCCGGTACGACAAAGTCTTAATAATGAAAGGGTTTAATGACTTAAAATAATGATTCTTCTTGAAAAAAGCTTTCCAATGATACCAAGTAAGCTAGATAACTAATGTTTAAAATGGTGTTTTAACGACACAATACTAAATAAGAAATTTAATATATCCCTCCCTCTCGTACTATGTTTAGGCCTATTCCTCTAGCGCTATCTCTGTTTGGAGTGCTTAAGTTCAGTTTACAGTGCTCCTAGCAAAAAAAAAAAAAAAAAAAAAATGTTTGCCAATTTTTAACATGGGATGTGACCTTCTTTACGTTTTTGTATTCATTGATAATAGATGCCCTAATTTTTACTGCTCCACTCACTGTATGGCCATAATTTCAACTCAGTTGTTTATACAACTCACCTTTCATAGCGCAGCATCATGTGTTTTTCAATGATTGTCATTTGTATCAGAACTATAATAATCACATTGTGTGACACAGCATCAAAGTATCATTTTACTAATTTACATAGTAAGATTTTCAGTTGTCATAGGGAGAAATGGAACTGGAGATGAAATTTTACTTAAAATCTAGAGAAAAGTTATTACTTGGGCTAACAAACTAGTCAAATGACCATTGTAAACTTCTGATTTTAAAAACTGATATCCTCTGTTATTTAAGTCTATATGTTTATGAAATGCGTGTTTTAGTCAGAAAATATGCTACTGCTAAAGTGGAAAAAAACTACAGTCAACTTCTGATTATCCGGGGTTAATGACTGGTTGAAGGGTCTCGCTTAACCGAAAACCACGGTTTAAACAAAGAGTTCAATAAATTGAGTAAAACATGAAATAAACAAGTTTTAATTAATAAGCGTCCGCGGGTTTCCAATATTTAAAACTTTTTATGGACCAAACCTTATTGGAATGAATAAACAAATCTTCTAGTTGAGTGAACAAGGAACACAATAAAAAGGACCAACTAGGACAAAAAACCAAGGTCAAGTGTTCTATTGTTTGACATCAGCTGGGTGAGGGGGGGGGGAGGGCCGTTTGGTATAATTTATTCAAGATAAGAGCAGACGTACAAAAACAAGTGATGGTTCATCTTTTTATCTAATTAGTATAAATTTAAGAACACCCAATTGTTTAAAATTTATGCTAATTATTAGATTAGGCTAATACATTTATAACTCTGCCAAATAAAACTTTAATGTTACTTTATAAAACATTTCTTGAATTGAAAAATAAATGCATTTTGAAATGTGTTGTTTAGCATAATATAAGGCAAACTTATTAGGGGTCACTGAACTAGAAACTAAAAAGGACCTTTCTTGGTTTTTATGTTTAGCACATCTCGACGGGCGACCAATTGTTTCTAGCAGTCAAGATCATTACTTCGCCAATGCTTCCCATTCCCATCCCACCACCACAGCTATCGCTGACTCGTTCCTCCCTCACCACATGACTACAATCACAATTACGTCACCAAATAATTTATTATTTTCAGTGTTTCATTGCTTTTTGTCATTGATGAATCAAATAATAATTAGTAAGGAGATTTATTCCCAAGCAATTTCAACATGATAAGATCTATAAATGATGGTATTGTCGTCTAAACTGAGAAAATAAATAAAATTGAAATGACTTTTTGTGACCCTGGTTAATCCGCAACCCGGTTTACCCATCTCCGGATAATCGGGAGTTGACTCTATGGTAATTTTTTTTACTTAATGGCTAAACTTGGCTTTTCCCTTTGTTTCCTCAGTGTATCTACGGCCGGCACGGGCTGCTGGTAGGGGGCGCCACCTGTTGCGTCCTCCACCACACGACCAGCCCGGCGTGGTACGACGAGATCAAACTGCGACTCCCGGCCAAGCTGACGACGCAACACCACCTGCTGTTCACATTCCGGCACATCTCCATCGAGGGTTCGAAGAAACGGGACACGGGCCCTGAGACGCCCGTCGGCTACGCGTGGATACCACTGCTGCAGAAGGGGAGGTGAGTGGCTGCATTCTGTAAACACTCACTATTGAAAGCCATTCAAATGTGTTTGTTCTTAAGTATTCCTTTACCACGTAGGTAAAAAACTTGACAGCAAAAAAAGTGTGTATAAAATTATCTAGTAAACCCATATGTTGTGGTGTCATTTTGTAAGGAAACATTCCCATGTTTTGACACAGATAGTTCGCCAATTACTGAATCACACCAACAAAAACTCTAATCTTAGTTGATATAAAATTTCTGTCTTCTCTGAGCTCAAGCGTGGAGCTGTGAGTTTTGTTGTGAAGAATATAAGTGTCCGACACAATATGTGTGCCAACTATGGAGCCTAATACTTAGATGTTTGGCATAGTTGGTATCAAAATTATGGTTAACTTTAAAACATCTAATTTGATTCTTCAGAACTAAACAGACATCTAGCACGCTGAAAAACAGTAAAGGCAGCAATTTAGCAATTTGAACACAATTTTAATATTCGTGTCCATGTAGTGAACTGTATTGGCTCAAATTTAAAATGGTTTTTTTTCACAAATTGATACCTGAAACACATTTGTAGGCTTTTTCAACAAATATTCTCAAATTTTTAAAGTCTCATTTGTAACAACTGGTATCGTTTAACTAAGTTTCTGTGAATTTGACGAACTATGAATGCAATACTTTGTTGGATAATACTCTTCTCATTTCTAATTGCCTAATCATTGACCCAAGTGGATCGTCTTTCTTGATTGGTGAGCAGTCTGATTAGATCAACTTTATTCGTTAGATAACATATTATGATACAAACAAAGAAAAAAAATCTTAATATCCCTTAATAATTTACTCAACTAACACATTTTTTTCATTTAAACATATCATTTTGCTTTGTTATTGTTATTGGCAACAGCCTTGACACCTAATTGTGCATTGAGACCATGGGGTTTGAGGCATAATTGTATCATTGAACTATATTGCTCTGTTCCAGGCTGAATGTGGAAGACCAAACTATTGCTGTCGCTGCCAATCTTCCTCCAGGCTATCTGTCTGTGCAGCCTCTTGGACTCGGAAAAGGGGTTAGTTAGTCTGAATATTGTGAGAAACTATACAACATCTAGTTCTGAGCTTGTTGTTTATTTGTAGATACACACCAGATAAAAAAACTCAAAAGTTCTCTTAATATCAGGAGCTTACAGTAAGAGCCCTAGCCCTTTCGGTACCAAATTATCTGCTTTAAATAGAGTGCAGTGTTTAAGTGCTGCACTCTCGCAGCAAACTCATCCACTAACGGCCTACAGTTTTTCCCGCTAGTAGCGCGCACCGCTCAAAACCTTAATACACGTGTTCCGGCTGCCAGACATGATAGCTCAGATGTCGTAGGCTAAGTCGTAGGCTTCTTGGCCAGGATGTCTACGACGGCGCGGGTTTAATTCCCGCTCACGACCAAACCTGACCTGGTAATGCAACTCTTAAAGGGTTAGCCAATCTGTGGCAATGTTGGTGGGAGGGCCCGCGTAAAATAAGCGGTGGTATGCTTGCATGGAAGTTGACAGGATCGGTTGATTCTTTGAGAGTTGCACCTTGGTCAACACTGATTTTGCTACTTTTTACTTATATGTACTGTGTGTGTGTGCCACTACGGCTTTGAAATATGAAAGATAACCATATTTTTACTTCAAGATGCCAATAAAATTGTATGTACTTTCTTTTATATTAATTTAATCAAGTCAATAAATGCCATGTCCTTTTCAGGGACTGAAAGGGAAGAAAAAACAACTAACTCACCTTGAAATGTAAATATAAGTTGGATAGAAACACTAGAAGTATTGTTACAATTACATGATATTTCTGCTGTCTGTCATTTTGATATTGAATGAAAATGACTATTTCCAATATGAAAGAGAAAGCGGAAAAATTCTTCATGTGTTTGAAGAGTATCACATGTCATGTATTACTATTTATAAAAGCACTAAAACTTATATACAACTCATCTTTCTTATCTTTTTAAAAAAATATTTTATCATTGATTCATATTAACGTAACATTTCTCGGAGAGTTATTTCGGATTACTTTTTATTATTTTTGTGTTTTCAGTACGCCGGACCAGAGGTTACGTGGATTGACAATCAGAAGCCGATATTCGGTGTCAGTTTCCAGCTGTGCTCCACGGTCTACAGCCGAGACCAGCACTTGCAGAACCTGTTTGCGCACGCAGAGCGGCTGCATGAGCCCAAGACCGGGGCCAGCCTTCCACCGGAGACTGAGACTTGTAAAATACTCAAGGTATATATGTTGGTCCATCTACGTAGAAAATAAAAAGTGCAGGCCTGTCAGGCGAAGAGAACTATCAGTTAATTTATGATCTCCCTCCACTAAAAGCCATAGATTATTTTGATAGAGTGTTTAAAGTTGATAGAAGGAACTGTACTCAGATATGGAAAAGAATATTTGTGTATTCTAAAATCAAATACTTACATTCACCAATATTCATAAAATGAATATCCATGCATCAAAGCTGAAAAGAAACCTTGTATCAAATTGAAAAATTCCATATAACTTTGAACCTGGCAGAACTGACATTGATTTGGAAACATGAGAACTGACTCAGTCTTTTAGACCAGGTTTTAATAAAATACCACATATTGAATAATTCAGTATTTTATTTTCCAAAACCCATTCACGTGTCTTTCTTATTAGCTATTTTAACATGTTACACTGTAAACAAATGTTTACATAATTTATGTAATGTATGTTAAAAAAATATGATATTTTTTACTTTTATCAAAGATTTTAGTTCGGCCTACTTAGTGGAAGAGAAAAAAAACTGATTGAACACTAAACATTTGTTAACAATCAATTTGTCACCCAAAGTTAAATTCATTTCAATAAACGTTATGATTTATGAATTTATTGTTTATAAGAAATAATACAATTTTAAGCAAGTTTAATGAACTACACAAGTTTATTTTATCGATGATAAAAAATGTAAGGTAAGAAGTCTATCGATCCGATTGCGTTCCTCTGAGTCCATGATTTCACCAATAAAAATATTTATACTGGGAAAATGTTTTAAATAAAACCACATCATCCGTTAAAACTGTCACAATATTATTTCACGAAAACTGACTCACAGTCAAATGCACCGTTCATCCCGTAACACCAGAGCTTGCGACCGAACGCACCAGTCTTTTATGGAATCATCCACTGCACTGGCTCTATGAGTTGGACAGTGACGGAAAATGCGTCATTCTGTTCCTGGAAAGATGCACGTGAGGTACAGTGCCTGCAAAGACTGCTGACTCCTGGAAAATTTTGTTTGATCAAAAAA
Source organism: Neoaliturus tenellus (assembly GCA_030545055.2). Taxonomy (NCBI): domain Eukaryota; kingdom Metazoa; phylum Arthropoda; class Insecta; order Hemiptera; family Cicadellidae; genus Neoaliturus; species Neoaliturus tenellus. The sequence goes on from CM061536.1 coordinate 42,629,276, forward strand.
ACTTCCAACCCAAGTGGTTGAACTTTTGACCGGTGGTTCAGTTCTCCCGGGTTACCTCTCAAAGTTATCTAAAACATTCCAACATTGAATCTTTTTGGTCTCAGTGGTATTATAAACAGTTGTTTAAGTCAAGGATACTGATTCAATTCAAATCAACTTTATTCATAAAATTTGTACAGTTAAATATACATAACAGTTACACGAAATCATACAAATGTAGAATAGCATCTCCCTATTTTATGAGTTAAGAAATATAATAACTAATAATAAAGAAGGGTCTAAAAAAAGTTTTTTAAATGACTATAAAGATTTTTCTACCAAAAATGTTTTCAAATGCTTTTTAAACATTTTATTGCTCTCTATTGAAATCAGATCTTTAGGAAGTTGGTTCAAGAACCTTATGCCTGGAGAGCTGTGCTTCTTAAAATGTAATGGCATTGTATGTTTCTGAGTTGCTAGCTGATTTTCATTTCTGGTGTTGTAATTATCACTTGATCCCAATTTAGGTAACCTGTCACCATAATACCTTACAAACATGCTGTCTCCAAAATATAGAGACCGTAGATTGTAAGTATACCTAATTGACCTAATTGAGGAAATAATTGTTATAAGAAATCCTTATCACTTAAATTCATGATTATTCTGATTGCCTTTTTTTTAAGCCTTAAAATTGTTTAAAAAATTTTGTTACTTACTAGTTGCTCCATTCATCACAACTCTAAAAGACATGTGAGAATGTATGTGAGCATAGTAAATAGTTTTCAATGTTTTTAATGAACAGTATTTTGACATCACCTTAAGAGTGTACAATCCAGAAGAAATATTTTTACTTAAAGATACAACAATATGATTATTCCAGGTCAAATTTTCATCTATCGATAATCCTAAAAATTTTGTTTTTTTAGATTGGAATATTTTAGAGTTATCTATTGCAAAATCTGGTTTTAATTTGTTTTGGGTTTGTTCGGTGTGGAAATATATGAAATTTGTTTTTTTTCCAAATTTTTTAAAGAAGTGTTTGCCGCTGAAATGGTTCTTGATTAATTTAAGATCTTCATTTGCTACAACCTCAACTTCATTCACTTCTTACCAGTAACTATCAAATTAGAGCCATCTGTATAAAGACATAATTTGTTTTGTGCTCCAGGAAAACAGATGTAAACCCCCTCATGTAACAAAGAAAGAGAATAGGTCCCAGAATCATGCCCTGCCTATTTTCTCCAGGAATTCGGTTAATTGTAGGTACATTAAACTCTCAACGATTTTAGATATTGAAGGTAAAATAGATAATGGCCGATAATTAGCAGGTTCAGTTTTATTACCTTTTTTTTAATACGGTTACTATCCGGAGATGACTTGTTGGCCAGTGAGGGGGTTGCGGGGTGAGGGGGAAGCTGAAGCATGCCAATTGCCAATACAGTTTGCTTTTTGTTTTTGTTTTTTTTTTATTCCACCATATGTTAAGTTATCAACAAAACCAAAAACATACAGCTTCCCTACGATGTTTTATTTTATTTTGCAGTCAGCTGTCTTTCACTACATTGAGTTAGGCTAGCTGGTTTGTCAACAAAGATAATTGTTTACTTTTTTTAGCAAAATTTCTTCATGTAGAATAGTACAATCTAAGTTTGTTTTTATTCCTTAGTTAACCAAAAGACCGCTAGGTTTCGAATGTAAATTTCCCCTCGCCCCCCAACCCCCTCAGTGGCCAACAAGTCATCTCCCGACAATATGATTTTTGAGATTAAATTATTTTTTTGGAAATATACCAGATTAAAGATGAATTTACAACATGAAATATTAGCTTTATCAAGAACATTTTCACTTGTTTTATGACTGTAATTGGTATTTCATCATCGCCTATAGAATATTTATTTTGAATGAAGAATAGCTTTATCCAATTCATCCTCACTTATAATTTTAGCAGAAAACATTTTATTACTCGTAATATTTGACAAACTATAGGCTATATTATTTGTATTTGGTGAGAGGTTAGGTATTACTAAATTATCAACCACATTTATTTATAAAATAGTTGTTAAAAGTTTCACAAACATCTTTAGGATCAGTGTAATCTTTACCCTTAACCACTAATTTAACATTACTACATTTAACATTGTCATAATTTCTAATTTCCTTTGTAACTACTTTCCAGGTAGACTTCCTAAGATTTTCAGATTTATTAATTTTATTCTCAATGTACTCTTTTTTTGCTCATACATTTTTATTGTGAGACTTTTTTTCTGCTTGAATAATATCTTAGTTCCTGCATTCTTTGTAAATCTAGCAGTTTGGCTTAAGATTGTAATATCATTTTTCTCTTTTATTAATTCAGGAGTTATCCACCTTTCACTTGCAACATTGACTCTACTTTTAAGCCAAGGAAAACATAAATTGGAATAAAACATAAAAATTTTATGAAATACATTATACTTATTCTCTACAGTGGAGTTATATACATCGGTCCAAGTCTCATTGGATAGCATGTTTTTAAATAGGTCTAAGTCAATATTTTTCTTTGTGAATTTTCTACTCATGGCAGTGATTTTACTTACAGATCCGTTATCACTTTTTATATTTATTTTTAGGAACTGGGCATCATGTTCACTTAATTCTGTAATCAAACCTTCAATTATCAGCATTTCATTTGGTAAATGAGTAATAATGTTGTCAATAGGACTTTCAGATTCACAAGTTACCCTGGTTGGAAAATTCACAAGATATTTCATTCTATGCTGGGTTAAAATATTACATAATCTAATATAGCTCTTTTTAGAATAATTTAAAGCATCTATATTTATATCACCAACTAAAACTATATTTTCATACATTCCGTTTAACCTACTAAGTACTAAATCAAGTTTGTTTAAAAAATTAGTGGCATAAGCTGTGCCTGGTGTTCAATACAATCCAACTAAAACGAAGGAAAATTTAAAAGCTTTACATACAACAGTGCAACATTCAAATTCTTTCTCTGTACGTAATTGATTTATTTGAGGTATATTGACTTCTTTAACTTTAATTGGTCCAGAGTCAAAGCTAAAAATTATTCCTCCACCTTTACAAGTTTGGCGATAATAACTTACAGTATAGTATGGCTATTAATTTTAACAACTTTAATTTCATTGCTTTTCAATTTATATTCACTTAATACTACCAAATTTGGGTTCAATTCATCAAGAACTATTTCTAATACATCTTTTTTAGATGAGAAATGGTTGTTATTCTGATGGAATATAATATTAAATATTCAAGCTACTATCTCTTTTAGTTTTTTTTATTTAATTTTAGCTTTTGTTAAGAGTGGAAGGGCTATTTACAAGCTCAATAGTATGGGAGGCAAGTGATCTGGAGTTCCTATAAAAATTGATTGACAAGACGGTGAAGAATCAGACCCACTTTGCTTTGCCCCACCCTCACTCACATCACTGGAACACAGATTGACCACTTCCCTGCTCTCGGCTGGGCTGGTTGACATTCTCCTTGGTTGATAGCTTGTTGAGGAGAAGTAGTTGGACTTGTTGATGGCGATTTCTGGTTGATGGCTGATAGTAGAGGTGTTATTTCCTTTTCAGTTTAATTTCTCACCATTGATGTAAGGTCCAAGGTACTGATGAATGATGTTCACTGTAGATTTTGATTCATGATTGTTTGGCACTAACGTCTAATGAAATAACCGTGATTCATGCCATTCCATAGTGGTCTTGAAGATTTTTGCTTATAGCTAATTATTTCAACTGTAGATCCAATTATTTTTTTTTAAGGATGATATGTTTCTGATAAACGAAGCTTTGATGTTCCTTTATAACTCATTAAAAATAAACTTTGATGCTGTAATAAACTTTGTACTGTGTACTGAAAAAATCAGTAAGAACATTAGATTTTTTGGAAAATTAATGTAATAAGAGCATTCTAAATGGTAAACAATAGGGTGTTTTTAATGATTTATCTGTCTAAGATAAGGTTTTCAATTGCAGGCTACGCACGCCATTCATCTCAACACCGCTATAGTGTTCCTGCCCACGCTGCTCAACCAGCTGTTCGGCCTGTTGGTGATCTCGCCCAGTCCCGACGTCGGGCTGAATGTCATCCGTTTGCTTATACATCTGGTTCATCTGGTACAGGAGGCTGGCAGAGTTGATATTCTCTCCACTTACGTCAAGGTATAACGTGGACGCTTCGATATTCATTGTTTAATTTGAAATTCATGTGTTGAGTGTTTTTAGAATACGTAAAAAATATTTTTAAATAATCAGTGATCAATTTTTATTTTTATTTAAGCCTATCTAAATTGGGAAGGTTTTACTTTTCAGTTGGCAAAAGCATTCCTTTTAACTGGAGACTTATTGCAACTCATAGTTCTTTCATTATTGAGTTATAGATAGGTCTATATGAGAAAAAGTAGGCTGTTATTTTTTGTCTTATTTTAACTTACAAAGACTATTATACTTGAACTTTTCTAGGAAAGGTGCCACTTTAATACAGTGGGACCAGTTCCTGAGAAGAGCTAATTCAGTATGTATTAAAAGATCGCTGTAATTTTCAAAAATTTTCCCCCATTTTGAATAGAAGGAATACACCAACACCTTCTCAACAAGGTATATTACATGCAGCTTGTTTCAATATTCAATTTTTATATTATGCTGTCATTTGAGGGCTCAAGTTCCAATTTAATTTTAAATGTATTTTATTGATTTTCTTATTAATTTTGTTTGTATATTCCAGTTTGTCTTTGTCGGAGAGAGTGCTGGCAGTCGCACTGTACACGAGGAACTCTGTAGCCACCTCCCCGATTTGCTAAAACCTGATAACACCGATTTCCTTCTCGTTAACAAGTTTCTACCCCATTCAGGATTTTTCTTTCAAATAATTGTTAAGAGTATGGCACAACATCTGCTGACGACAGGGAGAATCAAAGTTAGTATGAAATAATTTATATTAGAAATGAATTATTATTTTAACCATCTAAATCATCTATAAAGTTGTATTAATTTTGAAACTGTTTGATGACGATGTCAAGTCAAGTCAAAATATCTTTATTTATGAAGTACATATTGATGTACATTAAATGGCATCATTTGTACTACAGTACAACTAAACTTTAACTTAAACCTAAGAAAAGAAAGCGTTAGATTTTACACTACATCTACATTTTCAACAAGAATACACAAAACATAAATGAAAAATATAATTTTGTAATCTATTCTTTATTGGGGGATGGAAAAGAATTCCTCCAGGGAATAGAGAGCTTTTTCTATAAGATAGGTTTTTAGTTTCCTTTTAAATTTAGGCATTTTTTCTTCATTTTTAATGTCATTAGGTAAATATTTTAAAAATTTTAGTCCTATGTAAGTCGGTTTTTTTTTGTAAAATATTAATTTATGTTGCGTTGAAGTGATGAATTTTTTATGTCTGGTATTGTATGGGTGGCTTTTAAAGTCAGACATTTGTAAATAACTTTTTGCAATTATGGATGTGTCTAAAATATATTGTTCATAAACTGTTAAAATCCCTAATTCTTTAAATTTGTCTTTTGCTATTTTGTAATATCTCAATTTGGCTACGATTCTCACAGCCCTTTTTTTGTAATTTTAGTATGCTATTCATATTTGATTTTTTGGTTGAACCATGAAGGCATAAGCCATAAGCTAAATGAGAACGTATGTTTGCAAAATATATATTTTCATTGTTTCCTTATTACAAAAGAATGCCATTCTAGAGAGTGAATAAATTCCTGAACTTAGTTTTGATAATAATTTATCCACATGTGCATTCCAGCTTAAGTTTTGGTCTATGATTAGACCTAGAAATTGTGTTATTTATACAATTTTAACTTATAAATCATATGCCCGTTCAGAGAGGAAATTAAACAAAAAAATAGATACTTCTAAAAGGTAGACATTATAAATCATTTGTGTGTTTCTAGATGCATCGCAACGAGAGGTTTTCTACAGATTTTCTGAAAAAAGTAGAATCCTTGCTGAATGTCCTGACCCCGTACTTGTCATCGAAGTACAGAGAAATGCCACAGGAGATGCAGCAGCTCAACTCCAATATTGCTCACTTTCTGAAGGTATAATAGAAAACTATTGCTAAAAATTACTTAGGAGATTTAGTGTTAGGACTTATTTGGTGTTTCACTCTGAATATATACCTATTAAATGCCTAATGGGTAAATAATAGTAAACTTCTAGGTAATCGAAATAGTATATAGACTATAGCAGATTACCAGTAATTCACTATGAAAGTTTGCTGAATATTTAATTTTAACAGATAATATTTTAGCAATATCGTTTGCATTAATAATTTGCCTCCAAAGCACTCTTTACAGTCCAGTACTATACGACACCCGTTATATTGCTTCATTTTGTCATGGCATGAAGTCGGGAGAACGTGGATGCCCCGTTATTTCTGTTCTTGCGGTCTATCCAGCAGTCGGTTTAAATGGCGTTCAACCAATTGCATACTTCTTTCTGGCAGTGAGGTGGCATACCATATTTCTGAAAAATGAAGTTCTCTGGGTCATTTTCTTTCAACTGAAGGAAGAGCCATTAGTAGCACAATGGACAGGTCTTTGCAAACTGCAAAACACTAAAACCTTTCTGTTTACTAGTCGTCATCTCTGCTACTATAGCTGTCTTGTCTAGCTGATTGCGGCAGAAGATTTATACAGAAGGTTTGTTGGTGTGAAAAAACTATTTTTAATGAATACCTTAAAGATAATAGTAATGAATGATGTTCCTAATGAAATATTAAGAATATTTTGTATTTATATCTGTATTTATTTCTGGGTTTTCAAATAATAGCAAATGGCTTAAATTTAAATAATATGACTGACTAAATTAAGAAAACTCAAAATTCTCCTCTTATCACTTCCCACACTTCCCTTTTATTACTTTTTCGCCTGTTATTTTGATAAACACCAAGTTACAAAACTCATCAATAGAATGTCTATTGAGCACGAGTGCATCATTAAATGCTTGTACTATAATACACCTCAGAGAATGTTTATATGCAGTAAAATTAATCACTATTCAATAATTTTTTGATTGTTTAAAAAATAATTAATAAATATGTTTAATATTACTGATTCTGACCCAAAGAGATCACCATGTGACGGGTATTTTGTTTGAACAACACCAACTCAAGTTATTTTCTATCTCGCTCAGATCAAATAGTTAGCCAATGCCCACAATAAACATAACCTCTTTCATTTCTTAAGATGTACAGCTAATAAGTTAATTATAGTAACAAAATTATGTGTTATTTCTTAAAAAATGAGATAGAAAGAATTTTACTCTGGTTAAGGGTTACGCTTATCCCTTGTGTATAAATCTGTTTACAATTTTCACTTTATAAGTTAGCAGAAAACTTAACTTGAACTAACGAATTTTTACATAAATTTCGAGTCAAGTAGTATAAACTCGGCTCAAAAATACTTGATACTCGAGTACTTACACCCCTCTAGTTTTTAATCTTTGTTTGATTAACATGAATTAGTTTTCAAGCAAACATGTCAAGTCACCTGTTCATTTACCAATATTGGATATTTTAATATTTTATAACATTTATGAATGTATTGGGGCAATAAATATCTTGAATATTAAAGCTGCTTTATTTGCTTAATTAGGCATATTTTGACTTGGGTTAACACTGAACTCTTTTGTACTCATCCTGATTGGACATCTTTGTGTCTCTTGAGTATACTACCGTTTTCCTTCTGAAACCCCCTTTTGTTGAAAAAAATGATTTTGGCACAATTACACATTTAGAAATAAAACTAGATTTTTATTCCTACATTTACTCCTTAATTACATTTACTCCTACTTTCCCAGAAATGCCTTACGTTCCTGGACCGAGGTTTCGTCTTCCGCATGATTAACTGCCACCTGTGCTGCTTTGCGTCGGCAGAGGCTCGAGGACTTCACGATCTCAAGTTGCAGTTCTTGCAAATCATAACTACTCATGAACACTACGTGTCTTTCAACCTACCCCTCCTCATACGGACTGGTACGTATGGCTTGTCCTTGTTTAAGCCTTTTGTTTTTTGTGTGTTTTTCAATCAAAATTTTAGTCAGTACTTTTCAAAGTTTTAATTAGATTCGTTGTTTTTGTCCCTTTACATATCTTATTTTAATTTGTAATTGACAAGTTTAACATTAAAAGATTTCTTATTTAAAAAATTTAACATTTGTTTAGTCATTTGCATTTAGTCATTTTTGCTCGTAAGCGATGACTGGTTTACTGGTTAAATGGCAAAGACACACAGAGTCAATCATTTAAGTAACTGCCTCAGAATATGATGTATACTTTAAAATTATGATAGAAAAACTATGGACACTGATATAGAAACTATTATTGAAACTGATAAGTTTTAAACCTGTTGATTTAATCAAGACTGGACTTTACCTCATGGAGTGTCAATATGTCTTGAGCTGTGGAATAAAGGTAAAAAAGCCTTATTGTAATTAGCATCCCGTTAAATCTTTTTTTATATTTTAGTCTTATTCTCTCCTTTTTTTAGTGTTGTGATTAATGTTGATGTCTTATAAAGTTTTCTGTTTAGTTTTATAAAATGCAAGATTTTTCATTCCGTACATAAATTATAATTACCTCACACCATTGTTTGTTGTTAGGATCATGATTTTTTTAGACCTAAGACATTTTTGTGTCTACGCTTATCCCTTTTGATTGTGGCACCCGTCAGCACAGTTACATAGTTCCGAGTTCCTACTCACATTTCAACCTGCACAACACAAAACTTATCCTGATGATACGGTCCCACCTTTGTGGCCCTACCTCACTTGTGTAGCCGTAGTTTGCTTTGCTTTAGTCCCGTTGGCCGTAGCGCAGTCGCACTAATGCCCCGCCGCGTGACGGCTGCACAGCTCGTTATCTTGTTGCAGAGGAGTTCACATTGACGGAGGACTTCTGCCGGCAGCATTTCCTCGCAGGGTTGCTGCTACAGGAGGTGCGCGCGGCTCTGTCGCACGTGACCTGTGTGCGCCGCGCTGCCATCACCGTGCTGCGCGATCTGGTGGCCAAACACGAACTGGACGATCGCTACCAGAACAAGGTGAGGATGGGTGAGCGGAAAGTAATGGCAAATAAAGACTTTTTAGTCTGTTAGTCAGGTCTATGAGTTTGTAAAGTAACATACAGTAGACTCCCTCTTAACCGGCCACCTCGGAACTAAACAGTGGCCGGGTAACGAATTGGCCGTTAAACCATGGAACATCTAACAACGTTTAAACTATACTTCTCCATGACCGGACTTGGATGAAAAATAACACTAAATATATTGCTGTATGGAATTATAGCTACCTAATCATACCATCAACTTTTTTCTGGTTTAACAAAAGCAAATCACATCTAGACACAGACTTAAAAGACTAAACTAGAAAAAATTTATATTCACTTCTAGGGGCGTTCACTTCCAGTTGAGTTAAGTCACTTAAATTGTTCTCTGAAACGAACTGCAATATGAAGTGTACCTAATTGATTTGTAAGATAAATAAAATAACATTGTTGGCAAAACAAGATGAGCATGAAACAACAATGTATTCATGCTCTATCTGTTCAGTATTAAACTCAAATATTTTTCAACTACAACCAATAATTAAAAAAATTATTCATATTGGAGAATTTGCCCCCTGAACTGGTAGAACTTACATTTGGTTTAGGTTACCTTCTGTCTCCAGTTCAATTGAAGTCGCTGACTAAGACCTAGGTTTTGACACCAATTGAGTCATGTTCACGTAGACGTCAGTTGAAGTTTAACATCATGCTGGTCCTTGCGTTAAGCCGTCAACCGTCAAAAAAAAAGTACATTTACTTTGTCGATGGTTAAAAGTACATTTAAAACACAACACAAACACACGCACATTTTACAAACAGTACAAAAACAATTTTTTACAACTAACGGGTGGCCAAAAGACAGATGCGCGCATCAACCGGTACCGGGGCGGGGAGGACAAATGTGCGTGTGTTTGTGTTGTGTTTTAAATGTACTTTTAACCATCGACAACGGTTAAAATTTAGCTTTTATTTAGTAATTAATCAAATATAATGTATTAAGCTAACTTTCAATTAAAAAAAATAGTCCAGATGATATTTTAACTTTATTGAGGGCAGTCTAAAGGGACATGCAGTCTTTGAGGACATCATCAAACAAACTGCATTTAAACTAAAGACTCTGAAATCCCTTTCAGACACTAGATGGGCGTGCCGTTCAGAAGCGGTCTCAGTTATGTATGTTCACCTACACGAAATTATAAAAGCCATCGAAGAGTGTATTGAGTCTAGTACCTGTTCAAAATCTAGATCCATCAATAAAGGTATTTTGCTACAAGTGACATCTTTCAATTTTATTGCATCTTTACAAATTATGCAACCCACACTTCAACTTGTTGTGAAGGTGAGCAAAGCTTTGCAAAGCCCTCAAATAGACCTGTGCCAAGCAGTTGATGACGTTGAAAGCCTAGGTCTTGCTTTTGTGGAAATGAGGAATAGGGAAGAACAGTTTGAGGATATTTTTAACGAAACAGAGGAAATGCGTGCTACACTAGATATTGATATCCAAATGTTCGGAAAAGGAAAGCATCAGTTCTATTAGAAGATACTAGGCCTAGTTGCTCTTCTTCCCCTTTTTATGCACAAACAAAAAAGAGGAACTGAAATTGTTTACTTATTACCTTGTTTTGGATAATAGAAAGTCTAAATTCTAAGTCTAAAGAAAGTCTTGTAGAAAGTCTAAAATACTAGATTCGATCAAGAAACAAAAAGAGTGATTTCCGCTGTAGGAAAATTGATAGGATTGAATGTTAATGATTGTTACATGTGTGAGAATGAAGTCTTTGATATTCTAGCAATACAATTCAATGTAAATTCTTCAGAGCTAGTGGCAGAATTTAAGCAGTTAAAATAAAATAAACCCTTGTGAAAACGGGCACAAATTTTCCTCCTAAAAGTGTCTTGGAATGGATTGACTGGTTTTCAAAGGTTCAAAGAGGTTCAACCTTTGAAAATTTTAGTACGGTTGTCAACAAATTTTGTACGATGCCTGTGACCAGCTGCACAAATGAAAGAGCCTTTTCCAAACTCAGTATTTTAAAATCCAAACTCAGATCCACAATGCGTCAAGATCGTCTAGAAAATATAATGATTCCGTTCATGGAGCAAGATCTGGTTGCAAATGCAACAAGTGATATCATTGACATTATCAAAAACAAAGTTGCATTTGACCGTCATGCTGTAAAAAATGTGAAACGTGTATGCCTACTATTTGACATTTTTTGATATACGTAACCTAAGCTTTTAGACTCCTTTTTATGTTTTAGCTAGTTTAGGCATTTATCAATTTATTTAGGCCTATATTAAACGTAGCAAAAATGTAGCAAAAATTGATTAGCGATAGCTTGGCCACCAAGTTTAACCAAAGTTCTTGTCTTTTAAATTTAAATAACAAAACAACTCAATCCTTTTTAACTTGATTTTTTTACATAAAACAACTTGCTTTGTTTATCTATTAACATTATTTAAGTTCCGTGTACTTAGATTTAAATAAAAGTTACTAAAATAATGTTGTGTACTTTATTGATTTACTATTCAAAACAACCAATACATTGATTTAATATCAATTCAGTACCATACCATACATACATCTATAGCATTAGTAAAGATTCAATTCTTCCCAGTTGGCACCACCACTACTGAAGTCCGGGGCACGCCTATGCTGGAGACAGAAGGTAACCTAAACCAAATTCAATTGAAAAAGGTCACTTTATTCATATTATTCATTATCTGCTTCCTTGGACCGTAGGGCCAGCTGGCTCGCATTGCCACGCTGTACATCCCGTGGCTGAGCCTGGTGCTGATGAACCTGCAGCGGCTCAGCATTGTGTCGGCGGCTGCCAACAGCGGCCATCAGCATCAGCAGAGCACCAGCCTCAGCAGCAGCAGCATCAGCACGCCGCAGCACAACACGCAGGACAGCCGCGCGTCCGTGTCATTCACCCGCAGCGGCGCCCGGGCCAGCGTCAACCTACACCTGCGGGACTCGACGTACTTTGCTGCCATCGCCGGCCAAGGTAGATATAGCCTCGCCATCACAGGTAGAATTAAAATGTACAGTTCTCCAAAGAATAACGCAGGAAAAAATACTCTCCTACAAATTATTAAATAAAATACTAGACGGTATGCACGGATTTGTCCTATGATGCAGCACACAAACTGAGAAAAAAGGAGGAAAAGAAACATACTTGCCTCTATGTGGTGAAAAACTGGGAGTCGGTGGCATACCAGTTAGCACACCAGACTTCAGGATGGTTGCAGCGATTGTAAATATATATCAAACAAAACATACAATTTGAAAAAAAAAATGTCAAGGCAGTTAAAAAGAGATACTTTTGGTAATGTCTCTTTTCTCTTTTGCTTCGAAAATTTTAAGAAACCCATGAGCATTAGGATAAAAACATAATAAGACCATTTCTGATATTGCAAATTTTTCTGAATGAAATGAAAAGAAATGAAATGAAATGGTTCATTCATCACACAAAGTTTACATACTTGTGATTTCTTCACACGTAAACATATGACATGTCATACATAAAAGTCTTAATCTATGTCCAGTCTAAAAACTAAATGATAATATGGTTCTCTCATCACAAAAAAAATTAAAACAAAATGAAAACTAAATGTTCTGAATGTCCATCGTTCCTAAAAAACATTCTACATTCATTGTTTTTAAAGTCAGTTCCTTTAATTCTGATTCAGCTTAATTTTAGTAGTATTCAACTCATAAATTAGTACTGGGAATTTACCTATAGCTAAGCCACCCAGATCATAAGGTTTAACTGACGCCTGATAACTACTTTACCTGTTATGTTGGTAGGACTGCTGAACGGAGCAGGGTCGTCGGGCAGTCTGGACTCTGAGGCCTCTTCAATGTCGGGCGATGGAACTTCAACGGTGAGCCAGGAGACAGCCATCCAGCGACCGGACTGTACACACGCTTCTTCCAGACATTCGAGGTAGGTGGTAGCATGGCTTGAATTTTTTGTTTTGTTTTTGAGGTATTGACACCAGTGGTGCTTTAGCTAGAGTGAATTCAACACTTTTAGGGAAAGCTGTCCAAATCCTCTCAAAGTCTGTGGGCATTCAAAGAATCGAACCCGTGACCAGAACACGTGAATTGAAGTCCAAGACGCTAACTGTCAGGCTAGCAAGATACCCTAGTCAAGACACCCCAAGCAAGACACCCCAAGCAAGACACCCCAAGCAAGACACCCCAAGCAAGACACCCCAAGCAAGACACCCCAATTTAATTGATGAGATGAAGCAAATTTTTGCCTAGTCATACGGTGTTATCGTTAATATAATAAATAAAACCTCTTTTCTGTTTATACACAGAAAGTTGTCAAGGAAAGATTTTTATGAGCGGTTAACTAGAAATTCTTTCCAGTCTATGAAATTTAAATAAATAAAAGGGAAACAAGATTTATTTTAAAAGTAATGTCATATTTTTTAGGTTATACCATGAGTATGAGATCTCTGATGTGAAGTTTTAAGGTTTTTTTTTTACTTATTTTCACTATTACAAGGCTTTTGTAAGCCAGTGAGACAAGCATTTTTGTTTAATATTTGTTATATTAATTCTATTACGTAACGTCAATCAATCCTGTTAAAACTTTTGTCAGACGTGTTTCGGCCTAGGCCGTCAGCTGGACGGAGTACATTACATTAAACTAACATATTTTTGTGCATTAAATAAACAAAAGTAAAATATTTTTAATCCAAACACACGTAATTTTGTACATAATCTTAAAGCTCTTGTTGAACTGAGCAACTTCGTAATTTACACTAATGCCGTATATATCTTTTGGTTTTCTAGTAATAACGTAAAACTGTCTTTTTCATTACTCTACACACGAAAGTACACTTTTCATTACTCTACATTCAAAGGTACACTTTCTAATCGTAAAATAAGCTGAGAGAATAGGTTATTTCCACTACTGCACCGCAAAATTACATAACGTTTACTTTCTGTGCATTTGTGGTGCACGGAAAGTAACCGTTATGGGATTTTGCGGTGCAGGCCAATCAGCTGTTGCATTAGGCCGAGCAGCTGTGGCATTATTTGCTGTGTCATTGTACTGTAACTCGACATAAGCACAAAAACTCAGCGTTATAAGTTAGGTTTTTTTTCTTGGTGTCTAATTGAATAATCAAAAATATTCATGTTGTTTACAAGTTTTTCGATATCGTAAAGAAAAATAATGTTCAATACTCGTCTCAAAATTGCCATTGTGGGTCTCAATAGCCTTTTCCACGCTCATCTTCGCCTCGCGCGTAAATGCAATCTCTCCCCGCAGTAAGTCACTTTCGAGAGTAGTTATGAAAACTACTATTCTAAACATAAAATAAGCTAAGAAAATAGGTTATTCCTGCTACTGCACGGCAAAATTACATAAAGTTAACTTTCTGTGCTTATGTAGTGCACGGAAAGTAACCGTTATGGGATTTTGCGGTGCAGACTGATCAGATGTTGCATAATGCTGAGTTTCCGTGCTATGTACTAGTAATGAAAACTACTATATAATCAGGGTTTGATAGTATGGAAGTCCTTCTTCCATTGTTGCCATACCATTAAAATAACATGCAAGCTACGGGAAAGAGACATTTTTACGTCATTACAACAAAACGAAAATGAAAGGACAACGAGATAAAGTACGGAAAGGTAAATCCCAAAGTTGCTCAGTCCAACGAGTGCTTTAAAATGATGTACAAAATTACATGTGAATGAATTTAAAATTTTAGACATTTCTTTGTGTAAACATTTTCAAAAATATTGAATTTTGGAAATTTTAGTTTTTTATAAATGTGGTCTTATGACATATCATTGTAAAGCTTAACTTATGTCAAATAAGTATTTTGAATCAAGTGTCATTTATGAAAAATAATAAAAGAATTTAAGAATTACAGGGTATTCAGTAAATTTTGATTTTTATTACAAAAATGGACGCCATTTTGAAACAAATAAGGATAACTAAATTCTATTTTCACCAAACTGTTTGTATTGAACAGAACTTTCAAACTATGTATAATATGACATATGTTTGTATTTGAAATAACCAAGATTCAAACCTGTGGCCCCAGTTTTTAGGACAATCTGTATTTATACAACATTAAAACTGTTTTTAAAATATCCCTTGGAAAATTGACCCATTTAGTGGAAATAGTTTTATTTCTAGATTGTAGGACAAACTGTTGATCTGTAATCAATGTGAGACATCCTGTATATTATGTTTTGTATTGAAGAAATTAACATTTGACTGAAATGCATGTTATTCGTATTCACAAAACATAGTTTTAAATGTTCACGCTAAAAGTATGTGTTACTTAAAAATTGACAGGAAAAAGATTTTTTGGAGAAGCTGTGGGTAACTGATATGTATGTCAAAGTATTATTGAAGTTTTTTATATATATATCGTTTTAGTAAATATGTTTGTAAGGTTTTTAAACATTTTCTTTCAATATCTTTCACACGTCTATGTTGTGCCTAAGTGACGAAGTATACCTCTCGGGGTTTTTTTTGTTTTTTCCAAAACAACAACATAATACAGGAAACTCTCGCTAACTCTAAATTCACGGGATTACTATTTATTGTCGAGTTACGCATATCTTGGGACTTGAATTCGAGTTTTAGAGGTAATTCTGGTTAAATTCAACTTACAGGGATAATAAACATTACAGTATTGTGAAGGCGGTACTGGATGTTTCGCCGACTCGTTGTTTCTTAAGAGCCGAGGTTCGAAGATAGAATTCGACTGCTGGAGACAAAGAGTAAATTCTAATTTTACTTATTCACTGAATTTTAAGCTATATTGGCAATTGTGGAATATCTTCCACCTACAGAAGTAAAATACAACCGTCAAATTATTTTGCACCACTCTGTTCCCTGTTGGGCATGTTTTTTTATTCAACTTAGGCAGATTTTTTTCAAGGGATTGAAAATAATTCTAAACACCGATAATCTCGATTTATCTACATTAGGGTTAGCAAGAGTGTACTGGAATTTTTCATCTTAATCGGTAAAATTCATTTTAAATAGGGATGGACGGGTCCCGAAATTTCGGGAAAATTTTCGGGAAATTTTCGTCCCGATCATCGGGCGGGATTTTTTTATACTCGGGAATTTATCGGGCAGGAACTGCCGAACGGCGACCGGCGATCGCGGCCGACGATCTTGCTAACGAGGACGGCGATCGCGGCCGACGATCTGGCTAACGAGGACGGCGATCGCGGCCGACGATCTCTCTAACGAGGACGGCGATCGCGGCCGACGATCTCGCTAACGAGGACGGCGATCGCGGCCGACGATCTCGCTAACGAGGACGGCGATCGCGGCCTACGATCTCGCTAACGAGGACGGCGATCGCGGCCGACGATCTCGCTAACGAGGACGGCGATCGCAGCCGACGATCTCGCTAACGAGGACGGCGATCGCGGCCGACGATCTCGCTAACAAGGACGGCGATCGCGGCCGACGATCTCGCTAACGAGGACGGCGATCGCGGCCGACGATCTCTCTAACGAGGACGGCGATCGCGGCCGACGATCTCGTTAACGAGGAAAACACGGCTTAGCTATAGCTTATATTTATTATATTTTAGGGTTTATAGCTTTAAATTTACATTGTTATAATTTTTTAGCGAATTTCCCATAGGGAATAAGCTATTACCGTAGGTCTCATGGTAAGACCTAAGCCCGGGACCATGTTACTTTTTCGTTTTGAGGTGCCCAGAGACCAGAAATAATACTCATTAAAATTTATATATATATATATATATATATATATATATATATATATATATATATATATATATATATATATATATATATATATATATATATATATATATATATATATATATATATATATATATATATATATATATATATATATATATATAAGTAGATAGTAATATGGGGTTCCTAGCTCACTTTTGGAGACAATCAAAAATTAAACAAATTTCACAGTTTTTTAATACAATTATGCAATATTTTTGCCATTTTTTGGCCAGTTTTCAGCTTTTGTCAAATTGTCATAAAAATATGCAAATTTAATGAAATTTTTAATAAATATGCATAAATTTATATGAAATTGTTTACAGAATAAAAAGTTTTTTAAAACCAGTAAAATTATAATTTTTTACAAGATGATTTAAAATTTATTATCAATACAATTATACTAAAGTAATTATTCAAATTTAACTAAAGCAGTTTCTTTATCATCAAAAGTCTTAAAAGCAGTGACAATTAAATTTAAATCTTTTTTATTTAATTCTTTAACAGTTTTATCATCAATTATATTAGTAAATCTTTTTGGTAAATGTATTTTACATTTTTCTAATTCAACAATAATTGTATATCCATATTTATCTTTAATTCTTTCAAATTATTCAATTTTATAATTTTTCATTTAAATTTAAACTTTTTAATGGTTTATATTCTTTAAATCTTAATTCTCCAATATTATTAATTTATTCTACCAGATCCATTTATATAGGGAAAAAATATCACAAACTCATTTGTGATAGATATGTTAAAAAGTTATTATCATAATTAGGTTTTATACAAAAATCCATATTTAAATATTTAAAAATCATTGGTAATAATTTTTTATATGATATATTACTTTTCTTAAAACATAAATATTTATTAAAAACTAGTGTAATTTTTTCTTTATCTTCATTATTCAATTCAAAATCAATATTGTATATTTTGTTTAAAAATTGATAGTAAAATATCCAATTTGTATAATTCCTTTGTTTTAAAAATAATTTTATATTCTTAGGTGTTATTTCAAAATGATTGGAAATACATAAAATATATAATTCATTAATTAATTGGTGTGTTTTATATGGTTGAAAATGGTTAAATTCTCTTAAAATATGTTTAAGATGTTTATTCTTATTACTTTTTCTCTTAATCTTTTTTTCATAAATAATTCTTTTACATATATTACATCCTACACAATTTCCAATAATAGTAAAATTAGTTTGATTATGACATCTATAACACATATCCATTTATTAAAAAAATATTTTATACATAAATGAATTGATTCAATTCATTTATGTATAAAATATTTTTATATATAAATGAATGAACCAATTCATTGTCACAAGTGTAAGAAAAAAACTAAAAATATTAATCCACAAATTGTTGAAATGAAAAATGGATTATATAGAATTGCTACTAAATGTTTATTTTGTAAAACAAATAAAAGTAAAATTTTAAAAAAAGAAGTTAAACCTATAATTAAAAAAGAATTAACTAAAAATGAACAAATAATTGAAGCAAATGAAATTCATGCTCCAATCAGAAAGAAATTTCTAAAAAGAAAAATAATTACATTAGGTATTGATGATTTATGGGCAGCAGATTTGATTATAATGAAAAATTATGAAAAAGAAAATGATGGTTATAAATATATGTTAAATGTGATAGATACTTTCTCAAAATATGTTTGGTCAAAACCATTAAAGAAAAAAGATGGAAAAACAGTTTCTAAAGCATTTGAAGAAATAATTAAGGATGCAATTAAAATTAATCATAAATCACCTAATCTTTTACATACAGATAAAGGATTAGAATTTATCAATAAAGAATTCAAAGAAATATTAAATAAATATGATATTAAATTGTATCATACAGAAAATGAAGAAAAATCAAGTATAATAGAAAGGTATAATAGAACACAAAATGAAAAAATGAAAATACAATTTGAAATTCATAAAAATTATAGATGGATAAATATTTTACCAAAAATTGTTAAAGAATATAATAATTCATATCATTCAACAATTAAAATGAAACCAATTGAAGTAAATAAAAATAATGAAAAGGATTTATTGGATACTGTTTTTAAATATAAACCACCAAAAATAATAACTAAATCAAAATTTAAAATAAATGATAGAGTTAGAATTGGAAATAAAAAATCAACATTTTCTAATAAATATAAAAATAATTGGTCTAGAGAAATATTTATAATTTCTAAAATTAATAATACAAATCCAGTTACATATAGTATAAAAGATCAAAATAATGAAGATATTATTGGAAATTTTTATGAATATGAATTGAAAAAAACCAATTTGTAAATTTTATTTTATATAAATGGAAAAGAAATGTTTAAGGTGTAAATTATATAAAGATATATCTAAATTTTATAAATACAAAAATAATAAAGATGGGTTATATTATTATTGTAAAGAATGTAAGGATGAGTATTATAAAAAATTATATGATAATATTAAAGTTATTGAATTAAATGACAAACAATGTCATAAATGTAAAGAAATTAAAGATATTTCAAATTTTAATAATTATCATTATAGTAAAGATAGAAAAAATGCAATTTGTATACAATGTATTAGAGAAATGTTTTTAAAACCACAATTTTGTGAATGTGGAAGAAATATTAAATGGACTAAAAATTATTCAAGACATTTAGTAACTAAAATTCATGAAAAAAATATAACAAAACTAGAAAATTTAAAAATATGATACAAAAATAAACATAAAATTTTACTTATTTAAAAAAAATTCAAATTTTATTAAAAAAATATGATTTAAACTATAAATTACTTAGTAAAAAGTGGAAAAAACTTCTTATATTTTTAAGAGTTTTATTTTAAAGTAAAAATTATTTTTAATAAATAAAGAATTTCTCCCTAATAAATGGAACGAACAAATAAAAATATTAATTGTCCTTATTGTAATAAAAATATATTATATAAAAATTATGATAGACATTATAGCTCATCTAAACATTTATTAAATAAACAAAAATATGGTAATAAAATATTTGAATTAAAACATTGGTGTAAAAATAATAATATATATAATTATAAAAATAAAACTTTAGATGAATTAACAAATGTTAAAGAAACATTTGATCTTACAAATTATTCATTATTTAATATAGAAAAATTAAATGAAATTGCAAAAAAACTATCTGTCAAAAATTATGAAAATTTATCTAGAGATGAACTAATTAAAAGATTAAACAAAATTAAAGAAAATCCAAATAATTTAGAATATAGATCATTAAAATATATTCAAAATTTAGCAATTAAAAATAGTATTAAAATTGTTAATAAAACTAGAAAAGAATTGATTGGATTATTAAATGATTATTTTAAAAATAAACCAATTCCAAAAGAAAATATAATAAATATTCAAGAAGCTTCGTCATTAAAAGGATATTTTCAAGATTATATTTTAACAAATTCAAATGATGATTTAGATATTAATGATTATTTAGAAACTCAAAGAAATGAAATAAAAAAATTGATAGAAAAACAAAAATTCAAAAATATTAAAGGACAGATGGCTTTAGAATGTGAATATGAAAGAAAATTAGTAAATGGTGAAATTCAAAATAGTAATATGTATTTTTGTATAAAAAGTTCAGATATTTTAAATATAGATGATTTTATTGATGATCAATTTAAGAAATTAATAGTTAGAGAACAACTAAATCAACCATCAAAAGGCTCTGGTTGGTCATTAAAAAGATGTGTTGAATTAAATCTAAAATTATCTAAAAATAATTCATTAAATGCTGGATCATATATAGAATTACCAAATGAAATTAAGAATAAAAAATGTTGTGTAAATTTTAAAAATAAAGATGAATATTGTTTTATTTATGCAATTAGATGTGCTATTGATAAACCAAACAAAAATGCTGAAAGAGTTAAACAATATCAAAAATATATAAATGATAATATTTTTAAAGGTTTTGATTATCCAATAACATTAAAAAATATTAAATTATTTGAAAAAAGATCACTTGACTCTAAATATAATTATCCATCAATGTCAATAAATATTTATAGAATTGATGAAGATGAAAAAATAGTGCCATTACAAATATCTGAACATTATAATGTAAAATTGGAAATTGATTTATTATATTATAAAAGTGGTAATAATAGTCATTATATATTGATAACAGATTTAAATAAATTAGTGTATTCTCAATTATCAAAACATAAAACAAAAAAATATATTTGTAGAAGATGTTTGACTCATTTCTACAAAAATAAAGACTTGAATAATCATTTAGAAATATGTAAATCATTAGAACCTTGTAGACCTATAATGCCATTTCCAGGTCAAACTGTAAGTTTTAAAAATTATTATAAAAAGTTTGAACATCCATATGTAATTTATATGGATTTTGAAAGTATATTAGAAAAGATTGATAATTGTAAAAATAATCCAAATTGCTCATATACAAATAAAATTCAAAAACATAAACCATATGGATTTACAATCTATTTAGTATCTAGAGTAACTAATAAAATGTATAAACCTATTTGTTATAGAGCAAAAACTGAAGATGAATTAATAAATGTACCAAATAAATTATTTGAATATTTAGATGAAATTTCAAAATATATAGCTAAAAAATATAATTCAAAAAATAAAAAGCCTATGAATTTAACTAATGAAGAAGAAATTAATTATCAGAAAACAAATATTTGTCATATTTGTGAAAATAGTGGTTTTGATAACGATAAAAGAATAAAAGTAAGAGATCATTGCCATTTAACAGGAAAATTTAGGGGTGCTGCACATTTAAATTGTAATTTAAATCTAAAATTCCCTCAAAATATTCCTATATTCTGTCATAATACTTCAAATTATGATACACATTTGTTTATAAAAGAATTAGCTAAAAAATATGGTAAAATTGATTTGTTAGCTAATACAGATGAAAAATATATAAACTATTCAGTAAATTCTGGTTATGGTTATGAATTTGAAGGTGATAAACCTAGAAAATTTATAAAATTCTCATTTGTAGATACATTTAGATTTATGGCTACATCAATTGAAAAATTAGCTAAAAATCTTAAA
Organism: Neoaliturus tenellus; assembly: GCA_030545055.2. Lineage (NCBI taxonomy): Eukaryota > Metazoa > Arthropoda > Insecta > Hemiptera > Cicadellidae > Neoaliturus > Neoaliturus tenellus. Next base: position 42,651,216 of record CM061536.1, read on the forward strand.
GAATTTAAGCATATAAATAAATTTATAAAAGAAAATGATATAATTGAATATGATAATGAAACTTTAAAAATATTAACTTCTAAAGGTATATTTCCATATGAATTTATTGATAATGTTGAAAAATTAAACTATGATAAAATATTAGAAAAAGATCAATTTTATAGTTGTTTAACTAATGAAAATATAAGTGATGATGATTATAAACATTATATAAAAGTTTGGAATAAACTAAAAGTAAAAACATTAGGTAATTATTCAGATTTATATAATATTCAAGATGTTCTTTTATTAGCTGATATATTTGAAAATTTTAGATCTGTTTGTTTGAAAAATTATCAATTAGATCCAGCACATTATCTAACATCACCATCACTAGCTTGGGATTCTATGTTAAAATTAACAAAAATTAAACTAGAATTAATAAGTGATTATAATATGTATTTAATGTTTTAAATACATATTTAAAGCAACTTATCTTATGTTGCATCTTATGAAGCAAGATCATACCCTAAGATCATACTTTACCATGATCTTATTGCATCCTTAAAATATCAAAACTATATATTTGAATTGTTTCAACAAAAGGACATTCATTCTAACTTATACAAAAACAAGTGGAACAAGTTGGAAGGAGAACTAGTTGATATTTAACATTAATTTGTCTGTATACGACACTCAGATAAAAATCAAAACGAATATTTCCCGATAGCGTCGAGAAGAGCAATCCCGTCCCGATCCCGTCTCGAAATTGGATGGGAAATAAAAATCCCCGTCCCGTCCCGTCCCGAACTAAAAATCCATTCCCGTCCATCCCTAATTTTAAAGTACTCCTAAAAGTTAAAAGTTTTAGTAAAACATAGTAATAAATATAAGTTTTGATACAAAAGATCTTTTCAATCTAATTTATAGAAATGGTAATAATTGTGAACCTTTGGCAAATTAACTTCTTTAGCCATACATTTATAAAATTGGTAGGGAAAAATAAAGCAATAATATCAAGATTGTTATAATAATTAATTGATATGCTAAAAGGGTAGTATGTCCGAATAAAATATATCTACTATTTTAAGAAAACAATTAATTACTAGTGATGTCAAAGTGAAAGGTGGATATTTCTTTACTATACTTTCTCCTTGTTCATCAAGCAAAAGGCTACATGCTTTGTTACGTTATAGTGTGTTGAGTGACTTGTCAATTTATATAAATCTATTGTTTTGTTGTTTCCCCTAACAACTGCCTTTAGTATATTTGGTTTAGTAAAAGAAACAGTATTTTTTAGCAGATTTAAAAGCATGGATAATTATCAAGGAATTAATTATGATCTAGGATTGTTTAAACACCTATTTGTCTTAGAGTCAATTTTCGGTTTGACCTCGGTTGACTTAAAGACTTTTGATCAAAGTGTTCTGTAAGTATTCTATTGTTGCTTTGCAGCTATAGTTTTTATATTTGAATTTATTACTTATTCTCTAAAGCAAATGAACTCCGAATCCCCTGGAGGACTAGTGATGAATATGATTCGTTTGTTTTTCACATGTTATATTGTGCATAACGAAATAAACTCAATCATGAAATGGTATCAGTAGATTTCACTCGCCCTTCAATTGAGAGCTTTAGATAAGAAATTAGAATTTAAAGAAAATTTCAGGGACAAGCTTGAATTTGGAGCCATTATTACTCTCTGCTCTATTATTTTTCTTCTTTTGGCAATATCACATTTCTTTGGTGCAAAAAGTTATCTGAGCAAAATTTTGCCTGTCACCATTTGGTTCACCTCCCCTTTTTTGAATGGAGGTGTTTGCATTTTTATCGTGGAACAGATAATCTTTTTGATAAACTTAACAAATATAGAAAAAAGGATTTCAAGTGAAATTTGTAGAAAGATCATGGCGATAATAAAGAGCGATGAAAATACGAGATCAAAAATACAATTTTACATTTCCCTACAAAACTCACTGTACAACTCCAAAGTAGTGTTTCATCAAAGACATCGGTTATTTATTGTTACCTTGAAATTCATTTTGCAAGTTTTTGCAATGATGTATTTGTATTAACGTCAAGGTTTTTTTTCGCCAATTAACATAAGTCTGCTCTTATTATCAGTCACATTTCTGATGCTGGTTCTTTTGTGTGGAAAATTCTACAGCACCTGTGACGACTATCGGCTGAAGACAGTGGTGAACCTTTTACAAAAGCCGAGACAGACTGCAGCAGAAAACTTTAAAACACCAAGTTTTAGCCAACATCCACCGCAACAATGTCTTCTCTTGTTGGCTGTTCGACATTGAATACAGTTTGATATCGGAGGTTATTGAAAACCTTGGGTTCGTCTACACTGTGCTGCAGAGTCCTCGTAACTAATTTGATGGAATGTATAGTGCAAAAAACTAAACAAAGAACATTATTAATTAAACATCAGTATTAAACAGGTATATTTTAAAATTGTAAAATGCTTTCGTCCTTAGGTTAAATTGTTTATGTTCAACACTAAACTGAAGATTGAATGTAATCTAAACTTTATTACTATGGAACGTTGTTGGAGAAATTTTAAAACAGTTAGGATGAAATAAATAGCATGATTCTGTTTTCAATGTTTGATAGGTGTAATTTTATCAGTATGTTGTATGAGTTTGACTTTTCTACCATTGTCAAGAATTTAAAAGTCTCATTCTTGTGACTTTTAAACTCGTAGAAAAGCCTACCAGCAAAGAAACTATGTTAATTCAGTATAATGTACGGTGTCCTAGTCTGAAACGATGCAGGTTTTAACTGGATTGATTGACGTAAGTAATACAATTAAAAATGATGCAAGCTCAATCTGTTGCTACAACACATAAAATTTTTGTTTAAGTAAGTTAATTTTCAGTATTTCTCACTTTGTGCTGAAATTATGGAAAAACAGTTATTTTTAAAATTTGTGTAGTAGCCTATATTCACATACATAATATGTAACAGTTATCAATATGTCAATAAAAAGTACAGTATTAGTCAGTTCTAAACCTTTTAGATTTAATTTGGTTACTGCTTTAGGTGATCCATATCTCCCCAAATGAAAACCCATGTGTTATCATGTCAAATCTTTACCCCATTACTGATTTAACATGTTTTTATAAACAATGGTAAAACAATTGTTCACATATTTAATCATTAAGGTAACAAAACAAGAATTGTGTCAAGGGGCAAACAAGATGAAATTGAGCCTAACGTATGTAGACGTTGACATTAATGGTTTGTGAGAATCCATTTGCATGTCCATTTCATTTCACTTTCCATCAGACTCAATGTAAGCTCTGTCAAAAGTTATATAAGTGATATGAATTCCTCATGGTAGTACATAATTTATTGGATTATTCAATGTTTTTGTATGGTTTTATTTGACCTAACTGCAAATTAGATTAGGAAAAGTTTTGTGAAAATTCTTTTGAGGAGAAAAAATGGTATGTTCAATGAAACTCTTGATTTTAACACTTAGATAATTTTGCCGCATAAAAGTCTTATTGACGGACGGCACATTTCTACACCTCATTCGCGCACGACGAGCAAAAGTGAACTGAACTCTGACCACAGGAACGAATTTAGGAATTGTGGGTTCTTGTTCTTACAAAGTGACTCATAGGCATGATAGCATATTTCATGATAGCATTTCTATATTTGCATGATAGCATTCGTAAAACAACTGTTCGTTCGCAAACGGTAGGTCGTAGAACTGTAGTTCAAGTTTTGTTTTATTCGTCTTAGTAAGACAAAAGCGGGATCCATATTTTAATAATGTAGGACTAGTTCTTCAATTAATTGAAAGTTATAGTGGGGAGAGCGAACAGTGACATTGTTTTGACAACAAGGGATTAGGGAGGGTTTCTACCTGCGGAGGCTTATTTACGTTTGACGTCGACTATACTCCAATATTCAATATCTTTGTAGTGGATAAAGGTACAGATACGCCGATAAGCCATGTGGATAGATCGCGTTGAGTGTATTGTGAGGGCATTAATAACTCAAAATGTCAAATTTTTTAAATACGTCATTACAGTAGAAGCCCTCTAGTCCGGCCTCGGATGGTTCGGCCGCCGGATAATCCGGCCGCGGTATTCCGGAAATGAAATGTTCAACCACGGACGTTTCCCACAGAAAAAATAGACAAGAGTCAACTTGTCCCATGTTATATAACTTAAATAAATCAGTTCAATTGACAATTTCCGGACTATTTGGATTCGAATGTCTTCTAAAACTTTTTGTTAGTGTTTTATTTTTTATCTTTATCTTTTTGTTAGGTGTTTCGCGGTCCGATCCTCGATGTTAGGTCACTAGACATATTCTGTAGCTTTTACGGTCCTATTTGTATTCATACGTTAGGGCCTTCGTTGACAGAAGACCAGTATTATTGTCTGTTAAACGCAGGTTCATCGCTAGCGACTGCTTGTCCGTTTCTGGTAGTCATTTTGGCGCTACAATGTCTGAAAAGGAGCAAATCATAATGGTTAAAAAGTTGATACGTTACATTAACTGGGCAAGTATGATACCCTTCATTATTAAATGCGTCCTAATAGTTCATTGTTGGAACAAACATATAATACAGGTCTCTGTTTAACCCGTTTAATAAACTGCCGGTTAATCCGGCCATTTTGAAATCCGGCCGGTGGTCCGGCCGGATTTGAGGGCTTCTACTGTATGTCTTTTATGCGACAATTTATTGTTTATTTTGAAATACTAAATATTTTTTGAAGAAATTCTCCTAGTTTTTTTGGAAATTTGACAGATTCAATTAAATTAACTTTCCACGTGTTCTCAGACTATGAAAACATATTCTTTCCAGTCACTGAGCCCTCCAGTGAGTTATTGTGGAGTTTGGTGTTAAAATGTTGGCATCTCCATTGGTTGTTGAGTAATTTTGTGTTTGCGTATTGCCAGGTCCGTCAGTGGTACCCAGGTGGTGAGGTGTGACCGACTGTTGGCTGTGGAAGTGAAGGACATCCTCGTCTGCTTCCTGTTCATCCTGAAGCACGTCAGTCACGACCAGATGATTTCGTGGTGGCAGAACTGCTCACAAGCAGACATCTTAAGCTTCTTTAAAGTTATTGAGTAAGCAATTTTATTTAGAACTTTTGTAAGGATATCTAATAAGCTTAAATAATTTAGTGTTTAAATAATTTGTAATGTTTTGTTATAAGGACGTTTTTGCCATTTAAGCAAGTAGGCCTAGATAATTGTTTTATATAGTTATGTTTTTACCATGCACACCTAATTTGGCTTCAATCGCATACATTCTAAATGTAGCCTTCCTGTTTGTTGTAATCACCGAATAAAATATATTTGAACCTTGGCTGGTTGAAAATATCCGAAGATACACCCCAAATAACTTACTACTATGTACATGTTTACTTTTGCAACTAATTTTCTATACACAGTCTATACCCAACCCCAACCAACTTAAATTTTTATGTCAAAGCCTTCAAAATAGCTCTATAATTGATTATTTTAAATTTTATCTGAGAGATAGTTGTAATACTTTATACTTAGATTTTTTCAAATATAGAAGTACCGTAGAAGCTCTCTTAACCAATCTCGGATCAACTGCCCGTCGGATTAATCGACCATTTCCAGGAATTTATAAACTTTAGCCATACAAGCAAGCCGATGTCATTTTAAAAATAACTTTTATAGTACAATAAGAGGTCGATCTAACGTTACTGTAGCAAATCAAATTCAGTGAATAGCTTTTAATATTTTTTGGTGGCAGTGTTTACTGTTCTGTGTTTGCTAATTTTTATTATTTAACACTTTTATACTACAATTGTCTGTTTACTTTATTATTGATATACTAGTATACGTGTTGCTCAAAATTGAGCAATTTACTTTAATACAATACAAATGTAACTTTTAGCTCAAAATCAACGACACCCGGCCAATCCACTATTGTGAATATCTTTAATCACCAAAACAACACGTATTTGCAGCTGATTATTAACAGATGTTTAAAATGCTTTATTCAATCCCAATATTATTTAAATGGGAAATTTTGAGATTTCAATTTTTGATTTCAATTTTTTTTTTCAATTTTGAGATTTCAATATTTTGGGCTATCCACCTTTATTTTTAGTCCGATTCTTATCAGTTTTTGGGGGAAACAACTACAGACCAAGCCCTGTCCAACGACACCAAAAACTTGAAAATCGGTTGAACATTGTAGGAGGAGTTCTCTAGACAAAAAAACCCTTAGCGTATTAAATAAGTATAGATGTGTTGGGAACAGTTGATTGCGTTGAAATTATTTTTAATCATTTTCACTTGTCCTATTAATTTTATCTCCAACCGTTGCAACAATCACCAATAATGATATTACAAGTAAAATCATAAAAAAAATACTTTACTAAACATAATTTAGACACATTGCTTTGTTTGGTCTTTAATGTACAGGTTTCAAATTAAAATACAGTACATGTTCTAGATTAATAAAAGCTCATCATTTAACAAAATTAGTATCTGTTTCATTACGATTCAGTTGTGGTTGCTTTATGCATCTAACCTCATAATAGTGTGATTATATGTGAGTGAGAACAATGATTTGGTCAAGCCATATCCATGTTGCTACGTTTTTGATGGATGACCGTCCATAAGCTATAAATTTTTTGCTTGTTTATTACAGTAATTTAGTCACAGATAAAGTATGCAACGATTGTATTTTGCCTTTAAGCCACTCGTGAGATTTTCAAACACTCATGGCTTAAAGGCCCTCATAAAAGAATCATTGCATAAACTACTATTAACATATATTTCTGGTATTATTTGGTTTAATTGACCATTTTAGTTATCCGACCATAGTCCGGTCCTGTAGGGGTCGGTTAAGAGAGCTTCTACTGTAGATACTTTTTTCATCCTGCTAATTTAAAAGTGTTATTTTCTTGTCTTGTGGGTGTAATTGTAGATGCTTTGTCAAAGTCGTTTTCTCTCTTTTTGAACATATGTAAAACAGCTAGTTATATGTAAAAGGTTGTAACAACTGTTGTCAACTAATTAATTTTTTTAGCTTCTACTGCCAGTTTTAGACTAATCCTTATGCTATTTTTAAATATGTAAAATGAAATGGAGAACCATGTATTGCATATTTATTTTAAACCATTTGTTTACTATTCATGAAAAAACTTATTATTTTGTTTGCAAAATATTTTTATGAAAGCCTTTGTATTAATTCCGACATGGTTCTCAGACTGAGCCTTCACGAGTTCAAGTACACGGGCCGACGGCAGATCGCAGGCTCCGTCAACGGTCCGGGCGCGCCGCCGGGCAAAGGCACGACCAAGGCGATGACACTGCCCGCGCGCATGCAGCCGCCGGACTTCTCTGGGGACTCTCCGATCCTGCCTCCACACAACACACTCGGGGGAAGTAACAGCGTGGGGCGAGAGAACATGGCACACAGAGGTAAGGCCCGGAGCGAACATTCCAATGAGGTTATTCCAACAGGATATACAACACTTAATTGACATAATTCTATTCAAAGGATGTAAACAAATGAATGTAAGGTTTGACACACCAACAATTGTCGTAAAAGAAGTTCAAAATTTGACTGAGGTTAGCAATCACTTGTAAAGTAAAATACGTTCAAAATTAAAATTACCACCATCAAAATCTAAAAGGCAGGGAAACAATTGGCAGTCAATGGTAGAGCTTGCTACACAATGGTAGCTGCCATTTCACCCATTGAAGGTTTGTCTGTTGTCATAGAGAACGAGTCCAGCACCTTGTATCAGGCCCTGCTGGAGGCCAACTTGGCTACCGAGGTCGGTCTCATCGCGCTTGACTCTCTAGGCCTCTACTGCCTCCACTTCCGTGACTCTCTGATGGCTGACGACGGCGACAACCCAGTTATGAAAGCCGTGTTTGACCTCTACCTCAGCTTTCTGCAGGTTAGAATCAGTTACTCTTATGAAATATTACATTTACATTCAAATCTTCCTCTTTATAACTTTTATAACTCTCCTCAGGAGAGCACTGGAATCGTCAAATTGACTCTAGTGACCATTTCTTTTTTGAGGGCTGTTCTTTAATAAGAAAGATTGGTAATTTGATCATGTTACAGTGTGTCTAGCGGTCTGGAAATTTCTGAAATTCAGGATTTAGTAATGAAATTAGATAATGGCCTTGAAAAGGCTGGACTTAGTTTAGATATTTTGCCAAAGGTCTGAAAAAACTAAAATATTGGGTATTTCATGTAAAAAGTTGAAAAATCAATGGTATATCAAAATTGTCTAATTTTGCTTCCTTTGCAACAAACCTATTGAAACAGTCAATGTATTTTTTTTTTTTTTTTTTTTTTTTTTTTTTTTTTTTTTTTTGTATTTGTTGGGATAGATAAATTACATTAAAATAATAAATAAAGTATTATTTTATTTACCTATATTTATTTAGTATTCTATCCCATGGAATATATTGCTAATAATTAATAAAATGTGGATGGACTGATACTTCTTTTTTTTATCTGGGATTTTAGTATTTCATTCTGTATAATAAAATCTGTATTCTATGGTAAAAATCTATAGTAAAAGTTACCGAAATTTGTAATATTTATGGTGATGCTGAATCTGGATGTGTAGTAAAAGGTCTTTAAAAGTCAGGAAAAAGCCATGATTTCGGCTTATGAATTTTGCTAGACACCCTTTGTTAATGTGTGTTTACGTATTATTGAAGTTAGTTGTAGCATTTTTTTTTACCATAAAATGTTTTCGTAGCTTTTTAAAATGGTATGACTTACCAATCTTATACATTTTGTATGACCACCAGGACGGCTTTAGATCAATAACATACCTTGTTTCCGTCGCAGCCCAGTCTCACTCCATTTTGGATGACCTGGGTTTCGGTCCTTTACTGGACCATAGTCATATCCTTCAGTACATGGAGTCCAAAGTGTGCTCAGCAATGACAAGATGCCGGCGGGGGTCAGATCATGATATAAGGCAGTGCACTTGTACCAAACCGGCCAGTGAACACATTCGCGCTGTGTTGTATAGCAAATGATAATTTTTTAACGTCCGTGTCGTTTTTATTTGTTGTGTTTCATGTCAATTTTAAGTTATGTTTTAATGTGCACGAAACAAAATTGAAAGACAGATAAATTTGATGAACAACAGATCCATGTATTGAAGGATATGACTGTGGTCCAGTATAGTGATGTGTCTTGACCGAAACTCGAATCTCGAAACCACCAAATCTTAAGAAAAGTTTTGGTTTCGAGTTTGGATCGCCGAGTTTCAAGAATTGAAACCCGAAACTGTCAGTATTTTAATGTCGTTATTACTGTTTTTACGAAAGTAAGAAAATAACGACGTTGATAAATAATTCTTAGAATATATTAGCCCACTTATCATCATCTTATCAAAATTATGCAATTATTTTAAATGTTTTATAAAATAAAGAATCCCGTTGGCCGGTTGCGAGCGAGCAGCTTTGTACAACTAGAATCATAACTTTGTTTGTTATGAGACAAAACAAATCACTAAACATAATATCGTAAACTTGCGGTTTTCAGAACAACATAAAGCATAGAACATCGTAACAACGCGAAATAGCATTGTTATTCCCATTTAAAGCTGAAAATTTAATCCGTTTTTCGATCTTTAAATTGCCATAAACGAAAGGCTTGCTTGAATGACACTGGATCGGTTTTCTGTTTGAGTTGCGCAGTAGACTTTGTCTTCGCCGTACGCCGTGTTTCCAGCAGCATGATAATTAATTATTGTTCGCTAGCTAACTCGCGACCTCTTGATTCTAATTTTCCAAGCTATGAAAAATGTTTTTATCCTTTAAAAAAGATTAAAATAATGATCTTATATGTTAACACGAGTCATTATTACGGTAAATTTTAAACGGTTTGATACGTTAATGGCACGGTACGATAATCCAGTAACACAACGATGGGACTATTATGAGGCTAGGGCAACACTGCTAACCAACTGTTGACAAAGGGAAACTGCCGATGTCGTCTGCTGTTTTTGGTGTCTCAATTCAATAATTCCCTTTCTTGACTTATTTATTTAGTTTCGTGATGTTTAGTTGATATTGAAGTTATGTGATGATTTATTTAATTTCCTTGTTTTGCTAGCCTACAAAACGGATATAGTTTATGATTAGTATTCCTCTGTTACAGTGCCGACCTTAGTGGATGGATATTGTTATTTTTGGGCAGAATTAATGAGTGTCAGGGTAGGCAGCAAAGACACAGTTATGAACAGTTTTTCTATGTTGCCTATTACTGATTGATTAACCTATGCATACTGGTGCATTACTTATTGAGTAGGCTAATCTGTATATTTTGTAATTTTTCATGTTTATATCTGATTTTCTCAGTTAAATGAATTTTGACTCTTGGTTTATTAAGATTTATTTTTCATTTTAGTGTATGAAAAAAAGAATTGTGTTCGTTTCTAGAGTTTTTACTTCTGAAAGAACTCTTAATAAAAATTACTATGCTAAAATAGGCTAATTGATCCACTTTGGTAGTGATGGAACTTATCCCTCTATTTTTAAATACTTGGAAAGTGATATGATATGTTAAATTATTCGGAGTTACTGGTTTTAATCAAACCCAGGCAACCAAGTAAACCAGGCAAGCAAGTAGGCCTAGGCTTTAAGAAACTTATACCTTAATACCTTTATTGAAATGGCGACCTAACTCAATAGGTAGTTTAAAGCCAAGTAGCCACCTGAATAACTTAATGGTGAACTATTAATTATTAATGGTGAGTAAGTTTTTTAATAGTTTCAAAAGTTGAGTTTCGAGTTTCGGAATTCGAGATTTGATTCTTTAAGTTTTCGTTTCGAGTTTCGAAATTCCTGTTTTTGACCATCACTAGTCCAGGAAAAGACCAAAACCCGGTTAATCCAAAAGGGAGTGAGAGTGGGGCAGTGACAGAAACAAGGTATGTTAAATAATGAAATGATGATTTATTTTCAATAAATCATTTCATATTTCATTTCATTATTTCATTAATTACCAATTCTCTTAACACTGTTTAGATTGTATAGAAAATCATTAGGCTTAGACATTTTATACTAGAAAAGCTATGGGCTCAGAAAATTATTTTAAAAGTATATCCTTTCTCTTTTTGGGTTTGAATCAAAACTATGTAAAAAGTCTAAATTGTGTGATTATATATGTACTCAGTGTTTCTATGTAGCTCACCATATACATTTCATTTTAAGTTTGTTGTGTCTCATATTTTTTCAAATTTTGGAAAAAAGTATAAGGTCTGATTATCTTTGTTTTATTTCAGAAACCGAAAGTCCAAAACAATTTTCAAAGTAATTGATTGAATCCATTATTAATCATGTTGATGAATGTGAAAAAGTTTCATTTCTGTTTCTCTCACTATTCTATCGATGTGTTATATGAACTATTGATGTACTTCATTCGTTTACAAATTTAATATTCTTTTTTAATATTCTTAGTGGTAATTTCAATTTAAATTGTTGGCTATCAACTATCCCAGAGCTTGTTGTCAATGACTGATCCCTGTGCAGGTAGGCCAGTCGGAGACTCTGTTTCGTCACGTGTTTGCAGCGCTTCGAGCCTTCATTAATAACTTTTCTCTGGCGCTGTTTCAAGGTTGGTCATTCATTATAATTTAGCTTATTATCTAGGGATCGACGGGAATAATTTTTTGGTTTTAGATGAGAATTTTCATTTTCAGTTTATATTTGGGATGGGATTGGGACGAGATTACTCTTCTCTGTGCATGCTCTTCTGGGAGCATGAGTGTTTCTCAGTGAAAAACGCTGCAAAGTTTATAAAATTACTCTGTAGTGTAGTAAAAATTTTGATTACATCGGATTACAATGTGTCCCGCTGTAAAATGTGATCGCTCAATGAAATTCAGCAACACTTATCAGCGTTACTTTCGCTGTGTAAAAGAGATGTAAAATACTATTTATATTCTTTATACATTGTATAGTAAAAGCTGGCTTTCAATTTGGGGAGGATTTCATTATCAATTTCCTCCCATTATAATCGATTTTGTCATAGCATTATTGTGGTGAATGGTACTAGTATTAGATGATTTTGCAATCCTGTAAAACTTTAAAATATTGTTTTGGAGCTCTTGGGAGGCTTGAATTGACATTATTGCATTTCTTGTTTATTTAATTGATGAATTTACAATACAATTTGTCTAATGTAACAATGTTATTGGGTTCTTGATGCAGGCAATGCAGTACTGTGCGGCCGCCTTTGCCTTGAGCTGCTCCGATGCTGTAACAGCCGTTTGTCCGCCATTCGTCAAGAGTCCTGCGCCATCCTGTATCTGCTCATGCGCAGCAACTTTGAGTTTTCCAACCGCAAAGGTCTCACTCGAGTGCATCTTCAGGTAAAACCACCAACGATTAGCAACATTACAAAAAGGATAAATTTATTTTGCACGCGGAATCAACACTAACAGAACTGTGTTTATACCTTCATTTGGTTATCAGAGTTGCAATGTCTGACTCCACTTACTCTTTTATCTGTGAATAAACTGTAATAGTGATGTATTTTGGCTTTATCACCTCTATCTTTATCTGTCAGTTTAGACTTAAATTAAAATTTAAAGACCAAATGGCTAATGAATATTCAAATGTTAGGTCGTGGAAATATTAAAAATTTTTAGTCTAATTTATTTGTTTTTTATTTGACTCAAGATTTCATCTAATTTTGGATGTTGAAGCCCAAGTCCTTGCCCTTTACTGAAAGACTGATAACTGAAAGACTGACAGCAGGTGAGTTTTGATTTTGGTTTGTTCACAATATAAAGTATATAGTCCTACATGTTTTCAGTCATAGGCCAGTCCTTTTTGGGTTCTTTTCAGGTCTCCTGGCAAGTTGTTCCATACTTCGGCCCCATGTAACTCTGACTTTTTTCCTTGAGCAAAATTTATTTACACAGGATTTAAGATAGCTGCTGTAGGTTAACTTAAATAAAGAGGATAATTAACTCTTTAACAAAGTCTGTAGCTAGCTAGGAAATAAAACAACTTCATAGCTTCTAGTGAAGTTCGATTTTGACACAACTTGTTGTAAGTTTCCATTTTGAGTATGTAGGTTTGCTGCCATGGGGCGCTGTTAGAAAATTTAGATTAATCAATAATTAATGAAGATAAACACAAAATTGTACCAAGATCTGGCACTTTTTTATTTTCCCCAAAAACCCCATAGGTGAGTATTTAGGTTTTGCCGCCAGATGGGTTTTGTAAGCTAGTATAAGTTAAACCCTATCTAGATAATCTACATACCAAATTTGATCAATTCATGTCCAAGGAATCTAAAATAAATAAAGACAAGGTAGGGGTCAAGACATTCAACACCCTTTATTGACCAGGTGTTCTTTTGCACCAATGACATCAACATTTACTTTACCCCGTTCAAAATGAATGTGCGGTCGAAAGACGGAATTTTATTTCCCACCACAAGGGAAATTCTGTCAATACCTTCCTGATTTCCCCTATTTTCTTCATAATCAGATGTTATTTTAATTTCACCCTTAAAATGCAGAGTAGAAAATAGCGCTGGTGATCACGTTACTTCCCCAAGTTGCCACTGCAAGCGCTTATTTCTAGATCTCAAACATCAAAATAAGAATATTTGTCTATGAAAAAGCAAAACATTGGCATAAAATGACATGAGACATTAACCAGCTGTAACAATTTTCAGTGATTGTGATTGGTTGGATTCTTGGCAGCGGGAGGAACGGGAGAAAACGGAAAAAATTGAAATCTGCATTTCGACCACACATTTATTTTGATTGGGGTATAATACTAGTTATTTTAAAGATGATGCCATGGATGCAAAATAACATATCGTGCATAGAGGGCTTTGCATGTCTTGACCCCTACCTTTTCTTTATTTATTCTAGGTTTCTTGGTTATGTCAATAAATAAGCAAGATAAAGGGTTTTGTTGATAACAATGCAAATAACATGGGAAACACATTTTTGGATTTTCTCCGTAACCAGTTACACTAAGTTAAAAATTCAGAATACTTAATTGTTTGTTTTTTAAGCTCTTTTAAATGGTTTCAGTTAAAATTGAGCTAGAAAAATGACAAAACCCATTTTCGACCCTTTTAAAAACCCCTATAAACCACATTACTATAATCTGATCATTGTGGTTTGCAAACTCATGAAACTAGATCTTGTCTTACACCTCTATACCAAATTTCATCAAAATCAGAAGTTCCTTTCAAAAGTTATCTTTACCATGAACACATATACAGTACACTCTCGTTCATCGGAACTAATGTGGCGGACGGCCGGTTCGGATGTCAAAAAATTCCGATGAAGCGGAGTCCGTCGTGAGTCATCATTTCCGCCCGTACGTGAACTATCGCGATTGTATTCACTCTTGTTTTTAAGATAACACAAGAGGTTTTATGAAAATAAGGCACTCAAACTTTAAACATGGTAACAATGAACAGATAGGAATAAAAACAATGCAGGAAATAAAGATCCAACATCTTTATTCTCATATTCCACTCATATTCCAGCAGTCAACTGACTTCCACGTACAGGTGCAGTCGCGACGCGAGACAGACTGAAGGAGAGTTTGGGAAGCGGTCGAACCGGATGTTCACTTCCTGCCCCTTCCTCTTTCTATTTTTGTACGAATACTCCACGGCCTCGTAAATCACATCGATGGGTACAGATTATGGAAAACGCCTGATGACGTTTGATGCAAAATGTGATACTTCACTGTTGTGCCGATAGAACGAATGGAAATTGAAGGCGCTAAAACGGAAAAATTATTAATTTCGTAAGAAAAAAAATTAATAATATCCAGATTTTCAGTTCCGATGAAGCGGAGTTCCGATGTCGCCGAGTCCGATGAACGAGAGTGTACTGTATACACGAATACATCTATATGAAAATGAACAAATGATGTTATTGGCTTCTGAGGAACTTAAAAATGAAAAAGTAACATGGTCCCGGGCTTATGTTTTACCATGGCTACTACCGTAATAACATATTCCCTATAGGGAAATTTGCTAAAACTAAGTAAATTATTTGTTTTTTATTTGCAAAGTAAATGTGGTTTTACATATTATTTCCCTGGTGTCGGCTTCATGGTTGGGTTTGAACGTTTGGTGGTCGCAGGTGATCATCTCGGTGTCGCAGCTGCTCGGCAACATCGTGGGGCTGAACAATGCGCGCTTCCAGGAGTCACTGTCACTCATCAACTCGTATGCCAACAGTGACAAAGTCATGAAGGGCACAGGTCAGTGGCAAAGCTGAGGATTTTGAGTGGTGAAACAGATTGGTGGGAGGGTTGTTTTAAAGTCCTTTCATCATATAAAAACCAGAAAAGTAAAAAAAAAAAATAAATAAATAAAACTCTGAAACTTTGTTCTAAGTAAGAATTTTGATAACTCAGTGAAAAAACAAACTTTTAAACAATCAAAAAAAATATATATAATTGGGAAGTTTACTTGGTGTTTTTGTGTTCTAATCCATCTAATCTGTTAACCAGGTTTCCCTGTAGAAGTGAAGGACCTGACTCGTCGTATCCGCACTGTGTTGATGGCGACGGCGCAAATGCGAGAACTTCATCACGACCCCGAGATGTTGGTAGACCTGCAACACAGTCTGGCCAACAGTTACGCCTCGACACCGGAGCTACGGCACACCTGGCTGCAGACCATGACGCGGCACCATGTCAAGGAGACCAACTACTCGGAGGTAAGGGCTGTGTTGACATTGTTGTGTTGTTGGTAACACAGTCTGGCCAACAGTTACGCCTCGACACCGGAACTACGGCACACCTGGCTGCAGACCATGACCCGGCACCATGTCAAGGAGACCAACTACTCGGAGGTAAGGGCTGTGTTGACATTGTTGTGTTGTTGGTAACACAGTCTGGCCAACAGTTACGCCTCGACACCGGAGCTACGGCACACCTGGCTGCAGACCATGACGCGGCAACATGTCAAGGAGACCAACTACTCGGAGGTAAGGGCTGTGTTGACATTGTTGTGTTGTTGGTAACACAGTCTGGCCAACAGTTACGCCTCGACACCGGAACTACGGCACACCTGGCTGCAGACCATGACGCGGCACCATGTCAAGGAGACCAACTACTCGGAGGTAAGGGCTGTGTTGACATTGTTGTGTTGTTGGTAACACAGTCTGGCCAACAGTTACGCCTCGACACCGGAGCTACGGCACACCTGGCTGCAGACCATGACGCGGCACCATGTCAAGGAGACCAACTACTCGGAGGTAAGGGCTGTGTTGACATTGTTGTGTTGTTGGTAACACAGTCTGGCCAACAGTTACGCCTCGACACCGGAGCTACCGCACACCTGGCTGCAGACCATGACGCGGCACCATGTCAAGGAGACCAACTACTCGGAGGTAAGGGCTGTGTTGACATTGTTGTGTTGTTGGTAGACCTGCAACACAGTCTGGCCAACAGTTACGCTTCGACACCGGAACTACGCCACACCTGGCTGCAGACCATGACGCGGCACCATGTCAAGGAGACAAACTACTCGGAGGTAAGGGCTGTGTTGACATTGTTGTGTTGTTGGTAACACAGTCTGGCCAACAGTTACGCCTCGACACCGGAGCTACGGCACACCTGGCTGCAGACCATGACGCGGCACCATGTCAAGGAGACCAACTACTCGGAGGTAAGGGCTGTGTTGACATTGTTGTGTTGTTGGTAACACAGTCTGGCCAACAGTTACGCCTCGACACCGGAGCTACCGCACACCTGGCTGCAGACCATGACGCGGCACCATGTCAAGGAGACCAACTACTCGGAGGTAAGGGCTGTGTTGACATTGTTGTGTTGTTGGTAGACCTGCAACACAGTCTGGCCAACAGTTACGCTTCGACACCGGAACTACGCCACACCTGGCTGCAGACCATGACGCGGCACCATGTCAAGGAGACAAACTACTCGGAGGTAAGGGCTGTGTTGACATTGTTGTGTTGTTGGTAGACCTGCAACACAGTCTGGCCAACAGTTACGCCTCGACACCGGAACTACGGCACACCTGGCTGCAGACCATGACGCGACACCATGTCAAGGAGACCAACTACTCGGAGGTAAGGGCTGTGTTGACATTGTTGTGTTGTTGGTAGACCTGCAACACAGTCTGGCCAACAGTTACGCCTCGACACCGGAACTACGCCACACCTGGCTGCAGACCATGACGCGACACCATGTCAAGGAGACCAACTACTCGGAGGTAAGGGCTGTGTTGACATTGTTGTGTTGTTGGTAGACCTGCAACACAGTCTGGCCAACAGTTACGCTTCGACACCGGAACTACGCCACACCTGGCTGCAGACCATGACGCGGCACCATGTCAAGGAGACAAACTACTCGGAGGTGAGATTTCACAAATCAAGCACAACAATCAGTATGCTCTCGTTCATCAGGACGAATGTGGACAGTCGATCCGGATGAAACACAATGCTAATTATTAAATTGCTTGCTATCATATCCATTGTTGTGCTTAACATTAGCAATGTAACCAGTAACATTCATGATCTAATACAAGAGATGTGTAAATAAGTTGTAGACAGTTCATAATATATAATAGTAAACTTGTGGAAGTGATTGTAATGTTTATCTCAAGATCTTCAGAATCTTTGTGACGTAATTCCGGAGGAGGGAAAAATAAATAACGTTACCAATGGTTTCCTAACTTCAGAAATACGCCACCGAAATAAATGCCTCGGATAATTCTCAGACGGAGCTAAAAATAATTCCAGGGGGCGATTCACTAACTGCCGATTAGAAATAATTTTGAACGATGCCAATTAGAATTTAGAAAATAAACGCACAGGGCTCAGAACCCAACCATAACTAAAATGACGATCAATTCGAAGTGTTAGGAGTGTCCATCCTTGCCCTCGTAAAAGATTTTGAATTTACGTGAACTAAAGATTTAAAAGGTTTAATTAATTAATTAACGTTCGCGGGTAGAGATGATTCCGTAGGCCTCACCCAAATATAACAATATATTTGAGTTACGTTAGGCAGTCACCAGACGACGCAGGCATGCGTGTCTGTCCTAAGACGAAAGTTAACAATAAAAGAAAATACAAATAACGTCTGTTGGTTGTCAGAAACTAAAATGGATTAATTAAGTTCAATTGAGAATCGTGATGAAAATAATAAATTAAACTTCGGTGAATGGTCGTTCCGGACAAACCGTGACAGGTTAGCCGGCGAGAATTAAACTAAAATAGACTATGGAGAAAATTAAATTAAATGGTGTTGGTGGTTTGATGATTTAGAAAAAACAGATTTTAATAAACGTGAAAAATAAATGTGAACGAAAGCTAATAATCTAACCGGATAGAACGTACCGAGGAGAAGGCGAAATAACGTGTATGGAGTTCGTCGTGCTACTCGTTTCGTAGTCGGTAGAAGAATAATCTTTCCACACGAGGTCAGAGCTTTCCTTCCCCCACCACGGTCGGAGGGATAAGCTGGTTAAAACTACCGTCGAATTGAACTTCCGGCGTTTGACAAAAA
Source organism: Neoaliturus tenellus (assembly GCA_030545055.2). Taxonomy (NCBI): domain Eukaryota; kingdom Metazoa; phylum Arthropoda; class Insecta; order Hemiptera; family Cicadellidae; genus Neoaliturus; species Neoaliturus tenellus. Next base: position 42,669,726 of record CM061536.1, read on the forward strand.
ACTGTGGGTTCACCAGCTGACGCGAAGAAGAAGAAAGTCCCAACGTCACTAACGTCTGCTCGCCGGGTCTCAACAAACGCTCTTTGAGGTTATGTTATTGTTTCGATCCATGAAGTTAGTTCGGTTGTTGGCAGTTATTTACGTAGATAAAAGTATTCAAGTGTATTTAATGAAGGCTATTTGATGTCAACAGTAATAGTGATCAATTATTGTGAAATCTGTGATGTTTAATAAAATGTTATTATGCCGGTCCTAGGGCTGGGCTGAGGAACGACGTAGGCCTAACCTAGCCTATAGCCCAGCCTATCCTGTGTTCTCGTTTGTAAAATGTGATTAATTCTGGGGTGAGTATTGAGCGTTTGTTTACATAGACACGTTATTTACCCCTCCTAAAATATGACACCTCACATCTTTATCACTCGTTAAGCAATACAATAATCCAATGAAAAGAAATAACATACTTTTAGCGAATTTCCCTATAATGAATATGTTACTGCGGTAGCAGCCATGGTAAGACCTAAGCCCGGGACCACTTTACTTTTTCATTTTGAGGTCTCCAGAAGCCCGAAAAACCATTAGTTTATTTAACCATTAGAGATATGTATACCTATGTATCCGTGGTACTGATAACTTTTGAAGGAGACCTGTGATTTTAATGAAATTTGGTATGAAGGTGTAAGACCAGGTCTATTTTCATGAGTTCGCAAACCAGCATGATCGGTTTTTATGGACTTCAAAGGGTAAAAAAATGCGCTTTTGGCATTTTTGGACCTTAATTTTCAAAATTCAACAATTTTAACTAAAACCATTAAAAAAAAAAAAAAACAATTTAGTATTTTGAATTTTTAACTTGGCTTAGGTTACGGAACAAACCAAAAATAGGATTCCCATGCTATTATAATGCAAAATCAACAAAACCCTGTATCTCGCTAATTTATGGGCATAAATTGATAAAATTTGGTTTGCACATTCATTTAAGGGGTTTTAGGGGTAATTTAGGGTTTAACTGATATTTGCTTACAACACCCATATGGTGGCAAACCACATACACAACCCTATGGGGTTTATGGGGAGAATTACAAAGTGCCGAATATTGATAGAATTTGATATTTACTCTAACCAACCATTACCTTACCCAACAACTAAAATTTTCAAATGACATCCCATGGCAGCAAATTTACATACTCTTTCTTACGTGTTTATGGAGAAATACGAAATCTCAAATTATTTTGGAAATTCGCTGAGTACACAGGTCTGCTGCAACGGGGGTATTTTATTTTTGTTTTATCAAAGTTCTTTTCCAAACGAACACATAGGTGACAGGCAAGACACTGAGGTTTGGTATTATCCGATTTTTTCGTTATCCGACCATAGTCCAGGTCCCATAGAGGTCGTCGGTTAAGAGAGCCTCTACTGCACTATATATTTCAATGTCTTAGGGTATCTGTAGGAAACATTCTATGTGTAAGCTGTGCACTATTATTAATCTGTGCTGTACTTGAAGAATTTCTTTCATTATAGAAATTGTTTAGTGTTGAAGAGATGCTGGTAGTTGGGCACTTGTTATGTTCCACTACCGTTGACGGTTGTTGGTTGGTAGTTGAATGGTTGTGGTTGTGTCTACCAGGCTGCTTGCTGCCAGCTGCACATCGCGGCTCTCATCGCCCAGTATCTCAAGCTGAAGCAGGTCCAGAGCTGGGGGGCGGAAGCCTTCCAGGCCATCTCGTCCAACATCCCCCGTGATGAGATCTCCCTCAAACTCGACTCTGGTAAACACCTGCAACGAACGTCACACTGTGACATACGACTATCACTATTGAATACCTAAATTCTATTTGAAGACTGATTTAAATATCTAGCAGTTAGAATTTCAAGCACGTTTTGTGTTTTAAATTAAATCGGTTAACTTTTGAGAAATCTATATAATTATTAAAATTATTACAATATAGTTCTGCTAATCCGAAGAAATTGGGACCGGAACCTGTTGATATCACTGGCCTCACTGACGGAACCTCACTGGCCTGATATCCAACATGCAACAAGACCTCAATAAACTGAGCCTTTTGGTTTAACTACAATAAATTATCATTAAACTCTAAAAAAACCACATATATGATCTTTACTTTTTCAAGTTCATTATCTTTTGATGCGCCCCTTAAGTATCATTCTTTAAACTGCTCAGACCATAACTGCTCATGTAGCGTTCTCTCACAAACAAAATCAGTAAAATATCTTGGTCTACGAGTAGACGAAGATTTACTGTGGAAAAATCATTTAAAAAGCATCAAACAATATCTGTTTGGATTTTTATGAAAATTCTATTTTTTGCGTCCTTTATGCCCAGATGATGTTTTGCGTCAAATTTATTTTGCGTTTATTCACTCTAAACTAAATTATGGAATTTCTTGTTGGTGTAGTACATATTTAACTCATCTTCGTCCTGTTTTTATTACCCAAAAATATTTCTTAAGAATTTTATGTAAAAAGTTCATCCGAATCTTTGCCTTTGTTTCGTGCCCAAAATATATTGCCTCTAAGATATCTTTACGTGTACAAAGTTTTAAATGCATTTTTCAAAATGATCAAAAATGATGGAAATACTATTAATTATAATTCTAGCCACTTTACAAGATCGTGTGATGATTTCAGAACCCCTCGTACCAATTATACAATTTTTCAAAAAAACATTTCTCTTTCTTGGCCCTAAATTTTATAATAGTTTACCCCCTGAAATTAAGCGTCATAAATCCACCAAAGCCTTCTCATCACAATTAAAGAAATGGTTACTATCATTATCTTATTCAGAAATTGAAAATATGTATAGTATTTTATCATAACACCCTATCTCGTGAGAGATATGGGTGAACTGTTGTAGATTGCCCCCCAACCCCATGCACAATATTGCACAACTCAGAGATCCCTGACTTCTGTCCGTATGAGTGTTACTGTCCGTCTGTCTGTTTTCTTTTTTATTTGAAATATTTTGTATTAATTCTAGTTTGAACTAATTTGTTTTGATAATGTTAAATTTAAATTCCTGGTGTAGAAATACTGATGACTCCCAAGGCACAGACAAGAATAACAAATTCTTAGTGCCTTAGTATTTTATTCCTTGCAGATATGTTTTTTGCTTTTATTTCTATTGTTAGATATATTTCATTTTGTAACCAATAGAAGTGTTTTGATTTAGTTAATTTCTAGTACTGTCTTACTTTAGAGATGATAAGTTTATTTTAATTATTTTATTACTTTAAAATTAATTGGTTTGATATTGTATGTATTGTTTTATGTCTGCAAGAATAAACTATTTTGAATTTGAATTTGAATTTGAATTTGTTGGGTTTAGCAACTTTTTTAATTAGACGGATTTTATGCATAGTATTACAACATATATATTCACTACGCTAATGCGTAAATTACTCCTATAACACATTGTATCACTTTGTTTAGCGAAATTTTGTTGACTTTCTTGTACTGTAATAAAAATCATGGCATGTAAAAATCACGGCTTTCAGGCAATAAGACAATGATGATATTTGAAATTTATGTTACGGACATCTGCTAAATCCAGTTCTACAGTATTGTTTGGCTAGTGACTACAGGTGCATTGGCGATCAGAAGGGGAAACATTGATTAGAACCCAGAGCACAGTGTTATAAAAAATTGACTCCCCATTTATACCTGTTTTCTCTCTCTTCCTTTCCCACATTCAAAGTCATTGAGTCATTACACTTTGCGTGGTGACAAAATTTCATTTTATTCCTATTTTGTTTTGACATTTGATATTAGTTAGGCTTTCTCTTTTGTTTTAATGTTGATTGAAACAACATATTTACTTAACAAAATATCTTGTGTAATGGGATTAATTAACAAAACAGAAAATTATTTTATTGGCATTTTCTGTTTATAAGTTTAAAAAAATCGGTAATTTCCCCATGTTACACGTTTGAAATAAGCTGATTTTCCTATTAGCGGGGTTCGGAATAGCGGAACTCTACTAGTCTGGAATCAAAATAAGGTGTTATTTTGTCAGATTAAAATCATAAATGACTTTCTAAAGGTTGTTTGCACGATCCAAGCTTGTCAATTATAAGGTGACAATATTTTTCCTAGAGAAGTGTTCTTTTATGAGAGGGAAGGGGCTACATTTCCACTAGACTTTGCCCTCTCCTGAGTTTAGTGCTGGACCTAACTGTTACCCGAGCCGATGTGTCCCAGGTGTGCACGATGTGCAGTACACAGAGCAGTCTCTACTGGAACAGCTCGAGGTTTGCGCCGAGTACTTGGAGAAGGCCGAGCGCTTCGAGTGCCTCGGGGACTTGTACAGGCTCATCGTGCCGATATACGAGCGCCGACGCAACTATGCTGCGCTTGCTCACTGCTACCAGAACCTAGCACAAGCCTACAGCAAGGTACAGGGAGTGGTTGTGTTGATGTGATTAGTTAAATCTCTTTTGAAAATAAAGAAATAATTATGGAAGGACGTGATTGGATTTTAGTTCATTGGAGACAAGACAGGATTTTTCAATTCTCATAAAATCCTGAGGTGGGATTTCTTTTCTTGTACGTAACGGGAAATGTGTGTTCGGAAATTTAACCTGTTTGTACCTGTTTTGTAACATTGTTAAATCCTGATTTACAACAGATAATTAACATGAAAAATGGTTTAAAAACTTTTATTCAGAAACATCTTTAAAATACATCAGTATAAAACAGATATTAAGTGCCCTATTACAAATAACTCTTAAACATAGAGGGTAAGGTATGGGGATATGAGTTATGATACAACATTGAAAAATGCAAAATTTACCAGACTGAAACACCAATCTTATTAGATGAGTATTAAATTACAATTTCATTTAGAATTTAATTTATTCTAATTACAATCTTAACTTAGTTACATAATTTCTTTTTAATTATTCACCCAGAGAGATCTTTGTTCGACCATCGTTTCACGAAACCAAGTGTCATATGGCTTTTAAGCTAATGGAATGTCAACCTGGTATATTGTAATCTATGCACTTTTGCCTTTTAATATCACATTTTAAAAGTACTCCCCACTGCAAAAATACCTTAAGAAAATTCCTTCCTTATTAAAAAAAAAACCCTTATAACAAAATGGATTCTTTATTTTATTAGGTAATTGTGATGTGTATTGTGTATCAAACCCATTTACAATTTTTTATTTTTATTTGAAGAATTCTCATTTGAGTATAAATAATATATTTCTGGCTGTGGAGGTTTTGATGATCCTTCAGTTCACTTACTTGTAATCTTGAAACAAATGAAATTAGCTTGTGCATTTATTAATGATAATACGATCTGAGCGAAATATGTGAGGATGAATAGCGTTTTTCTCATGGCAGTAAACCTCAAGATTTATTTCATATGCTTAGCATTTTAAGTCTAAAATTCTTTGTCTTTACTGAGCTGTTTGATCCTTATATTGTTAAATTTTAGAGTATTAGAGCGTGTAATAACAGATATGAATAGTTGGCATTTATCGTACATTTCTTGATTGTGATTTTCTGTTGAGGTGGTGCAAGTGCAACGGTCGGGCAAGCGTCTGCTGGGGAGGTACTACAGGGTAGCTCTGTATGGCCAGGTAACAAACCGTCCTTCTTGTACTACAGTGGAAACTCGATAAATCAAACATCAATAATTCAAAATCCTTAATAAATAGAACTTTTTTTTATTGAACTTTCCTTTTTTCCCTTGAACTTTCCTATCTTTTGCAATTTTAATTTTAGCACTAAAATTCAAATATTTCATGAGAAAACCCTTGATAAATCGAAGATTGATGGTATTTTCCATCATAAAGGTACCTCTATGAATAGAAATTTTAGCCCCAAACCTCTATAATTCTGAGTCGTGCAACTGCCGCACCTTCACAACTCGAAGTATTGACTTTCTATTAACTAAAGTTGTATTAAATTTGTTATGATTCAAAACACTGATACTGTATTTTACTGTGACGCATGGTGTTTTGACAGGAAAGTCCAATCCTTTATTCTGTCCAACTTCCGCTCCTGTTGTGATCCAACTCAGTCTTGAGAAAGAATTTTGACTCAAAAATTTTTTGTTATTCTTGGACGTAAAGTACTTTATAGAAACTTTAAGACATGTTAAACTGTTCTTAGGAAGTAAAATGTATGTTTTGGTGTACTTTAATTGATTTAATTAAATATTTATCCTACAATTTAAAAACTAGTTACAATATTATTTATTTCCCGGTGTATATTAGAGTAGCAAAGTGTCTTTTTTTAATTTGTGGATTTGAAACTTACTTACTTTAGTCTTAACTTTTAATATGATGGCAACATTCTGTTTTACAGCCCTCTGTGAGATACTGACTTGAATTGCCGATCATACATTGTACAATAAAATTAAAATCCAAATACCGATAGTGATAAGAAAACAGGAGCCTGTTCTAATAATGGACAGGAAGCAGCTGAGGGGCAAAAATCTGGGAAGGTTCAATTCTGCCGATGAGTCATTTTGTTTGTTTACATTTTGTTTCATTCCCTTCTCTATAACCTTGAAACTGGCTCTGAGCAGTAGAGTAGGTTTAACAAAGAAGCAGTTTGAAATTGAAACTAACTACATTACTTCTTCCATTTTAGAGTATAAAAGTATCAAGTGTTATAATTGCATTACAGTATTATTTATTGCAATACTGTACAATGCACAGTGTACAAAACACCGTATTTTAGAAGGCAATGAATTCTCCTAAGGTTCATTGCCTGTACCGAATTGAACCCCTATTATTTGAATTTTTGGGAGGATGACCCTTGAGAAATCGAACCTTAATTATTTGAAGCACTCAATAATTCTTAATTTTCGTTTTCTCCTTGGGATTCGATTTATTGAGTTTCCACTGTGCACACTATTGACTGAATACTTTTATACATTTTGCATTGCCAGGACTGCTTTAGAAATACTGTGTGTCCCAAAAGTCCCCCCCTCCCCCACACCCTATTAAATTTTTAACAGATGCAAATAATTGGATGAACTTCTTGGAAAGTTTTAATGACCAAAGCTTTTAACCAACTTTTGACCAAGTCTTTTAGCTTTTTGAATTTAAAAAAAATTCAACCCCCCACCCCCAAAATGAGGTTTTAGGGGGCAACTCAAAAATTGTATATCCGAACCCTTAATTTTTATGTTATTTTTGGATTATTCACATGTTTTGGACACTCATTTATGATTTGACATTAAACTTAACGGTTAGGAGCTACAGCCAATTGAAGGTCATTTTTAGTCCCATAAGAATAATATGGGGTAAACTTTAATTGCCTAAAGGCTGATTTACACGCTGCCAGTGGCTGGCATGCCAGTTAAGATTTGACTGGAAAGGTACAGGCAAGCGGTGACTTGAATGCCAGCGAACTGGCGCTTCAACAATGTGTCTGTTTACACATTCCTTGCTACTGGAATATTGAGTGTTTATTTTGTATATAATAATATAAAAATCAGCTGTTGAATTACATGTCAGTTTACACAATGTCAGTCAACTGGTGCCAGTCTCAAAATTTTTGTTCTGCTGGAGCTTCCAGCTACTGGCACGACAGTGGCTAACCAGCCTCTCCAGCGACTGGCGACGCCTGTTTACACGGTGCTAGTCGATGGCATCCAGTGACTGGAGGATACCTCCACTAGAATGCCAGCTGGCAACGTGTAAATCAGCCTTAAATCTCCTAAACCATTTAGTGGAATAAAAAAATACTCAAGTATTAAAATGTCCCAAAGTTATGTTTTAAGATATTTTTTCATAATACAAACATAAAGTTTTTACAAATTTTATTATTTGTCCGCCATTTTGAAAATAACTTCATTTATGCGTACCCCAAATGACAATTTTATGATTGAAATATTCTTAAACATAATTTTCAGACATTTTTATTCTTGAGTGGTTTTTATTTTACTGAAAAGTTTAGGAGATATAGACAATTAAAGTTTACCCCATGTTATTCTAATGGAACTAAAACTGACCCTCAATTGGCTGTAGCTCCCTAACCATTAAGTTTAGAGAAAATTTTAAAGAATTAAAGAGTCTAAAAAACACGCATACAATCTAAAAATAACATTATTTTATTTTGTAATCTAGTCTTACATTTTTTATTTTTTATTTTGCCTTGTGGTTATATATTTTTTGTGGCACCTTTTTGATACCATAGCTCAGTTTTGTTTTTTCTTTTTTCATTTTGGTACCGTACCCATCGAATAATCTAGTGTATTAATTTGTGGGAATTTCCTATTGTGATTATTCTTTGTTTGTCTTTTAGAGTGTCATTCGAGCAATCGTCCTCTTTCCCCCATTTAGTTTTCAAAAATTTTTATGTTGCTTCTTTTGTTTATTCCATTACAGTGTGGGGGGGAGGTATTGTTTTCCATTCATTTCCAGCCCTTTTTGGGGAGGGGGGAAGGAGGGGTCCTAGTAATTCAATATTAATTTTTCTTTTCTTCCATAGTTGCCACTAAAGAGCAATTTGATTTTTTTTATCTCACTTGTTTATTGTTAAAACTTGATAAAATGTAGCCTATGTATCTTTATAAGGCAAGGATTGCTTTATATTGTCTTAAACATCCTAATGGCATCACCTACATCTCATTCCCCATTGTGTTTATTGGGAAGATGAAAATAATTACCAGATCTTGATAAAATTTGGTACATCCCTTGGTCAAAACTTCAACGCATCAAACCTGCTTGCAACCATTTACTGTTAAAATTATAACTTCTTAATTAGCATTATACGTGCTGGTACTAATATTCAAACACTACTTGATATAAGTATAAATATATCAAGTAGTGTTGGAAGACGTTTCATTATTTCAACCTGAATGTTAAAGTGATGAAAATTCGTTTAGGTCAGTTGCAATGAGGGTATTTTAATTATCAACGAACAATCCTTTTTCCGTCCACCGTGACAGTTGTTTATCAGTGGTTGTTTGTCGCAGGCGTATTTCGAGGACGAGAGCGGCGTGGAGTTTGTGTACAAGGAGCCGAAGGTGACGTCGCTCAGTGAGGTCTCGGAGCGGCTGCTGCACCAGTATGGCAGCAGAGTCCGTCCACCGTGACAGTTGTTTATCAGTGGTTGTTTGTCGCAGGCGTATTTCGAGGACGAGAGCGGCGTGGAGTTTCTGTACAAGGAGCCGAAGGTGACGTCGCTCAGTGAGGTGTCAGAGCTGCTGCTGCACCAGTACGGCAGCAGAGTCCGTCCACCGTGACAGTTGTTTATCAGTGGTTGTTTGTCGCAGGCGTATTTCGAGGACGAGAGCGGCGTGGAGTTTGTGTACAAGGAGCCGAAGGTGACGTCGCTCAGTGAGGTCTCGGAGCGGCTGCTGCACCAGTATGGCAGCAGAGTCCGTCCACCGTGACAGTTGTTTATCAGTGGTTGTTTGTCGCAGGCGTATTTCGAGGACGAGAGCGGCGTGGAGTTTCTGTACAAGGAGCCGAAGGTGACGTCGCTCAGTGAGGTGTCAGAGCTGCTGCTGCACCAGTACGGCAGCAGAGTCCGTCCACCGTGACAGTTGTTTATCAGTGGTTGTTTGTCGCAGGCGTATTTCGAGGACGAGAGCGGCGTGGAGTTTGTGTACAAGGAGCCGAAGGTGACGTCGCTCAGTGAGGTCTCGGAGCGGCTGCTGCACCAGTATGGCAGCAGGTTCGGCCCCGACTGTGTCAAGATCATCATGGACTCGGCCCCGGTAAGACTAATTAACAACCAATCAGATTACAGTACAATTTTGGTCATCCATGATAATCGAAATCCGGTTCACCCAAACTGATTTTATTTAGACTTTTTAAACATATAAAATTTGTATTTAGTTTCTTCAATCTGTTCAATTTGTCATGTACACAGTAAAAATGTATAGTTGAGTCGCGCCAATCTGAACAAATTCGGACCAAACCTTGTTCGGTTTAGCAGTACTCTACTTTATTGCATTTTCCATCAAAAGCATTTATTTGCATGGGAATAGAAACATTAACATAGGAAGTAAATATCCGCTTTGTGGAAAGTGGAAAAAGTTCTGATTTCAGTCCAGGATAAGCAAGTAAAACAATGGTTGCCGATTTGGCAAATTGCTGTGGAATATTGGGTGATTTTTTTTTGTTACTAGTATAAGTTTAAATTGTTATAAATTAGAAGTTCATATATCTTAACATTGAAAGTTCTTTTGCATCAGCTAAACAATAACACTAAATATTATAAACCCTGTAATTTTTTTATTTAATTATCACAGATTTTTGTTAAAACCATGTATAATCAATGAATGTGAAACAATAAAAAAAAAACTGAAAAAAGTGAATTAAGGCAATAAAAAACTTATTAAAAAACTTTAATAAAATCAAAAATTCAACAACACTCAAGTTTACACACGAAACTACACTACAGGAACGATGCAGTGAGAGGGGGAGGGGGGTTGAGAGGGTATTGAGGTCATGTCAGTTCCTGAAAAGAGGCGCGTGAGATCCTGGGACTGCCCACTGGCGACAACACATATTTTTCTACAAAAATTAAAATACCTGGAAGAAAACTCTTATCGTGACAACTATGAAGGGTTAAATAATTCACAGAGTACTCACCTCTCCAATTTCTCCTGGTTATTTTCATTTACACACTAACTTAACCCTGGAACAGTAAGCTTGTTGGAAATCACACTATCAGTAAGCACTCGTAAATTTTACGACATTTAAAAAAAATTCATAGTTTTTGTAAAGGATTGTAAAAAAAAACACAAATATTTATTTAAATCATAATTTATTATGTATAAAACATATAAAAACTTTTGTTGTCAGTTTTTATTTTATTTTATTCTTATAACTGGTGGTTAACAAAAACATTTACATTTTATGACTTGTAAAGATAATATATATAAAGAAATATATTAGTGACTTTTTATTGTTTAAATATACAATATCTAATGCTGAAAGTCTTTAAAAACTTTAAAAAATTATTAAACGTCCAAATTAATTGTACTTGCAAAGATGTATACTACTCTACCACACTCTACTCCTGTTCAATGCAGAAGCGGCATACCAAAGCGGCCATTTCAAAGTTGTGTGCACCATAAAAGTTTAATTAATCACTGTAATAGGTATTTGACAAATAATTTGGACAAAAAAACAACAAAAACATATCAATAGTCTCAAAAACATTAAAACAAAACATCACCAAAAAATAACATGGTTAGTAAGCACTCGTAAAAATCACGATAAGATAGCAATAATAGATAAAAGGAGTAGCGCACGAGTCTGCAGTGATGACACTGACCTTGTTGCCGGGGGGGAGGGGTTTAGCAGGCTGGACAGGGTTGCAAACCTAACAACAGCATATTTATAGAGAAAAATCCAAAGTGCGTCGTAAAATATTCGAGTGCTTACCGTTCCAGGGTTAAAGATAATTGCAGAACCTGATTGATTTGATTTCAACTACTCGATTTTCTTTTCCCCGCCATAGATGGCGTCTTGCGACCTGGACCCCAAGCTGGCGCACGTGCAGGTGACCCATGTGACTCCGTACTTTGACAAGACGGAGGCAGAGGAACGACAGACGGAGTTTGAGCAGACGCACGACATCCGCAGGTTCATGTATGAGACGCCGTTCACACTCGACGGCAAACCGCGGGGCACGCCCGGCCAACAGTGGAAGCGGCGGACTGTGCTCACCAGTGAGTCTTGTAACCGTTCATTTTACAACTCAACCTATACAGTCAGTCACATCCGTAAATGTGAAGGCCTACTTATTTATGTATTTATTTGACTCACCCATTTTTTATTTATAAAATAAATAGTTGTTAGAACTACAGTAATAATCTATAAAATCTATTTATTTTAATTAGTTATCACAGCATTTAAGTAAACAAAAACAGCTCGGAAATATTAGTTTTTTAGAAATGGGGCCAAACTGACAATCTACTAACTCCTTCGCTGCCGAAAAATGATTAACAAATTTCCCCAGTGCTGGACGGAGCCCAGTTTTCCCCCTCTAGGTTGAAAAAATGCTACTTAAAAACTAAGTTTACTATGGTAAATTGTGTGCTATCTTCATTCAAAAGTAATTTAGAGAGGATTAAGTTAGCAAGTGAGGATGAAGGTTGGTCAACAAGCACAAATACTGTTTTGACAAGAGGGTAGATGTTGTAGCCTATCCTATTTTTAGTACAAGCGTAAAACGCTGTAATACAGAATTAATAATAGCTTATGGGTGGTAGTACACACTAGTGGTAGAACACAGCCCATAATAACCTTTTCTTAAAACCCCCAGGCCTCTAAGTACAAGAATCCCTCTTGCTAAAGAATTAAAATAAATAATTAAAAATAAAATAACATTCCAAATAAAACACTGTCAGCCTTGTTTATTTTTTCATCAACGATAGTTGACTAGAAATTCTGAAATATTGAAGTTATATTCACTAATCAGTCTTCTTTACTGATGGATCATCTTCATGCTTCTAGTAAAACATATATAACAAATTGTTCTCACAATGTTGGAGATTGTAGATTTTATAGATGCTCCCAATGCAGCAAGTCTACTAACCCCATATGTACTAATGGGTGGGTATGTAGATTTGGGGCTCTGGAGAGGTTATTCGCAAATATTTGTATGGCGGTAGTGGACTACTGGCTGTTGTAAAAAGTAACCATATAATTTTCAAGATGATAAGTTAATATGGCCACAGACAGTAACTACACACTTTTTTCACAAAGATTGTTCTTCACACCATTGAGTTTTTGCAAAAGCATTTAAGATCTTCAAGAAGCTACCAGACATCATCAGATATCTGAATAGTAAAACCCTACTAAGAAGCCTCTGCTATATTTGAAGAGAAATAATTTTATTAAAATTATGTCATATTGGTATCTTCTTTTTTTCAGCGGAATACTCGTTCCCTTATGTTAAAAAGCGGTTAAGAGTGGTGGAACGCAGCGAAAGCGAGCTGAGTCCAATAGAGACAGCCATAGACGAGATGCGGCAAAGGGTGTCTGAGTTAGAGGACGTCGTCTTCTCACAGCCGACGGATGTGAAAAAACTTCAACTCCGGCTGCAGGTAAAACTTTATCAAAAATATTTTGTTTTGTATATTGAGATTTGTGGTTTGTTGACAACACGGAGAACCATCAGCTAACTTAGCTGCAAAGAGGTTGTGAATCGGAAGTTGTGACTTTGATATAAACGATTGAATTTGATTAACTGGAAATATATTGACGAACAATATGAATAAATGAATGAATAAATGAATTTATTTCCATGAATTACAAACAATAATATACAACACATGCATAACTATGAAATTACGCTGGCCTGGAACCAGTAGTTGGCCAGCGTTTTCATAAAAGTAACATGAGAAATACAAAATTAAATAAATTAAATTTATTTAACTGTGACCCTTTTCGGCCCAACCCCAACTATTGTAGCATTGGGATTTTGCTCAAATGTAAAACAATTCAATTTACTGCAATACATTTGTGCTTGGAATATTTTAAGTTCTTAATCTTTTTTTTGCTGTTGATTAATTGTTAGTTTAACAATATGTACAATGGCTGCTAAATAGACTAAATTTAATGAATTGTGGCTTGATGCCGAAATATTTTCTGAAATTAGTGGGCTGGTTGGACCGGTAGTCAATGATGCAACTTTTGCTTATTTTAAAGTGTTTCGCGAGTCATTAAAGCTCAGTAACATAGTAACCTGGGTATTAAAGCTGTAATATCACATTCTGAATGAACCTAAAATGCATACCAACTGAAAATTACCTGCCAGCAATACCTGTTTTCTCTTAGAAAAAAGTTTCGGTGCCAACATCCTGAGGAAATGTACATCCTTAACCAAATACTTCAATTACACCTGATGCAAAATATTAGAATCAAGAAACTCATTTTGAATACCGTGCTATACTTTAAAGTAATTATTTACTTTTTTGTAACCTCTCAACATATATTTCAGGATTTTCTGTGACGATTTAAATTGTCTAGGTAGTTATATGTGTATATTATATTATAATTTTATAAGTCCGTGAGTCAGGGAAATTGATGGTGAATAGTAAATAGTCAGTGAAAGTTAGGGAAAGTCAAGAAAATTAATGAAAAATTTTCTGTGGACCCTGTAGCAACCAGTTGTCAATGTGCCTGTGTGTTGCAGGGAAGTGTTTGTGTACAAGTCAATGCTGGACCGCAAGCCTACGCCAAAGCCTTCCTCGAGCCGAGTCAAGCCTCCCAGCACCCAGACGACAAAGTTGAGGAACTCAAAGATGTTTTCCGGTAATATTTGTTTACTCAAATGAAGTAAAGTCATAACTACTACAATGCCTGACTTGAGCTGAGTTTTCATATTTAATCTGTGTGTTGGATTGAAAACCCAATAGCAAATCAATGTAATTGTAATAGTGGTCCAATAAAACTCACCACACTTCATGGTTTTACTGCTTTAAGGGTGCCTTTGGTTACAAAATATTTAATATTTTCCCCTTATTGTCATAATAGCTTACATTCACATCAATATATAGGCATGTTGAAATAGATTTATGATTTCACGTCGTTTTGAACTGCTTTAATAGTTTATGAAAATATTATTTGACATCAATAGTCAATAGTGAGGTTATGCTGGCTTGAGTTGTGTTTTTAAAACTAAGACTAAGTTTAGGTCATATAAACTTTTGAGGACTAAGAACAATTCTTTCAGCAGATGTACGATTGCGATTGTTTTACCTCAACAAAAGATATAAAATCATACAATTAAAGAGAAAATAATATGTATATTTTAGCAGCAAACACAACTCTTAATGTGTTTCATAATGTGAAAATTGAAGAATCATCTAGAAAGAAAATATTTTAATTGGTAAAGTCAAATGATTAGACCTGGGGGTGCAAATTTATTTTCGGTTTTCAATTGATGTTCTGCAAAAAAATTATCAACACGGTGTAACGGCCGCGTTTGAATAGCGCGGCAAAGTAGAGTGGCGGGAGATCGAGGTCACGTGACGGAGGGGAAGTGTAGGAGGGGTACGTGTCCTCCGGGCCCCGGTGGTCACTTGAGTCGTCGTCCTGCCTTGGTTGTAAAAACCAACAAGGAACCAGCTCCGGGACAGGAGTGGAGCAAATCCACCTGTCCATAGTAAAATTATAAGTCCGAGGGGTGTTAAAACCCTATAGTAAAATACACGACTGCAAGTACGTAAGTAATTAGTACGTTGTTAAAGGAAACCGCCGATTTCTATTATTTATACATTTATTAAGATTATTTTAAAGAAAATATTATCCACAATACGTCACCTGATTATTTAGAACCCTCGTTACTCTGCTCGTCTTAGTACATTACGTAAGTAGCAAAGATTATATGAGTGAAGGAGTGGCCGTAACCTTCAGGGAAAAATTTGGGAAGCCTTCTGTAAATGATTACTGTTGTAAGAACCTTACTTTCCAGAAATCTAAGGATGGAGCGGCCATATACAGTTTGGTAACTAAACCAAAATACTTCATGAATTCTAATAATTTTTCCGATTACAAAGAACTGTACAATTCTGCCTTCAAACAAATGACTCAAGACTTTAAAACCCGTAATTTGGATACACTATTTTGTTCTCCTATGGGCTGTGTCCGTGATCACATCCTTCCATCTCATTTTGTAACAAACCTTCTCGACTTCAAGCAGAACACCGGGGCAACGGTATTTATCGTTACTTCCAATGATACCTCAAGACGCAGGCTAAGAAATTGGATGCCACATACAGCATTTATTGAAGAGCTACGGAAGTTAATATATCTAAATGACAAGATGACTTCACGATTTTCACCAACGACGACCTCAGAGAGCTCAGATGCTTCAGAGAGTCAGTCTCCTACACCAACGATGGAGGCTGATGGTTTGCTGCCTCCTGAGCACACCTTTCCTGTGGCTGCAGTGATTAGTGATGTGGGGGGGAGTAATGTCAATATATGTGAAAGTGCCAGTGCCAGTTTAGTTAATGAGTTTAACAACAGTTCATTTAATAGTGTTGGCAGTCCCTTTAAAGGGTGGTCTCCTCAACTTCTTAGTTGTAATTCAGTTCACACCTTGGAGTCAGATGTTGTTCCTGAGCCACTGGTTTCCTCTTTAAACTCGATGAACATCACATTAACCCCAACGACTTAACACATCAAACACCTACTTTAAAAATTTTTCATCAAAACATTGAACATTTAAGATCTAGAATTGAGCCTCTTTCGATTGTACTTGATGAATTAAATCCAGACATATCTATTTTAACTGAACACGATTTGAAGGAAAACGAAATTCCCAGGCTTAATATAAAAAATTATGAAGTGACAAGCTCGTACTGCAGAGAAAAGTCTAATAAGGGAGGGGTTTTAATGTTAAGCAAATTGGGTTTAACTTGGAAGCCGGTGGTTGTTCCTGACTCATTAGTAAAAAAGGTTTTAGAGGAACTACAATTTGAATTCTGTGCAACCAGCTATACTTGTTCAAATTATAAGTTATTAGTCATAGGGGTTTACAGATCTCCAAATTCAAACGTGTCAATTTTTCTAGATAGATTAAGTGCATTAATTGATTATTTTAGTAAAAAATATAAACAAATCATTATTGGGGGGGATATAAACATTAATGTTCTAGTAGATGATCAGTCCCACAGAATGCTCAGAGATACTTTGAAAATACTTGGGATGAGATACCTTGTAAACTTCCCAACAAGAGTAACAGAAAATTCAGAGTCAAGTATTGATAATTTCTTGATTAGGAACATACCCCACCCTTTGATCTTTGTAGAAGGTATTGTAACCTGCTTGTCTGACCACGACGGTCAGTTACTCCATTTAAAAAATTTTAATTTAAAAACTGACAGCCAAAATTCCTTAAGGTGGGAAAAGCGCAGGTTTTGTACTCAAAATGTTAAACATTTTAAATATTTACTAAAAAATGAAAATTGGCTTAACGTGTACATGGCTCCAGTAGAGAAAAAATACACTGAATTTTTTTCTATACTTAACTATTATTTTGAACAGGCATTCCCAAAGACAATAATTAAGGAAAATAAATCAAAAAACCGTTGGATAACAAAAAACTTAAAACGTGAAAAAAGTGAATTAATACAACTTTCTAAAGCATTGAGAAGTAGAGGTAATAAAGATCATTTATTGAAAAAGAGCCTAAGAAATAAAAATAAAGAGTATAAAACCAAATTAAATACAGCCAAAACATTATTCTTTGAAAAACAAATAAAGGAATCTTCTAATGTTCAAAAAACAGTTTGGAATATTATCAACTCTGAGGTTGGGAAAAATAATTCCAGAAAGAATTTAAACATTTCTTTAATCAGGGGAACCACACTCATTTCTGACCCAAAAACAGTTTCACATGTTTTTAATGAGCACTTTGTAACTTGTGTTAAAGATTTAGGAACAAACTATGTGTCCAACAGTTTAAATAATTTTGAGAAGCAGTACTTTGAAAAAAGTTTTACGTTAAAGTCTGTTAATGAAGGGGAAGTGGAGAAAACTCTTGACTCCTTAAAAAATAAACATTCATGCGGCTATGATGACATTCCTATAAGTTTAATAAAAAATGTTAAGGATGAATTACTAAAAATTTTAACTCATTTGATAAATTCATCATTTGTTAGTGGAATATTTCCTGACGAGCTTAAAAAAGCAAAAGTCATCCCAATACATAAAAAGGATGACAGGACAAACCCTTCAAACTATAGGCCTATTTCTTTATTACCAGCAATCTCCAAAATATATGAGAAAATTGTGAATAATCAATTACTAAATTATCTGGAAAGTAACAACTTAATTGATGAAATTCAACATGGATTTAGACCTGGAAGATCTGTTGTCACTGCAGCGGTAGAATTTGTAGAATCTGTTATGGAATCAGTAGACAAAGGAAATGTTACTTTAGGAATTTTCATGGATATGTCAAAGGCATTCGATAGTGTAAAACACCCTTTGTTACTGCAAAAACTGTCATTCTTGGGGGTTTCAAAATTAACATTAAAATGGTTTGAATCATACTTAAGTAATAGATACCAATTTGTGGAAATAAATCACATTACACCCAGCAATAAGGTAGTAAAAATCAAATCCTCAGATAAAGCTATTAAATTTGGCGTACCACAGGGATCAATTTTAGGACCCCTTCTTTTCATTTGCTACCTCAAAAATATTAATAATACACTTTCTTTTCCTGCAAATAGTAACCTATGCCTCTATGCTGATGACTCTAATCTTGGATTGTCTTCAAAGTCCATCGAAGAAATTGAAATCCTGTCATCCATTGAATTGGGAAATATGGGAAACTTTTTAGAGATGCACAACCTAATTTTAAATACTCAAAAAACCAAATTTGTTCAATTCCGAACATTTCAAAACAAAAAACTGCAAGAACCAATTATTAACTATGACATGAAAATTATTAAAAATGAAAAAAGTACTCAATTTCTTGGTTTTACAATAGATGAAAATTTAAGCTGGGATGAACACATAAACAACATCTCAAAAAAAATTTGTTCTGGTTTATATGCACTGTCAAGAATGTCATTTTTCTGTAACATAAACATTTTAAAAAACATATATTTTGCCCATATTCATTCTCATATTGCTTTTGGTGCATGCCTATACGGATCTACAAAAATAACCAATTTGGAGAAAATTTTAAAACTACAAAAAAGAGCAATCAGAATTATTTTAAAACTAAAGCATGATGAATCAGTAAAAGAACATTTTAAAAACTTACAAATTCTTACAGTTTATGGCCAGTATGTTTTTGATTCTATCTTGCTGACACTAAAGAGTCAAATAGATTTACCTACACAGCCTGAACCACATCCTTACAATACAAGAAACAAAATAAATATCATAAAAGAGCATCACAGACTTTGTTTTTATGAAAAAAAGCCAACCTACATGGGAAGGAAATTCATACAAATTGTTCCTAAACAAATAATGGCCAATATAAAAAAACCAACAAAATTTAAGAATGAATTAAAATCCTTTTTAGTTGATAAGTCTCTATATTCTATTGAAGAGTACTTCTCCACTTCCCCAACCAAAAAAAGAGGAGGGCAGTAAAGATGATCTGTAATTTATACATGTGCTGAAAGAAAATATACAATTAAGTTTACATTATTGGGAAATTTAATTTTGTTTTAATTTCTCAAGTGTTTCTTGTCTCTTTTTTTTATTATATACTCTATTTTTTTTGTATTTTACTTTTGGAGTAAGCTTTGAATTGTTAATCAACTATTTTGTACTGACACTATTCAGAAATGTATCGTGTACATTCAAATGAATAAAGAAATTTGAATTTGAATTAAAAATATGTTTACCTTTGAAATAATTCAATTTGTATTTTATTTCATTCTTATACCCAGAGTGCGGTTGTTTTAGTTCGATTTAATTACGTTATATTATTTCGTAGGACAGGTTGTCCCAGATTTATATTTGGCATTTAATTTATATTCGAGAAGAAGTTTTAAGTTAATTAAATTCGTTTTAGTTAGTCACTAACTATTTAATTTGGTGAACGAACTAAGTAAACTACCCATTGCGACAAGCCGGGTCGGTGACTTGCACTTTTGTTCTCTCCTAGTCGGCAAAACTAGACGTTGACGAAACGTTTTAGAGTATTTTAATAATTTTAAATAGTAACTCGTAATTCGTAATTTTGGTTTTATAAATCGGCCTCCGATCTTTAAATTAATTATTCGACTACCTGGGTGAAGAACCAATAGGTAATTAAATTAATTAACTTTGTTGTTTGGTCAAATTATTTTATTAGAACGTCACATGGGTGAAAAACCAACGTAGTAAATGTATGAATATATTTCGGCATGCGTCACTCAATCGTTGTTAATAAACAGATGACCTATTTACGTCCTGAACCCTGGAATTAACCCTGCTTTTGTACTGAGCAAATTTTGGCAAAACTTATATATTTTTTACTGTAGCGTACAAGCTAAAAATTAATTACGTAAATATTCTCGTGACCCGAAAGTACGTCACAACATTTTATTACACCCTCTGGCATAGATATACCAAAGTAAAAAATATACAACTTACTTGTGTGATGTTGCAGGGAGTTTGTGCGAGTTTGCTACGCGGCGTTGCAGCTCAACAGCCAAGTGGTTCGCTCGGACCAGACCGAGTACCAAGCGGCGCTCAAACAGAACTTCCAAAAGCTGGTGGTCGAGTTGGCGGCACTGCTCGGCGAGTCGCTCTGGCCAGACGACGAGGTCGGCTCGTTCAAACGCAACAGCCAGGCGCTGTTCAGTGCGATCAGCGGTGCCAGTTGCAACTCAAGCGCGGCGTAGACACAGCATTCCACACGTTCCTCCCCCCTCCTACGCTTACGTTGGTGATCGCATTTCATAGGTGTAAATTACGTTATGACCACTACTGTTGAAATGGCAAGGAAACACACGATAGTTCAAGGCAGGACTGGGGAAAACTGCTGTAATGTAATAGACAAGAGCTGTTTCATTAGCAAGTAAAACGGTGTAAAAATTAGTACCCAAAACGTCACTATCCTGATCAGCTGGTGCATGTTATTCTTATGGACGTCAGATGGATTACTTCACCGGCCTGACTCAAAAGTGGCATTTTGAACATCAAAGGAATGAAACAGCCCTCTTTCTTCTTTTGTTTATATTATGTTCTCCGCAGTCCGGAGTTCAAGGTGCAGTACTTTTTGGAAGTAATTTCAATTTTCCATTTTATTGTAATGATTTTCATTTATCAGCTGCCGTTTTTCAATGAAGTTAAATTTCTTTTTTTTTATATTAAGCCCAAAAATCTGAGGAAATAAAGTATTTGTAAATCGGGTTTTAATAAAGTTTGTACTGATCACTGATTAGAGCAAGAATTTTCAAAATGTGTAAATGGAGAACTGCTTATAGGTACCTGCAACCCATTTAAGCTGCGGAAGTTTCGCCCTGGGCCTAGGGGATGGTTGGCATTTTGGGGGGAAAAGTTTATTGTGGCTCCTTTTCCAGTGATCCTCCTCAAACTTGTCAAAGAACTATGTTTAAAATTCAGTTTTAATCATCAAATTAATACGAACAAATTAAGCAGTCATTTAATGGTTAAATTAATTAATATTTCAGGCAATAATCTCCCCATAATTTTAAGAATCTTCGTTGAATTGAATGAGCTTACATAGTTTGGTCAGTTGATTGCGCTACAATGTAGGCATTTTGTCGATTGTCAAAGTGGGGCTATCTCCTTGCATTCTCTCAACATTTTCCATTGTCTCTAACCTTATAAGTTGCTTTTGAAGGGGTAAAATGTGATGTTTCATAAAGCTGTGATATCAGATGATACTAACCTTGAGAATTTCTGCTTGTACCCCTACTCAGTGGAATGGGCAGTAGCAAGCAATATTTAACCAAATAACTATCGTGTGTTTCAGGCATTGCTATACATTTATCATTTGAATGTCTTACGTACAGTATATCAGGACTGTATAATTTTAATGTAATGCATGTGTTACATGTGATCAGATTTTGAAGTTCTACTTATTTATTTTTAGCACATTTTTATTATTTATTCAAATGAGTTAGATCACTGCAAGAGTTCTTTGTTTAGCTCTGTTGTTATAGACATACCTACTGTATTTTTTGTTTATTTTTAAGTGTTTTGTGTTTTTGGATAATTTATTTATAAGCATGACTTTATTTTTAGAAGGATAAATTTTAACAGTTTTCCAAGACAGTTTTTAAATTTTTATGTTTCGATATTATTTTATGACTATTATATTTATGATTTTGAAATCTATATTTATTTTATTTTTTTAAGCGTATTAAACTAGTTTGCACGATTTTTTAAGTTGATGCAAGAACAACTTATAAGTATACCAGTATAGAAAAATGAAAACAATTTGTTTTTATTTATAGTTTATTTTAAACAATTAAGTTTTTAATTTGATCCCTCATTATGTAAATTACTTGTGCAATTTCATTACTTTGCTTTAGATCTTAGTTATTAAAATTTCTTTCCATAAATGTTATGGGCCTCAAAGAAATTTCCTCTAAAAAATAATATTTCAAATTACCCATAAAAAACATGATTTAAAATCAAAGAAAGCTAGTTTTTTCCTGAATCTAATTATTTTTAATAGAATGTATTATTTTTCTTATAAATTTGAAGAGTGTGCAAAGGTACACACTCTAAACCGCGTCCACACTGGCTGAACATGTTCGCCAAACCAAGTTCTTCCGAACTTTTGTTTGTTCGTTGCCAACCTTATAGAATGTAAACCAAATGGCCGGTAATCGTTTGTCGAATTTTGTGTTTGCCAATTAAGTTCACCACTAATATTCGGCCAGTTTGGACGCGGCTTAATAGATTACAAATATTTCTTAAAAAATACTGCAAGTTCATCTGCCTTCATTACTTATAAGACTGATGGAATGTTCAGCATCACACTTTGCGAACACTAATTAAATTAGTTGCAAAATATATTCTTGCCTTTGCTGTTTCCTGAGTTTTCACAATTTTGGGAACTATTGCCTCTGTATTCCTGGCTTATTTATAGTATTAGTTATTTAAGCTGGGGGTATCAAAACCAACCCAACCTTCTATCTCAACCTATCTTAATAACTTTTTGTATTACTAGTTTGTTCAATAGATATTATTATTATTATTATTATTGCTTTGTGTTTAGTGTTTTTATCATTTCAAATTCTTGCAACTAATTGTTTTGTTGTAAAAAGTGTTTTAATCTTTACCAAAACTATTCTATCCCTCCAGCGAGCAGAATTATTGTTGGTTTATCAAAGCCTAATCAACATTTCAGGATCTGTTGTTTTACTTTGTTTTATGGATAAGGTAAATCTTTTGGTTATTTCCCCTAAGTATTAAAATATGTTGTAAAAAGTAGTTTTATCTGTACCAAAACTATTATATTTTCGTCCAGCGAGCAGAATTATTGTTGGTTTATTAAAGCCTCATCACCATTTCAGGATCTGTTGTTTTACTCTGTTTAATGGATGAGGTAAATCTTTTGGTTATTTCCCCTGTGTATTAAATAATTATTTAATTGTTTTGTTATGGCAGACTCTCAATTATCTTGAATGGCCAAATACAAACTCATAACAATTTAAAAAATAATAACAATCCTTATGTTTTGGTGCTTACAATATCCAAAACCTTTTCCCTGTATGACAAAAAGTTCTTACATTCATCACACCTGACAAGACAAAGACAAAATACTCTTTATTGACATGAACATTAAGTACAGTCATGGCATCATTATTTTTCTTCTTCAGTGATGAAGTTGGCCTCGTCCCTCCAGGCATTCTTCAACAGAGTAAAATTCTTTTTTCAGTAGCCAGTCAAGAACAGCTCCTTTGAAGTTCCGGTTGTTTTTTTGTTCTTTCAGTGCAGGTGGAAGGGTGTAGAATAGTTTTGCTCCGATGTAGCTGGGTTTTTTCTCATAGGCTGACAGATGATGTGCAGGGAGTATGTAGTTGATTTGGCTTCTGGTGTCATAATGATGGGCATCTGAGAAGTTTATTATGGGTCTTTTGTTAACAACGTGGGTAACTACCTCGGCAATGTATAGGTTAGCTACTGTCTGTAGTTTCAGCCTTTTGAACTCCCCCCGGCATGAGTCACGAAATGCCAGTCCAGCCATGATTCTGACTGTTTTTTTCTGTAGACGTAATACCCTCTGAAGGTTCCCCTGAGATGATAACCCCCATACAATCAGTCCATAACGCATTTGCGCCTCAAATAGAGCATAGTAGGCAGTCCTTGAGGTTTCTGCATTACTGATGTGTTTCAGGCGCTTGATGACATAAAGAGCAGTGCTAAGTTTCTTACAGAGTTGATCTACATGGGGTTTCCAGTTGAGGTCACTATCAATGGTTATCCCAAGGTATTTGGCCTTTTGGGATGCTATTACATCTGGTAGCGCATGAGCAGTCCTTCTTTCTGAACCAAAGAAGAGTTGTTGCGTCTTGTCTTCATTTAGCACGAGGTAATTCTCTTGGCTGTACTGTTTGGCTATGCTGGCAGCAATGTAGGATTTTATTTCTAGCTCTTGTATATTTTTGTGGGATACAACAAGGGCAGAGTCATCAGCATATAGGAAAGCATCACAATTGTCGTGTAACACAGAAATAATGTCATTTGTGTACAGGATGAATAAAACTGGACCTAAGACAGATCCTAGAGGAACTCCTCTGGTTGTCTGTACTTGTGTGGATCTGTATTTTCTGGATGTCTTGTTTGTTACATTAGTTATCTCTGTCATTTGAGTCCTTCCTCTGAGATAACTCTGAAACCATTGATGTGCGGTTCCTTGTATTCCTAGCGTTAGCAGTTTGTCCAGAAGATGTTTGTGGCTCAGACTGTCAAATGCTTTACTAAAGTCCAGAAAAATACCTGTTGTTGTAGTCCCTGCTTCTGTGGCATCAATGATAGTTTCTACCAAGTCAATTATAGCCGTGATGGTAGACTTGCCTTTTCTAAGGCCATGTTGGTGATTGGTTAAAATACTATTGTTTTAGCGAATTTCCCTATAGGGAATACGCTATTACGGTAGTAGTCACGGTAAGACCTAAGCCCGGGACCATGATACTTTTTCGTTTTGAGGTCCCTAGAAGCCAAAAACACCGTTCGTTCAAATTGATATATATGTATATATATATATATATATATCTATATATATATCTATATATATATATATATATATCTATGTGTCCGTTAACACGATAACTTTTGAACGGAACCTCCGATTTTGATGAAATTTGGTACAGGGGTGTAAGCCAGCATCTACTAGGTTGAGTTCGCGAACCAGAATGATCGGACCATTGGAACGGGGTTTTATGGGGTTTCAAAAGGGTTAAAAATGGGTTTTTGGCATTTTTCGACCTTAATTTTTAAAATTCAACAATTTTAACTGAAACCATTTAAAAGAGCTTAAAAAAACAAACAATTTGGTATTTTGAATTTTTATCTTAGCATAACTGGTTACGGGGAAAATCAAAAAATGTGTTTTCCATGTTATTCTTATGGGAAATCAAGAAAAGCCTATATCTTGCTTATTTATTGACATAACTTAATCAAATTTGGTATGTACATTATCTAGATAAGGTTTAACTTATACTTGCTTACAAAACCCATATGGCGGCAAACCTACATACTCACCCCCATGGGGTTTATGGGGAAAATAAACAGAACACCATAACCTTATAAAATTTGGTATGTACAATCACTAGGTAGGATTTAACTTATATTTACCAACTAAACCCATATTATGGCTTCAAACCTACATATTCTCATCCCCATGGATTTTATGGGGAAATATAAAATATACCAAAATTCCATTGGAAATTCGCTGAGTACGCAGGTCTGCTGCGACGGGGGTATTTTAGATGTGTGAGCAGTCTTGTTAGAACTATTTTTTCAAAGACCTTTGATAGGGTTGAGATAAGCGAAATAGGCCTATAGTTGTTTACAAGGGAGGTGGATCCTTTCTTATGCTTCGGGTAGATTGATGATTGTTTAAGTATGGAGGGGAAAGTGCCTTGTTGAAAAGACTTGTTTATTAGGTTAACTATTGGGTCTAGCACCTGTTCTACAGTAGCTGGAGACAGCTGAAATCTGCTGTTGTCTGGCAAATTTCCCCATAGTAACTTCCATAGAAGTGACGAATTGAAGCAAAAACAGGAACAAACGCAAAAACGTCAGACCTCATGGTCATAGTTGTGTTTGCAATGAATATGTGTCTCGCACGAGACGGTAAATGGCACTTAACGACAGATTTTTATAGTTGCGAATCCCAGAGTTTGGGTAACTGGTCCAGTACGCCCACACCTTTGTCAATGGTGTCAGATGTCAAAGCAAATTACAATGTTATTTGGACCCAGTTCGTGTGTTTCTGCTTTTGTTCTTTTCGGAACTTATCAGTACGGCGAACAAGTCGTTGAGTTTAGAATTAGCATATTCAGCCAAGGAAGTTTGCCAATAACAGCAGATTTCAGCTGTCCCCAGCTACCTTATGACGGGTGCTGTGAGTGTAAGAACTTTTCATCATTTTTGCTTGCTACCCACATTTTTATCACTGTTTGTCTTTGACCTTTGTTCTTTTCACTTAAAAAAAAAATTCAACAATTTACCTGTCTTACCCAAATGTAAAGTTTGCACTGATTCTTTAAAATTGTTGTGTGTTACCATATTGTGGATGTTTTTGCAGAGAACCAGAAGGGAGGTAATCTAAAAACTTATAGTTCTCAACTAACTGGTCTCTTCACTGCACCTAATTTATGTGAAGTGAATGACAGCCATAAAAGGATTAGTGTGCCAATATTTAACTATGTGCAATAAAATGTATTGATGCAATGAAATCTGAAAACTCCAGGAGAAAAGGAGTCAATTATAGTGTGGAAGTTGTGATAAACTATTTTATGATGTATTTCTTTTGAATTCCTCCCCCTCCCCAGAAGTCCATTTAAATTTCATTATAAACACCACAAGTTTTGCAATTCCCGGGAGTAGTAATATTGCCATCATGATTCGCTGTAATGATTATAATGATTATTCAAGGCCATGTTCGCTCTATACTGATTTTCCGAAATCCAGATTGGTCATTAATTTGAATATTTGAGAGTCTTCTGTACTTCAATTGTTTCTTAGCTATAGATAATAGCCTTATAGTTACTACTTTACTTTTAGTTTAAAGTTTATCGTTCATTTAGTTGCAACAACTTTTATTATTCCATCTTGAAAAATTAATATTTTGCCATTTGCAGTGTTTTTGCAAGTAAATGCAAGACTGAAAACATTTTATACAAAATTATAAAAATCAAATATGTCGCCATGGTCAATTAATGTTAAGGTAAAAATGTTTCACACTAAACAAGCAAATCAATTGAATTAATGAATTAACTCCATTTACAGTAATTTGTCACCCTTAATTTTTTTTGTAATTTATGGAAGTAATGTTAAATTTCTTACACAACTTTTGTTATAACCTCTTATAGAGTTAAGTCAGCAAAATTAATTTGTTTTAACCCTTTGGATTTGTATTTACAAATAAATATATTATTTGATATACAGACATATTTTCACTATGCTTTTGAAAGTGTCATCTTTTATCGGTCCAAGGACGGTTGATATTGATAAGTTTATTAGCTAGGTATCACATTTTTATTGCTAATGTATTAGTCATTTTATTAATAATACAATCGTTATTGTAAAGATGTAAACCATAGTATAATAATCTGTGCATGTGTAAATATACAACTATAATTTGCTTATTTGTGATATTTAGGTATTATATGTGTTAAGATTATTGAAAAATACATGTTGGATCAGTATGTCACGTGATTATATTGATAATTTTTGTTGTTGCTGTAAGTATGTTGATTGTTATGGTTTTTAACTGTTATTCCTAAATTTTATTGTATAAAAATGTTTAATTGATGTTAAGTTTGACACTTTTCCTTTAAAAATCAATACCTCTATCAAAGAAATAGCTTAGGTGTCTGAGCTAAATATCACCCTAGTGATATATATTTGTTTTTTGTTTATATGTACACTATATTTCAACTCCAACTTATAAACTGTTTGGATTAATTAATAAGGGTGTCAGCTTTCACCATGAATGTAAACTAAGAAACATACTTTTACCAGCTTGATGTAGTTAATTTTCCAAATGATAGTTGTGAAATATTCTTCATTTGATGTTAAAAAATTAATTTTTTTTGTATCTTCCCTGGTAGACTTAAAATAAGTTTATAATGCAGTGAAACCCCAATAACTCGACCATATGGATAGCTCATATTCTCTTTGCACGACCACAGTATTTGACTCTGCGCCTTCTAACACGCGTATAACTTTTTCAGCGTTAGTTCTGTTAATACATTGGCTGCAGGAAAATCAATGTATTTAACCTCAAAATGCAAAAAAAGTCACCAAATCATAAATAATGAAAAAAGTCTTTTTGGACTATTTCCATATCTGTTTCCGATGTTGCGATGACATAATTTCTGTGACTCGTATCCGAGTCAGCCGCTACTTGAAGGAGGTCGCTTATGCGTTACACTATCATAAACTCTATGAAGTTGTAGGTTTACTAAAAAACCAATCAACTAATTATTTAATTAATTTTTATTATGAAAAAAATATATAAATACAGTACAAGTTTACATTATAAAAGTGACAAATTCATTTAACACTACAGTAAAAAAAAGATTTAAAAAATGAAAAAACTACAGAAAGAAGAGCTGTTACCATCAAAGAACTGTTCTTCGACATTTTCAGCGTCATCTTCATACATTTTTGTTCAGTTAGAATGACTACGTGTTCAGCACCAAACACACTTCAGAGCTCACAGTAAAAATAAAAAATAATATGTCCAGCACCGGAAACTGTCACTAACAAAGAAGTCTTATCTATAGGATGAGCGGACAACGTAAGGTCCGTCCTCAGCAAGAGCTGAGCACACACTGCATTACAGTCACTGGTGCACCGTGGATCGCGTGTGAGTCAGCCGCTCCCAGCGCTAGGATCGTGTGACTCGCATGCGAGCCACCCGCACCCAACGTGTTAATGTTTCAAGGTATTTATGGTTAATGTGATGAGGTTCCATGACCATGGTGACCACCATTGGCAGTTTTCCATCATCTGTTCACCATGGATAACTAATCGTTTTATTAAGTAAACCGCAGGAGTAATCTCAGCTATCAAAAAGTTAATATTCACCAAAGTCAACAGTGCTTAAGTTAATATGTCTTGTTTGTGGGGTTTTACTGAACCTAATTATTAAATGTTCTCTAACGATAATGTAAAAACTTTGTTCCCCCATTCTAAAAAATGTACAATAGCAATTTTTACCTGTATAATAATATTTTGTTTAGCAGTCGTAATAATAAGGTGTAATAGATGGCTCACGTTAAAGGTAGCGTCTCTGTTTTAGCAATCAAGTTAAGTAATTGGAAGTTGTCAACTCCATACTTCAAAACTTAGTTGTTATGATTTTAATAATCTAATTTTGTCTGCACACTCTGAGTTATTTTATATTGCCATTGTATTCGGTCGAAAGTTAACTGATATCGACTCCACTGCCATACACATATTGTACGCCGTACTTAAACACTATGACATTAACAAATTTCTCAGGTCACCGTATTTTAGATTACGACTATAGATCAATAACTGTGTGCTTTCCAGTAATTTGCTGTTAGATAGTTTGCCTTTCAAAGTAATCATAAGAAATTAACATGCAGAATAAAATCAAGAAATAATAGCATTAATCAAGCAGTGAGTTTTTGCTTTTAGTTTTTTTGTGAATACCCAGACCTATACTCAGTATTTGGAACATACCGATAGTTCTGTATGTAATAATAATATTGTTAGTTTGTACACTTAAATCTGACTCCCTTAAAAACTATCACTTAGCATTTCTATGCTAAAACTACCAAATCATCATAAGACATAATGACCATTAAATTTATTGGTTATTTTGGTATTTTTTTTTGACACAAGCTCAGGAAAAACAAATGTTTAAGCAAAATATTCCCCTTGTTCTTCATTGCCTGAAAAATATTATTTGGGTAACAATTCTTTATTTTTCATTTTTTTAAACTTTTTCAGTTTTTAAACTTTCAGTATTGCAATTTCACATTGAGTGATTATTTTAATTATTGTGGGAATAAAATAAATATATGAAAAATCTACAAAACTTGAAATTCCCTTCCTATATACATGACTAGATCATGATTTGTTTTCTATTTAACACGTTGAATCAAGATTTATTTGACTATGTTCTGAAATAGATTGTTATAAATTACTTCCATTTGTGGTAGAATTCTGGTAAAACCTTTTCTGCCATGAAACTGGCTATTAGATGCATGTCTCATGAATATTTATCCGTCCAAATTTAAAATTTGATATTTATAACTTCAGATTGAACAAGAACTTGTAATTTTCTGTTGCATATCAAATTTTTTGATACATTTTTATATAAAAACAGTCAAGTCCTTGAATAATTTATGTAAAAGCCCATGGACAAATTCGAAAAATAAATGAGTTTAATTTTTTATAATAGAAAAAAGTTACCACAGATGAATAATTACTTGGAAAATTCCTAAAATTGTATCTTGTTGCTCAAACTCTTTTGCCAAGTGTGGTGAGGTTTTAAATTGCTGTTTTTATGTAGTCTTATATTTTGTATTTCTTTCTTTCTGAAAAATAACTTTTAGCTCTAGAAATTTTCATTGTGTTTTGTTTTTAGCGAATTTCCCTATAGGGAATACGCTATTACGGTAGTAGTCACGGTAAGACCTAAGCCCGGGACCATGATACTTTTTCGTTTTGAGGTCCCTAGAAGCCAAAAACACCGTTCGTTCAAATTGATATATATGTATATATATATATATATCTATGTGTCCGTGAACACGATAACTTTTGAACGGAACCTCTGATTTTGATGAAATTTGGTACAGGGGTGTAAGCCAGCATCTACTAGGTTGAGTTCGCGAACCAGAATGATCGGACCATTGAAACGGGGTTTTATGGGGTTTCAAAAGGGTTAAAAATGGGTTTTTGGCATTTTTTGACCTTAATTTTTAAAATTCAATAATTTTAACTGAAACCATTTAAAAGAGCTTAAAAAAACAAACAATTTGGTATTTTGAATTTTTATCTTAGCATAACTGGTTACGGGGAAAATCAAAAAATGTGTTTTCCATGTTATTCTTATGGGAAATCAAAAAAAGCGTATATCTTGCTTATTTATTGACATAACTTAATCAAATTTGGTATGTACATTATCTAGATAAGGTTTAACTTATACTTGTTTACAAAACCCATATGGCGGCAAACCTACATACTCACCCCATGGGGTTTATGGGGAAAATAAACAGAACACCATAACCTTATAAAATTTGGTATGTACAATCACTAGGTAGGATTTAACTTATATTTACCAACTAAACCCATATTATGGCGGCAAACCTACAACTCTCATCCCCATGGATTTTATGGGGAAATAGAAAATATACCAAAATTCCATTGGAAGTTCGCTGAGTACGCAGGTCTGCTGCGACGGGGGTATTATTTTATATCTTATGTGTAATTTTAATCCAGCTTGATATCAAATTTTACCTACAATTTCCTAGAGCTTAGATAGTTTTGTCACAAATAATTCTACGTATTCTTAGACAATTTTATGGAGTAGATATTTTACAAGTGGGAAAATTTATTATCATGGTTTTAACAATTTAGAATCTGGAAACCGTATTTACTATTGGTTTTATCAAACAAAGCCAATTTTTTTGTCTAATCTATTCTATTTGTAAAACGATCTGAATAAAATAAATTGTAAACTTTTTAGAATTAAAAATTAAACTGTTGTACCAGTATTTAAAAAATTGTAACAAAGTAGCTTTTTACGCATGTTGCATGGCCTAACAAATCGTCGTACGACAGTTGTTTGGTATACCATTAAGACTGTAAATACTTTTATACATAACTCAAAAGTATGTTTATGTTTGTAATAAATATAGTAAATAAATTGAAAGTTGTGTATTTTATTTCCTCTGTTTATAATTTATTTTATCAAACTTAATGGATTGACTATATACTACTTACTAGTAAAATATTATTAACATTTATACTGTTAATAGGTTTGAAAGCTGTTATATTTCATTACTTTTTCTATTTAGAAATAAATTGAATGCAAAATAATAATTAAATTGCTCTTTGTCCTAAGTTTTCTAGTAACATTTTTAGAGTTTAAAAAAATAAAATTTAGTAGCAAAAAGTTTTTTATTACAGTTGTCATTTTTAGTTAATATACAGTATGTAAAGTTTGTTATTTTTATATTATATGGGATTAAAACAATGTTTTCTCATATTTATGGGAAATTTTGACTCTTGAGGTTTAATAAAATTTCCTTTGTTCATTGCTTACAACAGGTTTATAAAAAAATTCAGCGGGTACGAACTCCTGATTAAATAACATCTTACCTCTTACTTGGGGTGGGTGAGATGGTGTTATGACAAAGTCTTTTGGAATGTACTGCAATATAAACTGTTGTTCCCGAAGAATGTTTATTTTGAAAACTATTTTTGTTATGTATAAGTCCAAGAAAATTTTAATTTTCCTCTTTTGACTAATTAAAATATAATCTCATATGTTTGGTGTTTTTTTTTTCATTGTTTAATGATGCTACCAAAAATGTTGACGAGACTGCTATGAAACTATAACAGAAATCAGTCATCTATTTGCCATTGACATACTTACAAATATGCATTAGCAATTGTCATGCACAGTTATAATATCAGAGAGGCTTCAGTCAGGAGTATGCTACACTCAGTTAGCTACTATATCTAGCTTTGTAAACAATTTTTTTACCTATTTATGTTTACCCAGTGACAAGAACGTTAATTATATATTTTACCAAGTTAACAATCAATAAAAATTTAACATTGAAATTACCGTACAAAAAAAATTCATAAAAAATCTTTACAATTGTAAAAAAAAGAGAGAAATTTAATGCAGCGATATAAATTATTTTATATATGTCCAAGTATCGACATTAATTCCGCGGAAAAATGCAAGAAAAGCTATATCCATCTGTAGCACCAAAATTGTAACTGAATTCTAAAACTTTCTTTTTTTCTTTAAAAAAAAAAAAAAAAAAAAAAAAAAAAAAAAAAAAAACACTGCTTGTCACCATGAGCCAATAATAGGCCTGTGCGGTGATCTAAAGACAGCAAGGTACGGTCACGGCAATAAGTCACATAGGGTAGCTAGAGGTGACCGCTCATGTTAGTGTGTGTAATGTCGTCTCCCGGGATCGAACCGGGGACCGCTGACTTGTGAGGCCAGAGCTCTACCTCTGAGCTGCCGCTCCCATAGCTAACTAGTGGCTTATAGGGACAAAAGCCCCTAATCATAAAATTGAAATAACATAGACTTGAGTGGATTAACTTTACAATTTTCTACCGAATTCCAAGTTTTTGTTGTCGTTGACTCTCCTCAAATACCTGATGGAAGGCGCGGATGTCTAGGACGACGGAACGCCGAATGTCCGCTAGTACGCGCACCCAATTTCAAAACTACGCGCCGCCGCCGCCGTATAGTGCGCGTTTACACAGAGTAAATTACGCTAAAATCCACAGAGTAATGATCCGTGGGGTGGGGGTGGCAACACTGTAAGCGTCACTCGTCAGTCGTCGTCAGCAGTCAGTAGCTGAGCGATGCTCGCAGTGTCAACATCGCTTGTACCGCCCTCAGTCGCCGGGGGTGGAAATGCTCAGGGTATGTGAAAATATCTATTTAGCCTATGTCGATAATTTAATAAATATTTAATTGTAGGTATCATAGACCTTTATCCAACTACGAGAAACATGAGCTTGTGTTTGGTTTTAAGTCTAATGAAAAATTTATAACCTTAAAATTCCTGGAAACCTCACGGTATTTACCAATTGATGCAGTTTTAACTTTGTTGTGAATATAATTTATTAATTATAATTTACTATGTTGCATTAGATGTTGCAAAAATGATTAACTCGTTAAAATATTAATATGTAGATGAAATGAATGCATTATATTAAAACCAACGGCAACTCAATCGATTATTAACGAGCATCATTTAGAATTCATATATTTCAAGAGTTAGCCGAGTTGGTGTAAATATTAAAAGAATAGTACCTAAATTTTTTTACCAAAATCCTGCAAAAAAATGTTACTAAAAAAATTACTAACTGGCTGGGTAGCTAGGTTAGTTATATTGTTATAGTGCTCGTCTTTGAATCCAAAGGTTGCCGGTTCGATCCTGGGAAAATTTAGTAGCTTTTTAATTTAAAGGTTTGATTCCGGACCCAGTTGCCATTTGTCATTGGGCTATTAGTAAATGATGCTTTCTAACTACTGGTCGATGTTAGATAGTAACAAGACTAAGGTTTGGACCGTTCCCCGTCGAAATGTTAAATAAAACCACTGGTGTAAATACACAAAAGTAGTGGGGTTTGCCCACTCCTGGTCCAGGTCAAGGTCAGCGGTTGTAACTGTTGTAGGGGTAGTAGCGGCTGGGGTTTTTTTGACAGTGATGGGTGGGTTTTGGAAGTGGGTCAAGGTCATCCGGAGGGGGTTTTTAAAAATATATTTATTTAATAAAAACTCATCAGTAATTGGAGAATTGCTTTGTCATTATTTGCAGCGGTAATAGTTATTTTATTACTCTGTATGGGTGAATCCCGCTGTGTGTCCATAATTGCAAAAAAGGAGAGGTTCTAGGTGGTTACAGTGTGAGTTGATAGAGCAGAACAAGACATGTGTTTGAGGAAGAATGATTATATAAACCTGGTAATATAGTGAATAAGAATAATTGGATAGGATCGTCAATAGGTGTAACAAGATTGAAATTTTGATATTTCAGCATTTCAGTTAAGACAGAGTGTAAAATAGAATCAGTAGAACAAGTATTACAAAGGTTGGATTTTACAAAGTACAACGGGTGAAAACTGAAGTATTTTTTAAGCTTACTCAATGTAGTATGCGGTTTTGAAATTGTGGAGTTAGATTGTTTCTGTAAAATGTGTTTCGTACGCAAAAGTTTTAAATGTAAAGTGTGTGAATCCATAATAATATTCAAAGGGGAGATGTGTACTCTCCAAAATTCAGCGAGTATATGAGTGGTGCCCGCGAGTGTGTCTGAATATATAGAGACTAATTAGCATAATAAGCGCAAACATATGTTAGAGTAAAAAGAGTAAGTTAAAAAATGTTTGATAGTCTTAGAGACTTACGGATAGATGTTTACTGTTGCCCTATCGCCATTATAATGGCGCACGCGCGAGGTAACAATGCCGCTTATAAAGGGTTGTGTGAACCCCCTTTAACCCCCTCCCCTAAGAGAATGAGATAAAAGGGAAGAACTTCGGAGATTTCAGTTCTTTGTCGGGGCGGCAGCGTCGCGAAAGGTTCTAGTAGGAGGAAAGAAATAGTTAATAAATTTTTGTAAAATTACCGCTAGTGGTAGAAGTTAGTTAATTATTTTATAAGGGTTTAAGAACTGTGTCGTAGACGATTAATCGCAATTACATCTAGCATTTGTACAGGTAAAACTTGCAGTGTAATAATTATATATTAATATATGGGTGTTAACTGTTTATAGTCTAAGTAGTTTAGTCTAGCAGCAGAAGTTAGTTAATTATTCTGTAGGGGTTAACTTGTATAATAAGTATAAACTAAAATAAAAATAGTAACGCGAGATTATTTGATATATTATATATAAAATAAAAGTGCATTTTTATATGTTAAGAAATAAATTACATAAAAAAAAATAGCAAGCTTAACAGGTGTAAGTTAAAACAAAGCATATGTTACATTACTAGGTGGTAGAGACTTACAGATTAGTTGTTTCAGCTGCGGTACCTGGGGAGTGAATGGCAGACGCGCGACCGCGTTGCGGCTT
This sequence comes from Neoaliturus tenellus, assembly GCA_030545055.2. NCBI lineage: Eukaryota > Metazoa > Arthropoda > Insecta > Hemiptera > Cicadellidae > Neoaliturus > Neoaliturus tenellus. Next base: position 42,705,153 of record CM061536.1, read on the forward strand.
ATATAAGCACAGATAGCGATTATGTTGAACTTGACCCCCCCCCCCCCCCCAAGAAAAAAGTGTTGACCCCCCCCCCCCCCGTCACTTTCACTTATCAAAATGAATTAGGTTGATAGTGGTTACATTTATATAACACCAATTTAGCTTTAATATTGCCAATAGTTTAATAACTATAGTTAAGTGGCAAAAGAGGACAGATAATTTTTTGCCATTACTCAAATAATAACAGGCAACAATTATGGTGTTACGCGATGGGGAAAGCCTCAGTGAAGCTCAACGGCGGATTAAACCAGGTGTTGCCTAACGTTAATTGCAAGGTACAACGCTCCACCTGCATTAGCGGCGACCTACATGTGACGAATAGATCATTGGAAATTTCCACTGACGTTGGACGTTCTATCCCCCTTAAACCCCTACGGCTCTCCCCACCACTTTGTGAGCCGAGAACCTTTTTGGCGACTATCGCTGAGTTAGTTCGGAACAAATCGTCGGACGCGATGGTTGTTCCGAACTCAGAGGGTACCTCAAATATATAAGCGGCCGATATATATTTGAGTTATTCTTGCTGTTAGGGTTTTAATATTAATACTTGTGTGTGTGTGTGTGTGTGTGTGTGCAAAATGTTATTTTTAGTTTTAAGTTGTGTTAGTTTTAATTTGCGCATTGCGATGTTAGCATTAAGGTGTTATGGTATTGTTGATGTTTGGAAAATGTGTTTTTGATGTTGAGTTTTGGTATAATTATTGTATGTGTGTGTGTACTAATAACCTTTCACAGCTAGCTGTTAGGAGGGTAGATTAAATTTAAATTTAAATTATAGAAGTTCTGTTGAACTTCATTAAATATGGGTGGGACATGCGTGTTGTGCCATAGGCAGCGCATATTTTTATTTTTTTTTAAAATTTTTAATTTTTTATTAGGAAATAATTATATTTGGGTGGGTTTAGATTAAGGGTGGGAGGTTAGAGTTGCGTCTTGCATTAACTGTTCCAGACTCCCTATTGTAAAATTGGAATGGTCAGGTCCAGTGCCCAGGCCCGAGGCCGACCGCCCGTATCACAGCCCACCAAACTGGATCGCCACGTGCGTGCGGGCCAAAAATTGGGATCCCTTGCAAGACGTAACTATAGCGGGTTGGGATTTGGGGAAGTGTTAGGCAAACAGAGTGGTGGGGATGGCTCCGGCCGTCCCCATCACTTTGGTAAATTATAATTTTTTGGTGACCTTGACCTCAATTAGGTTAATTAACCCCCCCCCCAAAATTTGGCAAGCCCCCCCCCCCCCGACAGTGAACTTGGCCTTGGTGACCTTGACCTTGAACTTGAACTTGACGAGCCCCCCCCCCCCCCCCGGACAATAATTCGGATTAGAAAATGGCTAATAATTCAAGAATGGTTTGCCGTAATAGGGCAAGTCATACATCAATGAAAAGCTCTAATTAAGAGCAATATTGTGGTCAAGACAGAATTGTATTATTTTCTTTTACTAAAATTGTACCATAAAAAACACCCCCACCCCACTCAATAACATGGTGATATAAGAGTGGTGTGGTTTGTGTTGAGAACATTCTTCACCTATAATAGCTAGAGTGAACATGTCTCCCCAAGATGCTTCAATATTTTATAACAAATGTACAAAAGTTGAAGGAGTATTGGAGGTGGATGAAGAAAATGATGAAGAAATTGAAGAAATTGAAGTGCCTTTGTTAAGTGAAAATGTTGTAACAAGAATATTTGTGGATCCAAATTCACCAATGGATATTATAGGAAGGTTTTTAATTGAAGTTGTGACATGGATAGAAAATGGAAGATTAGTAAACATAGGATCTCCAATTTTGGTAGATGATAGACACACCTTTGGTGTATATTGGAGAAACATAGATCTGTTATGGCTGTGGGCGGAGGCATATGTGGAGTATTTGCAATTGGAAGAAAATATAGGCTTTAATCATTACTTTTCAGCTTTAGTGTTAAACTACTAATTCTAACATTTCACTAAAAAAAAAAAAAAAAAAACCTTACAAATGTGGTGGGGGAAGCATTATATAAAGGGAATAGAAGGGAGAAGCATTTCATTTCCGTGCTAAATTTCAAAGAGTAAACATCAACACGATGCATCAATGTGAAATTTGCTCAGAAACTTTTCATGATAATATTCTACTAGAAATACATAAAGAATTATTTCATAATAATAATGAAGATGTAACAGAAACAGAATATGAAGATTTAAAACTATATGAAGAAGAAGAACCAAAAGAAGAACAACAAGAAGAAGAACCATTAGCAGGACCATCTAATGAAATATTGCATCAATGTGAAATTTGCTCAGAAACTTTTCATGATAATATTCTACTAGAAATACATAAAGAATTATTCCATAATAATAATGAAGATGTAACAGAAACAGAATATAAAGATTTAAAACTATATGAAGAAGAAGAACCAAAAGAAGAACAACAAGAAGAAGAACCATTAGCAGGACCATCTAATGAAATACCGTGTTTAAAAGTATTTGCTTTAGAAGGTAGAGTAGTAATGCACCACAAAATTCAAAATGAAAATTTGGAATTGGATCAGTTTTTTAAAGAAGTAAGAACAATTGTAAGTAAAACACTCACAGAAGAATTAGGAAGACTAAACTTTATTAAATTTGGCATATTATTAAATGCTATGTTTACTAATGTAGAAGGAGAAATGTCACCAAGAGGATTCATGACAAAAAACCAGACCATCATGGCAAGTTCAGATATTAATTCAATAGTTGAAGATTGTTTGGAAGAAATATTAACAAAAATTCAAGAACATGAAGGAAGAGGATCTGGTTGGAGTTTGGTTAGTATTGAGGGTATGGATATTAGAGTTCATAAACACGGCTATGGATTAAGGGGTAGCAGTTATATTCCACTCCCAAAGAAAATTTCAGACACCAAATCATGTATAAATGTTCAAAATGAAGATATGGAATGTTTTAGATATGCAATGACGGCAAAATTTGTACCACCTAACCATGCAGTTAGACCCAGTGAAGAATATGAAACACACAGATATAGATATAATTTCCAAGGATTGACTTACCCAGTGGCTTTGAAGGACATCCCAAAGTTCGAAAAACAAAACCCTGGAACATCTGTTAATGTTTTTGGTTTAGACGGTTCGAATAAAGTGTACCCATTGCGTGTGGTGAAGAATGAACTCCCAGATCATACAGACTTATTACTACTTACAACAGGTGATGTTTCCCACTATGTATGGATTAAAAAATTTGAAACTCTTGTAAGTAATCAACTATGTAAAACTAGACATAAGAAGATAGTTTGCAAAAGATGCTTTAATTTTCATGAAGAAAGAAGAGAAGGAAATGAATGGTTACAAGAGCATAAAAAACTATGTAACAACAATTATGAAGCAAAAATTATCTTACCATGTTCAAGTAAAGCAGAGTTAAAATTTGAGAAAATCTCCCATCAATATCGGATTCCCATTGTTGTCTATGCTGATTTTGAATCGACACTAGTGCCTATTGAAAATAATGATGGTGATGTAGCAAGGAAAAGTGTTAAGTATCAGATACATGATCCAAACAGTTTTTGTTTAATGGTTAAATCTACTCTTTCTGAAGAACATCTAAATAGATTTAATTTAACTTCAAAACCTATTGTCTATCGTGGTGTTAATGCTTCTAAAATATTCCTTGATCAGTTGTATATAATAGCGGAAAGTGTTGAAAGATTGTACAGTGATATTATACCGATGATACCTTTGGATGAAGAAGAAGAGATTCAACATGAAAATGCAACTCATTGTTATCTATGTAGAAATGAATTTACTGTGGAAAATCACAAGGTTCATGATCATGACCATCTGACAGGGTATTATAGAGGTGCTGCATGTAACAGCTGTAATATCAATTACAAGATCCCTACAAATATACCTGTAATATTACATAACCTTAGTGCTTATGATGCGCATTTTATCATTCCGGAATTAGGAAGAGATAATGGAGAAATTGATGTCATAGCTGAAACCACGGAGAAGTTTATAAGTTTTACTAAAAAAGTTGGAAATATAAAGCTTCGGTTTTTAGATTCTTACCGTTTTATGCCATCTAGTTTAATGAAGCTTTCTGAAAACCTGAGAACAGAAGATTTAATAGAAACTAAGAAGATTGTAAGTAATGACAAGGTTAATTTAGTTCTTCGCAAAGGTGTTTTCCCGTATGATTATATAGATAGCTTAGAAAGATTTAATGAAACATCCCTTCCACCAAAAGAAGAATTTAAAAGTAAACTATATGACACAGATATATCCCATGAAGATTATGAACATGCGTGTAGAGTATGGAATGAATTAGGATTTAAAACACTTGGAGAATATTCGGACTTTTATGTAAAACTAGATGTAACTTTACTTTGTGATATAATGGAAGAGTTTAGAAATACATGTTTTAAGGCATATGGATTAGACCCTCTGCATTCTTGTACATCACCTGGACTAGCTTGGCAAGCAATGTTAAAGGAAACAAAATGTAAACTCCAACTTCTTACAGATATAGACATGGTGCTGATGTTGGAATCAGGTGTTCGAGGGGGACTAACTCAAAGCGTAACACGACATGTAAAAGCAAATAACAAACATTTGCCCAATTTTGATGCATCAAAACCAAGTACATATTTAGGTTATTTTGATGCAAATAACCTTTATGGATGGGCCATGTCGAATCCTCTCCCATATGGCAACTTCAAATGGGTAGACCCTGATTCTATTGGAAACATCATGAATATAGCGAAACATGGAGACACTGGTTATATTTTGGATGTAGACATTGAGTACCCTGAACATTTGCATGACCACCATTATGATTTACCTCTACTGGCTAAGACGGAAATATCACCAACCGGCAGATGGCCTAAATTAATGATGACTTTAACCAACAAATCAAGATATGTTGCTCATTATTGGGTAATACAACAAGCCCTAGAATTAGGATTGAGAATAACAAAAATTAATAGAGCTTTACAATTTTCTCAATCCTGTTGGTTAAAGTCATACATTGACAACAACACAAAAAGAAGAACTGCAGCTACATCTAATTTTCAAAAGGACTTTTTTAAATTGATGAATAATGCGATATTTGGCAAGACACTGGAAAACAAAAGAAAGCATAAGAATGTGAAACTAGTTAGTGATCCGGTGAAACTACAAAAGCTGGTACAAAAACCTAACTTCGGATCATCCATAATAATCAACGAAAATCTTGTAGCTGTTTCCATGAACAAAATTTCAATTACAATGGATCGTCCTTTATATGTGGGGATGTCTATTCTAGATATTTCAAAGACCCACATGTATGACTTCCATTACAACAAGATGGTTAAATTTTATGGAAGAGAAAACATCGGCATTGTATACATGGATACGGACGCTTTTATTTATTGGATAAGAACTGAAGATATGTATGAAGACCTACGCTGTTTTATCTACAATAACGACTTTGACTTTTCTGATTATCCACAAGACCATCCCAACTACGACAATGGTAAAAATAAAAAGGTATTGGGAAAGTTCAAAGACGAAACAAATAGCGTGCCAATGGAAGAGGTTGTTGCTTTAATGTCTAAATTGTATTCATTTAAATTGTACAAAAATGAAAAAAGAGAACATGAAATCGTGAAGAAGGCCAAAGGTATAAATACCCCCGTCGCAGCAGACCTGCGTACTCAGCGAATTTCCAATGGAATTTTGGTATATTTTATATTTCCCCATAAAATCCATGGGGATGAGAATATGTAGGTTTGAAGCCATAATATGGGTTTAGTTGGTAAATATAAGTTAAATCCTACCTAGTGATTGTACATACCAAATTTTATAAGGTTATGGTGTTCTGTTTATTTTCCCCATAAACCCCATGGGGGTGAGTATGTAGGTTTGCCGCCATATGGGTTTTGTAAGCAAGTATAAGTTAAACCTTATCTAGATAATGTACATACCAAATTTGATTAAGTTATGTCAATAAATAAGCAAGATATAGGCTTTTCTTGATTTCCCATAAGAATAACATGGAAAACACATTTTTTGATTTTCCCCGTAACCAGTTATGCTAAGATAAAAATTCAAAATACCAAATTGTTTGTTTTTTTAAGCTCTTTTAAATGGTTTCAGTTAAAATTGTTGAATTTTAAAAATTAAGGTCGAAAAATGCCAAAAACCCATTTTTAACCCTTTTGAAACCCCATAAAACCCCGTTCCAATGGTCCGATCATTCTGGTTCGCGAACTCAACCTAGTAGATGCTGGCTTACACCCCTGTACCAAATTTCATCAAAATCGGAGGTTCCGTTCAAAAGTTATCGTGTTAACGGACACATAGATATATATATATATACAGGGTGTTTGATATGTATATACACCATTTTAATTTGATGTAGCTCACGAAATAATAATGCCAGCTGTATCCAACATATGTCAAATTAAAGACAATTTAATGAGGTTTTATGTAAACAGCTGATCATTGTTGCGGCAGTAATTCTTAACCTCAATTTTCAGTCAAAATGCCAGCCGTGTTAAGTATTGAGGATAGGGCTAGGATTGCTGCTAGATATGAAGTTTTTCGATCAGTTGTGGCTGTACAAAGATGGTGGAGACGTGTAAAAGGGATACACGAAACTTTAAATTCTAGAACTATAAAAAATTGTCATCAAAAGTTAGTGGAAAGGGGTAGTGTCTTAGACAAAAATAAATCTGGGCGACCACGTGTTTCCGTCACCGAAGAAAACATTGCGAGAGTCCGTGATGTGTTTACAAGAAGTCCAAAGAAATCAGTGCGTTGTGCCTCCAGAGAAACAGGTCTTTCTTCTTACGCAGTTCATAGAATATTAAGAAAACATATATCCTTTAAACCTTGGAAACCACAGTATGTCCATGAACTTTTTTTAGATGACTGTGATCGACGAATGGCATTTTCTGAAGAATTCATTCAGTGGTACAATGAGTGGCCTCAACTGTTTGACAACATATTATGGAGTGATGAAGCAGTGTTTCATGTCGGGGGCTTTGTTAACAAGCATAACTGTCATTACTGGGCACAACACAACCCAAAAATGAGTGTTGAAAAACTGCAGAAACGGCCTAAATTAACTGTGTGGTGTGGCTTCACTTCTTCAAACGTGGTTGGACCATTTATTCTTAGAGAGACAATGAACGGTGTAAGGTACCTGAACATGCTCCGGGAACAGGTCTGGCCAGTTATTTCTAGGTGGGAAAATGCAAAAAGCATTATTTTTATGCAGGATGGTGCCCCTCCTCATTACCATGAAGATGTTAGGAGTTGGCTTAACAGGCGTTTCAGAAACAAATGGCTCGGAAGAGGCGGACCTTATGAGTGGCCAGCTCGAAGTCCTGATCTGACCCCGTGTGACTTCTTTTTGTGGGGTTGGTCCAAAGAAGAAGTCTACCGTACTATGCCCAGAAATTTGGATGAACTAGAAAATAGAGTGCGTGAGGTGTTAACAAACATTCCGGCACACATGTTGCAGGCTGCAGTAGCGGATGTACCAAGACGACTAGAGAAATGTGCTGCAAATACTGGTGTGCATGTAGAGTTGTAATTAAATCCTGCATATCAAATGAAACCTCATTAAATTTGCTTTGTAACAATGTAAATTGCATTTCTTAACTTTTTCTATTAAAGGTTTTATTGTAAAAAAAAATTGTGTATATACATATCAAACACCCTGTATATAGATATATATATAGATATATATATATATATACATATATATCAATTTGAACGAACGGTGTTTTTGGCTTCTAGGGACCTCAAAACGAAAAAGTATCATGGTCCCGGGCTTAGGTCTTACCGTGACTACTACCGTAATAGCGTATTCCCTATAGGGAAATTCGCTAAAACCTCATACCTGAAGAAGAATGTACAGTTTGAAGAATACAAGAGATGCTTATTTGAAAATGTTGAGACAACAGCAACATTTAACACCATAAGAAGCTTCAACCATCGTCTCTTCAGTGTAAAGCAAACCAAATGGGCTTTGAGTTGTAAGGATGATAAGAGGTACATCCTGGAAGATAATATAAAAACTTTACCATTTGGACATTACTCCTTATACCCTATCGACCAATAAACCTATTCTTCGTCCTTTACCTTCTTCCTTTCCGTAAAGAAGAGGGGACATGACAAGCTCAATGTCATGTTCCCTCTTTTTTACACCAATGTAATATGGCCTTGACCTATAATCTAACCATATAAAAGAGGATAAACCATTTTAGAGATCAGTATTTTTACAAGCGGTGTGGAAGACACAACTGAAGATGGAAGATTTAAGGAACAAGATTGTAAATGAACTTCATAAGCCGGCAAGAAGAAAATTTCCTAGAAGAAATACAATTATAAAAGGAATGAATGATCTTTTCCAAGCCGATCTTATTGAAATGATACCACATAGTAAATTAAATAAAGGATTCAAATACATTTTAGCGATTATAGACTGTTTTACTAAAGTGGCTGATGCTTTACCGCTAAAGGACAAGACTGGTAAAAGTGTTACAAAAGCTATGGAAATGGCTATACTAAGAAATAATTTCAACATCAAACATCTACAAACTGATGATGGAAAAGAATATTTTAACAAAGACTTTGCAGCTTTAATGAAGAAGTATAAAATAAATCATTATTCTACAAATTCTGAAGTTAAAGCTTCAATAATAGAAAGATTTAACAGAACGTTAAAAGGAGCAATGTATAAAACATTTTCCAAACGAGGATCATATATTTGGTATGATATATTACCACAACTTATAAAAGAATATAACAATAAGTATCATCGAACCATTGGTATGAAGCCTAATGAAGTAAATAGTGCCAATGCTAAAATGGTATTAAAAATTATTAAAAATAATACTACTCCTAAACGTGAAAAAATGCAGCCCAAAACATTTAAAGTTGATGATAAAGTTCGTATAAGTAAGTACAAAGGAGTATTTAGCAAAAGGTATCTGCCAAACTGGACTAATGAAGTATTTACAATCTATAAAGTGCAACCAACAATACCTGAAACCTACATTTTAAAGGACAACAAGGGTGAATTGCTTGAAGGTGGATTCTACGGACATGAATTGCTAAAATCATCAGTTGGCGATGTATATCTTGTTGAAAAAATTTTACAAAGAAAAAAGGATAAGGTGAAAGTACGTTGGTTGGGATTTGATAAAAGTGAAGACTCTTGGATCCCTACAAAAGACTTAGTGTAGCAATTTATGAAGTCATTACATGTTTAACCTTTACACAAGATGGAGATTGTGCAGCAAAAGGATCGATTTTTTATTGATAATATTGATGAGTTAACAGTTGACAACGACAAGTTAAATCATGGAAAACATGGTGAATTACTGCCAAACACAATAAGATGTTTAATAACTGGACCATCAAATTGTGGAAAGACAAATGTGGTTTTTAATTTAATAACAAATCCTAAGGGATTACGTTTCAACAACATTTATATCTTTTCCAAATCTTTGCAACAACCCAAATACCAATTATTGGATAAGGTACTCGCAAGTGTGCCTGAAGTTAATTTTTACAAGTTTAATGCTAGTGAAACTATAATGGAGCCAAACGAGGCTAAACCATTTTCTATATTTATATTTGATGATGTATCTTGTGAAAATCACGACACTATTAGAAGTTATTTTGCCATGGGAAGACATTACAATATTGATAGCATTTATATTGGTCAAACTTACAGTAAAATTCCAAAACAACTAATAAGAGATAATGCAAATCTACTAATTATCTTTAAGCAAGATGAAACAAATTTAAAGCACATATATTATGATCATGTGAATGCAGACATGTCATTTGATAAATTTAAAGAAATGTGTGGCAAAGCATGGGCTGAAAAATATGGATTTCTTGTTATTATGAAAGAAGAAGCTATAAAAAATGGAAGATATCGTATAGGATTGGATAAATTTGTATTAATTCATTGAACGATTGATGATACGTTTAGTAATAGATTGGACCTCGCTGCGTAAACATGGTGAACCAAGAAAAACTATTAAAAGAAATAAAATCACTGAGTGACTCGATTAGACTTAAAAATCGAGCATTAAGAATGGGTTTGAATGAAAGAGAAGAATTTCTGGAGACTACATTTAAGCCTATTACAGAACCTTTAAAACAGATAACAGAAACAATTGGTAAACCTCATTTTGAAGGAGATGTTTTACTACCTGTTTCTAAATTTGAAGTAAAGACTTTAAAAAAGGAAGAAGATGATGATTCTTACACAAGTGATAGTGAAGTTTCTCAAAAAGGAGAAGAAACAAGACAAGAAGAACCAGAAATAAATGTTCAAAAAGAAGAAGAAGAAGAACAACATATACCTGAAGCAGAACAATCAATTCCAAATCTAACAAAATTAAGTAGTGATATATTGCAACAAGGACCTCTTGGAAGAAAGTATATCATGAAGATGTTACATGAAATAAAAGCTAACCCAAAACTACACAAGTCACATGTATATGGAGCGAGAATTGATGGAAATGAATTAAAAATAGGAGATTCAAAAGTATATTTGACTGAAGATGATGACATTGTTATTGGTGAGCATAAATATAAAGGAACAAAAGGATTATTTGAACTGATTTTTAAAAATATACCTATAAAATATACACTACAAGATTTAAATACTTTTAAAGAAATTTTGCAAAATACTAATGCTCATAAGAAGAATTACTCCAAAGATTCAATGATAAATAGAACACGCGCAACTAAATATTCAGTTGTAATAAAAAGATTGTTTCCCCTGAGAAAACTACCAACATTACGAACTGCGCCTGCTTTGAAGAAACCGCTAAAGAGGAAATCTTTATCACTTATGGACTTATCACTTATGGATGAATATGGTAAAAAGAAAAAAGGAGAATCTTCAACGTCTGGTAAAGGTTTAATGAAAAACCTATATAATACAAATGTGATTTACTATAATGATATAAACAAATTGGTCGATAGAATGAGACTATTACATGAAGCCATGGAAGCTGGTCATACAGGTTTAAATAATGAATGGGTGGCTTTAGTTGACGAACTTCGAAATCGTGGAATAGTTGTATAAATCATTATGGATATATAAGAGAGCTGTGAGTATACAGTGGATCAGTTCAATCATGAGTGTCGACAAGTTCGGACGGTACTCCGGGCTAGGAGTACAAGGAGGAGAAAACAGAAAAAGAAGTGGATTGCCGCAAACACCTGAAGGTGACTATGATATGAGTAACAAACGTTTAAAATTTATTAAAGACCCAGAAGAAGATACTGATGGAGCGAATTTAAAGACAGTAAAAGAAGCAACTTCAACATCATTGAAATTAGACAAAAATACTTACGATGTCAAATCACATAGAATAATTAATGTTGGTAAACCAACTGACAGTTCTGATGCAATTAATAAAGAGTATTTATCATCTGAACTTTTAAATACTTTAAAATTGCAGTGGGGTAATAATTTAAAAGATGGACAAACATATGATGCTGGAAATCATAGGATAACCAATGTGGCAAATCCAAAAAATGATAAAGATTCAGTTAATAAAGAATATTTACATTCTATAATACCGGAAAAGACTCAACGAGGATTTTCTTTTTATAAGTTTATTATAAATGACATTGGATACCCAAAGGAAGACGGCGATGCTGTAAACCTGAAATACATCAAGGACAACTGTATTTTACAAGATGGTGATGAAATCGATTGTTATGGGAAAGTGTTGTCAAATGTAAAGTTCGGTTCTCAACCAAAAGACGCTGTTACTATGGAACAACTATCTAAAGAATTAAAAAGGGGAACATCGAATTTTGTAAAACATGAAGATGCCGTGCTAAAGCGAGGAGATACATTTATACATGGAAATGAAAAGTTTGATTTAATGCAAGGAAAAAATGATGAATGGGATGCAGGACATAAAACAATAACAAATGGAAGATTTGGTATAAAAGATTCGGATGTACCTTTGATGGTACAAACATTAATTGCGAGTGGTGGTAGATTAGATACATACAATGGTCGTAATAGAAGAATAAAAAATATTTATCCTGGTTATGAAGATGATGATTGTGTTACATTGAGACAAACAATAACTTGGGATAAACACTTTGGGACCAAATATGATGCAAAAATGAAGAAAATAATTAATATTTTACCAGGAGAAGATTTAAATGATGCTGCTACTATTGGACAAGTCATAACAACATCGAAAAGTGATTCGACCGCTTACACGTGTAATGATAAACGTATTATGCAGTTACATGATCCTCAACATCCGAAAGATGCTGTAACTTTAGATTGTTTAATAAGAATAGTGGGCAATTTACTTATCGATACCCACAATCATATAGCTAGTACAACGAGTCATGTGATGATTCAACCCGATGAACGAGAAGCTTGGATTAAAAATAGAATCATAAATCAGTATATAATTAATTTGAATAATTAAATATTTAAATATAAAACATTGTGCACGAGTTATCCATTTATGTAAAGCAGCTCGTGGAGTAAACACGCTGGTTATATAAGACGACATAATGAAGACCGCACCGCTCAGTCGTCGTCAAGACAGCGTTAAGAAAGGACGTGGTATAACATCAGCTGCGTTTTCCCTGCTCAGACGGATTCCTGTTGGTGCTGTTCTAAATCGAGCAATAGACGCTTTACCATACGAATTTCATCTGCCCGGAGGCTATCAATATTGTGGACCCGGAACTAAGTTGGCAAAACGTTTAGCAAGAGGAGATCCTGGAATTAATAAATTAGATCAAGCTTGCAAAGAACACGATATAGCGTATTCCAAGTTTGCAGATTCAACAAATAGATCAATAGCGGATAGAGCGCTAGCGGAAAAAGCTTGGCAAAGGGTTAAATCAAGTGACGCCAGTATTGCGGAAAAAGCAGCAGCTTGGGCAGTGACAACAGCCATGAAGACGAAAGCTAAGTTTGGTGGTGGCAGACGACGCGGGAAAAAACCTAGTAAAAAAGAAGCTGCAAAAAGAGGCGGGAACATCAAAAGAAGACATCGCACTAACCCTAAAAGGAAAGTCAAGAAAACATCCATATGGTCAATGGTAAAAAACGGATCGGGTCTTTACTTAAGACCGTACCGTGTGTATTAAATAAGAAAAATAAATTGATAATTCCAAATGAAGCATTAACAAACTATCAATTGTCAAAATATGTGAAATGTTTAAGAATACCATTCTTCAGAGGAGTTTTTATGAAAGATACATTACCAAATAGAGTGTGGAAAAATGAAACTGGAATAGTAAATTTAGACTCTAATTATGGACCAGGTACTCATTGGGTATGTTATAAAAAACTTGGAGAAAATGTTTACTACTTTGATAGTTTTGGAAATTTACCGCCACCAAAAGAACTTCAACATTATTTTCGGGACTCCAAGAATATATTCTACAACTACAAAAGAGAGCAACCTAGCAATACGGAAATATGCGGACATTTATGTTTAGAGTTCCTAGCGAAGAGCGTCAGTCAGCTTTAAGATGTCATCGTATACAGTATCGCTGAGTGGAAATTCGTCAACATTGAAAAGTACACTTTTCCCAGCGTTACGTTTATCTACGGATAAACTATGGGAAGCAGCATTATTGGATTTGACTACATACAATTCAATTCCCAATGTTACAGAAGGAAAAAATAATTTACTACATTATTATGAGAGTAAAGATGAAAAAGGAAATTATTCACAATTAAAAATAATTCCATTATCTACAGGAGCATATGAAATAGACGATATAAACCAAGTATTACAAAAGAAACTTGGAGAAGAAAATATTTCTATAAAAGGTAATAATAATACATTAAAAGCAGAAATAACTTCAAAGTATTATATAGATTTTAGCTTAGACCACTCAATCGGCAATTTGCTCGGATTTTCAAAGAAGAAAGGAATTTTAGCTCCTGGAAATGATTATACTGGCGATACAACAGTAACAATATTAAAGGTGAACAGTATTGATGTAACGTGTAATATTATACACGGATCATATAGAGATGGAGTAAATCAACATATATTACACACATTTTACCCGACAGTAGCTCCTGGTTTTAAAATAGTTGAGAAGCCACAAAACCTGATATACCTACCGTTAAACACCAGTTTCATTTCAGACATCGTACTGAACATATTGGATCAAGACGGTATTAGTGTTGATTTTAGAGGAGAAACAATAACTATACGGTTACATATCAGAGCGGCAACATAAAGTCAACATGGGATTATCATTTAAACCACAACGGAAGAGTCGGGAGCTCAGTAGCTCCTCAACATTCGACGAGTTAACACCGGACAACATACGCTTCCTACAAAAGATCGGACTAAAACTTGCCAACCATGGATATACTGGATATAGCGCAAGGACCGACATTCGACGAAACCCTATGGGAGAAGGAATATCACACTCACAACCCTTACACTTCATCAAAATTAAATAATAATGATGAAATAAGAATTCCCATTCAACAACAAGATATCTACACATTACCATGTGAAAGTTATTTATATATCGAAGGAAGAGTAACAACATTGGATGGAAAGTCTGGTTCAACTGTTCCTTTTATAAATAACCCTATGGCATATCTGTTTGATGAAATTAGATATGAGATATCTGGAGTAACAATTGATTCAACAAAAAAAGTTGGTATATCAACAACTTTAAAAGGATTGACTTCAATAACACCCAATGAAAAAAAATTCTTTAATCTCGGCTGGATGGGTGACTCCTGATAAAGACACTATTACTCCTAATTCAAAAGGTTACTTTGATTTTAATGTACCTTTACGATTGCTTTTGGGATTCGCAGAAGATTACAAGAGAATAATAATAAATGTAAAGCAAGAACTGGTACTGCTCAGATCTTCAACAAATAAGGATGTAATACAAGCGCCAAGTGGAACTAAAGATGCCGATTTGGAATGGCAACTTCAATTGGATAAAGTTGTATGGAGAGTACCTCATGTCAGATTGGCAGATGAACATCGAGTAATATTATTGAAAAAATTAAAATCTGACCGTGATATTGTAATACCATTTAGGAGTTGGGAATTTCATGAATACCCCATATTGCCTCAAACAGAAAGACAAACATGGACTGTTAAAACCTCTACTTATTTAGAACGGGCAAGGTACATAATAGTCGGTTTTCAGACTAAACGAAAAGATGTTATAACCGCGCACGCTGGTCAATTTGACCATTGCAAGATAAAGAATTGCAAAGTTTTTTAAACTCTCAGTTCTTTCCATATGACAGTTTAAATGTTTCATTTGACAAGAAACGTTATTCCATTCTATATGACATGTATGCAAGATTTCAATCATCATATTATGGTAAGACGAATACACCACTTTTATCACCAGAACAATTTTATTCAAAAGCTCCAATTGTTGTAATCGATTGTTCAAAACAAAATGAATCTGTAAAATCTTCAAGTGTAGATATAAAAGTTGAAATGGAATTTGAAGATAAAATACCAGATGGAACTTCAGCATACTGTTTAATTCTACATGACAAAATAGTTACTTACACACCGCTAACAGGAATCGTGAAGAATGTACTTTAAGAAGGATTAATACAACATCTGCACAATTTGTAAGGTTTTTACAAAAAATCAACAATATCTAGGTCATCTGCGAGTATAAAAGCGAGAAAAAAGAGCTGGAAATTCATTTCATCTTTGATTGTCGTATGGGTAACATCGTCCGCAAGATGAGTTCTACTACATCAACTGCTAATGAAGAAACTACACCTTTTATGGCTGACAATAGTTTGGATATAGAAAGACAAGTTGAACAGGAAATGGATGAGTTCCTCAAGTTTAAACATAAAAAGACAGAAGAAGAGGAAGTTGAAAAAGAAACAAAGAAAAGAAAAATTGAAGATAACATTTCCACCAACATCTTAACGGAAGTATTTCTTCGAATATTTTATCCTATTTCTTCTTGTATGACAAAGACTGTATCTGCTGGAGTGATGAAATCATTGGATTACTCTCCTACTGTTATTTTAAATCATGGATCTAAAATGGTAACCTTCACTGAAACTTCTTGGGAATCTTTTATGAAACATATACATCTTTTGGAATGTTATCTGAGTAACAATACATTTGGAAGAAAAACAAAACTAGGTTTGTTGGAATCAAATATTGAAATCGATATTGTTAAACAACGTGGTCAACAACTAGTTCGATTTAGAGATTTAACTAAATACTAGAGATCGCCCACCGGTCGAAATTCGACCAAAAATTCAATTGATCTTGAGCCAGTTAATTTTTTAAAATGTTTTATAAATGAATCATCTGTTCTTCCTTATTTGCTAGCATTTGTTATTACAACAGCTGTCTGATGAATCAATCAATTATCCTTCTCCCATAAGATTAACATTGAAACTTTGAAAGCCTGTGGGGCGTAGCCCAGTGGGCCGATGTGAATGAAAACGTGATTCTGCTCATCTACAGCACAATACCTTTCTAACGGTATGCGCGGATTTCTCCTACGATGCACAGAAGCTGAGAAAAAAGGAGGAAATGAAACATGCTTGCCTATTAATATATAGATAATATAAAAATACATTTGACTAAAGAAGAGTTTTACACTTTAACTTGTGCTACTGGTCCTATAACAAGATATTTAAAACAGATAATATTCTCAATTATCAAATAATAATAATTATCAAATTATCAAAGACTATAAAGATAATTATCAAAGACTATTTAATTGATGCATTGGATAAACAACCATATGTTCCAATCCTATATGGTCCAGTAGATACTTCAATCTTCAATAGGATACCACATGAAGTAGATATGTGGAGACAGTTACACCACTATCAAACCAACTTTAATTTAGATGAAGAAAAGCAAGAAACCAAGGAAAACGAATCAAGTTTCAACAATCAACAATCGGCAACAAATTGAACAAATAAAGAATATTGTAAGTAAAAAGAAGAATATTGGGGGTATAAAAGGTTGTCAATCTGGATTAACATACCAGTTGCCTACTGAACGTCATCATGGATAAACAAGTTTCATTCTCTAAGAAGATAGAATTAATGGAAGTAAAGCAAGGTATCATAGAGTTTCAAGCATTCCGTGGTAATGATGGAAATTTTATAATTAAAGAGTTAGTGGTACTAGATATGATAACATCTGTTGTTTATCACTTTTTATTTATGCCTCCTTTACCATTCAACAGATTAACAACCAAAGCTAAAGTAACAAACAAATGGTTGATGAAACATTTTCATAATCTAAGATGGGATGAAGGTTTTATAACCTACAATATGATGCCACACATTATGAATCATTTCTGCAAAAAGTTCAAAACTATTTTTACAAGAGGATTGGAAAAAGCAAATTGGATACAAACATATACAAACCATGAAGTAATAAATGTGCAAATGGAGAAAGATTTTTATTGCTACTTTGATAACATCTGTATTTCATCTAAAAACTTTAAACATCAACAGTCTCAATGTGCTTTAAAAAACGCATATCGTTTAAATGTCTATCTCCAGCAAAGTGGTGGGGGAAACGAAGGGTATAAAAGCGAGAGCGGCACTATGACAATGCATCAGTATTACTCGAACCTCCGGGGAGTCAACACCTCTGACACGCAAACACAAGAAGAAGAAGACGAACAATAGCAAGAAGAAGATAATGGCGTCACAAAATTTTCTACAATCGCTTGTTGATCAATTTAACAAACATTCTAAATCTACTATACTACCGACAAAAAAAATGTTCAGAATTGAAGGAAGAGAAACATTATATTATTCACACTATTAAGAAAATGGAAACATCAATTGGAGACGCTATCAATTGTACATTAAGTGAAGCACCCTACACACCTGGTGATGAACCAAAATTTCAAGTATTTCTTCCCAAACGCTTTGTTCAACTGCTGCAGAATGAAGATTTACGACTGATTCACCCCGGCACACTCTACTTAGCATCTCACGGTCCTAGCGGAAGCAACTCTACTGAACTTACACTTCATGTTATGCCTACTAGCAACTAATCTGTAGTTTATATATATACTGTTGTACATGTGTGTAACTGATTATAAATAAATAAAAAATAAAAAAAAATAAGAAAAAGGCAACATATCGATAGTGTTTTTGCACTATCGATATGTTGCTTTTTTAAAAACACGTTTGGGTGACCTTGACCTAGTTTCGAGGGTATATAAAGGCCGTAATTTTCTTGAGGATCTCATCAGTCTCCGACTACCTTTCGTGCTGTACGCATCTCTGTTGGCTCTCCAGTTATTACAAATAACAACATGTCTCTTAAGGTGAAGTGTGC
This sequence comes from Neoaliturus tenellus, assembly GCA_030545055.2. Lineage (NCBI taxonomy): Eukaryota > Metazoa > Arthropoda > Insecta > Hemiptera > Cicadellidae > Neoaliturus > Neoaliturus tenellus. The sequence continues at coordinate 42,723,535 of CM061536.1, forward strand.
ATCATATGATACCACCACCATCACAACTTTTGAAGAACTCGACGATTTTACTAATGAATTGCGAGTATTACTTGCCGGTGGTTATCGTTTAAATATTGATGTTTACGCTAACAACATGAGGATGTTTCCTAAACAAAAATTCTGCAATGAAGAAGTATTTGTTTCCACACAACCTTCAACTACAACACCATCTACTCAAAGTAATGTTAAGTTTCAGAAATATTACTGATGTTGAATAATATTGAGTGGTCGCTGTGGCATCTATAAAAGGAACGCGTAACCTAAACAGAATCATCATTTGCTTCCCAACTGACGCAGCGAAAACAACTACCACTACCATGTTGTACAGAATGATGATTGAATTTAATGGAAAAATCTACGGAAAAGATTATCAAAGTGTAGAACAAATGACATCCGATCTTCAAGTATTGACTAAAGAAGGATTCCAACCAAAATTAATTCTAAAATTTCCAGAAGTACATCCACTATCCACTGAAGATCTCATTGCTATGGCTAAAGAAGAAAAAGAAAAATACAAACAAGATATAAAGAAAGAAAAAGAGGATGAAAACTCACTATCTTAAATAAATACATCTTACACTTGTAAGATGTTCTTTTTTAAAACTCCATTTGGATGACCTTGAGATTACCCCCACCACTTTTTCTAATCTATAAAACATGCTATCCTACACTATACACCTTCATTTCTTGGCTAAACTTAGAAGCGTCAACATGGAAAACAAGAAAGACGAGTACAAACCACGCTATTGTTGTGAACAAAAATGTACCGATATAGGAAGATGGATGGTAGACGGATTAGCTTGTAGAAAATGTGAATTCTTCGGATCCTGTTACTGCAAATGCAAGACAAAACAACTACCACCACCAGAATTGCGAACCTTTAAAATTTATAAATCAAGATACTTCCACACTTGCTGTCCCCAGAGATGTATCAAATTTCATCCAGAAAAAATTGTTAATTGCCGAGAGTGTAATGCATGTTATAAAGACGACTTTTGTACATGCATCATAAATGCATGCAAATACAGATCAGATTGGTCTTCTCATCCTATTGAAGCTTCAGATCTATAGCTGTAGTCACTGACTGCAGCTCTTTTTTAAAATTTCATTCGGTTGACCTTGAAATTGTCCCCACCAACATATATTCTACAGATCCTTCAATACATTTCTCATTCCGATTTCATTACTCTGACTGGCAACAACATGGGTGACAGGTTTATTTCTTTTGAACATTTAATTACCGAAAGAGATGAGATGGAAACTCTATTTCACAACTTACTCACACTTATGGATAAGTATCCTTTAAGATGGATCAAAATCAAAGTAAAATATGTGGATCCTACCAGAATATTTTCATCATCGTCATCAGTAGTGTGCTCTAGTCACCGCTGGATCCTTGCTGAGTCAGCAGGTTTTAAAATGTTTTAAAAACCTGCTGACTCAGCAAAGATTCATTGGTAATAATTTTCTTAAAATAATTTCTACCTATTGTTTGTTTATTTCAGAATTCTTATATGTTTTCTCATTGAAGTCTACCTGATGAATGAAATAATATTATTAGCTAACTCTCTTTTAAAATAGACGCTTAAGAAAGTAAATATTATTGATGGTGCACGGTCGCCGGCCGGTGAGCGCGATAGCGGCCGCGGCCACGCACCTTTCTCGGAACTGGCGATTGACCCAGCGCGGTGCGGCGCCTCACGGTGGTGCTAGACACGCACCGTCTCAGGTTTCCCGTACCACTGCGCGGTGCAATACAGATGAGATTAATTCATTTGAATGGTTCACTTTGCACAGCAAACATCGAGAGAAACATTGTCGCTTTGGAATAATTACAGTGATTTATCAAAAGAGGTAGTTTGTATATTTCATCAGACAGTTGTGTGAAGGTAAGTTCTCTCTTTAGACTAGAGTTAGGCCTACTTACTTAAATAAATGACAATTAATTTTCGCAACATTTCTTTAGTACTTTGATAAATATTTGTAACTATTTAAACAATCAAAACATTATACAATAAATCATGTTTAAACAGTAAGTTAAAATTACTCAAGTTTGATATTAGGCCTATGTAGATTTGTTTTGTAAAATTTCAACACTAGTTTCTAATAAATAAAATGTTAATGAAATGCCGGCTTCTGATTGGTCGAGCCTCCAGCCAATCAGAAGCCATAGAGAGGGTATATAACCAGGTTGTGAAGTTGTGGGAGCGCACTTAACAGCATGCCTTACTAACGTTAGCATGGGTTCGCTTTTGGGTAAACAAATAATTATTATATTATTCACTTAGTTATAAATAGATTAGTTAAATATTAGTTTAAGTCTTAAATTATTCTTAAGTCTTGTTTTGTGAATAGTCCAGCGGAGCAGGTCTTATCGACTGTTAGTGACCAGAGACTTGCAGCAAGCAAGACAAATTATTTTTAATTATTTTAAGTCTTGTAATCCTTGCCGATAGCCCAGCGGAGCAAACCCTTGTGGTTGATAGTGACCAGAGGTTTGCAGCAAGGAAACAAGACAACTTTCAAATTATTAATAATATTTTCAAACAAATAAATATTAAGTTTTGTCTTGTGAAAAGCCCAGCGGAGCAGGTCTTATTGACTGTTAGTGACCAGCGGCTTGCAACAAGAAACACAAACTATTTAAAAATTAATTTTAAATCTTTTAATCCTTGCCAATAACCCAGCGGAGCAGACCCTTGTGGTTGATAGTGACCAGAGGTTTGCAGCAAGGAAACAAGACAACTTTCAAATTATTAATAATATTTTCAAACAAATAAATATTAAGTTTTGTCTTGTGAAAAGCCCAGCGGAGCAGGTCTTATTGACTGTTAGTGACCAGCGGCTTGCAACAAGAAAAGTAACTATTTAAAATTTAATTTTTAAGTCTTTGAATCCTTGCCGATAGCCCAGCGGAGCAGACCCTTGCGGTTGTTAGTGACCAGAGGTTTGCAGCAAGGAAAAAGACAACATTCAAATTATTTAAATCATTAATAATATTTTTCAAAGAAAGAAATATAAAGTTTTGTCTTGTGAAAAGCCCAGAGGAGCAGGTCTTAATGACTGTTAGTGACCAGCGGCTTGCAACAAGAAAAACTATTTAAAATTTAATTTTTAAGTCTTAGAATCCTTGCCGATAGCCCAGAGGAGCAGACCCTTGCGGTTGATAGTGACCAGAGGCTTGCAGCAAGGAAATAAAACATTTAAATCATTAATAATATTTTTCAAAGATTTTTCAAAGAAATAAGTATAAAGTTTTGTCTTGTGAAAAGCCCAGAGGAGCAGGTCATAATGACTGTTAGTGACCAGCGGCTTGCAACAAGAAAAACTATTTAAAATTTTATTTTTAAGTCTTAGAATCCTTGCTGATAGCCCAGCGGAGCAGACCCTTGTGGTTGATAGTGACCAGAGGTTTGAAGCAAGGAAACAAGACAACTTTCAAATTATTAATAATATTTTCAAACAAATAAATATTAAGTTTTGTCTTGTGAAAAGCCCAGCGGAGCAGGTCTTATTGACTGTTAGTGACCAGCGGCTTGCAACAAGAAAAGTAACTATTTAAAATTTAATTTTTAAGTCTTTGAGTCCTTGCGGTTGATAGTGACCAGAGGTTTGCAGCAAGGAAAAAGACAACATTCAAATTATTTAAATCATTAATAATATTTTTCAAAGAAATAAATATAAAGTTTTGTCTTGTGAAAAGCCCAGAGGAGCAGGTCTTAATGACTGTTAGTGACCAGCGGCTTGCAACAAGAAAAACTATTTAAAATTTAATTTTTAAGTCTTAGAATCCTTGCCGATAGCCCAGAGGAGCAGACCCTTGCGGTTGATAGTGACCAGAGGCTTGCAGCAAGGAAATAAAACATTTAAATCATTAATAATATTTTTCAAAGATTTTTCAAAGAAATAAGTATAAAGTTTTGTCTTGTGAAAAGCCCAGAGGAGCAGGTCATAATGACTGTTAGTGACCAGCGGCTTGCAACAAGAAAAACTATTTAAAATTTTATTTTTAAGTCTTAGAATCCTTGCTGATAGCCCAGCGGAGCAGACCCTTGCTGTTGATAGTGACCAGAGGCTTGCAGCAAGGAAATAAAACAACATTTAAATTATTCAAATCATTAATAATATTTTTCAAAGAAATAAGTATAAAGTTTTGTCTTGTGAAAAGCCCAGAGGAGCAGGTCTTAATGACTGTTAGTGACCAGCGGCTTGCAACAAGAAAAACTAACTATTTAAAATTTAATTTTTAGGTCTTAGAATCCTTGCTCATAGCCCAGCGGAGCAGACCCTTGTGGTTGATAGTGACCAGAGGTTTGCAGCAAGGAAATAAGACAACATTCAAATTATTTAAATTATTAATAATATTTTTCAAGCAAAAAAAAAAAATATATATATATATATATATATATAGTTTTGTCTTAGAATCCTTGCTGATAGCCCAGCGGAGCAGACCCTTGTGGTTGATAGTGACCAGAGGTTTGCAGCAAGGAAATAAAACAACATTCAAATTATAAATAAAAACATAATTACACAATTTTGTCTTGTAAAAAACCCAGCGGAGTAGACCATATTGGCTGTTAGCGACCAGCGGTTTGCAACAAGACAAACTAACTATAATAAATTTAATGTTTAAATCTTATAAACCTTGCCGATAGCCCAGTGGAGCAGACCCTTGCGGTTGATAGCGACCAGAGGTTTGCAGCAAGGAAATAAAACAACATTCAAATTATTTAAATTATTAATAATTTTTTTTTCAAACAAATAACTATAAAGTTTTGTTTTGTGTAAAGCCCAGCGGAGCAGGTCTTATTGACTGTTAGTGACCAGAGGCTTGCACAAAGAAATGCAAATTTCCTTAAATCTTGGATGTTTTATTCAAAAATAGTTCTTATTAAATCTAATATACATTTAAAATGTTTACCTTTGTAAAATATATCAAGTCATATTTAAACCTAGTGACAAGAGGTTCAAAGTGATTATTGGTTATAAATTATTTTTCATGTTTCCTGATGAGTAGAAAGTAACTAAGTTTTTAACATATAAATGTTTAATCTTATCTTTCATTAGAGATTTGCCCAGCGGAACAGACCCTTAGTGGTTGTTAGTGACCAGAGCCTTTCAGTTAAACAGTATTTAGTTCCAAATAAAAAATACAGTTTGTAAACTTGATAAAATAATATTAAATCTTACAATCCTTGCTAAAAACCCAGCGGAGCAAACTCTTTGTAGTTGTTAGTGACCAGTGGTTTGCAGCAGGGAATAATAAATAAGTGTTTTGTTTTTTATTTGAAATTATCGATTTTAAAACCTTTATAGGTTAGGGAATGTCCTATCCCTTATTTCCTACCTTTACCTTTTTAGTGGGCTTGGTTATGTCTCTTAATTTTAATGATTCTATTCGTGCGCACGTTTTTTATTGTCTTAATGCTAGAAGTGAATTTTAATATTTATAGACATATAGACATAAACAAGCACACTTATAACCCCGAATGAGGTTGGATCCACCTCATTCGGGGTTTATTTTTTTGAATTTTGTTTGACCTTGACCCACATATTAAAGTCTAAATTTTATAAAATACTGAAAGTAATCAATATGAATTACTGTTGATACTAAGAGTGGGGGGAAAATATTTGAGTGGTGGGGGATGTTGGAAGGTATAAAAGAGGATATATGTAGCTCAGTAATAATTGGTTCTTTGTTTTAGTGCGAGCTGGTCGTGTAAACAGAAATGACTTCTCCTTGGGTTAGAAAGATTACAACCCCCAAACCTGTACTAGCACCAATAAAAACAAAAGCATTGGAATCATCGGGCAGCCAACCTGAAAAAACAAAATCTGTTTTAGAAAAAGATCTTTTTCTAAGTGATAATGAAACTGAAACATCTGTTAGAGATTTATTAAATATTATGGTAGAGGAAGCAGTAGGGGAACACCAAACGCAAGAAGACCAAAACGAAAAACAGATAAAAAGGAAAAACATAAGCAAGGAATACATTTCATCTTCTGAAGATGAAGAGCCATCAAAGAAGAAAACTAAAGAGAACGAAGAAAAGACGACCATTCTAATCCCCCCCCCCAAAAAAAGAATCAATGTAAGTATTTTTTCGTTAAAAAGCCTAGAAAAGGTGAAAGATGTAGTAACTTGACCAATGGCCTGTATTGCATAATTCATAACAAAAGTTCCGAGAAGAAAGAACATGTTGAGAAAACGAATCCAAGTAAAGATCAAAAGACAATTAGAGACATGCAAATCAACATCCAAGAACTAAATTCAAAAATTGAACACCTAATGAAAAAGATTGACGATGACAGTACGGAAAAAAATGATCTTCGAAAAAAAATTCTTGAATTGGAAAATGAAATATCAAAATTGAAATCTACCAAATCTAAAACAAGCAATGAAAACGTAAAGAAACTTAATAAGTTAAACAAAAATATCATCTACAATTTGATTGAAATCAGTGAAGAAGGTATTGCTAAATTGCAAGCAGAGGACAAGTATGTTCTAGCAAAATTACCAAAATCTTTTGAGAGACCACATGGAAATCATTGCTACAAACTGGCATTCAATAACGAATCCAAAATGTTTGAATTTGTAAGATCGTAAAGAAAATCACAAATTTGTAGTATGAAATCATTAGAAGTAATAAAAACAATAAAAAACAAAAAAAAAAAAACTGTCGTGTGAGTGGTTCTTTGATTTTTTAGTGATAATGTGTTTACTAAACTATTATCACTATTGATCAATGCCTACCTCACGCCTGATGAGACCCAACAAGGTCGAAACAGTTTTTTTTAATACTATTGGGGTAGGTAAGTTGGGGGGGGTGTATTTGCTGTAGGTAATTGGTAGGGGTACATAGGTTAGAGTGGGGAGGGATGTATAAAGAGGGGAAGACATGTTGACTGTATCATTTCGTTACAGACTGCCTGTGCTGCACACTTGACTTTTGTTAAGGGAGGAGTAGAGCTTTTAAAGAAGAATTTGTTGTAATTAGTGACGCAAAAGTGATTATTGTGATTGAAGATGTTATTTATACAAATCAAGAAAGAAGAATTAAGCTCTATGTAGTAGAAATGTAATTTATAAAAACTAAAGTACCCAAGTTTATATTAACTGAAATGGATTTTAAGGACGGTTTGTGTGATTATTTATGTGACTTGTGTGGAGACTTATTCAAAGATGAAATTTTATACGAAATCCACAAGGAGTGTTTTCATAGCAGAGAAGAGATAGTGTCGCCTATGGAAGTAGATGAAATTCCTCCAACAACCTCACAAGTCGACATTTCGATGCATCAAACTTCAATTCCTGCAAGTGGCTGTCAAGAAAATCATAGAGCTCATTATATTTGTGATTCTTGTGGCGAAATATATGAAGATGACATTTTATATGACATACATAAAGAGTTGTACCATAAAAATGAAGATTTATCAAAATCAGTTAAAGTAGATGGGACTCATAACACAAGATCTAATAGTCACAGCGACTCAAATATTCTTGGTCACAACAAAATAGGTGGTGGTTCACTCGAAAATTGTAAACAAATGGGGGGCCACAAAAAACCTGTTATCGAATCCTTTGCTGAATCACTTGATGGAGCTGTTGTTAGACATTATAGAATTAGGAATGTAAACGATTCTCAATTGGAAACCTTTTTATCAAATAGTCTTAAAATCATAAGTAATACCTTGCAGAATGAACTCAAACGATTAAACTGCGTGAAATTTAATGTTGTCTTGGATTCAACGTTTAGCAATGTTGATGGTGAGACATCGCAGAGAGGATTTATTGCTAGGAGTAGATCAATAATAAAATCCTCAAATCTCGATGATGTTGTGCAGGAATGTCTTCAAGAATTGATAATTAAATTGACTGAACATGAATCACGAGGCTCTGGTTGGTCTTTGCAAACGATTAATTCAATGGACGTAAGAGTTCATAAACAAGGGTATGGGGATAGAGGAAGTAGTTACATCCCACTACCACAAAAGATTTTGAATACTAAGGCTTGTATCAATGTACAGAATATTGATAATGAGTGTTTCAAATATGCAATGTTGACAAAGTTTCTACTAAAGAAGCCAAATATTCAAAAGTATGTAAATAAGTTTTCACAAGTTTCTAACAGATATATTTTTACAGGAATAACCTACCCCGTTGGGTTGAAGGATATTAAAATCTTTGAAAAAAATAATGTAGGTGTATCCGTCAACGTTTATGGTTTGGATGACAGACAAAATGTTTATCCATTAAAGGTTGTTGACAAGGAACTAAGGGATCACACGGATTTGCTTTTACTTAAAGATGGTGATGTTTCTCATTATGTTTATATAAAGAATTTCGCAAGTCTTGTTTCACGTCAGCTTAGAAGAAAGAATCGACATGCTCTCAATGTTTGTAAGCGGTGTCTTTGTTATGCAAGTAAATCAAACAATCGTGTTGGCATTGATTGGATGTCTGAACATTTAAGAATATGTGGGAAACACCCACACGTACGGATTGATTTGCCTTCACCGAATAGAGCAAATCTGTTGTTTAATAAAGTTAGTCATCAGTATAGAATACCCATAGTTATATATGCAGATTTTGAAGCAACGTTGATCTCAATTGATAACACTGATGATACCACTACTAGCTCCCGAATAAAATATCAGAAACATGAGGCAAACAGTTATGCACTTCTTTTGAAGTCAACTTTATCTGAAGAACATTTAGAATACTATGGCCTTCCGTCGAAGCCTAAAGTATACAGAGGTCAAGAAGCTGTTAAACATTTTATTGATGATTTATATGATATAGCCAAAAAGGTTGAAGACCTATATGGCTATATTGTTCCAATGGAGGACCTAAATGATGAAGACATGCAAAACTATAATTCAGCAACAACTTGTTATTTGTGTCAGAATCCGTTCACTGATTCAAATCCAAAAGTGCGTGATCATGATCATTTAACAGGATTATACAGAGGGGCAGCGTGCAACGCTTGTAATATTAATTACAAATTACCCAAATTTATTCCAGTCATTCTGCATAATCTTCAGAAGTATGACTCTCACATGATAATTCCAGAGCTTGGAAGGGATGATGGTTCTATTGACGTATTAGCAACGACAAATGAAAGTTTTATCAGTTTTAGCAAAAAAGTTGGAAAAATGAAACTGAAATTTATAGATTCTTTTAAATTTATGTCATCTAGTTTACTCAAGTTAACAGAAAATCTTCAAAGAAGTGATTTAATAGAGACAAGTAAACTCGTTCCTGAAGATAAATTGGATTTAGTTATAAGAAAGGGAGTATTTTGTTATGATTACATTGATTCAATCGAGAAATTTAGTGAAACATCACTACCATCTATTGATAAATTTTATAGTAGACTTAATGAAGAAGAAATTGATCCAAAAGATTATGAACATGCATGTCATGTATGGGAGGAATTAAAATTCAAAGATCTAGGAGAGTATAACGATTTTTATGTCAAACTCGATGTGACACTGCTGTGTGATGTTATGGAGGAGTTCCGTAGTACATGTTTCAAAGCCTACGGTCTTGATCCCTTATACTATTGCACTGCACCTGGTCTTGCATGGCAAGCTATGTTAAAAGAAACTAAATGTAATCTACAATTATTAACAGATGTTGACATGCTTCTTATGATTGAATCTGGAATTCGTGGCGGTATAACACAAAGTGTAACAAGGAATGTTAAAGCAAATAACAAATACCTGCCTGATTACGACCCTAATAAAGAATCTGTATTTATTGGCTATTTTGATGCCAATAATTTGTATGGTTGGGCGATGTCCAAACCACTTCCGTATGGTGATTTCCAATGGATAAATCCTACAGATATTGGTGATATCCTTGAAATTCCAAGTGATGGAGAGTACGGTTACTTTTTAGAGTGCGATATAGAATATGATGAGAGATTACATGATCTTCATTATGACCTTCCATTGCTACCTAGATCAGAAATACCACCAGGTAAAAAACATAAAAAACTAATGACAACTCTCTCACACAAAGAAAAGTATGTAGCTCACTACTGGGTGATCCAACAAGCAATAAGAATGGGTCTCAAAGTCACTAGAATACATAGGGCTATCCAGTTTAAACAGTCCTGCTGGTTAAAACCATATATTGATTCTAATACCATCAGAAGAATGAATGCTAAATCGAACTTTCAAAAAGACTTTTTCAAGCTTATGAACAATGCAATATTTGGAAAAACACTTGAAAACAAAAGGAAGCATAAAAATGTTAAACTCGTAACAGATGCACGAAAATTAGAAAGATTAGTTGCAAAGCCAAATTTCAACACATCTGTTATAATAAATGATAGTTTAGTGGCTGTATGTATGGACAAAACATGTGTAAAAATGGACAGACCATTATATGTTGGAATGAGTATTTTAGACATATCAAAAACTCACATGTATGAGTTTCACTATAATAAAATGGTAAAGTTTTATGGAAGACATAGAATAGGTATTTGCTACATGGACACAGACTCTTACATTTATTGGATAAAAACTAATGATATGTATTATGATTTAAAACACTTTCCCTACAGTAATGATTTTGATTTTTCGGATTATCCTAACACTCATCCACTCTATGACAACGGAATCAACAAAAAGGTCCTCGGGAAGTTTAAAGATGAGGCAAATGGCGAACTTTTAAAGGAAATAATTGCACTGGCATCAAAAATGTATGCAATTGATTTTCTGAAATCTACTTGCATTAAAAAGGCTAAAGGAATCAAACAGATATACGTAAAGAAAAAGATAAAATTTGATCACTATAAAAAATGTTTACAGGAACATGTAACTTACACTGCCACTTTTAATACGATACGAAGTTTCAACCACCAACTCTTCAGTGTGAGGGAAACAAAAAAATCACTTGCACCTTTTGATGATAAACGTAAAATCTTACCAGATGGGATTCACACTCTACCATACGGTCACTATGACTTGACAGGGATGATTAATTGATGATATAATTTGGTGTTTACTAAGATCTATAACAGTGTTATGGTTTCGCTTAAATGGAACAGTTCTAACCCTCATTAACATGCATGAAGAAAAGAAAAATATAATTAATGAACTGCATGCACCTGCAAGGAAAAACTTTCCTAGACGAAACACTGTATTGAAAGGTTTAAATGACTTGTACCAAGCAGATCTTGTAGAAATGAAACAGTATAGCAAAATAAATAAAAACTATAAGTATATATTAACATTAATTGACTGTTTCACTAAAGTTGCTTATACATGTCCTTTGAAGGACAAAAAAGCAAAGACTGTGTCTTATGCGATGGAAAATTTAATTAAAACTAATAATATTAAGATGAAGCATCTCCAAACCGATGATGGAAAGGAATTCTTTAATCATATATTTGCTAGCTTGATGAAATGCAATGGTATCAACCATTACTCAACAAAGAGTGAAAAGAAAGCATCGATTGTGGAGAGATTTAATAGAACACTGAAGACATCCATGTTTAAACAATTTTCTCTCAGGGGAAGCTATGTATGGTTTGACATTCTTTCAGATCTAACAAAATTATATAACAACAGGTTTCACAGAACTATAGGTATGAAACCTAATCAAGTCAACAAAGATAATGAAAAACTCGTTTTGAACCGGATAAGAAAAAACACAACACCAACCAGTGAGAAGTGTCTACCTAAAAAATTTTATATTGGAGATAAAGTTAGAATAAGCAAGTACAAAAAAATTTTTGTCAAGGGCTATCTTCCGAATTGGACAAACGAAGTGTTTGAGGTTTACAGAGTGCAACCTACAACACCTGAGACCTACATTCTAAAGGACAATAAAGGAGAAATATTGCTAGGCAGTTTCTACGGACATGAAATGTTGAAATCAAAAACTGGAGATATATATCTCGTAGAAAAGATTTTAAAAAGGCAAAAAGATAAAGTTTATGTTAGGTGGTTAGGTTTTGATAAAACGGCCGATTCTTGGGTATCTAAAAAGGACTTACTCTAATTTAAAACGTTATTCTTACGTTGATGTTCTTGAGAAGTTGATCAACGAACAATTCTGCAATGAGTTTTAAAACCATTTATCAAAAAAATAAGTTTAAAATTCTAAATATTGATAATTTAACTGTTGATAAATTTAAATCTTCAGATTACAGTAGACATGGAAGGTTATTTCCAGACTCCATCAGATGTATAATTTCAGGTCCATCTAACTGTGGAAAAACAAACGTTGTTTTTAACCTCCTTACTCAGTCAAATGGTCTACACTTCAACAACGTATACATATTTTCGAAGTCTCTTCATCAACCTAAGTACCAGTTATTAGAAAAGGTTTTAAATGATGCAGGAGAAGTGAAATACTTTAAATACAGTTCAAGTGAAGCTGTTATTGAACCTGACAAAGCTATTCCCTATTCAGTTTTTATCTTTGATGATGTATCTTCTGAAAATCAAAATACTATTTCAAAATATTTTGCCATGGGTAGGCATAATAATATTGATACGATATATATTGGTCAGACATACAGTAAAATACCAAAACAGTTAATAAGAGATAATGTCAATTTAATTGTAATTTTCAAACAGGATGAATTAAACTTGAAACATATATACAACGACCATGTTGGTTGTGACATGACGTTCAATATGTTTAAGGATTTATGTTGCAAAGCATGGAGTGAAAAGTATGGATTCGTGGCCATAAGCAAAGATCATCGTCTTCAAAACGGGAGGTACAGAATTGGGTTTGATCAATATATCTTACTATGAAAGCTCTGTAACCTCATTAGGTTACCTGATATCGCCAAGACAACATGGGTGATCAAAAGGATTTGATCGAGGAAATAAAACTTCTTAGCGACTCTGTTCGAAAAAAATCTAGATATTTGAAGGCTGGGATACAAGAACGTGAAAGGTATTTAGAAAATACTTTTAAGCCAGTGGTTACCCCATTGAAAGAAATATCTAAAAAACTGGATCCTTCAATTACAGGTAAAAAAAATCTTCCAAAAATTTTACCACTAGATCAGAAAATTTCTGTTGATAACATTAATTCCTATGACGAAGATGATGTAAACATCAACACAATCTTTGATAAAGATGAAGCCGATGATTACGTAGACGATGAAGATAGTGTGACGAGATCACAATCTGTTGATAGTGAAGTTGAAACCAATGTAACGAGTTTGAAAGGATCGCAATCTGATGAAAGTGAGATTGAAGTTGATAACACAGATTCTGAGGTAACAGGATTCAATAATATTTCTGAAAATAATATAAGTACATTAGCAAATGACATAGGAAATAAGGGAGCTTTGACGAGAAAATACATAATGAAAATGCTTAAAGGTCCAACATCAAAAAGGAAATATCATGTGTATGGTGCAAGAGTAGAAAATGGTGAGATTTTAATTGGAGACAGTGTTATATCTATAGATGATCATGATAATGTTACAATTAAGGGAATAACGTATACAGGAACACCTGGGTTGTTTGAATTTTTTTTTAAAGCTTCACCTGTAAAATATGCACCAAAAGATCTTAAAACTTTCAAGAAAATTGTAAAAACAACGAACACTCATAGGAAAAATTATTCCGCTTTGGCACCGATATATCGTAACAAATCTAGGAAGTATGAAAAAGTAATAGCCAAATTGTTCCCACCTCGAAATGCAAAATCAGGACATGGTATGTCAATGAAGATTATGTATGAAACAAATATAATTTATTACAATGATGCAAATAAATTAGTGAACAGACTTCGATTGCTTCAAGAAGCCAAACAAGCAGGTCATACAGGAGTTGACAATGAAATTATAGCTCTTACTCACGAGCTTAGAAATCAAGGGTATATAGATTAGATCCTTTTTTGGAGATAGTCAGTATTGTTTAAGTAGTGACACTAGTTCTATATGCTGTATACACGGTTGTGTATATAAGGAAGACTGCATTTTAGAATGGTCAGTTGTAAACACGTGTCACTTAAGAAAGGAGGAGGTATCACTTCATCCTTGATATCGGCAGGAGAATCCTTAATTCGTAAAATTCCTGTTGGAAAAATAATTAACACTGCAATTGACGCTTTGCCGATTGAGCTTCATTTGCCTGGTGGGTATCAGTATTGTGGACCAGGGACAAAACTTAATGAACGATTGAAACGGGGAGACAAAGGAATAAATCAACTTGATCAAGCTTGCAAAGATCACGATATTGCATACTCAAAATATACTGATTCCTTTCACAGGACAATAGCAGACCGAGTATTAGCTGATAAAGCCTGGGAAAGAGTTAGAGCTAAGGATTCAAGTTTTAGTGAAAGGGCTGCAGCTTTAGCAGTAACAGCGGCAATGAAAGCCAAAACAGCAACAGGAGGTGGTAACAGAAAAAGGAAATCTAATTCAAAGACGAATAAGAAACGTGGAGGAGCAATTAAAAAAAGAAAATGTAATAAGAAAAAAAAAGTTTCGAAAAATCCATCTGTTTGGACAATGGTAAAATCTGGAAAAGGTCTTTATCTCAGGCCTTATCGAAATGTCTTTTAAAAAACCACAAACTAGTAATTCCAAATAAAGCTCTGTCCAATGAAGAGTTGACCATCTATGCAGAGTGTTTAAAAATACCCTTCTTCAGAGGAGTTTTTATGAGGGATAACCTTCCAAGAAGAATGTGGATTAATGAAACTGGAATTGTGAATCTTGACAATGAAAATGGACCAGGAACTCGTTGGGTTTGTTACAAAAAACTAAATAACATTGTATATTATTTCGATAGCTTTGGAAATTTACCTCCACCTTTAGAACTTCAAAAGTACTTTACTGGAGTAGAAAAAATAATGTATAATTTTGATAGACTTCAACGTTATAACACATCCGTGTGTGGGCATTTATGTTTGGAGTTTTTAGCGACAAGCGTTAGTATGCTTTGAGATGTCATCATACACAGTTTCAATTGACGGAACATCGTCTCATTTGCGAACAACCCTTTTTCCTGCTTTAAACTTACAAAATGGAAAAGTTTGGGAAGTAGCTCTTTTGGATTTTACATCATACAACTCTATTCCAAATATAACTGAAGGTGTAAATAACAAAAT
The DNA here is from genome assembly GCA_030545055.2 of Neoaliturus tenellus. Taxonomy (NCBI): domain Eukaryota; kingdom Metazoa; phylum Arthropoda; class Insecta; order Hemiptera; family Cicadellidae; genus Neoaliturus; species Neoaliturus tenellus. Next base: position 42,738,656 of record CM061536.1, read on the forward strand.
TCATTTTTATAAGGAAAGAGATGAACATGGAAAATTAAAATCAATGGAAACTGTTAGTTTAGATACAGGTTCTTATGAAGTAGAATCTATCAACGAAGAATTACAAAGGAAAATTGGTAAAGACAACACTGAAGTTAAAGCCAACAACAGTTTACTACGAACAGAAATAAAATCAAAATACTACATAGATTTTACACAACAACATAGTATTGGATCATTGCTAGGGTTTCCTTCATCGACTAATATTCTTGAACCTAACAAATTCCATGTAGGTCTTGAACCTGTTAAGATAATGAAAGTTACTACAATCAATATAACATGCAACATAGTTCATGGAGCATACAAAAATGGATTTAACCAGCATATACTACATACATTTTATCCAACCGTACCCCCTGGTTTTAAAATTGTAGAGAAGCCACATAACCTGGTGTACTTGCCTTTAAATACCACTTATATTTCGGACGTAGAGGTGAACATATTAGATCAAGACGAAGTACCTGTCAACTTCAGAGGTGAAGATATTTCATTAAGACTTCACATAAGAGCATCTATATAGATCATTTGTGATGGGGTTAAGCTTTATAAGAGGAAGATCATCAGGAGAGAATATCATTTCATCAGTGACTCGCAAGCGGTTAACAAGTGAAAACGTTAGATTCCTTCAAGAGCTTGGATTTACCGTGAAAGACTATGAGTATACTGGACATTCGCCAGGGACCAATTTTCGACGAGACGCTATGGGAAAAAGAATATCACACACACCATCCCTACGCTTCATCAAAATTGGAAAATAATGATGAAATACGTATACCAATCCAACAACAGGATGCGTATACCCTACCATGTGAGAGTTACTTATATATTGAAGGTAGGGTGGTGAAAAAAGATGGATCCACAGCATCAACCATTCCATTTGTAAATAACCCAATGGCATTCCTATTTGAAGAGATACGCTATGAAATATCTGGAATTACAGTTGATTCTACAAAGAAAGTTGGTGTTTCTAGCACACTAAAAGGTCTTGTATCTTTGTCTCCAAATGAAACCAACAGTCTTAAAACTTCCGGTTGGGTGATTCCGGCAAAAAACAATATTACACCTTCTAATGGTTATTTTGATTTTTGTATACCATTGTGGATGTTATTAGGGTTTGCTGAGGATTACAGAAGAATAATAATTAACGTAAAACATGAATTGGTATTGTTACGAGCATCCACAAACAACGATTTAATTGTTGCCCCAACAGGTACAACAATAGATAAATTGGAATGGAAACTAAACTTAGAGAAGATAGTTTGGAGAGTGCCTCATTTAAAACTTGCAGATGAGCATCGGTTAACATTACTGAAACAATTGCATTCTGACAGAGAAATTGTATTACCATTTAGAAGTTGGGAAATGCATGAATTCCCTTCTTTACCAACAACTCAAAGACACTCATGGACCATAAAAACTTCAACCCAACTTGAAAAGCCACGATACATCATATTTGCATTACAAACTGGAAAGAGAAATGATATAACCCAATATGCGTGTAAATTTGATCACTGTAATGTTAAAAACGTTAAGCTATTTTTAAACTCTCAAAGTTTTCCTTACGATAACTTGAATATTTCCTTCTCTAAGAAAAGGTTTAGTTTACTTTATGATATGTATGCAAAGTTTCAGACATCATACTATGGGAAAACAAACGCCCCCTTGATGGATCCTGAAAAATTTGTGTCTGATGCACCAATAGTTGTTATCGATTGCTCGAAGCAAAATGAAGCAGTGAAATCGTCAACAGTTGATATTCGTTTGGAGCTTGAATTTGAAGATAACATCCCTGACAATACAACGGCATATTGTTTAATATTGCATGATACAATTGTCACATACACACCGCTAACAGGAATTGTAAAAAAGGTGTTGTAACTTGATCACTTCCCCCTCCTAGACTGCTCTCGGTATAAAAGGAAATGGATACTAAAGTAAATCAGTTTAAGGAGAGCGTTTGCCGAGATTACATTTACTTTAAAAAATGGATTCGTTTGAAGAAGAATCAGGAGAAACATTTAGCAAGATTGTAAGTGAATTATTTTCAGATACTAATTCTTATGAAACATTCAAGACTGAAGAGAATGATGTAACAAACTTAAAACGAAAACGAGACTTTGATTATGAAAATGATAATGGTGTTGGAAAACCAAAAAAAGAAAAAGAAGATGAAAGTAAGAATGATAGTGAAAATTCAAATTCAAATTCATTGATTTCTAAAGCCTCTTCAAAGAACAAAAAGAAGGAAGAAGAATTGACACTTTTCAACATGATTTGTGAAATATTTTTGAGGATCACCTACCCACTTTCCATCTGTGCAAACAAGAATGTTGCCGTAGGAATATGCAGATTCTTAGAGTACAACCCAGGTGTAATAATAATACATGGTGGGAGAAGAATAACTCTGCTAGAAGAAACTTGGAAGTCTCTTATTAGATGTATACCATTGATCCAATGCTACCTAATAAATAAAGTTTGTGGAAAGAAGACCAGGATAAGTATTGAAGATTCCGATATAGAAGTTGAAAATGTCAAAGTCCGTGGTGAGCTCCTTGTGCGATTCAGGAATATGTCATCATATAATGATAAAATATTACTAAACAAAAATGAACTCGACATATTGATTAATGCAATACCTGTGATTGATAGATACTTGGAACAGTTAGAAATATCAAAACAAACCATTAAAGATTATTTAGTAAACACGATTGAAAATGATCAAGATACTCCTCTGCTCATTGGTTCGATGGATAATACAATACACAATAGATTACCTCAAGAAGTTTATTTGTTTCGTGTAATGAAATCTCTGACCCCCTCGCATGAGACACATATTATTGAGCCAACATGTGTATTGACCGAAGATGAATCACTGATAAAGTTATGTCATGAAGATCAACCGATCGATCTGAGTAAAGGAAGTGTATCCCTAACAAACAATTAAACTCATAGTTTGTAGTATGGAGGGGGGGGGGGCTATATAACTCAGTTTACAACTGTTGACAATCAGATGAATTGTAATCGTCAAGATGAGTACACGACAGTACAAGTGGGAAGATACAGCGCATTTCAGTAAAAAGGATTCTTGTATTATAGAGTTCCAAGCATTCAGAGGAGATGATAAAAAATTCATTGTGAAGGAACTAGCGATTTTAGATGTTAACTCAGGAGCTATGAACTACTTCCTTTTCAAACCTCCATTTTCTTACAATAATTTAAGTGAAAAAACTGTAAGAACCAATAACTGGCTTACTAGATATTTCCACCATATGTCATGGACAGAAGGATTCACTGATTACAAAGAACTTGGGAACATATTGTGGCACTATTGTAAGGTATATAACCATGTTTTTACTAGAGGTTTAGAAAAGTGTGAATTTCTAGCATCACACATTCCTTTCAACGTTACTATTTATAATATTGAAAAAGAAAAGGATGAGACTTTTACAGGATTATGTAACAGTGTGAGATGCAAAAAACACAAGTTTTCTAACTGTGCGATGTCTAATGCATACAGTTTAAAGGCAACCTTGCGAAAATTCTCTGACAACAAGTAGAGGGTAGTAGTGGTGGGGGAAAGCTTATAAAAGGAGTCAGTATGTGATGAATACCTCAGTACCCATTAACCACTCCTCGCAGTAACTAGCTAAACAAACAACCATGGCTGATTCCAAACTTCAGTTGCTTGTAGATCTGTTCAATCAACATTCCAAATCAAGTTTACTTCCAATCAAGAAATGTTCTGAACTAAAGGAAAAGAGACAGTACGTTATTCACTATATGAAAAAAGTGGATACTTCAGTTGGTGATGGGATCATTGCAGCACTCAGCGAGTTTCCATACAAAGAAGGGGATTTACCGAAGTTTCAAGTGTTTCTTCCAAAACGTTTTGTGACACTACTCCAGAATGAAGATGTGGAGACCATTCAAGCTGGAAAACTGTGTCTTGTCTCTCATGGACAAACAGGAAACAACTCGACCGAATTAACACTCAGTCTTCTTTAAATTGTAAATAATTTAGTTGTAGAAATATCTAATAAACGTATTGTACTTCTTTGTAGTCATTGTAGTCTTTGTAGTCATTGTATTAAAAAATAAATAAAATAAAAAAAATAAAAAAAATAAAAATAAACATATTGACCTTTTATTGGTCAATATGTTTATTTTTTAAAAATTCCCCTGGATGACCTTGACCTACTAAGGTATAAATATTTCAAAAATGAATTTAGGATTTAGTCTCAAGATGAGTGTTGACAAGTTCGGACGACATGAAGAATTTGTTCATCGCAGACGGAATTATAAGCTACCCCGTGAAAACATATACTTTACTCGGAGTGGTAATTATGATATGAAAAATAAACTATTACAAAATGTTGGGTCACCAGTCATGGATAACGATGCTGTTAATCTTCGTTATGTTAGAGAACACTGCTTGACAAAAACATCACAGCCGGACAGTATTACATCGGTTGACAAGATCTGCTACGATGCTTCTAGTCACAGACTAACTAATCTAGGCGACTGTCTAAATGAAACAGATGCAGTTAACCTCCAAACTCTTAAACAAGAAATACAAAAAGCAATGAAGGATATGGAATTAAAAATTGATAAGTTGAATAATACAGTCTTCCAATATATGCACAGACGAAAAGAGACAATATCAAACAATCCTTCATCAAATAAAAATAACATATAGCTGACTTAAACACCCCCCCTCCCCTTTTTGAATACTGTATAAAATGGAGTGGGTATACGCAACCAACACAGTTATGTCCACTGAGACCACAATGGATAGTATCATATCGAAAGGAATTTGTTTTAAAAAGTATGTGACGATCCATTCAAGATTTCAAACATTTAAAAATGAACAGTGCAACACTCTACCACCATCCTTACAGAAGAAGTCTTTGAGATTTGCTGAAGCAGGATTTTTTTGGAATGGTAAAAAGGATCAATGCCTTTGTTACTACTGTGGTGTTGGTTTAGAGGAATGGGGTGAAGAAGATGATCCATTTGATGCTCATGCAAAATGGTCTCCTAAATGTCCAGTCGTCCTTCTAAAAAAAGGTGAAGACTTTGTCAGTAGTAAAAGAACTGAATGCAAAAAAGTCACTTTTCCTAATCAGGAACTTAATTATAATTGTAAAGTTTGTCTTGAAAATAATTTGGAAATAGTTTTTTTGCCATGTAAACATCTCGTTGCGTGTACAGAGTGTGCTCTGGCAATAGAAATGTGTGCTGTTTGTAGGAGTCCAATAAAGTCTCTATTAAAGATTTATATTTAAGGTTGTATGGAAGGGGAAGGAGGTGGTGGGGGGAAGGGAGGGTGGTTATAAATTTTATGAACTGTACTAGACATAGTCATTAGGCCATCTGATGTCTAAGTATACGCACATCTGCAGATAAAGTTATATGAAATACAAAATTAAGGAGTTATTGGTCATTGCAACTATAACCACTTTGAACAACTTGAATTATTTCTAAAATTATCAATGCCTCAAGAAAAACCAACTCAAGTTCCAGTTGTATCATCAACCTCTGAGAGGAACATGCCGCAAGTTGGAGAAGTAAGACCTCGCATACAAACTCATTTACCACTTCAAGACCAGCGAGTTACATCTACTATTCCTCTCCATGATGCCAAAAATATTGCTTTAATTAACCGTTTATTAGGATTAGAATGATTGATCTTTGTATTTTTTTTATTATTACATTCCAATCGAACTGTATATGTATTAAACTGTATTGTAAAATTGTTACTATTTTGCAAATATAAATAAATAAAAAAGAAAAAAGAAAAAACCTTATATGTAAAGACTTAGTCTTTACATATAAGGTTTTTTTTTAAAAATTCATATCAGTGACCTTGAACTAATTAAATTAATCAAATCCTAAGAATAAAACTAAAACTTAAGATCCAAACTTTTAGATATAAAATAGAAATTTCCTTAACTAACCCTTAACGAAGAATATAAATAAATTAATTGGAAAACTGTCGCAGCTGGATCTATGCTGAGTCAGCAGGTTTTTAAAACATTTTAAAACCTGCTGACTCAGCAAGGATCCAGCGGTGACTAGAGCACACTACTGTCATCTTCCAACAGTGCAGGGGAAGAAGAAGAAACAACTCATGGTATTAAAATTATTGAATTGGACAACGAGGAACAAGAAATGCAAACTCTGGTTAAAAGTAAACTTAATATTTGATTTAAAACAATTATTAGTGTTTCTAATTTATATTACAGCTAATGCTTATTTCTACACACCACCCATGACCTACCCAAATGGGGTTTTGCGGCAAAATGCTCTGGCCGCCGGTTCGCATATGGGTATATCAACCTTCCCCCACCACTCTACCTTCCCCACTCCTCTACTTCCCCCTCCACCACCTTTGCCCACATATAAGTAACCCTCTGACCATCGCTCACCATTTGTTTGCTAACTTCCGAACAATGAGCTCCTCTCCTTTAACAACAAGTAAATGTACTTTTCTTATTCAATCACAAGAAGAATTACAAACTATTTTTCAAATTTTAAGTGATCTAATAATCACTCCAAATAACACCATTACTATCACTGTGGAAGTTTCCTACAATTCTTCTGATTACGAAAACATGGAAAGCGAAGACGTCGAAGTTTTACAGCTGCCAGATAATAGTCTTCCATCTTCCGAAGCTGCAACACCCGACACAGCTAATAATGATGTTTAGTCGACTACAATTATTTTCTTTACCCCCCACCATTTTTACAGTAATATATAACCTGTCCCTATCTCTGTTTCTCATTTCATCGCCAACTTTCTCACCATCAACACCGCTCCCATTTTTTACCTGCACACATTTAATACACGAAGATGATGGATGATTTTTCATTTACGTCACAATTGGAAGAGGATAAACTCAAACTCGAAATCAACAGACTACAATTAGAAATAAAGAATCAACAAGAAATGATTCAGCTTTTACGACTATTCAAATGCGTACTGTGGATAGTATGTTTTTATCTTCTCATCGCTATCACCTTTGGCGTCTACCACTCCATCACCAGTAAACAACACTTCAACACCTCCTCAAATAAAACCACTACTTTTCTTTGATTAAATAAATTTTTACCCACCTTCAATCTAACCCCTCGGGGCTCACCTTTTTTAAAAACCCCCTCCGGATGACCTTGACCCACTTCCAAAACCCACCCATCACTGTCAAAAAAACCCCAGCCGCTACTACCCCTACAACAGTTACAGCCGCTGACCTTGACCTGGACCAGGAGTGGGCAAACCCCACTACTCACAAAAATAATAATAATAATAAAACCCTAATTTCCCCAGATAGTATAGATGTAGCCTTCGGTCCCAGTAATACATTTTCAATCATAATAAAAATAATAACGTATTCATTCAAACTGCCTCCAACCAGGCAGAAAGTAAATATTGTAGGCCCACGCCTATATAAAATAAAAACAAAAATAATTTAATAATTTAAAATACATATATAATACAATTTGTAGCCTCAAGCACACTACTAAGTATAATAGTGCTGGTTTTATTATCTATTTTCACTATGAAAAATTTCTTACTTGGGTTTCTAAACAACTTTTAGCATATTACACTAATGTACTTAAAAGATGAAAACATACACTTATACCTTATATGGGATCGTAAATTACTTGAGATTATACCTACTTCTAAATCTATACATCAGGACAATCTAAAAAAAAAATTAAAAAAACACTTAATCTAAAACTTGTTACTTGATCGAAATGAGATAATATAGGCCTATGCCCAACACACTAAGTATAGGCCTACCGTTTAATGGACTAGAAACAGTATTGCTGTCGAAACTGATAATCCTTGCTCTACTAGCCATGGTCTTGGTGGTGAACTTAATCGAAGAGGCTAACCTCAAACTACCGCAGTTATTGTTATTTAATCTCCAAGGCGTCCAATGTAAGCTCTGGCTGATATACCGGTAAAATGTGGACTGCTGAATAGTGAATACTCCTGATTCGTCTCGGAAAGTAAGAAGAAAAATAACGTAAATTGCAATCAAGTTACGGTACATTATTTTCGATGGTCATATTTAATTTGTAGCCCTCAATTAAGCTATAGGTGTATATATGATTGTCGCTATTATTATTTTTTGTTTGATAGAAAACTGAAAACTTAATTTAAGAAAACTGCAGTCAATGAACGGATTAAATAAGAGGATTAGGAAACCGTTTCCTTTTATTTGCAACATAAACTAGAGTTTTTTTATTTTTTCACATCAATCGCAATAATTTGATTTCGCAGTATTTAAGCGTTTAAATACTGCTAAGTTATAAAGCGTTAAAGTAATTTCGTATAATGAGCTTTGAATTAAACTGTTCCAGTTTTATTTAAATTGTGCTATCCGTATATTTTTTCTGACAAAGTTGATTAGGATCAGTTATGACTGCATATTTTTATATATAATCGGAATTATTCTCTTATATGATAGACCGACCCAAGAGAATGCACCGATACAAAATCACATGGATCATTATTTTATTTAGAATTTGATTATTTTATCCAGATTCTCATTATTACTTTTCTAAAAACATTTTTTTATTGCCAACCATTTATAACATAACATTTTTCTAACCAACTATTTATTGCTTTAAATACAAAGAAATTCGAAGAAATTAATACAATTTAAAATAAAGCATCCCGTAACTATTGATTAATTTTCTTCAAAATTATTTTACTAAGATATATTACTAATTTGAACGTGTTCATATTTTAGGTTAGTACGTACAAGTGCTGGATTATTCAATGATTGTGTTAATTTATTCTCCATATGCCTTTTGTTAATCGGATCAAGTGCATTCTTCTCGGCCGGTCACTGAGTTACAAGCTCGTATGGAACGTAAACCGCGCCAACTGTGCACTGCTCCGTCCTATCACGATCGCGGTTTGTCGAAGACAGTTTACAAACAAGAGCAGAATAATCAGCGGCAGTGAGTGATGAATATTGATGTTCAACTGTTAATGTAGCCTACACAGCGGCGTGGTTGTGACGGGGCCTGCAAATGAACGATGCAATATTGATACTCAACAATCAATTGACCAATGGCTATCGAAAAAGGCTGTATCAGAATTGCGTCCGCAGTTTGCAGGCGGAGCTTTTCATTCGCAAGTTCGAACTCGCCAGACAACCGTTCCATCAGTTGTCCATCAAAACGGAGTGTTGTTGTAACGTTAGGGTTAATCTAGAGGGGATAATATCGCCAACACGTTTAAAATATTTAATTAAATAACTACTATTGTATAACAAAAATTAAAAATAAAAATCGTGGCATTGCATTAAAGTTACACGGAGTATATGCTATAGACCCACTTATTTGTGACGAATGCATTTGCACTAGTATTCGATTTAAATATTGGATAAAACCTAACTTATGTGGCGAATAAGTTTTTTGTAGTTTATTTTTTGTCTCACTGTTGTGACCCATTCTCCGGTTAAGAGGTAATGTGCTGTCGAAAGAAAAAACTTATTTCACCACGAGAAAAATTCCTCCTTACCGTCCCCAATTCTCTAATCTACATATGTTGAATTCCCCTATTTATCTTCACAGTCAGATTTTAAATTAATTTTTTTAATTAATTAATTTTTTAATAAATTAAAAATAAAAATAAAAACTTTAAAATGAAAAGCTTTAATAAGAGAGGAAAGAAACGAAGAAGAGCTTTACAAAGAAGAAAAGAAAATGTTGCATAAAGGGAGGGTTGGGGACTGGGGGTGCAAGTAAGACGCAGTGTCCAATAGCACGTGTAATGCGGTTTGCCGCTCCACCTGTCACGTGATCAGCTGGCGCGTGCCTCAACAATGACGTCACCTGCGGATTACGTCACTGTTTTCGTGTCATGTGACTTGTCTCACTTAAAAAACAGACGTTTAACAGATACATGAAGGTTGTTTGAGATTTTTTTTCGAAAATAATAACTTTATTTAATTAATGATAATGGCAAGTCGTAAATTTTTAGTTTTCTTATCTTCCGCACATTGAAACAAGATTTAGCCTAATTTATATGCTTAACAGTTTCAATTTTATTGTTGTTTTTTTTTCTGTCCACGCAAATGGCATTTTCTCTTTGAAGTTGTCCTGTGTAGGTCTATTACGAAGATTTGAACGTAGAGCGGTCCCACACTCTAATGTGTGTCTAATTAGTGTGGAAAAAAGTGAAACCGTCACCCATCACCTTTTGAAAGATGCCAAACTTAAGGCCATATCTGGATGTCAAATGTATTTTCAGGTCTATTGGCAAAATTTATTTGTAATTAATTACTTATTTCAGTTATTTTATTATTTTTATCTACGTTCTTCTGTATTTACAAAATTAAACAACAATTAGGCTAATAAAAACAAATGATCTAGACTTAGTTAAAACTGATGCATTATAATTATAGTTATATATAGACACAAATCAATTGCATACTTTCGATCTACGGCATTACAAATGAAAAAAAAAATGCTGCTTATCAGCCAGTAACTAATATAAACTATTTGGTCTTATTTCATATACAGTAACAATTAGTAAATGCAACTATATCGTTCTTCTCACAAGCACTAAATTTGGCAAAACTGTTGCTTCTGGTGTATTCCTACACCCAAGTTGGGTCATACTGCCTCCAGGTGGTATCGGGAGCCAGGTACACTCTACGTTTGTTGTAGAAGAAAGTCACCACGCCTCTATACGCAGTGCGAGGAACTCCGTATTTGAAATCATCCATGAGATCGAACGCTTTCGCCGCTGTCTTGAACTGATCCTTGGTTCTGTAGGTTATTCGCACAGGCCCGTCGCCGACTATGAGACCTGCCTGGAGTTGATGAACCGTCACCTCCTTGCTCTCGTACACCTTTCGTATAAACGGTATGTCGTAATTGTCTTTCAATAGGTATGACAATTTTTTCTTTGTGAAAGGCACAAATTGATCGTTGAGGTAAATATATTTCAAACGGTCCTCGAAGAACTGGCCGGCGCTCACACCGTTTCTTCCGAACGTGTATGTTCGTGAGATCTCCGGTCGGATGCAGGCTCTGTTTTTTCTTTGTTCTGGCTCGCGCATCCAGTCGTCCCAGAAGCTCGAGGGCCACTTGCTCCACAGCTCCATCCAAAGCTTTCTGGTCAGCATCCACCCCAGTCCGGGGAAGAAGTCCGTCCTGTACAGGAGTTCGTGTGCCGTGTCGTCCACCGAGTTGATTTTTCCGTTGTCATTCCACGCGGAAACGCACCACAGCGTCGGATCTTTTCGCAGCAGCGGAAGAGTCGCTCGGAAATATTCGAAGATGTCCGGGGAGACGTCCAAGTCGTCTTCGATGACTATCGCGTAGTTGAATTTGTAAAATGTGAATATCATATGGAAGGCCCATCGGTAATGTCGGGCTAACTTGTAGTATCCTTTAAAATCTTCATCCTTCCATGGCACCCGAACTTCTATTTGGTCTGCTGGTTGTTGCATGTAGTAAATCTCGTCGCCGTACGCTCGAATGACTTCTTCTGTCGGTTTGTGGTTGCAGCCTTGACTGACAATTATGGGGAATTTAATTTTGTTAGGTTGGTACAAGATCAGTTGGTCCAGACAACGTTTGACTGTGACGCGGTCGCAAGCCAACACCAAAACAGCCACTGCCTCAGACATATGTCGTAGAAGCCTTTTATTCTTTTTCTTGTAGAACTCGTCTTCTATTGTTTGTTCTTCCAACACCCTCTTAAATATTTTCTCCTCTGTGCGCTGCTTTTCTTCATCAGCATCCTCTTCGGTATTCTGAAGCGAATACAAAAATTTTCGAATTTTAGGGTTCGGAGTGCTTAGGTATATAATTGAGATGACAGAAAAAACTACCAGAATGCCAAAGGCTTTCTCCCGCATGGCAAATAGAGACGTCAATGCGTTTACACAAGAAACATCACAAACACTTAAATAATATACTATGTTGTAGAACTAAATAAGCCTATGCACACACGTTGAGAGAACAAAATTAATAATTCATGATAAAATTATTAAATCACTTAAAATAACTTAGGCTACTAAAAAAATGTCAACGAACGTCCATGCCTATGACAACTGGTTCCGTCTATCTCTTTGAACATAAGAAAGTTATGGGTAAGAAATAAACGTGGTGTTGTCGTTGAGAAATTTTGAAGGATGTAAATAAATAAATTTCACAACACGTGAGTTGTGACATGTGTATCCAAAAGACAGCTGAAAACGACGTTATTATTGTAGTTTAACTTTAGCCATAGCACACAGAGTATACCATAATCAAGGATGGGATTTGGATATAAATTAGTTTTATAGGAAAATACTAATACGGAATTTGTAACGTGAGCCAGAAAAATTTTGCAAATTATAGAAAACTTTGGTTTTATTCATCTTGTTTAATTAATAAAATAAGAACAGTTGAGTATGTTATGAAGATAGGCGCCCTTAAAAGCTCACGAACCTACAGGGAAATGATAGAAAAGGGTACAGTATTTATATTTAAATATGTTGTATATTTATAATGTCTCTTGATTGTTAAAAATATTTGACTTCCATTACATTTTGTATTATTCGTATTTTATTTCAGTCATGAATTGCTTATACACGCAGCTACATAAATTGTTATCTTACTAACAGCATGACCAATTTTTCGAGATCACCTTCTAAGTATATCTTGAAATTTCAACGCGTTTCTTTTCTGCAAACTCCCCCATTGAAAACCTTATTTATAATTATGTATCTGGGTCTATCTTTTTCTCGTTTTGAAATATACAACTGTTAACCAATTGTTTTTGCATATAATAAATATTAACTAATTAACGTCAGTAAATCCCATCATTTAAGTGTTAAGGGGTGAAGGTGTAAATCAATTTCCCATTTAATAGTAGTGAAAGTATAAAAAAATAAAAATACAAATTTTCCCATGTTCCCAAGTGGAGACTGTTTACTTAGGAATACAACGTTAAGGCTATTAAAATAACACAGTGAACCAGAGCCAAGTAGTTATTTGCTAATCACAAATTTTCTTGAGGTTTAGCTCGATCGCTGCGCTCACTCGCCGCCAGGTTCAGATCGTTCTCAATGTTCACTCGTATCAGGTCTACAATATCCTCTAGTTAAATATCTCTGCTAAATTCTGCCACTTGAAAAAAAAATCAAGCCTTTCAATCCAAAATTCTCTGTCTAATCTCTGGCGCACCCTACTACGTTAGCAACAAAACTCTTCACAAAGACTTCAAAATTAAGTTTGTCAACGAAGTTGCAAAAGAAACCTACCAAACATTTTTTTTTTATCAAACTCGACAACCATTCTAATCTCTTAATCAGTGACTTTTTTACGTTAAGACTTCCTGGTGTAATTCGGAGACGGTTACGAAGAAAATGGAACAGAGACCTTCTGGACTAAACTCTAATTTACAGTTCCTCATCCATCAAGAGTAAAACTACTGAGTTTTCTCTGATATGTTTTAATTTATTCATTTTATTGTGATTAATTAGTATTCATTAAATTTGCTCGTTGTAGGCTATATTGTTACAGTTGCAAATAAAAAATTAAAGACAAAAAATCTTCATTCAATACTTCAAATGAGAACAGCGGTGTATAGTACTAATCTGTACTTATTTAATACCGGTACGCTAAGGGTTTTTTGTCTTGAGAACTCCTCCTAAAATTTTCAATCGATTTTCAAGTTTTTGGTGTCGTTGGATAGGGCTTGGTCTGTAGTTGTTTCCGCCAAAAACTGATGAGAATCGGATTGAAAATAAAGGCGCTATCCACCATTAAAATCTCAAAATTTCCCATTTAAATAACATTGGTATAGAACAAAGCATTTTAAACATCTGTTAATAATCAGCTGTAAATACGTGTAATATTGGTGGTTGAGGATATTCACAATATTGAATTGGTCGGTTGTCATTGATTTAGAGCTAAAAGTAATATTTGTACTGTATTAAAATAAATTGCTCGATTTCGAGCAACACGTATACTAGTTAAAGTAATATTTTTGCCATGTGTTGTGTTCATAAACAACTCAGATCAAAAACTAAAATAAAAAATAAATAAAAGAAACCCTGTCACGGGTACATTTATGACGGTCGTGGGGCTAAGACCTAATGGCTATACAAAAACTAATGGCTTACAAACCTTCTCCATAAAATTTTCCATACATGTATTGCGTTTCATGGCAAACGGTCCCGTGGTTCCCGAGCCATCGATCACAAAATATATAAAAACATCCTCTTGTATAAATACTCTTGTATAAATAATAGCAGATGTTAATATCTTACATCTACATCCCTTAATTGATTTTCCTCAAATCACGCTTATATTTTAAGGTAAGTTCCTAGATCAGTATAAGAGCATCGTATATAGGGCCGTCAATAAAAAATTTAAGTATATATTTTCATTGTAGGCTCTAAACTCATTGTCGCATCGCCTACACGAAGTTGTAGGAATATAATTTAATTAATATGCAAATGGGATATGGCATACGATAACAGAAGCGGTCGGAATATACAAGGCCAAGGCAACATCGATCTGGCTCTCCCCCTTCTCGCGGCTACCCCCACCCTCTCACGCACGCACACCCCCACACCGGAGGAGTGATTAGATAGCAATCAAACAGCTGTTTGGACACGTGGTTGTGAATCGTGAATGTTATTGGTCGTTACCTTAAATAAAACACAAGCAGCCACGGATCGAGTAGTAGAACCATAGTGGAACTACTCAATACACAATCATAGAAACATACCATTAAGTTTTTTCGAAAACCATTTATTATTTTATAAAATAAGTTACTATCTTTATAGTAGCTTCGAAACAGAATTTTGATTTGAATTAGAATTAAATTTCAAATCATATTACAGAGAGCTCTTTTGCTTTGCTCACTTCGCCTCCCATTACAGTACCTATAATTTTATGTTGGGCATTAAGAGTCATCTTCTAGCTGAGCTTGCTGAGCTTGCTGAGCTTGCTATACTGAGCTTGCTTCTCAGTAAACTGGAGTCGCATGGGATCCGGGGCGTACCACACCAGTGGCTCAAATCGTTCCTGTCTGACCGCTCACAAACCGTCCAAATTTCGAGTCAGGTCTCCGGTTTAAAAGAGCTGAGATATGGCGTTCCTCAGGGATCAATACTCAGTCCTCTTCTTTTCCTGATTTATGTGAACCACATTGGATCATCGCTACGACACGGGCGACTCGTGAAGTATGCCGATGACACGACTCTCGTGATCAGTGGAAACACAAAAAATGAACTCGAAATACAAACTTTTCAGGAACTCAACATGTGTCTTCAAAACTTCAATCAAATCAATCTCAAAGCCAATTCATTAAAGTCAAATTTCATCAATTTTCGTCTTCGCCCCACTGAAACTGAATGTTGTCCAGAAGTCATGCTGGATGACAAATCGATCGATGAAGTCTACTCCACAAAGTTCCTTGGAATTTACCTCGATCGAGGGCTGACATGGAACACCCACATAGAATCCGTTTGTTCAAAATTATCTTCTGGGATCTTTGCTTTGAGAAAGCTGTCCAAATACTGCCCAAAACAAGTTTTGTTGACGGCGTATTACGGACTTATTTACCCCCATCTTTCTTATGGAGTAGCACTCTGGGGAACAAGTTCAAAAACTGAGTTTACAAGATTATTCAGACTCCAAAAAAAGGCAGTCCGAATAATTTCAAAATTAAAAAAAAGAGAGTCGTGCAAACCCGCGTTCAAAGAGCTGCAACTGTTGACATTACCCTGTCTCTACATCCTGGAAACAGTAACATACTGTATGTCCAAATGTGCCCTATCAAGGGGCCGAGACATCCATGACCACAACACCAGAGGCAGGGATAACCTCCGAATTGGACGTCACAGAACGGAAGTGTTCGAACACTTGCCTTCCCAAGCTGGCGTCCAGTTGATCAACAAGTTGCCAGGCTCCTTCAAAACCACACCAATGTCCAAGGCATTTAAAACTCGCCTAAAACGTTTTCTTGCCTCATGGGCGTTCTACAATGTGGGCGAGTTCTTGGCTCATGATTGCTGGGAGACACCAACTTGAAAAACACACCCCTTGCAAAATTAAAGCCCGGTGCCTGAGAGGGGTGTTATATCATTGGCGAATGAATGGAAATTGAACGAATGTATCTCTGTATGTTTGAATGGCCGAGTGAAAGCAAAATTGTATTATTATTTTTATATTTTAATTGAACCAAATGACTTTTGCAATACAATTCCTGTAATTGTCAACTGCAATAAAATGATTATTATTATTATTATTATTATTATTATTATCTTCACCTTTGGGTCGGTAGTCATTGTTGCGCAGTCGGCAATGATAACCATACAGCTTTTAATGCAAAGCATGGTATTTTATCCCCCTGTTTCGAACGCCGTTTTTCAACCGATTTTCTTTAAACTTGTTAAGTGTTTAAATAAAATGTTAAGTGCTTAAGTAAAATGTGTTGAATAGTTATACTAGGCCCCTCATACCTCAAAATTGTGAAAAGTTAACAAATATTACTCTCTGTGACGTTGCAAAGTAACTCGATATTCCTTAGTAATATTAATAACGTTGCATTAAAATTATACCGCCGAAAAACAGTAACTCCCCATAGACTTGACCTTCTGAAGTTTGTGGCAATGCTCAGAATGCAAAGCCATAGGAAGTTTATGTAAGGAGTCATATGACGTAGACATATGAAGTTTTAAGACTTCATTAAATCTCTGAAGGACCATTAAAATTGTTTTGTCGGAACATGACTGGCCAAGTTTAGGGACGACTGCCCTACTGGAAGTCGTCAGAGAAACGGGATTGGCCTATTTTTTTTTTTTTTTTATTTATTTTTTTTTTTTTTAAAAAAGGTCAGAATTTTGAAGGGGCTTTGCATTATGAGCAATTTGCTACAAACCAGACGTCAAAAGGTCGAGTGAATCGGGAGTTATTGAAATTTGTTTGTTTTCGTCAATATATGATTTTAATCCAAAGTTTGATCGCCTACCATTTTGGACTAGGTCGTCCTAATGTCCTTATATGGGTTTGCGTCATTGTTCTCTATTATAATGCACACCCTTAATGTCCTTAATTTAGCCGTAATATTGCTCTTTAGTAACATTAAACGTTTTCTTCATACTTCCCATGGGCCTTCATGAAACAAGTCTTTTTCAACTAATAGGGAACATCTTCCCCGTAGCCTTTTCATGACGACTCCGAAAGCTCAGGACCTAAGTTCGGTGGACGTACAAAAACTGCGGGCTGCTCAATGTGGGAGGCTCGTCTTTTCTAATATTTGTATGGTAATAACTTTTATTAAACTTCTTTTGAGTGACCTTTAAGATGTTTGGACATGTTTGAAGTCGCCGGCAAATTGGGCTACCCGGCACCAATTCAAAACAGTGCTTTTCATTCAGAATTAGGCCTACTATTACTGTAGTCCGATAACGTATAAATGACGTCACACCACGACGTCACACACTTAAACTCGTCACCGTATGACGTCATCACACGTTACAAATACGTAACCACTGATTAAAGCAGCCGAATTAATTTGCGTTTGTCCTGAAACTCTCAAAGTGTATCTACTGTCTACTATATACCTTGCGCACAAAAGGCTGCCGTTACAGCAGACATGAGGCACTTGACGTTGGTAGTAAATCTCAGCAGTTGTGTCCGTCTTGTGGCTGTTACTGAATAACCAATCAGCTGATGGTCCGCTGCTACTGAAGCTTTTATTATGTTGTTAATATGAACAGCTGATGTTCTCGACACCAGATGATTCTTAGGGCAATAAAGAACAATTTTATCCCCCTTTGTGAAAAATCGTTTTTGGAGCAGGGATACGTAAAATTAAATTTAATTAGTTTAAGGTCCCCGATATACACGTTGATAAAAGGTATTAATTCATTAAGATTCAACAACGAAATCGAACCAATTTCACGAAAACTGCACTTACAGTAGTTAATTAAACTCGTTGACGAATTGTTTGATCCTAGAGAACACTCACACGGACAGTGGTGTAGGTAGTGTTCAAAAGGGATCCTTGATGTAGAGGTAGAGATCGCTCGTTTCCATAGCAACGACTTGCGGTTCCGTCTCCCTCAATTGTGCTACTTTGCCGGCTGTCTTTCCGTATAAACTTTTTATTTGAATTTTTATTCTGACCCTACATTTTAATGTTGTGAGGTGTTTAATTTGTTTTAATGAAACCTCAGAGATGTAAAGTCTTAGTAATATTTATTCCTCTGTTTGCTTCAACTAATTTTTTAGTGTAAGTTTCTACATATACCAGTTGTTGCCAGTAAAAAGAAAAAATAAGAATCAGACACGGTTGTTATACAATATTTGAGATTATTCTAATTCTTTTAAATATTATTCAAAACACTACTGTATTGCCCAATTGCCTTATTTTATGTTATAAAGACAAAAATAAGACCTTGCAATCGGGAACGATATTTTTCGAAAACTACGATGGTAGCAAACGAGAACTGTAAACGCCTGTAAGATTTCTAGCCTAATAAATTGTTTACTTTATGTTCAATCTGTAAGTAGCCTACTATTTAACACTATATTACTCGAATTTAGTCCTCGAATAGAATGAAAAACTTGATGAACGGCGTATTTTACAATAAATATAAATATAATACAATTTGTTATTTATGAAATATTTTAGAAATAAATTAGAATACGTATTTTCCTGTATTCTTGATTTTGGATTTATTTTAACGATGTCTTCATTCCGCTCAGAACATATACTGTTTTGTTGTGGTCTTCCACTAACTTGTTCACTCTCACTGTTAAATCAGTTTAAATTAATATTAATAATTTATTCGGCGCCATTGCCATTCGTTGCTTGTGATGGCCTATCGCCCAGCATAGGTCTATTCTAGGTCTATTCGATTATCTACGAGAATTGCATGCGGATGGAACTCACTGCATTTAATTACATACTATAAACCGGTGAAGTTTTGTATGCATTTTGGTCCCTATATAACCAACACCCTGGTAGATTGTCGCCTGATTTGTGGCAAAGTTGAGTCAGGTTTTCCACCAACCAAATTGTCGAACAAATTGCAACGTGTGTTTTATGTTTACGAGACGTATTCTTTCGCTACGTGACTAAAGACCAACCAACGCTCGCACGTGATGTTGGTGCCAACCATGTGCCAACCATGTGCCAACCGTGGGCCAACCGTGGGACCAACTCCCAACAGACGACGCGCGGGGTGGAACTTATAAACATTTCATGATGAACATCTACGCTGACCGTCGCAATAGAGAGTTATGGTTCATTTCAACATGAATACACTGTATGTGGTTTTATTCGAGCAAACTAACAGAACAGGTTTATTATTTTTTTTTTATTTTATTAAGAAAACCTCCACTGCCCGTCACCATGGACCTGGGTGACTTGTCATATTTGTCGGTGTAATTGTCGGTTGTACGGGATCGAACCGGGGACGACTGGACTGTTAGGACAGAGCTTAGCACTGAGCGTCTGCTCCCTATAATTATGATTGTAAAAATGTTAATATAATTTTTTTGCGTCATAAAAGTTTTTTCCAGATTGCTTTTTTCTCGGCCAGTAAAATATCAATTCAATATCAATTAGATTTTTTTTTTAATTTGAACATATTTAATACGTGACACGGTTTTTTGTACAAGGACCTCCTTATTACAGTTTCAACCAATTTCAACGATTTGGTGTCATTGGATAGAGCTCGGCGTGAAGTTGTTTCTAAAGTAGGCCTAAATTTGTAGATATCCATCCAAAGTTAAGGGCCCTAAAAGTCCTTTAAGTTATATATGTCCTCATTTGATTAACATTGATAAAGAAATTAAAATGACTAGTGGCTTGTACGGGCCAAGTTTGTTTCTGAAGTTATTCTATTAAAATAAAGTAGTGAGACATAATTTTATTTCCCATAAGAAATGCATTGTGGGCTGTAAATAGCGGTGCTTAAGGCTATGTTAAACGGTGCTTGAGTTGTTTGTTGTTCGACATAGATAAAGCATGTGTTATGGAAACTATTTTCTGCCCGTTGTACTGTAACTGCACTAAATATAATACAATTTTTTATCTATGAAATATTTTATAATAGGTTATGAATGCTATAAAGCTATATTTTGTACTAACAAACAATAATAAAAAGAAAGTATTTACTTAAATAATACAATTTGTAAAAAGTACCTACTGGTAATCAAATATATTGAATGAAAAAAAAAACTTAATAGCTTTTTCTATGTAGTCAATGCGTGTAATTTGATGGATGTGTTATTTTTTTATTATTTTTTTTTATAGCGTGGAACTAGGATTATCTGGCTTATGTTGCATGCCGTTCACCCAATACGGGTGGACCAACCGCACGCCTAGTTTAATCTATACTTATTTTAATACGCTAAGGGGTTTTTTTTTGTCTTGAGAACTCCTCCTACAATTTTCAACCGATTTTAAAGTTTTTGGTGTCGATGGATAGGGCTTGGTCTGTAGTTGTTTCCGCCAAAAATTGATGAGAATCGGACTGAAAATAAAGGCGCTATCCAACATTGAAATCTCAAAATTTCCCATTTAAATAACATTGGGGACTGAATAAAGCATTTGAAACGTCTGTTAATAATCAGCTGTAAATACGTTTAGTTATTGGCTATTAAAGATATTCGCATTATTGGATTGGTCGGATGTCATTGATTTAGAGCTAAAGTAACATTTGTACTGTATTTAAATAAATTGCTCGATTTCGAGCAACAATATACTAGTAAGTACTTAAATTGGCAAAGACGAAAAAAGAAATGACAATTAGGGTTATTGGAAATACAGTTTTCTACCCGATATAACTGTGCATCCCTCCCGAGACTATTTTGTTCTATTAAAAATCAACATGTGATAAATTTACATTAGGCTCATTGTTATTCTCACTAAATCAAAGTGTTCACCATGCCTCTAAAGCTCCTGTCGGAAGGAGATACCATCAGTATTGGTCGAGGGAGGGGCATTTCAAGCACGTCAAATGATTTCCTCCTGTCGACTTGAGAAGGTCGATACTAAAATGACGAATTAAACTTCAACCATCGGTTATTAAATAAAAAGTTTTTATTGTATACTAATGAGAAGCTAGTTAAACATTTTATTCCTCCCCTCTTTTAATCATTCGTCGAATAAGACTCGTCGTTAATTTTAGAGTCTGATAATTTATGACGATCAATTTCTTCTTTATTACTTCAGTCGGAGGTTTCACTCCAGCCGAGCCAATCGTAGTTTACTGTCTTTCGAAAGGACTCAGTTTAAAACCACTTAAATAAATTGCATCTGTGATTGAATTTTAAGCGTAAGCGTCATCCAAAAGTAAGGTATTTATTGTCTTGCGTTTTAGTTTGTTTGAATGAACTCACGTTTTGTTAATCTTGTGCGTTTTAATCTTGTGTTTCAGTGTCATACCAATGATTTTAAACTGCAGTTTTATCAGTATATCTCCACTTTTAAGTCCCTAAAATGTTTTTATTTTGTTTCTTCACGTTTGAGCAGTTTATTTAATAAGGCGATTTTCATCCCAATTTCGTAAATTTCGCATTTTTCCCCATCGGTAATTTTTTCTTTTGTGTTATTTTACTAAATCTCAATTTTTTCCTGTAGAAAAAGTTACTTTTTGTCAACGTTTTTTTTCCAAAATAAAATCATATACTAGATAATTATACTAGATATTGATCTTATACCAGATAATGATGAGTGTAAAAGACAATATGGCGACTAGTGGCTAAACAAACCATTTTAGGACATTATTGTGTTTGTAGGAACTTCTTGTTTATTTTAATGCATAGAAATAGAATACATCTTGAATTATTGGAACGTTATATCTGAAGACCCTGTATATCGTCAGCATCTAAACCTGTAAATACATTTAACATCCATACGAGTTAAACTTGGTAACATGGCAATATAAACCCTCAACTTTAATTCAATAGGGGTTAAACTCTAAATTAACATGACGATAGCTGCCAATGCGACAAAAACGGGAAACTTCCCCTCAGTGGTCGATAATAACGTTCTCTGGACTCACAACCGCACCTTTAAAAGGGGTGAAAGGCGGGGAGGTTGGGGGGGGGGGGGTAATGCAATATAGCCTGGCCAAATTGTTAACACCACTGATTGGTTCGGGATAAACGTTGTTTCATCCTTATCTGTTCAACGACTTTTTTTATTTCGTAGGATTATTTTGAACGTAATTAGTCCAAATTGTTCATAAAGTCAATTTTGAATATATTTAATTTAGTGATTTAGAAGTTGGGATACATGACAATTTTATTTGCATAATTTTTTGTTTCGTTATTTATTCTTCCGGATTGATGTATGTTATATGTTTGGCTGATAAGTGCTACTTTAGTTATAATGGTAATAAGTAAAAAATTGTAATGATTTATTTAAACAATTTTATTTTTTTTTCAAATTAACAACTTTTACTGGTCGAAAAAATAATGAAATGTTTCGAGTGGACCAGCTTATTTTGTATTCTCAATTTTTATTTTATCGTACTTTGAAAAGGAAATTTTTGAACAGTTTACAATAAAAATAGAAGGATTTGTGAACCTAGTATAACATAATTATTAAAATTAACATTTCTAATTCATCGCGATACCTATAACATACGTATGCTCCAATTTATAGTCTCTAGAAATCTCTCATCAACTTATTCGACTACAATATTTTAGTTGCTCTGGACCACCGAAACTTATAGAGTACTCTAGACAGTAGGTGACAACCGGGTGACAACAGCTGATTCCAAGGGAAAAGCACCAGATACGTAACATCTACTTGACAGATGCTATCAGAGAAGCACCAGCAATGTCACTTATTTTTTATTTGTTGTTGCTGTCACATAGGTACCTTATCAAATTTTTGGATAACCTCATTAATCTGGACCCAATTTGTAAAAAAATATTGTATGACTGAGACATTTTGTTCGTTGTGTTTTGCTACCATTTGTTATTTATTAATATTAAACTTTGGAAGCTTGTACAGCGTAGCCCTGGGGGCGATGTGGATTGTAATGGACATCTGGTCATTTACCTTTCTTAACGGTATGCACGGATTTATCCAACGATCCATTCAAGCTGAGAGAGAAAAGGAGGAGATGAAACATGGTTGGTTCAATAGAAGATTGTTCGATTTTATCTACGAGTTAAATTATTCTGAACGATCCTGCTCTTGATAAATCCCCCATAAAACATAATTTTTTGAATTCACTCACGCATGCTTAAGACATTATGAATTATTATTCTTTTATCATCCGGATAGCAAAAATAATTATTATTATCTTTACCTCGGAATCCATAGAACTAATTAACTTTTTCAATTTTTTAAACAAGTTCAGAGATAAAATTGATTTAAGCACGTTTTCCATCTAAACCGGATTTGTAAGCCTGAAGAAGCGTCACTAAGCTGCGATTAGTGGGAAATCAACCGACAAGATAAACTCAAACATCAAACGTGAACGTGGTATAAACTGGTTACCGGAATAATAGAGCAGAGGCTGATGTGAACCCCCCTCCCCCCACTGGGGAATTTTCGACATACAGTATACATTTTTATTGACAGGTACGTTATGGTTTTAGGTGTTTGCCACTTAAAAATTACAGCATATCCCGAAAAATACGAAAAAACCATGAAAAATATAAAATCTACTATCATCATTAAAATGATTCAGTTTCAAAAATCTTAACAGTTTTACTTGGCCAATTTTATTATTTAATGGGACGTTATGAAGCTCTCTACTTATAGATGTTTTATGGGAAAAGTAAATAATCTGAAATTCCATTTTAAATTCGCTGAGTACGCAGGTGTGCTGCGACGGGGTTATTTTAAAATCCTATGCGAATATGATTTGCCATTTTTTTCAAATTGGCAAAGACTAGTTAAGAGTCTGCAATACTCACCACCTTGGATTATTATTCCCATAAGACTAATGTTAAATTTGGAATGCTCATCACGCCTTTAATATTGGTCGCAAAAGATTACGCTTTATATCATTTTAAAAGGAATTTTAACAACAAATTAGGCTGTGAAATCAAAATCAGATTAAGAAGACAATGAGTGTGATGTATGAGATTAAAATATTTTAAAAACTCGTTCATCTTAAGACCAAAATTTTGAGAAAACTTTGTTTAGGCTACTTAAACAATCAATAATTATAACTCAATAATATATTTCATAGATATTAAAATTTCTTTTAAAATTACACAAAGGTGAATCTTTTTCGACCAATAAAAAAGGCGTAGAGGATGTTATTCCAACTTTTACACTAGTTTCATGCGAATAAAAATCCAAAATAGCGGGTACTGCAGACTCTTAAACTGAGGCGTGGTAGCCAACAGGAAATTAACGGTTAATATGTTCAGTGAATTCGCCTCCACAAAGTAAATTAATGAACGTTATTAATTTACATTCAACTCTGCGTCATGAATATGATATTTCATTCCACAAAAAAGGTCATATTTAATTATTTAATTATCAGCTCTATTGAATTAAGCGTGGTTGAAACACTAAATAATACCCTTAAACAGTTTTAAATTTATTACGTTGAAATTACTTATGGTAAATTACTTATCCTATACTATAATACGAGGAATATCTGAAGGGATGTGTGTTCCACGATCTCGAAATCTAGCTGTTAGATGTTGCTTAAAGTTTGCATTAAAGAGTGTTTTGGCCCAAAAATAAGTTTAGGAACAGCCTCAACCCCAGGAAAAATCGAATTTGGTCTAAAATTAAGTTTTAAAATTGTAATTTTTAACGTTAGTCTTATGGGTTGCTATTTTGGTAACGAAATAACAACGAAATGTAAACAAAAAGAAAGAAACATTAATGTTAAGCAGACTTTTCGAAACAGCTGTTATCTGTGAAGAGGTATCGTTGGTTGTTGGTGGAAATTTACCTTGACACTATAACAAAAGTGAATAAAAACTAACGAGCAAGGCTCGGTTAACCTGGTACTGGTAGGAAATTACACTACAATTTAGTTTTTTTTTTTTTTTTTTTATCAATTTATTAGTATTCTACCTCTATATTCTAAATTAACCATGCGAAGTAGTACTTAACTTATTAAGTTTTTAATTTATATATTATTTAATTTTTATTTCAACTATAATATTTTTGAAATTATAATTTTTAATAAGACGTTTTTCTTTAATACCAATATTTTGCTATTCAAACATATATTAGGGTATATAGATATTCTATAATATAATATAGAATATTCTTTTATTGCAATATAAAATGGAAACGTGTAGTTTAAGTATTGGCTGAACGCACTTGTATTTTGCCATTAATGCTAGACAAGTGATTTTGACCACATGAGCTTTAGGTTGAGCCTAATAGAGCGTGGTAGTGGACAAACACAAACACAAACAAGCGTCTGTTTGCAATATCCCCTATACATGTCCCTCCTGAGACACGAATACTCGATATGCGATACACACTTCGATATATCGATAGGTGGCAATCGAAATATTTTTACAAATTTCCCTTTTCTCTGATTGAAAATGCTTGTTTCTGAGGTATTTATAGGGGGTTTTAATGACATGACCAGCTTTATATAAAATGAAAGTACTACAATGGTCTGAAAACCTCGGGTTTTCGTTTCAATTTCGTATTCAGTCTCGTTAAATAGACAGGTTATATATTTAAATGCATTTAAGAACACTAAAACTAGACTATAAAAAGGGTACACAGAGAATAGATGATTAATGGTACAATGTATATATAGTCAATGATGACACGCAAGTTGGTTGATTTCAAATAATAAGAGTCTCGGAACTAGCAAAGGTTTTTTTTTAATTGATTACTCCCCTATTTTGAAAAATGTTTCAAACTTGATTAAAAAAAATAAACATAGTGTTTAAAATGGAACAGGATTCATAAGATGATTTCTCAAAAACGGTATCAATTTATTGGTTAAGCCCTTTATTGGTTTAAAATCAATTTTAGATAAAAAAAACCTATATTCTTTTAGTTTTAGTGACTTTTTCTATGGGAAATTAAACATTACGAAAGTTTAAAACACTCGGTGAAATCTGGATTTCAAGCTAGAGGAGAGCTTCTACACTTGCGATACGTTTTAGCTCAATGTCTCGTGAGCGGTGAAGTGGTGCGTCCAAAGTATAAGTGGAGCTTCAGATTGAAACATTTATTCCGACTCGAGAATTCCATGAGTTTTGTATGTAGACGGACGGTCGCGGGTATAGTTAGCAAAGGTCACTCACTTGGTCTTTGTTTGTTACACTTGTTGTTACTTTGTTTGTCTTTGTTTGGTGCCGATGCATAGTTTATTTTTAACGAGCGCTAAATTGTAAGCCTAGGGCGACATGAAAGTTTTACGAGATTATTATACGTTTCTTGCATTATTAAAAATATCAAGAGGTATCCACGTTAAACGGAGTAACTAGGTGATTTGAGAGTCTCTTTGTCGTATTAAGAAAAACTATTATTAAAAATTACCCATTAGTTCATTCTAATCTTTAAGGTTTGATTACGTAAATATATTGTATTAGAGATCGAATACTGGCAGAAATTCGACCTAAATTTAGTTAATATGGACCCAATTAATTTAAACATTTAATTACTTAAATATCTGTTTTTCATGTTTTGTTAAAGGTTTACGAGATACAAATATTTCTTTAATTACATGGTACTAACAATATAATTCGTACTTAGAACCAACTTTGAAAAAATATTGAATTTATATATTTTATATTTAGTTTTAAAAAAGCTTACCAACTACCTTGATAAATAAAATCCTGTAATTACTGTTTTTACTTTATAGTTATGATATATTTTTCCGGGTCTAGTGAAGTGAAATTAAATGGCCGATAAAGGAAAGCAGAAATCCTACTTTATTCCGTAGTAGAAGAGAGGATTTACTCTAAAGTAAATGCCGCAACTAAAGTCGAAGTCGGAGCGGTAATTTAGGTGTAGTGTCAAGTCTGATAAGAAGGTTCTTTGTCAATCAAGTGTCGACCTCCTCACAGATTTCGCTGGATTGCCAAGATAAGGCTTCGTCGTACATGAGGCGACAGTGCTTCCTCGATCATTCAAATCTGGATACAAGTCAATACTATAAAAATTCCTACTTTCCACCAAGATTTTAAATCGCCTGTGCTGCAATATTTTTCAGAACAGCTGGGGTTTTTAATGACGACATTTTAGAATTGGCAATGTTTTGTTTGATACCGAACTGTCACACGGACAAAATATTTGTTTGGGATTCTTTTTTACACTGTGTTGTATCAGTTAAGTTTTTGCTAACGTGTTGGAGTTTTTTTTCTTCGAGATTTTCTCCAGTACTTAGTGATCTTGCATAATCTCACATGGGATAATATTTGTGATAGTTTGTACGATGAATATTCCGTTAGTTAAAGTGAAAAAGTGGCAAAGTTGTCCTGAAAAACTTCCCTCGATGTTTCAGTGAGTAAAAGACTCTTTTTGATTTTACTAGGTATTAAGTTAAATATCTCAACCAAAAGACTGATCGGAGTGCACAAAGGCACCCTTTAAAATAAGTTGGACACATAATACGTCTAAATATTCCTACATTAATGGGCGTAATAGTGTGCGTTCCTTTCCTACTGTATGTAATTTGTTTAACATTTCAAATAAGTTACCTCTATCACTCCCTGGAAGACTAGATCTTCCAGTGATGGGCCCAATGAATTAGTGTTTACGTTGTGCATGCAAAAACTTTTTCTCATTTTTGCCATAAACTACGTTGTAACTATGACATCCAATTTTTATTTTTGTATTTTGGACAACTACTTTAGGGAAGGGCTATTAAGGCCAGAAGTACTGAAATGCCTATGTGTTTTTTTCAATTCTCACAAGAAACATACTTCTTTACTGAGTTATTTAATATAAAATATTATGAAAATTCAATGCTTATTACAGGCCTACTTCAATCTTTCATCGTATAAAAAAGTTATAAAAAATTACAGTTAGAAATCAACGTAGATCGTCAGAGTAAATTATTTCATACTTTAAGTTAAAAATAAAAATTAGATGGTATCATAATTTGAAACTGTAAGTTATTGTTGTACTATGAGAAATTACGTAGAATGCCTCCTCACAGATAGAGCTCAGTAATTGTCATAGAGATTTGACGTTCGTTGGTTCGATTGATAGCTCGTGCAGACAAATCCACCTTTTCTCTCTATTAAAAGTAAAATAAACGGTACCAGTTAACTGACACATACTTTCTCCCAACAATATAAAAAAGGTGTCAAAAGCTCCAAACATTAATGTCTTTATGAATCAGTCGGATAGCTACCAGCTGAGCAGCGCTCGTTTGACCCTACGCGCGTCTGTGACTTTTAACAACGTACTGCGTTTACCGCTAAACGAAAAATTGAATTTTCTCCGCAACCACTTGACGTAGAGCAATAATTTAAAATCCTGGATTATTTAGTTTTTTGAGCTTGATTTAATGGTGATAAGTAAAATTTATTTCGAGACAACAGCTATTTTGAAAATTCAAAAAATTGATTTTTGAAACACTTTTTACTCTATAACTTTTGAACGCGCATTTTCTCGGAGATGCAGGTGGTGTCATTTTATTCACCATTTTAAGCTTAATAAACCACAAAATTTTAATCAAAATCGTTAGAGCCGTTTTTGAGAAATTTTGATTTTTGACGATTTTTGAGGGTTTTTGGGGGTAAACTACCCTTAAAAATCAAAAATTCAAAAAAATGAAAAAAAACGCCTGGAATTATCGTGGGTTTGGACCTACGTACCAAATTTCACCAAAATCGGACCATTGGGGCATTCTCTAGCTCTGTATACATCCTGACACACATACACACATACACACACACACACACACACACACACACACACACACACACACACACACACACACACACACACACAGACATCACTCCGAAAACCACTTTTTTGGACTCAGGGGGAACCAAAATGGATAAATCCACCAACAACTCAAATTCGAAAATTTTGACGAAAACAATACTTTCTCCATATACTATGGTATAGGGGGAGAAAGTAAAAATTGGCCCAATAAAAATAGCAAATCTTTCTTATACTCTTTGTAAACGCTCTTTGTCCCGGAAAAATTTCTTTTTTGACAGGATTCTTTATTTGTTGCCGATAATTTTGATTTTTGGCCATTGATCTGGACCCAATTAGTAAATATTTTATATCTGAAAAAGTCTGTTTCTTTCCTGGTTAGAAACAGGAATTTGTTTTTACCACATTAACAGCTGTGAGCTGTCTAATGATTTATTCAATTCAACTTCTTCCATAATATTACCTAACATTGACACTTTGAAAGCCCTGGGGACCGATTTGAATTACAATGTGATTCTGCTAATTTGCAAGACGATACCTTTCTAACGGCGAGCGCAAATTTCTCCGCCGATTCCCACAAGCTAAGAAAAAAGAGGAAAAGAAACATTCCTGCCTGTTTATTATCTAGTGGGGCATCCCGAGTGCTTTGATACTCTAAAATAACTGTAGAAATATTGCTTTTTACTTAATATCGTCTTTCCTTCTTTCTCCTCTTACAAATTAAACCTATCGCCACTATTTCCTCAACTGATTTCTTTTGACGGAACGGAAGGTGCGGTTGTCCGGAACCCCTTCCGTCAGTGGCGCCCTAGTAAGGGGCAAGGCCAGATCAGCGTGTGGGCCAACCGCCAACGGTTTCGTTTCATCTGTAGTTTTGTAGTAGTAATTATCAGATGGAACGTGCCGTCCACGTGGTGTATGTAAACACGCCGATGGCGCTGCCAGCGGCCACCACTCGCACTATCGCCACCGCCAGCGCTCCCGTTGTGTCGTCTGCTGTCTGTGTCAGTCAGTGTTGTGAGGTGGTCCTGTCTGTTGCAGCGCGGACGTAGCGTTCCCGTTCCCGCGCCCGCCGCCTCCGCCTCCGCTGCCCCCGACGCCGTGGTGCTCGCCCTCCGTCGTCTCCCACCTCGCCCTCATGGCCAAGACCATGGACCTCCCCCCGCCCCCCGACGGCGGCTGGGGGTGGGTCGTCGTCTTCGCCTCCTTCATGATACACATCGTCAGTGAGTATATATTTATTTTATATCAAAACTGACATCTCACTAAGATAAGTGTAATTTGACCCTAGAAAATTAAATAAATAAATCTTTACTTTCTGAACAATACCTATACAGTTTTACAAAGTTGTAATACAAATCCTAGGTTAATTTACAATAAACCAGACTGGCCTCCAATCAAATATAAAATGATGGTTCATGAATGAGTGCCCCTAAGACAAAATGTCCGTTTAGGGGTTCCTTTACAAATTTATTAAATAAATTTCATTAAAGTTCAGGAGCTACTAATTAAAAACGTTATAAGTTCTGTGAACAATTCATTGTAAACAAGTTTTTATAAAATCATGCGCTCTATATAAATATATAAGAAATAGATAATCAACTGCTACATCAACCTACCCCTAAGAAAAATAAAAGGCCCATTAAATTAGTTTTAGAATAGCCTTCCTGTGTTATAAAAAAGTGACAAGTTGTAATCTAAATAGTAACAACTTATTCTGATAGCAGTACACGAAATAATAATTTGAGGTATCTTTGCTATCATTTGATCGTCATGTCCTTTGATCGTAGAATTAAAAGTCGATCAATTTGTAAAACGATCAAATGTCATGTTAATAAAATGACGGGCCTTCTTCATTAATAAGAAAATTTTCTAAAAAGTATGCTACACTACAGTTTCTGGGGGTCAACCATTTTTAATCGACAAAATATTTGGTCATTTTACAAATTGGTCGACTTTTTGAATAATATATCTAAATAAAACCGGTAAACCAACTGATTGACATGTGACTTGGTAGTATGACCATTTGCGCGACTTTAAATAATTAATTAATGATAATACGTAAAATAAGCCGTATTTGTTCAGTTCCTTCAATATTTTATATTTTCCTGATTTGCTCGATTACGTAATGTCACGTAGATGTTGTAAAACTAACTAGGAGGACCGTGATCAAATTGCGTACTTTGTAAAATATTTTTCTGTTTGTGAGAAACTCACCTACAGTAGAGTCCAAAGGGATTACCATATATGACTTCTCAAACAATGGTCAAGTTCACGTTCATCCACCGCAATCCACCGCAACCGGGATAGATTATCACGTGATTCTAGTGACGTCATTTTGCTGCCGTCTCATGAACCCACCGGGATTTTGATTGTTTGCTTCTATACCAAACAGGCGTTGTACATTCTCAACAACACGTCTTTATATGAAGATATGTAGATATATTAACGTAAACATACTGAGATTTCAATTTCTGAGGTTTCATATTGAACATTCCGTGTCGACAGTAAAGTCACGTGATGCCATTAGTGGATCATATCGCCCTACTTCTTTAACATTTAATCTGCATGAAACCAACATACGTACGAGCTTTTGGTTGCAAGGTATATCAAGCATCAATAGTCATAA
This sequence comes from Neoaliturus tenellus, assembly GCA_030545055.2. Classification (NCBI taxonomy): domain Eukaryota; kingdom Metazoa; phylum Arthropoda; class Insecta; order Hemiptera; family Cicadellidae; genus Neoaliturus; species Neoaliturus tenellus. The sequence continues at coordinate 42,770,167 of CM061536.1, forward strand.
ATTACCAGGGGAAAACGATATTTATTTATTTACTTGCTTGCTTAAAGGTATATTGTGTAAAGCAATTCTCAAACACATGTAATAGACTACTAAGTTTTTATGCAATGTCTTGCGGGGTGAAATGTTTCTATGTGCGAACACTATAATTAGCTATTTACATTTCATAATTTGACCTCAAGATTTTTCACAAAGGAATACTGTAAATAGTATAAAATGCTCGATACAATGTTTTAAAATATTGTTAGTCAACATGTTTGAAATACATATGCTAATAAATTTAAACCATAGTCATGAAAATGTATTTTAAAAGTGTATTTTGAAGAGTAAGTTCATTGTTTAGATACAACAACAGAGCAAAAACTTTAAATTTGGCCTACCACCAAACTTGATAGGGAGAATCTAAAATGTTGCTCAGACAAAAGTTTGTTTACGTATAATCTTTAATTGTATTGTACTAAAATACAGTACGATGCAGAATTTACATGGAGCAAAAAAACTTAAAAGTCAAATAATTAAGAAAAGGAGTGTCGAGAGGAAGAAGTTTGCTATACAAATTTTAAAACCGTCGCTCAAGAGGGGAAGTTTAATTGAAAACGAAAATGTCACAACTAGTTTGATTTCCTCTGAGTCACTTTGCTTTATGTTGCATCGACCTTAATTCAACTACCATCCAAGACTACATTTGGACCTGTTCATTTTTAAATATAATTGCCGATTATAGACCCCTATATTTAGAGCAATTTATTTTAATTTAATTAAATGGTAACAAAATTTATCTATCTAAATACAAAGATGTAATTGAATTAATAACCCATTTGCGTGATTCTGTTGCGACTATTTTTGTATAATGCAAATTGGTAATGATATCTTTCCAATATATCTTCGATTTAGTAAACACCTGAATTAGCCTACACATGTTCACAAAAAAACACTGAATTTAAAATTATGGAACTGAAAAATTTGAATGGGTTATAATTACTAATGTAAGAAAGAATTAATATTTTTTGGGAGCATTAAACATGTAAAGACATGGGTTAAAATTCTTTTTAGTTCAATAGTTTGACATTAGTAATTAAAACCCCTTCAAATTTTTCAGTTTCATAATTTTAAATTCAGTGTTTTTGCTTACGCTGTATTTGTTCAGTTCCTTCAATATTTTTTAACTTCCTGATTTGCTCGATTACGTAATGTCACGTAATGTTGTAAACATTTGAATGACAAATAGTGCAACACTGAAGAGTCAACAGCTGATCGTGCACATGTGTTTCCATTGTTGCACAGGTGTTCGGTGACGTTGGTGGGCAGACGTACCTATAATGTGCACACGTCACTATCGCATTCAAAGTCAAGGTCACCCTACGTTCATGATAAACTAATGTAACCTAGTTACTTGTACCGTATCGTGCTTTTTACGCATTTAATTTCGTTGCTTCGCATACGTTTCAGTATTTTGAAATTATTATAAAAGATTTTCGTAAAAGTATACGAGTAAATTTTAAAAAATATGCGGGAGTTTTATTATATTAGTTTAACTGTTCCCTTGAGGATTTTCTGATTAAACATTACATCACTATAAATTACACATACTTTGTTTCACTTCATGCTGTTTGATATTTTAAAATAATGTTTCCATTACAAAGTGATAAAAATTTTCATTGTAGCAACTTATATGAATCGTTAAAAGTCATCTGTCTCTTTGACCGATGCCATAAGGCCTATATATACAACAATAGTATATTTCGTTACAAGGGCCAAATTGGGTTTTTGCCGGCCTAAAGACCGTGTTCAATTTCGAGACGAAGTCGAAAACTTGAAACGATCGAGAGCAGGCAGAACATTGTTGGCCCAGTTACGAACGATATTTTTTCATCACACTACACAATTCAATAAATTATAAACAAATGAAAAAATATATATTTTCGTTCATAACAAACGAAACACAATCTCTACTAACCTAGCGAGATGTAGGCCTACTACGTGATGTTTCTAATTACTAGGCATCCACTTCACATCAGCTAAGACCACCGAAACTAGAATATTCTAACGGTAAGTGACGACTACAGCTGATTCCAAGGGAAAAGCACAATTTTCCCATTTCTGCCATGTACGTCATATGTTTTTGACAGTCGCTATCAGCTGAACTAACCATGAAAGACGTCACTGATTTGTTATATTCTAGATTTCTTTGCTACCCCTTCCATTGCCGCCCTAGGCCGAGAAAACAGGTGTTTCGTTGGTAGAATTGAGGGTCGAAAACTGGTGATAAGCCTATCGATGAAGTGTTATGAAAAAGTTATTTCTATAATTTTTTTTTGCCAGTAATCATGTGTTTTGGATGAATTAACAGATTAAATTGAATACAATTTAATCTGTATAGTTATCCACATGTATGTCAATTTTATTGGCATACATATGTACAAACATGTATCCCAATAAAATTGAGTTAACATCACAGACTCTAAATTGACCTTTAAATACAGAGGACTCAAACCACAATGGCTTTAGTCAAGTATACCTTTCTGTCGTTCCAATAGACTACAACATTAACAAATACATACTATAAAGTCCATTCATAAGCGAATCCCAATAATCCCGTGAACGATTATTGCGTCGTAATAGAACATCCACGTTGTTTCCGACTGCGTAAAGTCCTCCGTATTGAACACGCCGGCTGATAACGCGCGATAACAGCTGATAAGGCGATACCGACTTCTCATCCATCAGGACGCGGGCTGCTGATAACAGCGGCGAACAGAATGCTGTTAACCACTGTTTGGTTTGCGTCACATCAGTCACGGTGGTGTCAGTGAAATGTTCCGCGCTATCTACAGCCGTATCGCGAAGTCATCCAGTAAAACATGTCCATTCCAATAATTCAGCCTTAATTTTCGATGTAAAAATACTTAAATTTTAATAACTACAAACATTTTTTCCATTAAATTGTTGAACCTTGGATCAGAGCTACTTTTAAAATCAACAATGGAAAAATTTAAATGATTAATATTTTTATGTTTTGATTGGCAGTTTGCAGTTATTGATTAGGCCTACTCTAATTTTGTAAGCTAATAGAAATTGTTGATACATGATTAGGCCTATATCATTGACTTTGTACACTACGTGAGTACACGTTAGTGTACATAGTCAATGCCTATATGATCTTTTATTGCTGATTTGAAATTACTGTATTTTTTAGTTTAAATACTAGAATGTTCGTTAAACTTTATGAAATGTGGTGGAATGTTCATACCTGACGTCGTTATTGTGTTATAATAAATTAATAATTTATTAATTTAATGAGCCCAAAATATCATCCAAAACATCAAACTCCCCACCCCCATGCAGGCATTTACACCCCCAAAAACGCTCTAAAAGGTTGTTTTTACCACGATTTTCAGACATGCTAATAGTGTAATACAGTATAGTTTTTATAAAAAAAAACTTGGGTTTGTCTCACGACAAAGTGTACAAATTTTCGTTATACCAGACCTTTGCTTTGTCTTATAGCTTTTTAACGTCACCAAATAAACACAAAAAGACATCACTCTAAAAATTATTTTTTAGATAAGGTATGACTAAAACTATCATTTGTACTATCAACAAGAGTTTTGTCAATTTCAGTATTTTGGTGCGGTAACCAATACGTTTTAAGGTGGTGGGTGGGGGTTTCAATCTCAATCAAATTAAACCAATAATTCTCCCGTTTAATATTCTAGAAACATTATTTATGTTTTAGTAGGTTTTAGTCCTCCCAGAATATTTACCAGCAACATTACTAAACATTGCACTATAATTATTTCATTGTTATTCACCAGCACAAGTTTACATTGGACCTAATGTTGATTTTCGACGTTCTGTGTATTCTGCAGTTTAGTTGATCGCGTCGAGAGATGCCCTTGTCAATGTTAAGCGGCCTGTTTGAACGGTTCAGCAAACATCCTATGTTTATGTTTAACTGCAAAGGTCTTTTTCCTTCGATTATCTCATACTATAGTTACATTTTGTTTTATCACTAGTTTAGTTGTTATTCAGATGTAAAAAGCGTTTATATTTGTTTTTCGGCGAATAGGGGTTATGTAACTTGATACATTGAAAAAGCAGTTTGAGTCTTGTTTGTAAAAAAACAGTATTGAAAAGCAGTTTCTCATATCGTTTGGAAACGTTGACAACCCGGTCGGACAAAGACTTGTAAAAAAGTTGTCGATCGGTTCAATCGAGCGAGCAAGCGGCGATTAAAAAGTTTTTGCACGTCTTTGGCGGTTCATTCTCTTGGAATGCAATAAGGGAACAAATATTCATTAACCTCATTCCAAGAAACCGATACTGGATTGTCGCGGAATTTTTGCAATCTGGTTTTATCGGGGTACAATTGTGACAGTACTCGCTTACCGAGTCGAAAGCGTACCGTAAGGAATTTGTTGTGAGTCTTGGATCGCTTTTAGGACACCCAGTTTGAGGTTGAGCTTCAGTTAAAGATTTAGTTACTTATTTTATGCATGTCTGAGTATGATTTGTAAAGTATTCAATGAAAACGCACAACAAGGGAAGTTAATTCTGAAAAATGAGTTTAGCCTTAGTTAAAATCCCCCAACTACATTTTCGCAGCTCATTTATGCCAATATTATCTACAATATTTTATGTAGATTTTTAATGAAAATTCTTATTTCGATGGAAATTACCTAAACTTTTGCAGTCATTAGGCAAAAAAATATATAAACTTAAATACTGTATAATTGAACATCCACCGAACTCAAAAAATGAATACAATTTAGTTCAATAAATGTTCTTTAAATTTGAAAGAAATAAAATTGTTGCAGTTTTTATTTCCGAGAGTCAGAGTAAGATTTACCATTCAATATAAGCCAAAGCCCCGAAGTCCAAGCGTTTTGAGACTACGGATCAATTTGTTCTACGAAATAACGTTGGTAAATCTTCTTAAAACTATCTCAAAACTTTAACTTGCTAGGAGACCGAAAAATTACTTAATTTACTCTCAGGGGACTATAAACTAATTAACACCGACAATAGAACCTAGTTACTCGCTTCTGTGTTAATAGCTTCTTGGTCGCCTTTCCACGAAATAGATCAATTAACAATTAACCTAATAATTAACCTGAGTTTTGCGATATTGTACAGAGGTAAAAACCAGAAAAAAACTGCTTTTATGTTTTTAAGGTAATAAGGTGTGGTACAGAAATTTTAAGCAACTACACTAAAAATTTCAACAGGATACAATTTTATAAAGATTTTCTTAGCTGACTTAACTGTGTCTATTATAATAAGTTCGTGTTGTTGTATTATGAAGCCAGCCTTCTTATTCACTTTAAATATCTTTTTAGGTAATGTTCAAAAGTACACCCCCCTAATGTGACCGGTTTTATTGGAAATTAATTTTATACTGTCCTAAACTTTATTTAGACACACAATAGTACAAGTAAGTAGTTTATCAGTTACCATTCATTAGACCATGGTGAGTTATGTTTGCAAAATTAATCGACCCTGCATAGCAGAGTCCTGGGCGATGAGCTATTTTAATTAAACGAAAATTTCAACTATCCATTTTGATATGCAGGACCGGGAGGTTTTGATTTAATTCTTTGCTGCCACTTGCATTTAAAATGTCAAGATTTCATCCTCTGGCGTTTTAATGAAATTTTGCTTAAACTTTAGCTAAGTATTTAGTTTCCTGAAAAGGTTAAGTGCATAAATTTCACACTAATAATTATTTTTACAGAGTGAGGACACATTCTAGTGCACATAACTTCTGTGTAGAATAAAAATGTCAACCGCTTTAGTCGCAAAAGTTTAATTTCGCACGGAAGCTGAACGGCGAGGACGCTCGAGCCACTTCCGAAGTGTAAAGAGATCAGGAAATGAAGTTATCTCTAGTGTGAGGTCGATCCTCAGGGAGGGGAGTCGCGGCCGAAAATACCACACGACCACAACAGTCTGGGACGATGACCGGCATATCTGTAATGACACGGTGGCACTTCCGCATGGCCTAGAGCTTGACATGTTTGTCTACTTTTTGAACCAAGAAAAAATATTAAACTAAATATGTTTTTTTTTTTTGTAAAGAATAGGAATTTGGACAATTTTTTCTAGATGTTCATGAGGTTTAAAACATACAGGGTGGATACAAGTTTGGAAACGATATAATATATGTAATAGTATTTAAGTAATAAAAATGAAACCTTGCAAATTGGTTTTCAGTGACAAAGTCTACTTAATAATTTACTTTAACTTCCAAGAGAGGACGGTCTACAAAGAGTCTGAAGAAAATCTTAAACGTAAGCTTAGATCAATATGTACATCAAATTAAAGGTTTCTAAGAAAAGGGAAAAATGCCGCAAACCCGGCCACAAAAGGATGACCGAGTCAAAAATAGCATGCAATCAAACTTTGTATTAAAATCATATTCATGAAAACAAAATATGCAATAATTCCCGATACACACGACCTTTTGAGGTCGGGTTTGTGGCGAATAGCTCAGAATGCAAAACCCTTTTAAATGATGTATCACTGACGACTTCCACAAGGGGACGTCCCTAAAAAAGTCTGGGTAAAAACGTCATTGGCCTACGCCATGTCATGCATAATTTTAAAGGGCTTTGCATTCTGAGGAATTTTCCACAAACCCGACCTCAAAAGGTCAGTGTATCGGGAGTTATTGAATTTTTTTCAGTAATATTATTTTAATGCAAAGTTTGATCGCCAGCTATTTTTGATACGGGGTATCCTTTTGAGGCCGGGTTTGCGGCATTGTTTTTATTCTTAGAGATCTTTAATTTGATGTGCACCTATGCTTATGTTTAAGATTTTCTTCTGACTCCTTGTGGACCGTCCCCCCATAAAGATCCAAGGACACCAAGTACTTAAGGAAGTAGACTTTGTCACTCAAAATAAATTTGCAAAGTTTTAGTTTATTACTTGAACACTTTTTAAGATATATCGTTCTTAGAATTTTTCCACCCTGTATATAGATTACAGAATGGAGAGAGACAGTTCTAATGCAACAATTTTGTAATTCCAAACACAAGCCAAATCATATAGTTTTATTCTCTATTAAATAGGTTATATATAGGAGAATGGTATTATAAATTTTCATTCTGAATTGCTAACAGAAGTATCATACACGTACTACGATTAACGGAAACTCTTAGAACTTCACCTTATTTTTTTCCTTTTTTAGATTATACAATGCAGTTTTTAACATTTTATTGGAAAGCGTATTCATCATATTCATTTAAAAAAAATTTCTCTACTCAAATACATTATGGACGCACGAAAAAGTTTAACAGGCGAAGAAACTGGCATGAAAGTCAGAGAATGCAAGATTCAACCTATTGTGACACCCGCGGAGTTTTCACGTGTCGACTGGAACGGAACTAACTTTATAATGGGCTCGTGCACGAGACTTATCAAGCCAACTGCGTCGTATCAACTTGATAATCCTGCCACTGATATCAAAAGTTTGCGTTCTGCTACTGAAATTATCTTTAGTCAAATATTATTTTAGGCAAGAAGTCTTATTAAAATTGCAATCTTTAATCATTAAAAAAGTCTGTTCATAGACAGAGTGATAGGTGTCAGGGAATTACAAAGTGTATCTAGAAGTGTCAAGTGTACACAAAGTCCGGCGCTATCGGTTGGCGAGGGGCCCTGGGGCGCCGCCAGCGGTGGAGGGGCGCCACGTGCTGACATCGGCGCTTTCTATGACATTATAAACAAACCCTGTGCAGGGCGCCGCACAGTGCAGGGGCGCCACATGGTAACATCGGCGCCCTCTATTAGTACATACACTGTGTGGGGCGCCATGCAGTAAAGGGGCGCCACATGGTAACATCGGCGCCCTCTATTAGTACATACACTGTGTGGGGCGCCATGCAGTAAAGGGGCGCCACATGGTAACATCGGCGCCCTCTATTAGTACATAAACTGTGTGGGGCGCCATGCAGTAAAGGGGCGCCACATGGTAACATCGGCGCCCTCTATTAGTACATACACTGTGTGGGACGCCATGCAGTAAAGGGGCGCCACATGGTAACATCGGCACCCTCTATTAGTACATACACTGTGTGGGGCGCCATGCAGTAAAGGGGCGCCACATGGTAACATCGGCGCCCTCTATTAGTACATACACTGTGTGGGGCGCCATGCAGTAAAGGGGCGCCACATGGTAACATCGGCACCCTCTATTAGTACATACACTGTGTGGGGCGCCATGCAGTAAAGGGGCGCCACATGGTAACATCGGCGCCCTCTATTAGTACATAAACTGTGTGGGGCGCCATGCAGTAAAGGGGCGCCACATGGTAACATCGGCGCCCTCTATTAGTACATACACTGTGTGGGGCGCCATGCAGTAAAGGGGCGCCACATGGTAACATCGGCGACCTCTATTAGTACATACGCTGTGTGGGGCGCCATGCATTAAAGGGGCGCCACATGGTAACATCGGCGACCTCTATTAGTACATACACTGTGTGGTGCGCCATGCAGTAAAGGGGCGCCACATGGTAACATCGGCGCCCTGTATTAGTACATACACTGTGTGGGGCGCCATGCAGTAAAGGGGCGCCACATGGTAACATCGGCGCCCTCTATTAGTACATACACTGTGTGGGGCGCCATGCAGTAAAGGGGCGCCACATGGTAACATCGGCGCCCTCTATTAGTACATAAACTGTGTGGGGCGCCATGCAGTAAAGGGGCGCCATGTGGCGACATCGTTGACCTCTACCACAACATACATTGTGTGGGGCGCCACCTGCAGTTTCGGGGGCGCTGCGCAGTGAAGGGGCGCCACATGGTGAAATCGTTCATTCTTCCAAAACGTAAACCAACAATGTGTGAGGGTAGCCTATATTTTTGTTATGCAGTTTATTGTCAAGAAATTGGACATTGCATGGATATAATGGTTACGAAATCCAAATAGGCTACAGTAGAGTTAAAATATGGTCATTCTTTTAGCTTCCTAAAACTATTTTTACCTGAAATAATTCGTGAAAAGATTCTAAGCATCCCAATAAATTACAAATATTTAGTAATCTTAATGTATCTTAAGTATGTTTTTTCTGATACAGAAATCTTTTCCATATACTGTATACCATGTATCCGTTGATTCAAAGTACTGCAAATGTATAATATTCTCGGATGTTTTCGATCAACGAATAGAATCCATAATCAACCCACGTGCATTTTAAGTCATGAATATTGATGGTAATATTCAGCCAAGACTTGACGACAATCACTGATAACCAGGACCGAGTTCCATATTTATCACAAAATCCCACTCGACAGTTCTGTGATATGAAAGATTTACTCCTACTCCATTGTTACTTCGACTTGAAACGTGGGTTTCTCGAAGCAAGGTTGTTTGGTGTTACACAATAAATTTTCTACGAATCACACGACTTGTTTAATCGATGTTTTTCACGGTTTAAAATTATTCAATGCGTTCTGTGTACAATAAGCTAAAAATTAACTAGCAATGCGTTACTCTCAAAAACGTTTTGGCTTCATTACAATTGAAAATTATGAAAAGTGATTACTTTTTATTATTTTTACGACAGTTGCAATAAGCATGATATTAGGAGTACAGTAACATCATAGAGTGGTACATTATTAAATCAAATTCAAACCCGATGCTTAATGAGGACTTAAACGTACAGGAATTCTCACCGAATGATCATGGACAGGTCATTATGTGAAAATTGGCGCTACAAAAAACAGAAATAGGTTATATATTATAAATAACTTGCATGAATAATTCGAATTTCCTCTTTCCAGGACAGTAACTAACTAGCTCCCCGTCGTGGTTGGTATTTCACAATATCAATTTACGCTTTAGAATGCCACTAACACCCTCTGCCCTCCGAAGCCAAAGTAGTCGCAGTTAAGCCAAGCGTCCGAGTAAATGATAAATTGATTTCCTAAAATGGAATTTAAAATCTGTTTCCAACGCTCGTCAATCACTAGAATTTGTTATTGTTCACTTTCGTTTTCGACTTATTCTTCGTCTGGTAACTTAATTTCACTCACCAGAGCTAACAAACAAATACCATTAAATTAACTTTACTCCGCATTTATTATAGTGAAATCGAATAAATATAATATGATATATAGGTGCAATACTGTAATTTAAAGTATGAGGTTGTTTTAGTTTTAGCACAGAAAAATTCCTTTTTCCAATTGAAAAATTACTTTTTTAAATTGGAAGTTTAATTCAAAGAAGTGAACCGAGGTCAAACTCAAAGCTTTTACAATAGTGAAATTCTCCTCAAACATCTCACATCTGATAGGCTTTTTTGTTTAACTACAAAGTTCGTTTACATGCGATTTAGTTATAACCAACGTCAAAGAATTAAAATGATTGATCTCTGCCCTTTTCCGAAGACTTTTTTCACAACTGCTGAATGTGCCAATTACCAGCAATTCTAAATATGTAGTTATATTTGGAATTTTTCTATTCCAAATATAAAGGTAAGCTACAATTATTAGGTATCTGTGATACAAAACACATACACAAATGTACTTTGGAATGCTCTTCATAGTTTCTTCATAAATCATCTTTTTGCAATCTTTTTGCAACTATTTGGAGATGATATTATTTTAGTAAAAAGCAAGAGGCTGACTAAAAACTATCTCAGACTGTATGCCTACCTTTAAGAGTCTGCAGTACCTGCCACCTTGGATTTTTATTCCTATAAGACTAATTTAATTTAAACGCCCGCTACGCCTTTGATATTGGTCGAAAAAAGATTCATATTTATGTAATTTTAAAGAATATTTTAATATCTAGGGTGCTATAAAATAAAATAAAAAATCATAATTATAAAACGATTTATGAAGAACTATAGCATACTGAAAAACTTGTCAATCTTCGAACAGAGAATGTTGAGAATACTTTTTTGAAGGATATTTAAATATCCTTCAAAATAATAAAAAAATGTTAATCTTTTCGTCCAACATAAAGGTGTAGCGGACGTTTCCAATTTAACATTAGTCTTAAGGGAATAAAAATCCGAGGTAGCTAAAACTGCGGACTCGTAGTTCTTTTAGCCCCCGTCACTGTTTAAATGTGATATTCATTATTAAATCATTCAAAATTATATAAAATAATTTAAAACATCATCAATGAGGCACTCTGGAAACCGCTTTCAATTATTAATACAGATAGCAAATGCACGTCAACTTTGAAGTAAAATGATGGGCGGAATTAACTTATTCTAACTAAAGCTTCTTTGTTCAAAGTTCCAATTCGTGGAGGATTAAGTTTAAAATAGTTTGGAATTGGTGATAGAATCTTTTAAGCCTAGAACAATAGTATTCGGGACAGTGCGGGAACTATAGTCGTTGAATAGGGGCCGTCCATAAATTACGTCATCGCTTTTTGGCCATTTTTGGACCCCCCCCCTCCCTAAAATCATCCTACCATCATGATTTGTCTGACCCCGCCCCCTCTCGGAAAAATGACGTCATTTTTAACAAACTTCCCCTTTAAGTAAAAATAATGCTTTTTAAACGCTACATGAAAAACTAAAAAAAAATACCGATCAAATCTGAATTTACCTTCACAAATAAAGCCAAAATGACGCCTTAAAATAGTCTAATGTATTTTTTAGATAATTATTTTATAATAGTTAAGTTGTGTTAGAATTTATCATTGTTCTACTGTTAAAATTGGTATTAAACATTATATTTAAAATGACGTCATATCAAAGCCGACTCCCCCCCCCCTTGCACATCACCTTAACGTAATTTTCAATCTGGACCCCCCCCTATTTTCAGATGACGTAATTTATGGACGACCCCATAGAGAATTTAGAGGGATTCTCTTAATTTTGTCCTTGAATTTAAACAGAAATCTTTAATTTTTTAATGGTACCTGGAAACCAAAACAAAAACTCAAAATGTTGAAGTTTTATTATATTTTACATAATTTGTTTATCAACGAAATTGTTAAAATTCAAAAACAAAAAGTTATTTTTTAATTTTGAATTATACAATCTATTAATAATTTTAATTTATTTTAATCTAAGTTTTTATTTTAACTAGGCTGGTCAATGACTTTTTTGCAATTGGCCCGGAAGTGTTCAGGGAAAAGTTATGTAGGGTAGATCGAAATCCCGTGGAACCCAACAGGAGATTGCTCTGATAGCGGAATCCTTTGATCGAAAGATTATTGGACTGTCATACCCGAGCCAGACACCAGACATGCCGGTGAACTGTCGAGGACATCTCGATTCCATGTTTATTGTTCTAGCTGAAAACAAGTAGTTGGGAGTCAGTTTGTATAGTGCTCATCGATTGATGGATTTAATATAAGTTAACGTAATGAAACATAATATTTGTGTCACATTTGTTGCCATGTTCAATTTACTGTAGCATTGAAAGCCTTTATTATAATCAATATAGCTACCAATCAATCTAACAACGATTTAAAACTTTTGTTTTTGTAATTCGCTTTAAGACCGGCAGCCAAAATAGAAACGCCACGACTTTTATCTTCTTTTTTACTATAACTTTTTTGTTGCTAATGCGCTTAAAATGCAAAAAGTAGAATCTACTTAAAACTTCATTAAGCATTAAAGTGTTTAGTTTAACATTTGGTTATTCTTTTATTTTTGCAAAGCTTCATTGTTTATATGTCAAAACTTTTTGTGTAGGCTATACATTGAGTGACAATTAAACAATTAATTAATGTACTATAAGGTCAACATAAATACTAATTTTGTCGTTTATATTGAAGCGCGCTGAAAACCCAAAACCGTAAAAGCGTCTGAAATGGGAGTTATTATTTGTAGTTATATTAATTTTAAACGTAAGTCGCGATTTTTCCAACCATCCATGCCCATTGTGTAGTTTCTTATTATATTTTCTAGTGACATTGATTATGCATTGCTCGTGTGTCCGTATTTTTATTTAGCAATTTTATACAGCTTCTCACAACATGTATATTTTCCTTATGATTTCAAAGCTAGGGGAAAGGTAAAGTTGAAAATTGTACACGAGGGAAATACGGAGTCATGTCATAATTTTTACTTTATGTCATATCAGTGCAATACTAAAATTCGATTAAGTTTTCCATCAAAAGTTTTGATATCGCAAGGGTCACTAAAAACTCTTACTTACTTCTGAACTCACCGCAATTTATTTTGATATAATACAAAAGTAACATTTAGTTCTAAATCAACGACATCCGAAAAATCCAATATTGTAAATATTAGTAATCACAAAAAACTACACGTATTTACAGCTGTAGAACACATGTTAAAAATGTTCAACCCAAACCCAATAATTTTCTAATGGGAAAATTTCAAATTTAATTTGTGTATAGAACCCTTACTTTATGTCCGATTTTCATCAACTTTTGGCGTATAAACAGCTACAAACTAAACCCTATCCAACGACACGAAAAACTTGAATATCAGTTTAAATTTGTAGGAGGAGTTCTCAACACAAAAAAGCCCTTGGCGCATTAAATAACAAAAATAAGTATAGAAAAATCAAAGAATACCTATTGCTAAAATGTTAAGGCTTTCACATTAATGAAATGGGTTACTTCTAATCAAAAACAGAGCAGCTGGTGAAATTATGAATGAAAAATTAAAGCTTTCAAGGAGGACAAGGTACGCTTATATAGGAGGGCTTTATATAGGAAGAGCACGCACACCCATAATAAATTCATGCTTGTAAATGACACTTAAGCTTTTACTAAAGCGGGGGCGTACGACAGAAACTTCCCGAGAGGTACTACGTAAACGACAACTAAATTACAACACAATAAAACTAAATAAATCACAAAACCGAATCATAGTATTCTGTCTAATGATTCAATAAGTTTTCCTTTCTCCAAAGCCTGTTGGGCGTAGACCTGGAGGACGATGTGAATTAAAATTGGATTCTGCTCATCTACAGGACTATTCTAACGGTATGCGAGATTTCTTCTACGATGCGCACGAGCTGAGAAAAAATGAAACGAAACATGCTTGCCTATTAATGTATCGATTGATTAATCCATCCCTTCTGTATTTTCTGAACTAAAAACATATTCTCATTCCATTTATGAAGAAAATTAAACCACCAACGCTCTTTATTTTAATTAATTTTTATTTACTTGGGTTTGATTTATCCAAACAACAATTAATAACAATATGATGAAATATTACATGTGTGTAGAATAGGAATAGCGGAATTGTGGATAAAAAATCAAATCTTGATTCATACGATTTTGTTTAATAATAATAATAATAATAATAATAATAATAATAATAATAAAATTTATTGCACAACAATAAATTGCATTAAGATTCACGATTTTTCGTCATCCATGGGTCATAATTAACACAAAATTACCATTTATAATGTCTGAATTCTGTTTTGGTTAGTAATGCAAACTATACCTTTTAATAAATTATACATTGTAGACCAAAAAAGTTACCAATAATTTCATAGTCATAATTACTCAATAGCCATATCAAACTGACTGCCTTTTAACTAAGTACTCTGCATGTTATTATTCATTATTATACCGTATGTTTGCATTTTTCATCCACTTCTGAATATTCTTGTGGTGCTATATACCTTAAAACAAATCCTACTCCATATTTAGAATGTGTATTTTTTAATAGGCCACACAATATTTCTCTTAGTAATTTATTACTAGGTTAAAATTTCATGCGGTACTGAATACATAAACAAGCGTGACTAACAATAAATGCAATTGTTGGACTCCAAAGTCAAGGCCGCTAATATCACCGTTCTAAACAATAAATTATTGATAAGAGGGTGCAGCGTTCATGGAAATTCCTTGTTGATTATTTATTATTAGATTCAGTAGCGCTAAAAATGATTGATTCCATTTGACATGTGCTTAGTATAGTGGTACCTTTAATTTTATCAATGTTAATAAACGTTGATAAGTTCATTTATTTCCTATGGACATAATGTTATGCTAAGTTGATATTATATACAGATAATATTCTAGTATTTTATTTGACTATAACTCCAGTATTATGTCATAAACAACTCGTACATAGGAAAACTAAGTTTCAAGTTGAATGTGAAACAGAGTTATGATAAAATTAGGCCCTAGTTCACAACAATTTAATGAAAAACCTGTTGTAAATGCAGTAAATTACTCGTAACAACTTCTCCGAACGAAAATTATGTTATAAATATTCATTCAACATTTTCTCGAGGCTCTTTAAAATAATGCATTACCTACTCTATTTCAAATCTGCATTCTCGGTTTATTGGTGTTCCATAAAAAATTATCTGTAATTATACATGGTTTATCTGTTGTAGAAACTTGATATAATTCCAACTGGGAGTGTTCAAGAGAGAGACAGAACTCTCTGATGGCAAAATACCGTGTACTGTAATGTTAAAAGGCACTGCAACAAGCCAATTTAATCTAACTACGATTTTAAACTTTTTTTGCTGAGGCAACCAAAATAAAAGCGCCACGACTTTCATCTACTTTTTGACTATAACCTGTGTTGCTATTGCGCTCAAAATAGAAAAGTAGATGCTATTTTAAACGCTAACACACTAAAGTGTTTTGTTAAAATTAAATTGTTTCTTTCTTTGCACAGCTTCATAAACTAAATTCTCAGAGTTCGATCAAATTTTCATAATTCCGCCTTTTGTAAAAAGATACTTTTTCAATCTACATTCAAATTATATTTATAATACATACTTATCTCGCCGTCCCCTGCATGTGGGTAATATCAGGTATAATATAACACAGGCTAGGGTCTGCGTAGATCCCAATTAAGAACAATTTTATTGTAGGTAGAAGTTTAGATTTCTTTTGATTATTGCTTTACCATACTAGACCTTTTGTATTTACACTTCCTCCGTTTTTGCAGTTCCGAAATGGACCCGGCGGCATGAAATTTTTCCAATTTTTTAAAGTTTGATTTTAATTGGGTTTTTTACTGGCTTTCTAGCGATATCCAATATTAAGAACGAGCTATAAAGACACTTGATATTGTGTGGAGATAGTTTAAAATGATTTATACAATAATATTCTATTAAATTTTTCATAAAATTATTAATTAGGCATTGATTGTATTTAAATAAATTTGACCTGTCACAGTCGGATCATCCACCGAAAAGTTATCCCGACCATTAAAAGAATCCACGGATAATTACAGAAAATAAATTTTAAAAACATATTTTTATTTTATTGAAAAGTTAGAGTGCAATTGATTCCAAGACTTACATGTTAATTCTTCTGCCGCCTGATCATCCACCGCTTTGCCGGCGTCGCCGTCTTTTCAGTAATTAAAGCATTTTAGAGCATTCTGCGTGGAGCATTTTAGCGTTTTCGTTTCAAAAATACCCTTCGTTATCATAACTAATTTAGCTACAGAGACTATATAAATTTTTACTCCTTATCGTGGTATGGTAATCACTCATTCAAAGATAGTTTCAAGAGAATTAGTGATATTTGCGTTGTCGAACCAAAAAGATAAAGGAAATGTTAAAGATAAAGGAAAAGCATGTTTACTCTGTACATTTAATAATTTTGGAAAATAATCTACGTAAAGAATTTTTAGGTTTTCTATAAGATAACTATCGAATACATCCCGGTTTACTTATGAAGTAGGCCTACATCTCTTATTTAGAGACCTCATAGGCCTACACATTTTCACCCTAAAACATGTCATTCATAAGTCGTACTAAAATTATGCCTCAAATTGAAGAATATGTAACTATTTACATCCTAACTGTTAACTAAAGTATCTGCTGACTCACTACACAGTATCAAGGAAACCGTTGTCTTTATCTTTTTAAGCTAAACGTGTTATGTCTCGCTAACCACAAACTTTTGAACTAGGTACCACAAAACATCGATATTTGTAATTTTTTATAATATTATAATTGTATATTCACTTCTATGTTCCTTTTGTTAATCCACAGTTTATTTAGTACATACTAGTTAGTCGTTGGATGAAAATACCCTGTTAATTTTAATATTTACTGTACTTTATTTTTTTATTTATCATAATATTGAACCTTTTGCTAAAATTACACTAACAAATTTTACCTTTTTTCGTTTGGTAATCAATATTAAAGTAAAATTATAAGAAATAAAGCGAAATTTGATTGCAAGATTATGATTTATTGACAACAATTATGTTCAAATCTTCAATTACAACAGATCTGGGACTTTTTTGCCTTTCATTTTTCACCTCGAGAGTTCTGCGTGTTCTCCGTCTTCCAACTCGTTACGTGGTTGTCAAATGAAGTCTTTGCAGCCCTGCTTCAATTACTTGCACTATGCAGACCGATCTATCCTTCGGGGAAAGCGCTCAGTGGCTATGAGATCCATACTTCCACCGTTAAAGTGTTTATAGAGCTCGTCTTTAATCCAAAGGAGGATTTCGGCAATCTTCCCTTCCTCTTCTTCCGACTTTTTGCGTAGATCACATGGACTCGACACTTCTAGAATTCCCAATGGCAGGAAAGTAGTGGTTATATTGCTGGTCTTTGATGTCGGGGGGGGGGGGGGGGGGGTGGGGGGTTGTTGCATGTTTTGGCCCTGAGGCCTGCTCGCCCACCACCACCCAGCTGAACGTTGCAGTCGAGAACTTGGCCCCAACCCCTAAATTCTTGTCTGGATCAGCCTGGCCTTTGTGGGTGGGTTGGGGGGGGGAGTTGGGGTGTTGCATGGTTCGTCCGTGAGGCCTGCTCGCCCACCACCACCCAGCTGAACGTTGCAGTCGAGAAGATATTCGTTGGCCCCAACCCCCAAATTCTTTTCTGGATCAGCCTGGCCTTTGTGGGTGGGTTGGGGGGGGGGGGGGGTTGGAGTGTTGCATGGTTCGTCCATGAGGCCTGCTCGCCCACCACCACCCAGCTGAACGTTGCAGTCGAGAAGATATTCGTTGGCCCCAACCCCCAAATTCTTGTCTGGATGAGCCTGGCCTTTGTGGGTGAGTTGGGGGGGGGGGGGGGGTTGGAGTGTTGCATGGTTCGTCCGTGAGGCCTGCTCGCCCACCACCACCCAGCTGAACGTTGCAGTCGAGAACATTTCCCCAACCCCCCAACTTGTCTGGATCGTTTACTCGCCGGTCTGCACCTCGACGTCCTTTTTCTCGACGTCCTCGTCATACAGCCACTGGATGGCAAGGGACGACAACATGCCCAAAGTAAGGAAAGCAGAAGCGAAGAGAACAGGATTCATGTTCAATGTTGTTTTTAAAAGCCAACAACAAAAGTAAAAAATTGTAATCTGTAGGTAACTATGGTTAATTCATTCATTGTTGGATTTTGATTGACTTAAGTTATTTTATTATACTTTATAGGTATCAAATAAAAATAAAAATACCCTGGTCATAGACCTGCGTAAGCGAATTTCCAGTAAAATTTTGCAATATCGTCATTTTGACCATATACGGTATATATTGGGGGTTTTGTAAGTAGATTTGCTGCATTTAGGTGTTTTATAAGCAAATATAGGTTAACACCACCTAGGACCTAGTACATACCAAATTGTACATACTGTACCAAATTTGTACATACCAAATTGTACGAAGATCTTTTAATTTTTTAATCTTTCCCTTAAAACCCCTGGGGGTATGAGATTTATACGCCATAAGAGTGTATAAATTAATACCTGCCTTTGAAGGTACATACGAAATTTGATTAAGTTTCAATGATAAATAAGTGAGATATAGAGAGGTTTGTATTTTCCCCATATAGAATAACATGGGAAACGAAACGGATTTTGAATTTCCTCCATATCTAGTTTGGTTAAACATTTTAGATACCTATTAAATTGTTTGTTTTATAGAACTCTTTTAAGGTTTTAGTTGAAATTGAAAATTTTTTAAAATGTTGGTAAAAATTCCAAAATCCATTATTTACCATTTTGAAACCATATAAAACCCCGTTCCCATGGTCGACTACCGTGATTTTCGAACTTGAAGAACGCTGCCCTACACTTTCATGCCAAATTTCATCAAAATTGGGAGTTATTTTTTCAAAATTTATCGTATAAACGGACACATTACGGATGGATATTTGAAGGAATTTGGAGCGGAATGTGGATATTTGGAATCTAAACGAACTGTGTTTTTGGCTTCTAGGGATCTCAAAAAAAGTATCATGGTCCCAGGCTTAGGTCTTACCGTGACTTCTACCGTAATAGCGTATTTCCTATAGGGAGATTCGCAATAAAGTAGGTGAAGTAACCCAAGGTGAATACCATAAGTGAATACTATAGCCTAGGTGAAGTAACCCAAGCCTCCATCTTTTATTAAAAACCTCTCCCACTTTTGTTGGACTTTTAAGGCGAAAAATGGGAGCAGGTGAAGCATGCATGACATTCTGATAGCGTCTCTTCAGCCCCCTCTTAACAATGTGAATACAGTTAAGAGTCATCTTCACCCCTGAGCCAGTAGCCCATTGTTGCGCAATCGGCAATGTTAATCATACGGCTTTTATGCTAAAACATGGTTTTGTATTCCCCTGTTTCGGACGCCGTTTTTCAACTGATTTTCTTGAAAGTTGGTAAGTGTTTAGTTGAATACTTATATTAGGTTTCTCATACCTCAAAATTTTGAAAATTTTACAAATATTACTTTCTGTGACGTCGCAAAGTAACTCGATTTTCCTTAGTAATATTAAAAAATTTAGCAAAATTTTCAAAATTCCGAGGTATGAGCGACATAGTATAACTATTCAACTAAACACTTACCAAGTTTCAAGAAAATCGGTTGAAAAACGGCGTCCGAAACAGGGGAATACAATACCATGTTTTAGCATAAACGCCGTATGATTAACATTGCCGACTGCGCAACAATGGGCTACTCGCCCAGGGGTGAAGATGACTCTTAAGAGATCTTGTTTAGTTGACGATTAATGACCAGTACTACATTGGTTTTCAGACTTTTTATGAAGTGCTGTCGTGTATTTATCTTACGTTACGATGTTAAATCTATAAAATATGTCCCTTAAACCTACCAAATAACGCCGGTAACTTATATCTAGTGCATTAACTCTAAGAGAAAGGTAGATTTAGAAAATGGAATTTTTTGTTCGACCCCTTTTATACTGATTTATATTATGATTTAGCAGAGTTTTGTAAAAAAATCATGAGCAATAATACCTCAGGAATAGGCATGGTAAATCATGTTTCATTATGTTCTTTCATGACCGAGGCCTTAAGTCTAACTCAGAGTATAAATTATTTAAGGATTAAACCTTAATAATAAAAGGTTTACCCTAACATTCACACCGCTGTATCGGTGAAACGTGTAACGATTTGCTGCCTTTATCAGACCGGCGGGGTCAGGCCAATCGCCGGCCGCGGGCCTTTACGCTGCGGAAAACTGCGGCGATTATTTTATTTGACCCTTTTAGTACATCGCCAAAAGGGCCATTACTGTGGATAAGTACTTTAACCTCAAATATAATTTATCTTTATTGAACTCTGTAGTAATTTAGTGCAGCCGCAGCACTGAAAGACAACAGTTAATTTTACATGGTCTTTGCGATAGACATAAAATGTTATGGACTCGTAATATATTTATATGATTTTGGAATGTTTATGTGTAAAATGGATGTAGGTGATTTATGTTTTTAACTTGACAAGTAGATACTAGAAATGTAACTCTTACAGTAGCTTAATCACCTGTTGAAAGTCTATCTTATCTCGCGGACTTGTTTAAAATAATGCCAGTCTCATACAGTAGTTTATCTCTATTACGCTTTAAAAAAATTGTCATGTTTTTCCAGTAGAACATCAAAAGCTACGGTAATTACAATTTTAAATCATTACAAAGCTGACTGCAATATTCAACAAAACGACAATTAACTGTAGACCTTTCAATGAGTATGTAGCCTGAATGGTTGCCTTGACTTGAATTAAATTAATATTTAACATTTTAAGTCTATAAAAATGAAGAAATAAGCAAATCTATACTTATTTAATACGCTAAGGGTTTTTTTGTCTTGAGAACTCCTCCTACAATTTTCAACCGATTTTCAAGTTTTTGGTGTCATTGGATAGGGCTTGGTCTGTAGTTGTTCATCGCCAAAAACTGATGAGAATCGGACCGAAAATAAAGGCGCTATTCACCATTGAAATCTCAAAATTCCCCATTAAAATAACATTAGGATCAAATAAAGCATTTTAAACATCTGTTAATAATCAGCTGTAAATACGTGTAGTTTTGGTGATTAAAGATATTCACAATATTGGATTGGTCGGATGTCATTGATTTAGAGCTAAAAGTAACTTTTGTATTGTATTAAAATAAATTGCTCGATTTCGAGCAACACGTATACTAGTTGGCATTAAAAGCTGTTTGATAATAAAAAAAATAAATACATAAGCCACAAACAACAAAGAAACTAAATAAAAACACCGGGTCAAGGTATAATAACAATCGAGACTGAAGCGAGAATGCAATTGTTCACTTTGCAGATTACAGTCGCTATAAATCAACTCTCGACAAACGTTAACGATTTGTTATTGTTTCGATGTTTCATGTTGAAAGGATCGGAATAACTTGGGAATTAAGTTATTTTTACAATGTTGCTCGGAGTTTTAAATGGATTTAATTGTGTGACTATTACTTTATTAGAGGTAGAAAAGTCATCGGAGTTGTTGTGATACACAAATGTTGAACATGTACTACAATACCTCTTGCTCGAAATCGAGCAGTTTAATTTAGACTATCACATGTCATCGAAAAGTGTTACATTTAGTCCTAACCGAATTACTCCCGTCCAACCCAATATTGTGATTATTAGTACACAAAACTTTTACCGCTGTATATTTAACGATTTAGGCCTATATGCACAAGATGTTCTTTTGCACATATTACATCATCATTATAATTACCAGTATTACTAAATGGTAATGTCTTAAGGTGCAAAAGAACACCTGGTGCATACAGAGCGTTTGATGTCGTGACCCCTACCTTGTCTTGATATATCTACACACCCAATCAGCTAACTTTTAACATGTGTTTGTTTGTTTGTTTTACTACCATCCTGTTTTACTAGGAATACGCTCCGATTAAATTATCAAAAATCTAAAACCTAATTGCAAAACTACGAAATGAGACCATTATTTTGACACCTCAAATGTTAAAATTGGTCCAAAATAAGGGAGGAGTAGTGTTTACAAAAAACGGCTTCACGTCTTATATATAGATGGATAGATATATTTACAGTCCTCCCAAATTTTTGCTTACAATTAATACTAAGCAACAGTAATAGAAAAGCTAACTTATATGACTATAAGCTATCTTATTATAAGACCAAAACAATATTTTCTCTTAAAACTGTGAATAAAAAGCAGTTGT
Source organism: Neoaliturus tenellus (assembly GCA_030545055.2). NCBI lineage: Eukaryota > Metazoa > Arthropoda > Insecta > Hemiptera > Cicadellidae > Neoaliturus > Neoaliturus tenellus. Next base: position 42,792,498 of record CM061536.1, read on the forward strand.
AGACCTTACCGGCATGCATACAAACAGTGTGTTTGGTATACAGAGATGTAGATTCGGGGAAGGGAATGTCGTACTTCACTGAAAGAGTGTCGTCTGTCTCCATTCTCACAAACCCTTCTGTCCTTTTATACAGTCGAAATGGAAGGACATTTGAAAAGAACATTGCCTTTAACGCTCATGACACGGATATTTTAACTTTGAAATTATATGCCAACACTAACAATATCCATTTAATGTTTGAGGGCGAACACCTCAAGACACACCTTAAGCAAATAGCAACGATTGATACATGTAATAGTCCAACCTTTTCTATTATATTCGATAGTCAGTAGCATTATTTTAAATCCAGAGTAATTTTTATGAATATGTTGACTATAATTCTTACTAAATAAAAATTGAAGGGAACAAAATTATTAGTACTCCTTTTCTACTTTTATTTTAAAATGTGTTGATTTGATTTCAGATTAGTAATTTTGATTTCAGAAATCGTGATTTGAATTTGAGATATAAAATTCAAATGTAGAATGTATTAGGCCTACTTGAATTTTTTAATGTAGTCAATTGAATTTCAGAATATTTACGGATTAAATCAAACGTATTTAAAGAGTAAATTTAATAAACAGTTAAATAATACTTATAATTTATTACTTTGGAAATGCAATTTACTATTTTTCAAATTTAAATTTATCAGTATGAAATGTAACTGAAGTTTTCCTAAGCACGTTATAGACGGGGAAAGTAGAGAACGCAAGTTGGCAGCAAGTATACTGTCCATTACGTCACTTGCCGTATGTTTTCCTAAATTAAAGAGGAAAGTACTTTTATAGACAAGGTAAGTTTGTGGTAAGTGCAACTGGCAAGTACTTGCAGCCAGCAACTTTCCTTCTCTGCTTTCCCCGTCTATATAAGCCCATTTAAATAAAAATGACTAATCTTACCTTTAAAATATGTTTTATGAAATAAATGCGTTATATCAAGTTCAAAATGCAAATTATGCTATGTGAAATTATTATGATTGTTTCTGAATTAATATTGTTAAAAGGTGTAGACCATTAAAACACTTTATATTGCTTAGGAAAATGTTAAGGGTTTATAATAAATCAATTGTTGGCTATAAGATGGAATTTAGTGTTCGGTAACACTATATTACAATATCAGACAGTCTTACAGCAAACAATGTTTCGTTGCAAACCCCAAACAGTATAGTATTCAGTATTTAGGAGTACTTTATAACGTTATTAAAACCGTTTGTGAAACAGTTAATCCTATACTATAATACGAGCAGTGTCTGAAGGGATGTGTGTTCCACGATCTCAAAATCTAGCTGGTAGGTTTTGTTTAAACTTTGCATTTATGAATGTTATTGTCCAAAAATAAAAAATAAAAAAATCCCAGGAAAAATCGAATTTGGTCTAAATTTAAGTTTAAAAATCGTAATTTTTAACATTGGTCTTATGGGTTGCTGTTTTGGTAACGAAATAGCAACGAAAGGTATATAAAAATAAAGGAACACCAATGTTAAGCAGCCTTTTTGAAACAGCTGTTATTGGTGAAGAGGTATAGTTGGTTGTTGGTGGGAATTCAATAGCTTTATTACCATTACATTATAACAAAAGTGAATTAAAACCAACGAGCAAGGCTCGGTTAACCTGGTACTGCTAACTAATTCCCTAAAGGAATCACCGGTTGATATTTTAGATTTGTACTGTTTTAAAACAGTAACAGGACAGTTAATGTTCAGGACAGTTCGTCTGAGAATTCTACTGGGCCGATTTATATGAGAGTTGTACCAAAACAAACATTTTCGGTCCTATATTATCAGGTTTTATATGTATTCAAAAAATATATTTAGTTAAATTGGTATAAATTTAAAACAGGCAAAACATTTTTGGCAGAGTTACGAACGATATTTTTCATCCCACTAAATAATTCAATATATTCTAACAAGTGAAAAAATATCTTTTTCGTTCATAACAAACAAAACGTAACCTGAACTAACATAGCGAAAAGTACTTGTGTTTCTGGTTGCTAGGGAACCACTTCACATCATATAAGGCCACTGAAACTAGGATACTCTACGGTAGGTGACAACTATTGTACAGCTGATTCCAAGAAAAAAACACTATTTTCCCATGTAAGTCATATATATTTGACAGTTATTATCAGCTGAACTACCAGCTACATCACTGATTTGTTATTTGTTTTTGTTGTTGTCATCTACATCATTATATTTTAGTTGTCTTTGCCACTGTTTCCATTATCCCCCTAGGCCGGAAAATTTTGCCGGCTAGGCCGAGAAAACAGGTGATATCAATGTAGTGTGATGAAAACTACATTTTATGCATGTTTAACACCATCTGCCTAGCGCTCCACTCATCATGGCTGGAGCTCTATTACCAAGTATCGACGGGCAACCAACCACTCGTATAATTTTACTCCTTAAATCATCAAAGCGGAAATTCCAATTAATAATCATCTCAGTTAATTTAATTTCGATTGAATGTGTGGCGTATTTTAGCAACGCTCAAATATTGACTATTACAATGGTTTTATCTAATTTGCATTTGATTTACTACCTTATACAGGGTGATTCAGACCACCCGTCCACTATTAATAGCAGGAGAACGGTTTGAGATAAAATCATGAAATAAAGTTTTTTCCCACTAAATCACATATGGGCTTTCCAATAAAAATATTTTCATCAATGCCAGTATACAGGGTGTTCCAAAACTGGAGGTCACGGGTTCGAATCTCAAAATTTTCTTAAATAAACATGCAGATTTTTTTACATAATTTTAAACGTATTAGTCAAAGGAGCATTTTCGTGAAAACAGAATGAATTTATCTTTTTCCGTTTCAAAATGGCGGCCATTTTTGTAATAAAAATCAACGTTTACGGAATACTCTGTAATTCTTTTATTGTTTGTCATAAATGACTCCTGATTCAATATCCTTATTTGAAATGAGCTAAGCTTTAAAATGATATGTCACAACACCACATTTATTAAAAAAATAAAAATTCAAAAATTTTATCATTTTAAAAATTTTAACTTAAACAAAACTAAAAAATTCTAAATGTAAACATATGTCATATTGTATATAATCTTAAAGCTCTCATTGAACTGAGCAACTTTGTAATTTACACTCTTACCGTATCTCTTGAGGTTTTGTAGTAATAACGTGAAAATGCATTTTTTCCATATAACCTGCATGTTAATTCAATGTTATGGCAACAATCAAAGGAGGACTTCCATACTATAAAGCCCTAGTATGGAAGAGATACGGTAAGAGTGTAAATTACAAAGTTGCTCAGTTCAATGAGAGCTTTAAGATGATATACAATATGACATATGTTTACATTTAGAATTTTTTAGTTTTGTTTAAGTTAAAATTTTTAAAATGATAAAATTTTTGAATTTTTATTTTTTTTATAAATGTGGTGTTGTGACATATCATTTTAAAGCTTAGCTCATTTCAAATAAGGATATTGAATCAGGAGTCATTTATGACAAACAATAAAAGAATTACAGAGTATTCCGTAAACGTTGATTTTTCTTACAAAAATGGCCGCCATTTTGAAACGGAAAAAGATAAATTCATTCTGTTTTCACGAAAATGCTCCTTTGACTAATACGTTTAAAATTATGTAAAAAAATCTGCATGTTTATTTAAGAAAATTTTGAGATTCGAACCCGTGACCTCCAGTTTTGGAACACCCTGTATACTGGCATTGATGAAAATAAGTAGTGTGTTTTGGTTACTTCTGGACCGGAAGTCGTGCCATCTGCCCGAGCAGCTGCTCGAGCAGATGGCGTCAGATGCTATGTCACATAGCTTCCGGTGGGGGTTAGAGTGTATATATGAAATGCTGTAGTTATATTTTATGCCATATAGGTCGGGGTGGAGATGGCGATAGTGTTGGCGTTAGGGTGAAGTGAATTTGCGCATAAAATTAAAAGTTAGTTTAAAATTGAAATTCGTTGGTGTTAACGAAACTCTAACAGTTGAACAAAAATTAAGAGTTAGTTCAAAATTGAAATTCAAACTTATAATTGGAATCTGGAAAATATGTCAAGGTCATCCAGAGTAAGTTTTAAAAAATTCTATCCAACTATTACTAGAAATAGTTTTAAGTTGAAGTAGTTGGTGATAGCGGGATAATTGATTCGTGCCATGGGAGAGGTGTTTATCGTATGAAAGTTGGCGATCGAATGAGAAATGCCGCCTAGGGAGAGGGCTTATAAAACGGCAACCTCCTCCCACCACCCCTTCCCCCACTCCTTTAGACCAATAACCGGTTGCCGACACTATGTGGTAAAATTGAACTAGACATGGCGGCCGCCATGGATAATTCTAACCTCAAATCTTAGCTCAGCTGAAGAGAATAGAGGAGCATGAAGTAGGAATTGTGGTGACAGCGTTTATATGAGGAATAGTAGGGGTAAAATAAAAAAACTTGTTGAACACAGTCGATAGGTGTAACAAGTTCAAAGTTGTTGAATTGTAACATAGAATGCAAAATGTTGTAAATAACACTATCATCAACATTAACCTGCGAAGTCTTTGAAGAGTATAATGGGTTAAAACTGTACTTCTTCCTAACTCTATTTAAATTAGTTCTACACTTTGAAATTGAAGGTTTAGAAGTACTTTGTAATATGTGTTGTGTTCGCAAAAGCTTTAATTTTAAACATTGTGCAGTCATTATAACCGATGTGTTAAGTTTAGAAGTTAAAAGAAGACTGAGATATAAAATGAAGTGTAAAAGAAATTGAAACAGAACGCCAGAGTAGTAATTTTATAGGTTAGAATTTACGAAGGCTATTCCATGGATAATTCTAACCTCAAACCTAGTAAGTGAAGTAGTCATAACATAAAACTAAAGAGAGATGATGACCGAGCGGATGCGAGGCAATGAATGTTTGTAGCGCGATAAACTACCCACCTTTATAGAGGCAATAACTCCAGCCAGATGGCGGCAGATGGCAAGCAAATGACTGGTTGACCGACTTTCACCTGAGTAGTAAGAGAAGTAGGGTTCTGTGTCTATCCCTACTCCTTGGGGTCAATGACCGACCGGAAAGGTCAATGACCCCCCCCCTCCCCCCCCTCCCCCTCCCCCCCTCCCCCCTCCCCCCCCCCGAAAAAATGGAGCCCCCCCCTTCCCCCACTCCTTCCCCTACTCCTCTGGGTCAATGGCCGGTCACCACCTTTCCCTACTCCTTCTAGGCCAATGACCGGTCACCACCGGTTGCTGACTCTATGTGGTGAAACCAGACCAAACATGGCAGCTGCCATGGATAATTCTAACCTCAAACCTGCTGCGCATACAACGAGTTCTCCGGACCGGAATCAGTCCATGCTATGCGCATGTGCCTAGTCCTGTATTACTCACTTTAGCGCTACTGCACATGGATAATTCTAACCTCAAACCTTGGTTTTGTGTTGTTGCGCATGCGCCGCTCCCCACTCCTTTGCCTTCCTTTTACACTGCTGCGAACTGGACTGGATTGAACACTGTACTGGAGTGAAACAACTTCCCCCACTACTCGAGAATCCGAGGAGCAATACGAGCCTGATCTTAGTGTCAGTCGTCAACAAACTTTCATAGCGAAAGGTTGTTGGCGACTCAGCAAGAGGTTTCAAATATATAGTAGGCCTATATATATTTGAACTTCTTCTACTACGTTGCGTTTTTTAATGCAATGTAGTATGTGTGTGTGTGTGTGTGTTTAGTTTTAAGTTGTATTTAATTTAAGAAATAATTTGCGCATTGCGATGTTAGTTATAAGTTGGGTTTAGCATTAAGGTGTATTAATTTTAAGAGGTGTTTAGCATTAAGGTGTATTAATTTTAAGAATAATGATGGTATTTGGTTGTGTTGAATTATTTGGTTTTTAATAATGATGTGTTGTTAGTTTTAAGTGTTGATATTAATAATTTATGTTGTTGTTTTGCCTTTCAGCTAGATGTTAGGGGGTAGATTAACTGTAAATTCAGAAGTTCAGTTGAACTTCACTTAGAAGGGGTGGGACATCCGCAAATTGCGGACTAGGTTTTTTGCATTTTGTTTAGGAATATGATGGGTGGGATTAGTTTGGGTGGGTGTTAGAGTTGCGTTTCTGCATTAGCTGTTCCAGTTTCCCTGAAATTAATGGTTACGCTTTGATGCGGACGGGACGTTACGCTTTGATGCGGACGGACCAGGGCCTCCCTGCTGTTCCAGTTTCCCTGAAATTAATGGTTACGCTTTGATGCGGACGGGACGTTACGCTTTGATGCGGACGGCCCAGGGACCTCCCTTGCAGAACGTAACTAGTGGGTTGGGAGTGGGAACCGCTAGGCAAACAGGGTGGTGGGAACAGTATTACTGTTCCCATCACCTTGGATCATTATAAATCTTGAATGACCTTGACCCACTTTCGGAAGGGTCAATGACCCCCCCCCCCGAAAAAATGGAGTCAATTCCCCCCCCCCTCCCCCCTCCCCCCTCCCCCTCCCCCCTTCCCCCCCCTCCCCCCTCCCCCCTCCCCCCTCCCCCTCCCCCCTTCCCCCCCTCCCCCCTCCCCCCTCCCCCCCCCCGAAAAAATGGAGTCGATTTCCCCCCCCCCAAACTCCTACCCCCACTCCTTCCCCCACTACGGGTGAACGACCGGTCATGACCTGAAAAATTAAAATGGCTATAACTTGATAATGGATTGACGGATTTGGACAAGCGATACATCATTGAAAAGGTCTATGTAAGACAAACATTTTGGTAAAAGAAGAATTTGGTTATCTTATTTTAGTTAAAAGTTATGCGAATTATTTTAAATAAATACCTTCTCTTTCCCCTTTTCCCCCACCTACCAGGTCAATAATCAGTCTCGGCCAGCTGCTACCCCTCTCATTTGCATATTGTTATAAAAGACGCACCGACTGCGGCTAACATTTCATTCTGATTACAGACGTTACGCTGCGAACTTGGAGCCACAACCATGTTATCTCTGCCAACTACAACTTCTACTTTAACTTCTACTTCGACTTCTATTTCTACTACGGCTGTTCCTGCACCTAAAAAAACTCTTCGCCTCAAAAACCTTCCTGATTGCTACAAGAATCGACTTGCATCTCAACCTTCAACTTCTGGAGCTATTCTTCCGCCAACCAACACTTCTAGACTTCGTAGTATTTTTTCACCGCCTTCGCCTTCAAAGGACTCCGCACCACCATCAACTACTATGCCGCCACCGCAGAAGCCAGTTCACCACCATCCTAATACCCCTTCCGTTGAAACCATTGTTCATCGTCTTAGCACACCTATTATCCCACTATCACCATTGCCTCCTACCCCACCACTTAGTACACCTGAAGATCATACCTATCACAAAACTGATTCCTCTCAACCTGCTACTAAATCATCTCCTAAATCAGCTCCTAAACCAGCTTCTAAACCAGCTCCTAAACTTACTCCTAAACCTACTCCTAAACCCGCTCCTTCAGAGCAATTTCAATTATTACAAGAAGAGCGTCGTAGGGCATTTAGCCGTCCCACTACTTGCCCTGAAATGCTTACTAGGGGAATTAAGAAAGGATCACCTTGTGGGAGGAAATGTGTAAAAAACGAAAGTTTTTGCCGTGTACATGTCGTAAAACACATTTCTGAACCACAAGTGACAGAAACCCCCACTGTTGAATACCAATCCAAAATTATTGGTGTGAAAGGAAATAGGCTTAAGAGAGGTTGTGTCTATTTTTTTGAAAGTGTTATTGACAACAAACACATTTTGGCAACTTGTAACGGCGTAAGATATAATATTAAAGTGATTGAATCCTTGCGCAAAGAGAAATCAGTTTATGAGTTAGACTCTAAAGACTATCTCCTCAGACACAAACTGGATGGTATTACAAGGTGGGGGCGTAGCAAGTAAATTCACATAGCTTTTTCCAAATTATTGCTTAAAAAAATACTGGGGGAGAAACACAACGCGTTATAGCGTTGTGTTTCTCCCCCATTATTTTTTAACACTCTAAGTCTCGTGACCTACTAACCTACTTCCATCCAAGTAGTAAGAAAAGTACTTCCCCCATTCCTTTGGGTCGATGACTGGTCATGGTCAGCACTTATCCCTCATTTGCATACTATTATAAAAGCGGAGCGAGCGTTGGTCACCCCTTCATTTTTCTTCTACACGCCGCTCTTGTCGTTTCGTCTCTGCTGTTTACAATATTTCTTGCTTGAAAATGCCTCCTCATCTGAATGAAAATTTTAATTTTTCTGAAATTTCTGATGTTTTTGAACAATCTGAAGACACTTTAAGTAACGACAGTGAAAGTGAAGATGATGAGGACGATGATGATTATACTGTTGAACTTAGTGAAGAACGTAAAGTCATAGCAATTGATCCACAATTTCCATTTGATACAATAGAAAAGTTTATGGCTGAAGCTAATAAATGGTTGGACTCAGGATGTTATGTACGAATTGACTCTTTTATATTGTATGGTGATAGTCATTCTTTCCTTGTCACACCAAATGACAGAGACCGCATGTTGCAGTGGGCACAATCTATGATGGAGTGCTACGAACAAGGTGTGGACACTGGCGGCTATTTTCTTGCACAACTAGTGTAATAACAAATTACCCTTCCCCCATGTAGTGAAGAAGGAAAAGAAATATTAGGAATCTAATTATAATACTTCCTTCCACATATAAAGAAGAAGGGGAAAGGAGTGGGGATTATAAAGTGGTGGGGGAATGTGTATAAATGCAGGTTGTTTCTAGAGACTTTTATTATTATTGTGGCTTTAGCAGAAACAACATGGAGTTTAAATCTTCAGCAAAAATAAGGAATAATATAATAAAGAAAGAAATTCGCAAGAAAGAAAAGATTGAACTTATAAAATTACAACTTATAATACCTTCCATTGAAATTGGATGTAGCAAACTAAAGACTTTGGTGAAAACTAACGAATATTTGTTACAATTGCTAAAAACAATCGAAGAGTTGAAGAGAAAGAATGGACATTCTACATAGTAAAATTTGAACATTTTAATATAAATAAGTAAACTGAAAAAAATAGATGTAGAATAGAGAGCGAGGAATAGATCACTTTGTGGTAATGGACTAACATGCCACTTAGTGCTCTATTCCTCGTTCTCGCGTTAAATTGGATTACCTTGACCTATTTGTTTGACTGTTAGAATTTGGTTAACACTGTTGAATTTCAGTTTTGAATTAATGTTTATTTTTATTCAACTGTTAGAGTTTTTTAACACTGTCGAATTTTAGTTTTGAACTAACTTTTAATTTATGCGAATTTTCAGTTCAACTCTAGTTAATTTATGCGCAAATTTAGTTTAACCAAGTGCCTGTGCTCTAGCCATTTCCTCTCCAACATTTGTTCTTTTAACATCTGTCCCATAACATCTGTCCTAACAGATGTTAAAAGAAAGTTTGTTAAAGTTTGAATATAAAGAAGTATATACTAAAACTCCAATGGGAATAAAGAACACGAATGAACAATTAGTTTGTAGAAGGTTAATATTTTGTTGAAAATGTTTGATTTTCTAGGATAGTGAAGAGGATGAAATAGTGGTGGGGGAACCATTATAATAGGAGGAACGTGAGAGCCCACTTCATTTCTTGGTGAAATTTCGAAGAGTAAACATCTCAACATGTATCGTTGCGATAAATGTTCGGAATCGTTTCACGATGAAATTCTATTAGACTGTCATAAAGAACTAATTCACAACAACCCAGAAGAAAAACAAGAACAACAAGAACAACAAGAAGAACAAGAACAACAAGAAGAACAAGAAGAACAAGAAGAACAATATGAAATAACAGCAACATCTTCAACTACTTTACCAAATCTACAAGTATTTGCATTACCCGGTAAAGTAGTAATGCATCATAAGATTCAAAATGAAAACTTGAAGCTAGAAGAATTTATTAGAGAAGCAAAACCAATTGTAAGTAAAACTTTAAAAGAAGAATTAAAAAGATTGAACTTTCTTAAATTTGGTTTACTACTAGAAGCTATGTTTATAAATGTACAAGAAGAATTATCACCAAGAGGATTCATAACAAAAAACCGAACCATTATGGAAAGTTCAAACATTGATTCAATAGTAGAGAACTGTATAGAAGAAATATTAACAAAAATTCAGGAACACGAAGGAAGAGGATCCGGATGGAGTCTTACAAGTATTGAAGTATTAGATATAAGAGTTCACAAACATGGATATGGACTAATGGGATCAAGTTACATTCCTCTGCCAAAAAGAATTGAAGATACAAAATCTTGTATTAATGTTAAAAATGAAGACAATGAATGTTTTCGTTATGCAATGACAACTAAATTTGTACCACATAATGCGAATAGACCTGACCAAGAATATGAAAATCAAAGATTTAGATACAATTTTCAAGGAATCACTTATCCTGTATCACTGAAAGATATATCAAAATTTGAGAAGAAAAATCCCGGTACGTCTATCAATGTTTTTGCATTAGATAGTTCAAACAAAGTGTATCCTTTACGTATTGCAAAAGAAGAGCTACCAGATCATACAGATTTACTACTACTAACGCGAGGAGATGTGTCTCACTATGTGTACATAAAGCAATTTGATCGTCTTGTTAACAAGCAACTTTCAAAAAATCGAAACAAAAAAATAATTTGCAAGAGATGTTTTAATTTTCAACGAGAAGGAAGAGAAGGAAGAGAATGGTTACAAGAGCACAAAAGACTATGTAACAATAATTATGAAGCAAAGATTAATTTACCTGCGGAAAACAGAGCATTCGTTAAATTTGAAAAGGTTCATTATCAATACCGTATCCCTTTCGTTGTGTATGCGGACTTTGAATCAACACTTGTTCCTGTTGAAGATGAAAATTGTGAAGCTAGAAAAAGTGTCAAGTATCAAATGCACAAACCAAACAGTTTTTGTTTAATGGTGAAATCGACATTATCAGAAGAACATTTAAACAGATATGGATTAACTTCAGAACCTCTAGTATATCGTGGTGAAAATGTAGAAAAAATATTTCTTGATCACTTATATTCAATAGCTGGAAATGTACAAAGATTATATACAAATATTGTACCAATGAAAATGATGGAGGAAGAAGAAGAAATTCAACATGAAAATGCAACTCGATGTTTCTTGTGCAAAAATGATTTTACTATTGAGAATTATAAAGTTAAAGATCACGATCACCTCACTGGTTATTACAGGGGTGCTGCTTGTAATAAATGCAACTTGAGCTATCGTTTACCACTATTTATTCCTGTGGTTCTGCATAACCTCAGTGGGTACGATGCTCATTTCATAATACCTGAATTAGGAAGAGACGATGGTAAAATTGATGTATTAGCTGAAACTTCAGAGAAGTTCATCAGTTTTTCCAAAGAAGTTGGAAACATGAAATTAAGATTCTTAGACTCCTACAGATTTATGCCGTCGAGTTTGTCCAAACTTTCAGAAAATTTAAGGAAACAAGATTTAATCGAAACAAAGAAAATTGTAAATAACGACAAACTGGATTTGGTACTTCGGAAAGGTGTGTTTCCATATGATTACATAGACAGTTTAGAAAAATTTAATGAAACATCACTTCCGGCTAAAGAAGAATTTAAAAGTAAACTTTACGACATGGACATATCTCAAGAGGACTATGATCATGCATGTAAAGTATGGAACGAATTAGGATTTAGAACATTAGGAGAATATTCAGATTTTTATGTTAAATTAGATGTAACTTTATTATGTGATATAATGGAAGAATTTAGAAATACGTGTTTTGCAGCTTATGGATTGGACCCTCTTCATTCGTACACTTCACCTGGATTAGCATGGCAAGCCATGTTGAAAGAAACAAATTGTAAAATACAACTTCTTACTGATATAGATATGGTTTTAATGTTAGAGTCAGGAGTTCGAGGGGGATTGACGCAAAGCGTTACACGACATTTTAAGGCGAACAACAAGTATCTGCCCGATTATGATGCATCAAAACCAACAACATTCCTGGGTTATTTTGATGCAAATAACTTATACGGATGGGCAATGTCAAATCCCCTTCCATATGATAATTTTAAATGGATAGATCCAGAATCGATTGGAAACATAATGGATATACCGAAGCATGGTGAAACTGGTTACATTTTTGATGTGGATTTTGAATATCCTGAACATCTTCATGATCAACATTATGATTTACCACTTCTTCCGAAGACTGAAATTTCCCCTACTGGAAGATGGCCAAAATTATTGATGACTTTAACTGACAAGTCTCGATATGTTGGACACTACTGGATGATACAACAGGCTTTAGACTTAGGACTGAGAATTACAAAAATTAATCGAGTACTACAATTTTCTCAATCTTGTTGGTTAAAACCTTACATCGACAACAACACAAGAAGAAGAGCCGTCGCTACATCAAGTTTTCAAAAAGATTTTTTCAAATTAATGAACAACGCAATATTTGGCAAGACTTTGGAAAACAAAAGGAAACATAAGGATATCAAATTGGTAACTGATCCAGTAAAATTACAGAAATTAGTGCAACAACCAAACTTTGGTTCATCTGTAATTATTAATGAAAATCTAGTTGTTATTTCCATGAACAAGAAGTCAGTTGAAATGGATCGTCCTTTGTATCTTGGAATGTCAATCTTGGATATTTCAAAAACACATATGTATGAGTTTCATTATAAGAAGATGGTTAACTATTATGGAAGAGAGAACATTGGTATTGCATATATGGATACGGATGCACTCATTTACTGGATTAAAACAAATGACATGTATGAAGATCTACGCACCTTTATATATAAAGATGATTTCGACTTTTCCGATTATCCTAAGGATCATCCAAATTACGACTACGACAAAAACAAGAAAGTATTGGGAAAATTTAAAGATGAAACAAATGGTGTGCCGATGATGGAAATTGTAGCATTAATGTCCAAACTGTATTCATTTCAACTGTACATAAATGAAAGGAATGAACATCAAGTCACAAAAAAAGCCAAAGGAATAAAAACTTCTTTCCTGAAGAAGAATGTACAGTTTGAACATTATAAAAGATGTTTGTTTGAAAATGTTGAAACAACTGCAACGTTCAACACTATTAGAAGTTATAATCATCAACTTTTTAGTGTCAAACAAACAAAGTGGGCATTAAGCTACAAAGATGACAAGCGCCATATTTTAGAAGATAAAATTAATACTTTACCATTCGGCCACTACTCCCTGAACCCTATCGACCAGTAAACCTATTCTTCGTCCTCTACCTTCTTCCTTTTTCCTTTCCGTAAAGAAGAGGGGACATGGCAAGCCCAATGCCATGTTCCCTCTTTTTTACACTAATATGAAATGGCCTTGACCTATATTCAAACTATATAAATGAGAATTAACTATTCTATGGGTCAGTATTTTTACAAGCAGTGTACAAGAAACATCTGAAGATGGAAAGTGTGAAGGACAAGATTGTAAATGAACTACATAAACCAGCAAGAAGAAGATTTCCAAGAAGAAGTACAATCATTAAAGGAATGAATGATCTTTATCAAGCTGATCTCATTGAAATGATACCGCACAGTAAATTAAATAAAGGATTTAAATATATTTTAACAATTATAGACTGTTTTACTAAAATAGCTGACGCTTTACCATTGAAGGATAAGACTGGTAAAAGTGTTACAAAAGCTATGGAAACCACAATACAAAGAAATAAATTTAAAATTAAACATCTACAGACCGATGATGGAAAAGAATATTTTAATAAAGACTTTGGAGCTTTGATGAAGAAATATCAAATAAATCATTATTCTACAAATTCTGAAGTTAAAGCTTCAATAATTGAAAGATTCAATAGAACATTAAAAAGTGCGATGTATAAACAATTTTCAAAAAGAGGATCATATGTATGGTATGACATATTACCACAACTTATAAAAGAGTATAACAACAAATATCATCGTACCATTGGAATGAAACCTATCCAGGTAAATAGTGCTAATGCCAAAATTGTATTACAACGTATTAAAAATAATACAACACCAAAATTGGAAAAATTGCAACCAAAGAAGTTCAAGGTCAACGATAAAGTTCGTTTAAGCAAATACAAAGGTGTATTTAGCAAAAGATATCTACCAAATTGGACTAATGAAGTATTTACAATTTATAAAGTGCAACCAACTATACCTGAAACCTATTTATTAAAGGATAACAAGGGTGAATTACTTCAAGGTGGATTCTACGGACACGAATTGTTGAAATCAACAGTTGGTGATGTATATCTTGTCGAGAAGATTTTACAAAGGAAAAAGGATATGGTTTAAGTCCGGTGGTTAGGGTTTGATAAAAGTGAAGACTCTTGGATTCCTTCAAAAGACTTAGTATAGTTGTTTAATAGCTCATTGTGTGTTTAACCTTTATACAAGATGGAGATTGTACAACAAAAAGATCGATTTAATATCAATAACATTGATGAATTGACAGTTGACAATGATAAGTTAAATCATGGAAAACATGGTGAATTACTACCAAATACGATAAGATGTCTAATAACTAGTCCTTCAAATTGTGGAAAAACTAATGTTGTTTTTAACCTTATAACTAATCCTAAAGGATTGCGTTTTAATAATATATACATTTTTTCAAAATCATTGCAACAACCAAAATATCAATTATTGGATAAAGTACTTGCAAGTGTACCTGAAGTGAATTTTTACAAGTTTAATGCCAGTGAAACAATTATGCAACCAAATGAAGCAAAACCATTTTCTATTTTTATATTTGACGATGTTTCTTGTGAAAATCATGACACAATAAGGAATTATTTTGCTATGGGAAGACATCATAATATTGATAGCATTTATATTGGTCAAACATACAGTAAAATTCCAAAACAACTTATAAGAGACAATGCAAATATGTTGATCATCTTCAAGCAAGATGAAACAAATTTAAAGCATATATATAATGATCATGTAAATGCGGATATGCCATTTGAAAAATTTAAAGAGATGTGTGGCAAAGCATGGAATGAGAAATATAGCTTTCTCGTTATTATGAAGGAAGAAGATATTAAAAATGGTAGATATCGTATAGGGTTGGATAAATTTGTATTTATGCGTTGAACTACCGATGCTACATCTAGTTACATGTTGAACTTCACAGTGTAAACATGGTGAATCAAGAAAAACTATTGAAAGAAATAAAATCACTGAGTGATTCTATTAGGATGAAGAATCGTGCATTGAGGATGGGTTTAAGTGAAAGAGAAGAATTTCTAGAGACTACATTTAAACCTATTACGGAACCTTTAAAACAGATATCAGAAACTATTGGTAAACCTCGTTATGAAGGAGATGTTTTACTACCAGTTTCTAAACAAGAAGTACAAGCATTAAAAAAAGAAGAAGATGATGATTCATATACAAGTGCTAGTGAGCAAGAAGAAACAAAAGAAGAAGAAGAACCAATTGTTGAAAAGGAAGAAGAACAGCCAATACCTGAAGCTGAACAATCTATTCCAAATTTAACTCAATTGAGTAGCGATATATTACAACATGGACCTCTTGGAAGAAAATATATAATGAAAATGCTACATGATATGAAATCAAACCCGAATTTGAGTAGATCACACGTATACGGAGCAAGAATTGATGGGAATGAATTGAAGATTGGCGATTCAAAGCTTGAAATAACACAAGACGATTACATCATTATTGGTGAGCATAGATATAAAGGAACAAAAGGATTATATGAATTAATTTTTAAAAACATACCACTAAGATATTCATCCAAAGATTTAAGTGTTTTTAAGGAGATTCTCCAAAATACTAACGCTCATAAAAGAAACTATGTAAAGGATGCAATGATTAATCGTTCACGTGCAACAAAATATAACATCGTTATAAAAAAGTTGTTTCCTCCACGAAAATTGCCAACATTACGTACTGCACCAGCGGTGAGACAACCACTGAAAAGAAAATCTTTATCACTTATGGATTTATCACTTCTTGAACAACATGGTAAAAAGAGTAAAGGAGATACTTCAACATCTGGTAAAGGATTGATGAAAAATCTATACAATACGAATGTGATTTACTACAACGATATCAATAAATTGGTTGATAGAATGAGACTATTGCATGAAGCCATGGAAGCCGGTCATACAGGTTTGAATAATGAATGGGTGGCTCTAGTTGATGAACTTAGGAATCGCGGTATAGTCGTATAATTGTCCGTGGATATAAAAGAGGTGCAAGCATAAGACGTATCAGTTCTAACATGAGCGTCGACAAGTTCGGACGGTACTCCGCTTTAGGAGTGCAAGTTGGAGAAGACAGAAAAAGAAGTGGATTACCGCAAACACCTGAAGGTGACTATAGCATAAGTAATAAACGTTTAAAACTAGTTAAAGATCCAGAAGAAGATACTGATGGAGCAAATTTGAAGACAGTAAAAGAAGCTACTTCAACATCATTAAAATTACATAAGAATACTTACGATGTTAAATCACATAGATTAATTAATGTTGGTAAACCAACTGAAGGTTCTGATGCAATTACTAAAGAGTACTTATCATCTGAACTTTCAAATACTTTAAAATTGCAATGGGGTAACAACTTAAAAGATGGACAAACATATGATGCTGGAAATTATAGAATAACCAACGTGGGAAATCCCAAAAATGATAAAGATTCAGTTAATAAAGAATATTTACATTCTATAATACCGGAAAAAACTAAACATGGATATTCTTTTTTTAAATTTATTATAAATGACATTGGATACCCAAAGGAAGACGGCGATGCTGTAAACCTGAAATATATCAAGGACAACTGTATTTTACAAGATGATGATGAAATCGATTGTCATGGGAAAGTGTTGTCAAATGTAAAGTTCGGTTCTCAACCAAAAGATGCTGTTACTATAGAACAATTATCTAAAGAATTAAAAAAGGAAACATCCAATTTTGTAAAACATGAAGATGCCGTGTTAAAGCGGGGAGATAAATTTATACATGGAAATGAAAAGTTTAATTTAATGCAAGGAAATAATGATGAATGGGATGCAGGACGTAAAACAATAACAAATGGAAGATTTGGTATAAAAGATACAGATGTACCTCTAATGGTGCAAACATTAATTGCTACTGGTGGTACATTAGGTACATACAATGGTCGTAATAGAAGAATAAAAGATATTTATCCTGGTTACGAAGCAAATGATTGTGTTACAATGAAACAAACAATAACTTGGGATAAACACTTTGGGACCAAATATGATGCAAAGATGAAGAAAATAATTAATATTTTACCAGGCGAAGATTCAAATGATGCTGCTACTATTGGACAAGTCATAAAAACATCAAAAAGTGATTCAACAGCTTACACGTGTAATGATAAACGTATTATGCAGTTACAAGATCCTCAACATCCAAAAGATGCTGTAACTTTAGATTGTTTAATAAGAATAGTGGGTAATTTACTTATTGATACCCACAATCATATAGCTAGTACAACGAATCATGTGGTGATTCAACCCGATGAACGAGAAGCTTGGATTAAAAATAGAATCATAAATCAGTATATAATTAATTTGAATAACTAAGTCTTTAAATATAAAAGATTTTGCACAAGTTATTCATTTATGTAAAGTATCTCGTAGAGTAAACACACCAGTTATATAAGACAACATAATGAAGACCGTATCGCTCAGTCATCGTCAAGACAGCGGCAAGAGAGGACGTGGTATAACATCAGCTGCATTATCCCTGCTCAGACGGATTCCAGTTGGTGCTGTTGTAAATCGAACGATAGACGCTTTACCATACGAATTACATCTGCCCGGAGGTTATCAATATTGTGGACCTGGAACTAAGTTGGCAAAACGTTTAGCAAGAGGAGATCCTGGAATTAATAAATTAGATCAAGCTTGCAAAGAACACGATATAGCATATTCAAAGTATAAAGATTCAACAAATAGATCAATAGCAGATAAAATTCTAGCGGAGAAAGCTTGGCAAAGAGTAAAATCAAGTGACGCAAATATTGCAGAAAAAGCAGCAGCTTGGGCAGTAACTACAGCCATGAAGACAAAAGCAAAGTTAGGTGGTGGAAGACGTCGCAGAGGAAGACCTGCAAAGAGAGGCGCTCCCAAAAGAGGTGGAAACATTAAAAAAGGACGTCGTAGAACTCTTAAGGCAAGTGTAAAGAAGACTTCTGTTTGGCAAATGGTAAAAAACGGAGCAGGTTTATACCTAAGACCATACCGTGTGTACTAAATAAGAAGAATCAATTGATAATTCCAAATAAAGCCTTAACAAATCATCAGTTAAATGATTATGTAAAATGTTTGAAAATACCATTCTTTCGAGGAGTTTTTATGAAAGATGCATTACCAACTAAAATATGGAAAAATGAAACTGGAATAGTAAATTTGGATTCCACCTATGGTCCAGGCACTCATTGGGTATGCTATAAAAAACTCGGACAAACCATTTACTACTTTGACAGTTTTGGCAATCTACCACCGCCAAAAGAACTGCAACATTATTTTCGAAACTCCAAAAACATTTTTTATAATTACAAAAGAGAACAACCTAACAATACTGAAATATGTGGGCATTTATGTTTGGAGTTTCTAGCGAAGAGTGTCAGTCAGCTTTAAGATGTCATCGTATACAGTGTCACTGAGTGGAAATTCATCCACATTAAAAAGTACGCTGTTCCCAGCATTGCGTCTATCCAAGGAAAGATTATGGGAAGCGGCATTACTTGATTTGACTACCTACAATTCAATTCCTAATGTTACAGAAGGAAACAACAATTTACTACATTATTATGAAACTAAGGATGCTGCAGGAAAATACTCAGAATTGAAAATAATTACATTTCCTACTGGAGCATATGAAATTGATGACATAAACCAATTATTACAGAAACAACTCGGAGAAGACAATATCACCGTTAAAGGAAACAATAATACTTTAAAAGCAGAAATAACTTCGAAATATTATATTGATGTCAGCTTGGAACAGTCGATTGGCAGTTTACTTGGATTTACAGATACAAAAAAGAAAATCTTAACTCCTGGAACTACTCATTCAGGTGATTCAACTGTAACAATATTGAAAGTAAATAGTATCGATGTCACGTGCAACATTATACACGGATCGTATAGAGATGGAGTTAATCAACATATTTTACATACATTTTATCCAACAGTGGCTCCCGGTTTTAAAATTGTTGAGAAGCCACAAAACTTGATATACCTACCGTTAAACACCAGTTTCATTTCAGACATCGTACTGAACATATTGGATCAAGACGGTCATAGTGTTGACTTTAGAGGAGAAACAATTACTATACGGATACACATCAGAGCAGCAACATAAAAGTCAACATGGGATTATCATTTAAACCGCAATGGAAGAGTCGGGAGCTCAGTAGCTCCTCGACATTGGAAGAGTTAACATCGGAAAACATTCGTTTTCTACAGAAGATTGGATTGAAACTTAACAGCGATGGATATCCTGGATATATCTCAAGGACCAACGTTCGACGAAACACTATGGGAGAAGGAATATCACACGCACAACCCTTACACTTCATCAAAATTAAACAATAACGATGAAATAAGGATCCCCATTCAACAACAAGATATTTACACTTTACCATGTGAAAGTTACTTGTACATCGAAGGACAGGTATTAAAATTGGATGGAAAAACTGCTTCAACAGTTCCTTTTATAAATAACCCGATGGCATATCTTTTTGATGAAATAAGATATGAAATATCAGGGGTGACAGTTGATTCAACAAAAAAGGTTGGTTTAACAACGACATTGAAAGGATTAACATCATTAACACCGCATGAGAAGAATTCAATAGTCACTGCCGGATGGGTTGCCCCCGATAAAGACACTATAACACCAGCTTCCAACGGTCACTTTGATTTTCATGTACCTTTACGATTGCTTTTGGGATTCGCTGAAGATTACAAACGGGTAATAATAAATGTCAAACAAGAATTAGTATTACTCAGATCTTCAACTAATAAGGACTTAATACTTGCAGACCCTGCAACTACGGAAGATAAACTGGAATGGCAACTACAGTTGGATAAAGTTGTTTGGAGAGTACCTCATGTAAGATTGGCCGATGAACATAGAATCCTATTATTGAGAAAGTTAAAATCTGACCGTGATATTGTGATGCCATTCCGAAGTTGGGAATTTCATGAATACCCTACACTACCTCAGACAGAAAGACAAACATGGACCGTCAAGACATCAACTTACTTGGAACGAGCAAGGTACATAATACTCGGTTTTCAAACTAAGCGAAAAGATGTTATCACTGCAAATGCTGGTCAATTTGATCACTGTAAAATAAAGAATTGTAAAGTTTTCCTAAACTCTCAATTCTTTCCCTATGACAATTTGAATGTCATGTTCAGCAAAAAACGTTTTTCCATTTTATACGATATGTATGCAAGATTTCAATCGTCATATTATGGAAAGACTAATACACCACTATTATCACCTGACCAGTATTATTCCAAGGCTCCAATAATTGTAATCGATTGTTCAAAACAAAATGAATCGGTAAAATCATCAAGTGTGGATATAAAAATTGAAATGGAATTTGAAGAACCAGTAGCGGATGGAACTTCGGCATACTGTCTAATTCTACATGATAAAATAGTTACTTACACACCGCTGACCGGAATTGTGAAGAATGTACTTTAAGAAGAATTGTATAACAACTGCAAATTTTTGAGGTTAGAATTATCTGCTTTAATTTTTGAGGTTAGAATTTCATTTGTGAAAGACAAGTTGAAAACAAACAATTATGTAATTGTATAAATTTCAAGGATTTTACGAAAAATATAAAAGCGAGAAAATAATTAGTAGAAACTTCATTCTATCTTCAACCGTCGTATGGGAAACATCATTCGCAAGATTATTTCTACTAACGGAGAAGAAAATACACCTCTAATGGATGATAATAGTTCAGATATAGAAAAACAAGTTGAACGAGAAATGGACGAGTTCCTAAAATTCAACAAACATAAGAAGAGAGAAGAAGAAAAAGCTGAAAAAGAAGTAAAAAGGAAGAAGGTTGAAGTTAACATTACAACCAATATTTTAACAGAAGTATTTCTTCGGATTATCTACCCAATTTCTTCATGCATGACAAAAAGTATATCAGTTGGAATTTTAAAATCAATGGATTATTCACCAATTGTTATTTTAAATCATGGAAACAAAATGGTTACTTTCAGTGAAACTACTTGGGAATCTCTCATGAAACATTTACATCTTTTGGAGTGCTATTTAAGTAACAACACATTTGGAAGAAGAACAAGATTAAGTTTATTGGAATCAAATATTGAAGTTGATATAGTAAAACATCGTGGAGGACAAATTGTTCGCTTCAGAGATTTAACTACACATAATGTTAAATTATATTTCACTAAAGAAGAATTTTACACTTTAAGTTGTACTACCGGTCCCGTCACCAGATATTTAAAACAACTAATATTTTCAAGTGCAATAATTAAAGACTATCTAATTGATACATTGGACAAAAAACCTTTTGTTCCAATTTTATACGGTCCCGTGGATACTTCAATCTTTAATAGAATACCTCAAGAAGTTGAAATGTGGAGACAATTAAACAACTATCACACCAATTTTAATATTGATGAAGTGGCACAAGAAGTGAAAGAAGAAGAACAATCCTGTCTGTTATAAACATCGGCTCATTCAATTTTTAAGTCAGTTGTTAGTAAGACTTCATCATGAATAAACGGGTTTCGTTTTCTAATGCGCCACATATAATGGAAGTTAAAAGAGGTATAATTGAATTTCAAGCTTTCCGAGGAAATGATGGTAATT
Source organism: Neoaliturus tenellus (assembly GCA_030545055.2). Lineage (NCBI taxonomy): Eukaryota > Metazoa > Arthropoda > Insecta > Hemiptera > Cicadellidae > Neoaliturus > Neoaliturus tenellus. The sequence goes on from CM061536.1 coordinate 42,814,415, forward strand.
TTATTATTAAAGAATTAGTAATCTTGGACATGAACACATCAGTAGTTTATCATTATTTGTTCAAACCTCCAGTACCATTTAATAGACTAACAACTAAAGCGAAAGTTACAAACAAATGGTTGAACAAACATTTTCACAACTTAAGATGGGATGAAGGTTTCATTAATTATAACATGATGCCGCACATTATGAATCATTATTGCAAAGAGTTTAAAATTATCTACACAAGGGGATTGGAAAAAGCAAATTGGATACAATCATTTACAAGCAACGAAGTGATTAATGCAATAATTGATAAAGATTTCCAATGCTACTTCAACGAACTTTGTATTTCATCAAAAAGTTTTAAACATCGAAGGTCGCAGTGCGCTTTAAAGAATGCCTACCGCTTGAATAATTTCCTTCAACAAACTGGTGGGGGTAGTGTCAGTGGTGGGGGTAGTGTCGATTATAAAAGTGAGAGCGCTACCATGACACAGCATGAGTATTACTCAAACCTCCGAAGAGACAACATCTCCGACGGACATTCTTATTAACAAGAAGATTAACAACAACATCAATATGGCATCACAGAACTTACTTCAAAGTTTAGTTGATCAGTTCAACGCTCATTCTAAATCATCAATTCTACCTACAAAGAAATGTTCTGAACTAAAAGAAGAAAAACACTACATCATTCATACTATTAAGAAAATGGAAACTTCAGTAGGTGATGCTATAAATTGCACTTTGAGCGAGGCACCTTATACAATTGGTGATGAAGCAAAATTTCAGATCTTCTTACCAAAGCGCTTCGTACAACTACTTCAAAATGAAGATCTTCGTATAATTCAACCCGGCGCACTCTATTTGGTATCACATGGACCCAGTGGAAACAACTCTACTGAACTTACAATTCATGTAACACCTACTACTGATTAATTTGTACATAACATTGTAAATATTTCTTTGTATTTGTTTTTTCAATAAATATGATATAAAACAAAACAAAAAATAAAAATAAAAAAGCAACATATTGTAATGTCTTTGTACATTACAATATGTTGCTTTTTTTAAAAATTCCACAGGATGACCTTGACCCAATTTTGTATCATTATAAAAGGGGAAATGTACTTGCAAAATTCATCAGTCTACTGCTACCTTTCATACCGTACACATCTCGCTCTTAATCCCTGAATATAAAACTGCAACATGTCCCTAAAGGTTAAGTGTGCATCTTATGATACCAACACCATAACTACTTTTGAACAACTTGAAGATTTAACTAACGAAATGCGAGTTTTACTTACCGGTGGTTATCACTTAACTGTTGATGTTAGTGCTACTAATACAAGGATGTTCACTAAAACAAAATATTGCGATGATGAAATATTTTTTTCTACACAACCTACAACTTCTTCATCGCCAGCTGGTCAACATAACGTCAAGTTCCAGAAGTATTACCAATGTTGAATAACTTTTGACAGACAAAACTACAACTAAAGAATCACATGATCAATATGAGTTAATAAAAAGGATGTGATACTTGTATAAATAATCATTTGCTTCTCAGCTCTCACCACGACAAGACCTATTTAAGAAAATGTTGTACAGAATGATGATTCAACTTGATGGAAAAATCTATGGAAAAGACTACAACACCATTGAACAAATGACCCAAGATTTAGATGTATTAACTAAAGAAGGATATCAAGCTAAATTAATTTTAAAATTTCCTGAAGTACATCCATTATCAACAGAAGAACTTGTTGCTATGGCTAAGGCAGAGAGAGAGAAAAAGTCTGAAGAAAACAAAGAGAAACAAACTTCCTAAATTTTAATAATCCTTACACTTGTAAGGTATAATTTTTTAAAACTCCATTTGGATGACCTTGAAATTACCCCCACCACTTTTCACAGTACATAAAACTCACTATTTAACACTATACACTCTTATTCTTTCACTGGACTCCGCAGCGTCAACATGGAAGAGCAAAAATACAAGTACAAACCTCGTTACTGTTGTGAACAACAGTGTACAGATTTAGGACCAATGATGGTGGATGGGTTAGCTTGTACTAAATGTGAATTCTTCGGATCTTGTTATTGCAAATGCAAAACAAAACAACTACCACCACCGGAATTGCGAACTTTAAAATTTTACAAATCAAGATATTTTCATACATGTTGTCCTCAAAGATGTTTCAAATTTCACCCTCTAGATCTTGCTCATTGTCAACGCACCAATTCTCATCAAGATGATTTTTGTACACATATGATAAAAAGATGTAAATACAGATCAGATTGGTATTCCGATCCTGTAGAACCATCAAATGTGTAATTTCAGTTTTACACTCTTTTTTAAAACTTCATTTGGATGACCTTGAGATTTCCCCCACCACTAGTTCTAATTTTTATATAATATTAAATCATTCCACTTCCAACACTCTAACTAACAACATGGAAAACAAATTTATCAAATTTGAACATATAATAACTGACAGGGAGGAGATGGAAGAATTGTTTCAAAACTTACTTTCTGTCATTGACGAATATCCTATAAGATGGTTCAGAATTGTAGTTCAATATTTAAATCCTGGTGAATTGTTTTCTTCATCAAGTGAAGAAGATGAAACAACTACTTCGGTTCAAATAATTGAATTAAAAGATGGAGAAGAAGAACTAAACGTTTTATTCAATCATAAGCTCAAGGTTCCCTATATAAAAGCCCCCTCCCTAGACAGCCCCCCTCCCTAGACGCCTGCTCAAGGTCACCATTATATAAGCCCCCTCCCTATGCGCCGATCCTCATTCCATCACCGACTCTCCAATAATGAACAACTCTCCATTGGCCCGAATGAATTCTAGTTTTGAAATAAACTCTAAAGAAGAGTTACAAGACATTTTTAATATTTTACAAGAACTTGTAGATAATTTTACAACCATCAAAATGAATTTGGAAATAACATACGATTGTCCTATTTGTGATAAGATTGAAAGTTCGGACGAAGACAGTTTACTAAATCTAACTCCTGCACCATCTGACACTACTGATGGTAATAATGAACAGCAAAATATTTCCCCCACCACTTCTTTGTAATTCTTCGTTCCCCCCACCACTTCTTTATTTAACTAACATTTCTCGCTTTCACTTCTCATTCCGTCTTCAACTTTTGAACTATCAACATCACTTGTTTTAAAATTTCAAACACTACAAAATCATGATGGATATGATGGATGAAGTTCCCTTCATAACTAGAATAGAAGAGGATAAATTGAAATTGGAAATTAAACGATTGGAAATGGAACGGGAAAACCAACTCGAAATGTTACATTTGTTCAAGCTTTTCAAATACATCATCTGGGGACTCTGCGTTTACCTTCTCATCGTCGTTGGTGTTTGCATTTACAACTCTGTAGTTCATCACAAAAGTTCAACTTGTTTAAACTCTGCTGTTGCACATTAATTATATGTTCACAAATAAAATTCAAAATTTACTTCAGCCTATCCCACTATCACCAACTAGTTCAACTTTGAACTATTTCTGGTGGTAGTTGGGTAGGCTTTTTTAAAACTTACTCTGGATGACCTTGACATACTTTCCAGGCCCCCAGTTATAACTGTTCAATTTCAGTTTTGATCTTACTCTTAATTTTTATTCAACTTTTAGAGTTTAGTTAACACAGTTGAATTTTACTTTTCAACTAACTCTTAATTCATGCCCAATTCTACTTCAAATTCAGGGCATATGCTCTCGCCATCTGCACCCCAGCATCTGACGCCATCTGCTCGAGCAGCTGCTCGGGCAGATGGCACGACTTCCGGTCCAGAAGTAACCAAAACACACTACTAAAATATTTTTATTGGAAAGCCCATATGTGATTTAGTGGGAAAAAACTTTATTTCATGATTTTATCTCAAACCGTTCTCCTGCTATTAATAGTGGACGGGTGGTCTGAATCACCCTGTATTTCGTAGCTTCGGTACGGACATACCATTATAGCGACGTACATACTGTATTATATTACTGATTTTCAAGGGAATTTAATTTTTTCATTAAACTCAGCTGATTAACAACAATGCACTACAAAAACGAATCGTGATGGTGCTACATCGTCCAACAAACTTGACCTGTTTGAATTTCTTTAGGTAGGACTTTGTCAATGATTTGGCTTTTTCTTCACAGTTCCTAATTTAGAAACTCTAAAAATATAATGATAAATGCAGTGACGTCCGTTATTCAGGAAATGTTAAGTAAAATAAAAAATAAAACTTTAGTTAATAAAAAAAGAACTAAAAAATCGCCTAGAAGATTTACACGATGAACACGTAGAAGTGTATTGAGATTGTGCATTGCTGCAAAAACTTAAAAGTCACTTGTTAAAATTAAAAATAAAACGTTATCCTGCCACTATTTGTTTTCATACTATACTTGATTTCTTTATCAGGACAATGGACAACCAGTGTAGCGATTAGAGATAAAATGTTTTGCATTCATAGAAAAAATAGATTAGGATCTCTCTGGCATGTCCTTGCCGCATCTTCTTTTTTTAATTCTATATATTATTATTTTTTTATGTAAATTGTGGTCTTTATGGTACGGTATGTAATATCAGCAGATGAAGTAAGTATGTCTGAATGCTTGAAAATACAAAACACAGAACACCGTCGTTGAATTTATAGCTTGTTTATTGGACTATATAATCGGGTTCCGTCATTGTTCTGGTCTCACCTCAACCGAATAATTACTAATCATGCGGAGGATTGAAAAATATTTTATTACAATCATTGAATATATTCATTGTAGACACAAACAGTAGGCCTACAGTTATATTAAATAAATAAGTTTACTAACTAAATTTAATAATGAATTAATTAGTAATTTAATTTGTATGATTAATTTGACATGTGATGAGTAAACTGTTAAATTATTAATTTTCAATAGTGAAACACAACAATATAGAATTGACTTAATAAACAAATCTATTCTTCCATTTATTTATATTTTTGATCGACGTTATCTGAAATACTTGAAGGGATTTGGTTTAACATTAAACATTGATATTACAACCATGAGACTTGTCTATTTTTTTTAAGTTTTCTGTAGCTGGGCGGCCAAAGATAACTTGGAAAACGACCTGAAGAATTGTCGTTTACAAGTGATTGTTTATAATTTAAACTTATAAATTTAACCCTTCGTACTATCGGTTGATAATCTGTACATCTTTACAAGAGAATTTTAAAAGAATCTGTCCCTGGGCCGAACACTGAGTAAGTAGGAAGGGGGTGGGGGGGGGCATGTCTCAAAATAACGCGCCACGAGCCACACGACACTCGGACGCGTGTGTGACTCAATTTTGATTGTTTGCCGGCAGCTACGCCGCCGCAATTCATGTTTCGGTGTGAAGAAGGGAACAATGTTTTTTGACGAAGGAGTGATTAAAATGTAAACATTTTAATGTAAGAGCTTGTCTGTGCTTACACTGTAGGCCTGATTCCCCGATTTCATAGCATTCGTTATTCTAACAGCTGTTATGATTCAATTACCCTTCTTCCATAAGATTAACATTTAAAATTTGAAAGCCCGTTGGGCGTATCCCTGGGGGTCGATGTGAGTTATAAGATGATTCTGCTCATCTGCAGGATACTGCTGCCTTTCTAACGGACTTCTTCCACGACCCAAACAAGCTTTAAAAGTAGGAAAATAAATATGTTTGCTTATTAATATATAGTTTAAAATAAAAATATCTATGTATTGTTCCAATTACTCTATAATTATTTTTTTGTTTCTACATTTTAGCTAAAATGCTCTTTTAAGAAATTCCATTTCGATTTATTTTGATCACATGCTATCCCCTAGTAAAATTGTATAAAATCTAAAATAAAAACCTATCGATTTGTAACATATTAAGTGAAGGTGGAATAAATAATACTCACTCCATAATTAACCTTCCAAAATAGTTTTCTGATTGATTTTAAGATTTTAATCGTTCTGGTTATTCGTAGTTACATAGGAAACGTTTTCAATTTTGTCCATGAGGATTTTGTAACCTAGTTTTATCAAGATGCATGAGAGTTCATTATCCACCCATCCTGGCAATTGAAACGCCTCTGCTGAAACTTGCAGCCCTGTGTTCACTTATGATTATAGCCGGGACGTTTAGCTAACAATTTCAATAATTTTTCAGTAACAATATCTATAATGTGCAAAAGCTAAAACAAGCTCTAAAACCCCTCAGTGATCAGTTGTGTGAAAAGTTAAACATGTTTATTCGGTACCTAATTTAAGAAATATAATATTATTTCGTATCATACGCGATAAAGATAATTTGGTGAATATTTACAATTTGTTACCACATTAAAAAAAACACAAAACATAATTTACACAATATTAAAATAAATATGTGGATCAATTGAATGTATCCTAAATATCTGTTTCAACTTTATATTTTGATGGGCATTGCATTTCAATGAACAATAATCCTTCAAATAGCCTAAAACAAAATTAACGTACAAAAAATAGATACATTTTTGTAAATACATTTTAATTTGGACTGGCATATATTATTCCTTAACATTCTCAACTGTACACATTGAAACTATTGTAGTTGAAATCGATTAATACTACATAGCTGCTCATTCAGTATTCAGTAAACAGTATTCTAAATTTTAGCTTAAAGAGAGCAAATTTTGATCTGTCAGGAGAGCAAGAGGTAGTTGATTGTTTCTCGGGGGATACAAGCCTTCGTAACTTGATTAGCTACTATTTTATAAACAATTGGCTCCTAATTAACTAATCAATTTCAAGCTATACGGGTCACTGACATAGTCTTGTTTAGCGTAGACGCACGGATACCGTTTACAGTTGTAACGTAGGTCTATAAAGCAACGAATATGAACATGTTACATTACCAAATTAGAATTCAAATTTTGAGCCTTATTAATTTAAAATTTTGTGTATCTGTAAACCAAATAAAACTAGGAAAACTTTTGTCTGTTTCGACACAACAATATCCACCTTACTTCTTTTTTATCTGTACTATTTTAGTAACTATTTTTTGTGGACGAAGTTGTATCATTACAGTATATAAAAGCAGGATTCTATCATGAATGTATCCTGTGTTTTGAGAACCTCATAGAATGTTTTATATTTTCATTATAATATGTTTGTTATATTATACGGAAATACTCGCCTACGGGCCCCATTTATGTATCGGGCTCCGCCCCCATGCTCCCTTAGTGATTGCCCTAAATTCGTTAATTAATTAAAAGTCAAGTATGAAATTGGTTACTTCCACGGAAGAACTCGCCAGAAAAGACAGTAACAAAACCGTCAAATACACACAATTCAAGTTCAGATCAAAGTTTTAAACGGATTTTAGGGCTAAGCGGCTAGAGATATGCGAAAATGTTAAATGTTTACTATTAATGTTAGTTTCAAAATACGTTTTTTCAATGACGCATATTTTCTTCAATTTTAAAGTTCGTTTGAATGTAAAAACTCACAGTAGTAAAACAATAATAAAAAAATAAACAAATTGAAACATGAAATCAATTAAAAAATCTATTTAAAGCGAAATAAATCAAACTTCATAATGGGGCAGATTGCCCCCCTAAAATTTTATTGCGTTTAAATTAGAATATAATACTGGCAAAACATATATCGATATGGCTGTAATATTTGGTTATGATCGTTATTAGACTTTTACAAACAATACTATCTTTAGTTTAATTTAGCATCCATAAACTAGAGGAGTTAATCCTGGATACCGTTCTCTTGGGTGTATCCATTTCCCTAATGAAGGGAAATTTCCGTAGTAAATTTTGTAAGAAAGAATGATATTTTTAAAGTTTGCTGAGAACTAGGAGGATGGATTTTAAATCGACATGCGATTGAAATGCAATTGGCCGTGGAACGACTGGTTGTGAGCGAGAACAAAAGCTTAATTGTTACTGTCGATCGATAGACAATAAACAAATCGAGTGGAGGAAAATAAACAAGATAATTAACTCTTTGACAAGGCCTTGTAATATTCATTACTCATACTTATTAATATTGTCTTTTTGGTATAATGTAACAGTATTTCCATTTATAATTTACATACTTCTTAAAAATGATCGTTCAAATCATAAAATTTTTATTGACATTTTGCCCGTTAGATTGAAATTTTGTATAACTTTATAGTTAGAATAATAGAAGAACTCCATAAGACCAATGTTTATTTTTATTTTTTTATTTTAACTAACGGTTATAACGAAATAGGATTTTTCCTAGCATGGATAATATATGTAGCTAATATATACAGGGTGTCCCGGAACTCTCTGGAACCCTTTTGTATATTTGTTCCTTGCATCGAGACAAGAAAAAAACATCATACAAATAGGGGTCTAAAGTCCATCGTTTAGCCGCTAGCCGCCATTTTGTTTTTTTTTCACGTAATAATTTTTATTTCCTTAACAAATGGTTGTATTCAGTTCATATTTGGTATGTTTATCATACTAATGTACATTTTCAGGAAAAAATTTAATTTTTTCCACTGGGTATTTTTAAAATGGCGGCCATTTTTAATTTTCAAACTAAAATATCTCAAATTCGGTAAATTTCAAAAAAATTTTACTCTGTACAAAAAAGTTGCTACATTAAATTATCTAAACAACGGTACCAAGTTTGTAAGGATCTGATTACAAATAATGGAGTTATTGCGATTTTTCTGTGAAAATGGCCTTAATTTGCATTAGTTATAATGGAAAATCAATGTTTTTTTGGAGAAAAATCGCAATAACTCCGTTATTTGTTATCAGATCCTTACAAACTTGGTACCGTTGGTTAGATAATTAAATTTGGCAACTTTTTTGTACATAGTAATATTTTTTTGAAATTTACCAAATTTGAGATATTTCAGTTTGAAAATTTAAAATGGCCGCCATTTTGAAAATACACAATGGAAAAAATTCATTTTTTTCCTGGAAATGTAAATTAGTATGATAAAGATTCATTCCAAATATGATTTGAATAGAACCATCTGTTACGGAAATAAAAATTATTACGTGGAAAAAACAAAATGGCGGCTAGCGGCTAAACGATGGATTTTAGACCCCTATTTGTATGATGTTTTTTTCTTGTCTCGATGCAAGGAACAAATATACAAAAGGGTTCCAGAGAGTTCCGGGACACCCTGTATAATAGCATAATAGCTATAATATATAATAAATAGTATAAAAATAAACAGTAAATAAAATAATATAGTAAATAGTAAATATATTAATATAAATAGTAAATAAATAATAATAGTAAATAAAAATAAATAGTATGTATAATAATATATTAATAGCTATAATATATAATAGCATGTATATAGCTTTGACCTATATACATATTATTTTTATCCCAGAACTAAGCTGTTTGCAAAGTTTGAAGAAAATTGTTCGAGCCGTTTTTGGGATCCGTTTGCATACAAATATACCTTACTCGTATTAGAGTATAATAAAAATAATAATTGTTTGTTTTTTTTTTTTTTTTTTTTTTTTTTTTTTTTGAGGGAGAGGCGGAAAAATGCATTACGCACACAGGTGGCCAGCCTGTAGTGTGGGGCTCCCCAAAAAACGGGTTTACCCACTAAAAAACCTCCTCTACTCTTTAGGAATCTAACCTGGAATTGTTTGTCACATTACGTCAGGCTAGGCCTAAATTTGGCTTACGCCCGTGGGGCTCGCTCCTTATCCAGCCGCTCGATCAAGGGATCTGGGCCACTTCGCGGTCCAGATCGGTTTTCTTTTCCAGGAGGATGCCCCGGACGAACTGTGACAAACAATCCCAGTTGCCCTCATCCTCCAAAATCTTTTGGCAGACCGAGTCCACCGAAAATACACCAAAGATTTGTGTGGCCTCCAGGCGGGGCCCTTCCCAACGGGGACAGCGGAAGAATGTGTGTTCCGCATCGTCGGGAACACCCGGGCAATAAATGCAGTCCGGTGAACCGGTCTTTCCCATCCGGTTCAGGTACGACCGAAAATAGCCGTGACCTGTCAAAAATTGGGTCAGGTAGTAGTCCACCTCCCCATGCCGCCGTTCCACCCATGGTTGGACCTGCTTGATAAGTCGCGCAGTCCATCGTCCTCGGGTGTCGTGCTCCCAGCTGTGTTGCCACTGCTGGAAGGTTCGGGAGCGCTCTTCTGTTCTTGCCGTGTCCTTGCCGATCTCGCCTTGTCTCTGATAAATCGCTTTCCTCTCCCCTGCCAAGAGCTTGACAGGGATGACTCCGGCGACCACCAGGACGGCAGGCTCGGACACTGTCCGGTAGGCGGAACACACCCGGAGCGCAGCTTGACGCTGAACCCGGGCGAGTCGCAACCTGTAGCACTCCTTATCTAGAGCGCCTGCCCACACCTCTGCCCCGTAAAGAAGCACGGACTGGACCGCGGACATCAACAGACGTCTTCTGCTGGATCGGGGACCCCCGACATTGGCCATCAGCCTACTAAGGTAAGTCACTACCTTAGCGGCCTTGTCCGCCGTACGGAAGATCTGATCCCTCCAGCTTAACTTGGTGTCCACGATAACCCCGAGGTATTTGGCGGCACGAGTTGATGTGACCACCTCCCTTCCCACTCGAAACGGGACGACGGTGTCGATCCTCTTCTTCGTGAGAATCACGATCTCCGTCTTACTGAGAGCAAGTGAGAGACCGTGATCGGACATCCAGTTGTTGACCACCCGCATAACTCGGTTCAACTTCAGTTGGGCCAGCTCAACGTTGCGTGTAGCAATGAGAGCTGCGACGTCATCGGCGTACCCAACCAAAGTGGTTTCCTCAGGCATCTCGGACCTCAGGAGGCTGTCATAGGCAACGTTCCAGAGATCCGGGCCGAGTATTGAACCTTGTGCGGCACCAGAAGTGACTTCCATCGTCCGCGTTCCGTCCCTCGTGTCATAAATCAGGCTTCGAGAGCGTAGATAATCCTCGATGAGCCGCAACAGATATGCAGGAATACGAAAGGTGTTGCGAAGCGCATCCAGCATATCGATCCACCTCGCAGAGTTGAAGGCATTCTTGACATCAAGCGTAACAAGAAGCACTACTCGGCGGGAGAAATGGTTGTGGCTCTCGGCTCTCTCCACAGCTCTCTGAACTTCGGTGACAGCGTCGATCGTTGACCGTCCCTTTCTGAAGCCGTACTGACGGGGGCATAAGTCCCCGGCAGCTTCCACGGCAGAAGTCAGGCGGGAACGGATCAGCTTCTCGAACAGCTTTCCAGCAGTGTCCAACATGCAGAGAGGCCTGTGGGACGACGGCAGCTCGGGATCACCTTTGCCCTTGCTGATCAGTACAAGCCTGGCTGTTTTCCAGGGAGCCGGAAACACCCCTTCTACCAAACAGGCATTGTACATTCTCAACAACAAGTCAGCGTTGATTAAAAATGCTTTCTTTAAAGCCTCACTGGGAATCCCGTCCGGGCCAGGAGCCTTGTTGCTCTTCAGGGAGAGAACGGAGGTTTCTAGCTCCTCGAAAGTGAAGAGTGGAACGTCCTCTACCCGTCCGAAGTCAACCGGCGGTCGCTGTGGATGTTCAGGAAACAACGCAGCGACGATCCTCCCCATGGTGGCGCCCTCCATGATGGAAGGTGGAGAGCGGGCGCCGAGTTTCTGTGTTACAAGTTTGTAACCCAGGCCCCAGGGGTCGGAATCAACGTCGTCACGAAGTCTCCTCCAGCTATTCGCCTTGCTCCTGTTGATCGCCTGGCGGAGAGATTTTCTCGCAGCTTTATAGGCCTCCGACTTACGAACTCTGTCTGCGGGGATTCTCGCTCTTGTGGCGGCTCGTCTAGTTCTTAAACATGTTCTTCTGAGTTCCGCAATCTCTTCAGTCCACCAGTAAACGGGTTGTTTGTCGCGTCGGGGTTTCCTTCGCGGCATAGACTGGTCGCAGGCCGAGACGATCAGTTCCATCGTGGATGTTACTAGTGCCTCGGCCCCAGCCTCACCAGGATTCCTCTGCGCTCCCCGAGAGATGACTTCGGTGAACTTGACCACGTCCAGTTTGTTGGTGTTCCACCGGCGTGGCCCTTCCCGAGATGCGGAAACTCGACGATTTGCCTGATCATGCAGGTCAAACACGACGTATTGGTGGTCGCTACCCGTGTAGTCCTCCACAACCCTCCAGCCAGAGATCCTCGGAAGGAGCGACTCAGACGCAAAGGTGACATCGGGGATCGTGCCTCTCTGCCCGGGGCGCCGAAAAGTAGGTGTGTCGCCCTGGTTGAGGACGACAAGACCGGCCCTGGCGATGAAATCCAGGATGTATTTCCCCCGGGAGTTGGTAGAGGGCATTCCCCAATCGACGGCCCTGGCATTGAAATCGCCACCAACGACGACATGCCCGGTGGTGCCGAGAACGCACTCCTCTAGGTTATCTATCTTGTCGCGGAAGTCCTGGACGGCCTCGTTGGGTGTGAGGTAGCAACTGAAGATAGTCACGTCCCCACACCGAACCCAGACGAATCCTCGGCCGCGCCCGTGACTCCGCACCAAGACATCTCGTGTATTACGTGCCCAAAATGCAGCAGTACCGAGGCTGTCCGAGATCCAAATGTTTGGGTCTCTGTCCCGATACTGTTCGCTGATAAGGAGCGCGTCAGCACCAAGTTCTCGGGCGAGCTGATCTAGAAGGTTATCAGCTCCCCAGGATCTATGAAGGTTGGCCTGGAGGATGCGAATTACCGGCCGCTGCCTTTTGCCTGTTCAAGTGCGGCTCTGAAGGCACCGCACTGACCAGACCCGGGTAAGTGACCGAGGGCACTGGAGCCTGAATCCTTGCAGAGGAAGCAGGAGGGGCTCGAGGAACATTCCTTGCGTTTGTGGCCCTGGCTTCCACACTGGAAGCAGTTGGCACTCCTGTCGGGCCCTTTACAGTTTCGGGAGGAGTGGCCGAAACCGAGACAGCGAAAGCATCTCGAAACTACCACTCTCCGTTTGAGCCTGCAACTGACCCAACCGACTCTGAGGTGCTGAAAGCTAAGCAGCTTATTGGCGTGCTTTTCGCCCATTTCAGCAACAGCCATCCGGAGTTGACTTCGGTTGGGCTTTGTTAGCCATACCCTCACTCCATCAGCTGGTATCTCCGGGAGTGCCACCTGGATCGCACGGGTCACCTCCTCTTCGGTGGAGAGGGCATCAAGGTCCCGAATCTCGACCGAACACTTCGGTTCTAGGGCCTTGATTGAGCCTTTGTCCCCAAGTGCAGTCTTGAGGGAAGCGGCAAAACCGATCTTGTCACTCGACTTCCCCAGTTCGAGGAGGACATCCCCGTTCTGGGTTCGCCGAATAGACTTGATAACGGTGTCGGTCTCCTCCGGTTTGGCCTGCGATCTAATCTGACCCAGAACATCGGCAAAAGATCGCCCCCCTAAAGGCTTGATCAAGATTGCCTCTGTCCTGGGCTTCTTAGGCCTGGGTTGTTTAGGCTTTCTGACAGACTTGCCAGAGGCCTCCCCAACCGGTTTCGAGACTTGCGTCCGCTCCACACTCGACGCACTTTTCGAAGCCGCCTCCGCTTGCTTCTGCCTCCTCCTTTCTTTCTTAGACAGGCGCGTCTTCCAGCCCCCCAAAGGTGTTGAGGCAGAGTTTGCTGCCAAGGCAGGATTAGCCGCCGGAGCAGGAAACTCTGCAGGAGTAGCCGCTGGAATCACGGCAGCGCCCGGGGCGGATTCAGTAGCCTGGACAGGAGATGTCTGCGATGCCGCAGTGACAAAAACCGGTCTCGGCACCGAGTCCACCTCGACAAGCTCAGGGCTTCCAGGCGAAGAACCGCTCTGCCTCTTCTTTCGCTTTCTGGCTTGAGTCTGGGACTCAGCCAGGTGAGCTTGAGGCGAAGCAGAGATGACTCGGTTCGTGACATCGCGCTCCTGCTTCACTGCCTTTAGCCTGATTTTCCGGCATTCCTCGATTTCTTCTAGAGCATCTTCGAGTTTCGGGATCCCCTCTTTTATCGCCTTGTTCACGTTCTTTTGAATTAAGAGGGCCTTGGCCATCTCCTTCAAAAGAGCTTTCATCTTCTTCAGAAGTGAGTCTTCCTCCTCGTGGGCGTCGTCCTGCTGCTGACGAAGCATTTGCAGCTCGAATGCCGCACGAAGAGGGCTCTTCCTGGGAGGAATCCCTTGGATATTGGCTAATGGTGTTGCCGGCTCGGCCACCTCCATCGCCATACCGATCTCCTCCTTCTTCTGTCCGGTTTTGGACGACGATCCGACACCACCAAGAGCCTTGAATGGCATCGGCGGGGGGGTGGTTTTAATACCCTTCGTCGGCGTTCCAGTGTTCAAGGTCGGAGACCTCTGCAGTCTTGAGCTGCGCTTAAAGGCGGCCTGCTCTATCTCATCATCGTTCGTGTTTTGCATTTTAAAATCCATACTTTTGTTTCACCAGCGCATCGTGCGGCAAGAGGCGGCCCTTCATCGGTCGAGAACGGGTACACCCTCGGAGGTCTACCCCCCGTAGGAGATAAGACACCCCTACCCCGGGACTCCGGGGCCCGAACCTCCGTTTGCCCAGCACCGATACACAAAATGTGCCGGACGTGCTGGGGGTCGCACCGTAGCAATGCAGAGTCCGATCCCTGCATCCATGCCGCACTCCCTGACTAAGGTCCGAAGCGGCTGGCTTCTGACGACACACTGGAGGAGACCATCGGCAGTGCGAGGCACACATCAGTCCCTGCAACACAACAGGGACACTCCCAGGACCCCCCAGCATGCGCCGGTCGAAAGAAGGTGGAAAGACACCCTTGATTCGGGGTCGAAAACAAGAAGGTGAGCAAGGTTAGCTCAGGAAAGAATAAAGACGGTGAGCTAAGACCTGAAAGATGAGAAGAAAGGCCCTAGCTCGGGAAGAACTGTGAGGAGGGTCTCACAGCTTGGCTCAGGTACCCCGGGGTTGCCAAGAAACACCCGTACAGTGGAAAGCCCACTGCCCCTGAGGGAAATAAAAATAATAATAAAATATAAATAATAATAATAATAAGTAAATAATAAGTAAAAATAACAAAATGGTGGCTAGCGGTTTAACGAAGCATTTTCGACCCCTGTTTGTACGATGGTTTTTTATTGTTTCAACCTAAGGAACAAATATACAAAATATTTCCAGATTGTTTGTAAACACAATGTATTTCATGTATGGATATTTTAGGCCTAGCTGTAAATAATATAAAAAATGAAATAGTCAATATTCCGGGATTAAAACTACTTGAATACAAAACACGTGGAAAATATTCATAAACGTCTTAAAAGCATGTATTCTACATTAGGTGCCCGGGCCGTCAGTCTCGACAACGTTGTGTGTGTTGGCATTGTCCCTACTCTATACACACATGCGCGGCATCTTTGTACCACGCGAGTCAAGGTCGGGTGTTATCAGTGTTATGGACTGATAAGGGGCGGCCGCTCTGTGCCTCATAAAGCCCATTGATTGCGATGAATGACTGACGTAAATGTCGCTAATGGTGATAGTCACGTCAAACGACATTTCATTGATTTCACCGACGCTGAAATGTTATAAAATTTATTTGGTTCTAAAGGGGGTTTACACCAGACGACTAAAAGTTGCCAACTTTGGTTGTCAAATATGGTTGAAAACCTGAGTTGGCAACCAGATATATCAAAGCCAACGTGGTGTACTCACGAGTTGGCAACTAAAGGTTGTCGACTCTGGTGTAAACGGTCAAGACACGCTATGAGAAATGAATTCTTCCTGGTAACGTGTAAAAAAATTAATTACGCTCCATATTTAAATTAAAACTAAGAAAATTGCTCCCTCTTTTAAAACTTATGATAAAGTGAAATATGCTATTGCTAGGAATTTAAGCTTAATTGGAGTTTTGAGAACATAAGTGCGCATTGATTGTTGACAATTGGCTTGTAGGAAGGTGAAAGCTACGTCAAGGTAGTTTCGTAATACAATGAACTTCGAACCAAACTTTAAATTTACACAAAGTTTTAAATGTTTTAAAGTTGGTTTCTATGTGTTTATGTGCCCGAGAATTCGAAATACTATAATTCTATAGTTAAACAATTTAAAATCTACATTTATATAAGCCTACCTTATAGGTATTAATAAAATCCTTATGAGTTTAAAAAATTATAATTATAAATTTTTCTAGTTGAGCATAAAATACAAACATAAAATTCGAAAAATATAAAGTGGCATCAGGATTTAAAAGTAGCATTGGAATTTACTATTGATTGTTTTGGTATTTTGTAATTGTTGCAATATAAAATTCAACACGGTTTCAATAAAATTATCATTAAAACATAAAAAAATACTTAAGGAGTAAGGAGTTTTACTGTTCTACTCGTTACTTTCAAAAGACGGCAGGAAATTATAAACAAATTACAAGTAACCTTGACACGTTTGGAAAATTTACTCTGCGAATAACTATTATTAATATTAATATGAACTAAAATAAATTCTTCATGAGAACAATAAACCAAAATCGAAGAGGGGAAAATAATTTAAGTTCAAATAGCCCCTGTGACGTCGATGGAAAATAGAATAACCGCGAAAAACTGTCAGAGACGAACAACGTGAGAGAGATGTGGTGGAACTGACAACACAAATATTCACCTGTTAACAAACTTTTGTCATTTTGCCACAACAACTTTTTGTAGATGTTCGAAGTGATTCATCACTCTGTAAATTATTCTGGCTCGAAGGATAAATTCAGCGAAATACATTTTTTCTCTTTGGTTAGTCAGTTTAAGAACTTTAAATATTAGCGTGCAAGCATCTGAAAAATGTTCAGCGTTTGGTTCTAAGCAATTTCATTGTAAAATCAGGAATGTGCAAATTGAATAGTTCCTCTGACTGAAAAAATAATTTTAAAGTGAAGGAATGTAACAATCAACAGTCCATTAGTTTAAACATTGTTTCCTTAAGATGCTTTCAATTAAATATGGAATATTTTTGTTTTGTTGATTTTTGTGTTCAGTTTTAATTTAGTATCTTAGGCTATAAGGCTTTTTTTCTTTCAAGGTGAGCACGCGTTCGCTGCCCTCACTCATACCTTTTAGGAGGTCTTAAGAGTCATCTTCACATATGATCCACTAGCCCATTGTTGCGCAGTCGGCAATGTTAACCATACGGCTTTTAATGCAAAACATGGTAGTGCATTCCCCTGTTTCGGAAGCCGTTTTCAACCGATTTTCTTTAACTTGGTAAGTGTTTAGTTGAATAGTTATACTATGTCGCTCATACCTAGGAATTTTGAAAATTTAACAAATATTACTCTTTGAGACATCGCAAAGTAACTCGATTTTCCTTAGTAATATTTCAAAATTTAGTAAAATTTTCAGAATTCCAAGGTATGAGCGACATAGTATAACTATTCAACTAAACACTTACCAAGTTAAAGAAAATCGGTTGAAAAACGGCGTCCGAAACAGGGGAATGCATTACCATGTTTTGCATTAAAAGCCGTATGGTTAACATTGCCGACTGCGCAACAATGGGCTAGTGGATCATATGTAAAGATGACTCTTAATGTAGGACTATAAGGGCATTCTGGCATGAGTTTGTTTGCAAAACGTGAATTTTACCTCTGCCGCTAACAGCTGATTTCATCATCGTTGTTAATTCTTTTGTTTATGAATTTATTTGTAACTACACCTTTTCCACTTTTATTTCAGAATTTGTAAAATTTATTTCAGTTTAGTATCTTTAGTTTCAGAAATTGTTATTTTTATTTCAGTGTTAATAATTTTAATTCAGAGTGTAGGTACCATTTGAATTTGAGAATAGTCACTTTCATTTCAGAACTCATTACTTTTATTTCAGAATAGATCAAAAATGTATTTCATAATGTAGTTAATAATAATTTTAGTTTTAATAGATAATGTAGTTTTAATAATTTAAATTCAGAGTGTATCAATAGAATAGTCAATTTAATTTCAGAACATATTATTTTTATCTCGGAAAATATGAATAGTATTTCAGAAAGAGTTATTTAATTTTAAGAAGTTATCGTATGTACCTCAGAAACATGTAATTTGGAAATATTTTCACTGTCGACTTTTTTGTGTCAAATAAAAACGGTTCTTTTAAAATTAAAAACATAATCAATTTATCTGGTGGTCGTTTTATTACTGTATTTCTTGTTTCTGAAATAAAATTAACTATGTTAATCTGAAGCTTAATTTATTATTTCTGAAATACAATTTACTATTTTTCAATTTAAATTTATTAATATTAAATTGATGACAATCTCTGAAATGAAAATCACTAATCTGAATTTAATAATTTGTTTTCTGAAATACATGTAACAATTCTAAAACGCAAATGATGTTATCTGAAATTACCATGATTGTTTCTGAAATAAAATTGGAAAAGGTGTATACAAATGGGTTAGTTGTTATATCCCTTAACTAAACAGTCATAATCAACAGTATAAAGTACTATTAACTGATAAATTACTTTTTCCTCCACCTGGTACTATTATTGTATTACCTAAAGCCGTATTTTACTCCTTGGAATAGAGTAGTAAAGTACTAATTTCTATCCCATGTGACTTGAATACTTAATCTTTCTACCTAGGGAAAACTCAAGTTTTTTCGTGCCACGGGGCTAAAGTTAGTTACATAAGAATAACATTAAAAGAGAGATTAAAAAGAACATGAGCCACAGTCAGCTGTTACTTGTATTTGTTTCGTTACTCGTTGTTGACTAATAGCAGCTGTAGCTGCTGCTCACCTGCTGACCATTCAGTCAGCAGTGGGTGAGCAGCATCTCTAGTACTAGAGATGGCCGTGGCAGTGTAGGTGTTTGTTTACATTTCGCTTGGGTAGGCTATTAACCTAAGACGTCCAAAACATAAGTGTAAAACTTTTGACTAGGCTTAAATTATATTTTGTTTTTTTGTGTTTTTTAAAATTGATATGGCCTACCTTGTGTGCTTTTTATGTTGATGTGACAGATCCAGCTTGACGGAGCAAGAATCATATGAAGGTAAAGTTAAATTATCTACGGTAGGCCTATTAGGCCTTAATTTTATTCGTGTAGGTGGAGGAAAAATGTTGTGTGCATCTAGGGACTAAAGTACTTTTCTCCCTCGGGGAAATTGTCCCCGAGGAAATTGTCCCCGAAAGTGTGCGACAACACTTTCCATTCAGGGAGAAAAGATTGTACTTTAGTCCCTAGAAGCACAAATAACTATTATTGTATTATCCTTCAGTAATTCTACGATAAAAAAACACATGTTTATACTGGAGCACGCTTTGACATGACAGTTGAGTCAACTATTTTCAGAAACTCGTTTTTGTTTTTTTTTCACTCCTAAAGTGCGTTTGCACCAGAGGTTGACACCCAAAAGTTGTTGACTTAATCATTATGGTTATACAAGTACCAGTCAACGTTTAGAGTATAGGATTTCTTTATTTCTTTATTTTTGTAACTTTTGGGAGGAACAAGTTTGTGAGAAAAGTTTCTAAATATGAGAATCTGCAGTTTCTGATATCATGAAAATGTTTTGCTGCTCTCTTTTTATACAGCAGAACGTGATCGGTTCCATGGTTGAAGAGATACACTCCGAGATAAGAATGAAATGTTTTATTTTCCACCAACATTACAAAAGTACATAACTGATTATTCGTATGCAAGCACCTTAACAGAATCACATTAGGGGGATCCCGTACGTAAGAAACGAGATAAAAAAATTAATTATCGGTCGATGTTCCACAAGAAATAACGATTGTTGGACAAAATATGAAATCAAAAGGACTATTACTTTAGTATTGGACGCTAATCTTACAAAGTAACCAAAACAGTGTACATGTACAGGAAACATACAAAGATACCCCTTCAAACATATTGCTGGGACCTGATACCCAACACCTGTAAACGATATGGCCTTCATGAATGAAACTTCTGTTAAATTTGCCATTTAGTATTGTTTTCAGACCGTGATGACCAACTAGCTTTAGTGTTTGTGTCGGCCATGATTGTAGCATTATCACAATCTATAGATAATGCGGGACAAAGCTCAAAACGGGTTACGTTGAAATAGTTAACATTTGAATCTACTCTATAAAGATGTGTTTACACCACAGGTTGACAACTAAAAGATGTCAACTTTCACTGGCATATCTACAGCTAAAGTCGACAACTCTTAGTTGTCAACTTCTGGTGTAAATGCACATTTAATCAACTATTTTGTTGATACCACATTCATATCCGTTGAGTACACAGTTATCCGTTGAGTTAAGTAAATGTTGATAATTTGATCTGCACAATCATTATTTGTGAGGGTAATAACTGACATACCTCTTGTTTATAACATTACGATAGCAAATTTACTTAGAATTCTTAAATAGCTTTATATCAGTATGTAATGAGTTGACTGTCTTCTTTCTTTCACAGCTTTTAAAATAAATCCACGGATTCTGAAACCAATAATGCTCCATAAATCATATTGTAGGCTCCAAGACACCTTTTCATTGCTGGTAAATCCCCTTTGTACCCTTACGACTTGTAATACCAGTATCCAACATCGTTTGCTTCCGTGAGGATATAACTTTTACAGCACAATACCACCGGATATAACCAGAGTTAATAAGCAAGATTCAAGGTATAATATCACAGGTTTATAACTATATAAACTGTACCACAAAGCATAGCAGCGTCAACGTGCTAGCCAATAAAGCTGTTCAGCGGATGAGATATAAAGTTATACGATTATATAAATCTGTTATTTTATTTAAGATTACCTTAATTCTAACGGATTCCTTTTTTTACAGCCATACATTTACTCAGTTATACTTACGAAATAACTAAACTAGGCCTACATAATTTATAGCTAAAATAGTGTAGGTCTCCTATAATACAAGGCGGAAGAACACAACATATTTGACAAACTGCAGTATTTAATGCGATAGCGTTAATTTATTTTGTTTTAAATAATAGAGAGTTTTTGCCACATACGGAAAATCTATAACGGTAAACGCTAAACGCTATTTTTAAGTTGGCAAATTTATTCTTATTACGTTATACAGGATAGTTGAACTGTATGAATGGTGTCTAATGGTTACTATTGATCACTTTTCAACGAGCTTTCGTACCTTCAAGCAGCAAAAAGTACCTAAATCTGCCATTATTTAAATAGCGTTTACCGTATTCATTTACCGTATGGGCAAAAACTCTCTATTAACCATAAAATTCTCGGCCAACAATTAGTTTAATTTTCAACGACAAGATATTTTTTGTCCCCTTTTATTTCCCCGTACCTGAATTAATTCCCCGGTTTCAAAATCACTGTCAGTCTGCAGCTGAAAGTTTGTGTCTCGCAGTCACGCAACATTTACTGAGAATGGTTTGACTTCGGG
Organism: Neoaliturus tenellus; assembly: GCA_030545055.2. Taxonomy (NCBI): domain Eukaryota; kingdom Metazoa; phylum Arthropoda; class Insecta; order Hemiptera; family Cicadellidae; genus Neoaliturus; species Neoaliturus tenellus. Next base: position 42,835,758 of record CM061536.1, read on the forward strand.
GGGGGGGGGGGAGGTAATGTCTTGTCGTTAAAAATTATAGCTTTATTAGTTATGTTTTCCTGTCAACGATTTAGAACATTTCTCAGTATTTATTTAATAAGATTACAGTATTAAAATACTGTTTCATAAGGAAAGCTTATTGGTTTATGATATATGTATAAAATTTATTTTACACTGTCTTGTAATATTATTATTACTCTATTTTATTATCATTATTATTTTAATATTGTTATAATTCCTTGTTTATATATACGATTAATTTGCGACTTACATAGTCTGAATATAGACACAATAATGATTATTACGTTTAGTTATTGATTGTTAACCACTCTGATTTAAATATTTAAGTGCCATAATCTATAACATCTTATACTGCTTGCTAATTAATGTAAATAAAGTAATTAATTAGTATTTATAACACGCTATTAACTATCTTTGAGAATTAAAATATTGTCAATGTTTACACTTTCTTTCGAAACTTATTTCGTAAACAATGTGCTTAAACATTGAAAATCCATTACTTCTCAAAGATAGCCAATAGTGTCTTGAAAATACTAATTTATCTACTATTAAATTTGTTAATTGATTAGTTCTATTTTGTTTTGTGTACCCCTTGCAATACCCATAACGTACAGTTAGTATTCGCATCATGGGGCTATTACCTAGATTAGACAGTAGCAGTTAAACTGTGTTTGTCGAAGGGTAGCGACGTTAGGGGGAGGGGGGTTTAACCCTAGGGGATATCACGCAATAGCGTGACCAGCCCCCCCCCCCACCCCCACTGTAACCCCCTGGACGCAACTTTATTGTGATTCATAACCGCTTAACGAGCTTTATTTTCTTACATTACTGCGAAATATTGTATTAAGTATTTTATAATGCAAGTTAGTAAAATAAGACATGATGAGTCATTTTCAATAAACTGTTTTAGTAAACAGTTCAGTAAAACACGACATGTTGGGAATTGGTAAATGATTGGAATTTGTATACCTTAACGTTCAGGATTTCGCCGAGGAACGCCCAAGAACATCACATTGCGGTGATTTATTCTCAAACATTCAATGTCGGTAACAATGGTCATAAAAAATTTGCGCTGTTTAGTAGATGATGCGGAGAATTAGTTGAACAACGAGAAAAGGAAATTTTGGCACTATATAACATAAATAGCCTTTATTAGTATGCCTATTAATAGTCAATTCAATAAGTTTTCACCATCACCAATTAATTGTGATACGTTACGAGAATTTTTCCATCACGTTACTACTTACAGACTTATAGACTACACTTACAGTATTGCCTATATCCCAAAACTTGTTAAGAGCTAGTGAAATTTATTTTTGGTTGAACCTAAGAGCGCTCGAGTCTTATCTGCTTTGCTAAGCCCCCCTTAAATTTATTAAACCTCTCTACAAACACTGATAGGCCTTATGAAATAGTGCGTCTTTCGAAGGGAACCTGCCAGGTGTTATGGATTCGAGTGCTAACATTGTTGCGGCGATACTAAACTGTGTCAAGTGCATGTACAATAACCCAGCGCCAACATGATTATCTCTCCGCGATCCTCTCGAGAGAGAATTATAGGTTGCGATACAGGCTGCTAGAGAATTGGATCGAGTTATAATCATCGACGACTCCGTCTCGAGTGGAAATATTGTAGATAGTTGCATAACCTTGGGACATATCCACTCGTGAAGAGACAATAAACTTGATGAGGCTTGAACGTTCGCGTGTAATTTTATGTTGAAGTTTGACATTTACGATAACGGATCTATAGAGATCCTTCTCTTAAAATTCGAAGTTTAACAAATCCAAACTCATAAACTGAACTTCTAATTCACATTGTATTTCGTAACTGAATAAATACAGGTCGCGTTATAGTTGAATTAATTTAGTTTCTAATTTTTTTTGTTTTCCCATTGCATTATTGCATTATATAAAAACGTTTACTCGACCCTGGGACAAAATTTTTCTACTGCATAACTTGTATGGTAAATTTAGATATACCTACAAAATACCGCAGCATAACTGAGAATGAAAATCATAAATCTTCTACCCATATATAGCCTATGTATAAGAAAGTCGGGTTAGCAACACCACCTATACCTCAAGAATGGCTTAACCGATTTAGTTGAAAATTGTTGGGGAGGTGGGTTTTTTGAACCATTAGGAACATATGCTACTTTTTATCCTAATTCCTCCATACGGCTCCACCCTGGACCTATGATGTTCCACCCCACACGTCTTCAAATTTACCATGTTATTCTTATGGAAGAAACCTTTTTGTATTGGAACATATGATTATACTTAGGAATATTAATTTTATAAACAGCCGTTCTCATGTATTTAAAGTTTTTTTTTTTTATTGTATCTACGCCAGTGGCATTTTTTTAACGTTTTGACGGGGAACGGTCCAAACCCCAGTCTTGTTACTATCTAACATCGACCAGTTGTTAGAAAGCATCATTAATTAATAGCCCAATGACAAATGGCAACTGGGTCCGGAATCGAACCTTTAAAAAGCTACTAACTTTTCTCAGGATCGAACCGGCAACCTTTGGATTCAAAGGCGAGCACTATAACCACTCAGCTACCCAGCCAGTTAGTTATTGAGGGAAGATTGGTAATAAAAACCTAGAGGACTTGCGGCGTGTGAGCATAGCGAACGAGGGGCAAAAATTCCTCAAGTTGGCATTGCAAAGCATGCCGGGTAAGCTAGTATGTATATAAAATACAATGATATTTATATAATTTTTAGAACTAGACTACGACAGTTCGGGTGTTTACTAGTATAGTAAATGCCAAAATTAGAGAGACTGGAGGCAGGTAGTCCCGACCCGTCCTAATCCTTTGTTGACAAAACACCCCCTATTGTAGCGCGGCCGGCCAGTTCGGCACCGGAAGGCCGCCCGGGTCTCGGGGAATTCTCAGAATTTTGGCCACTGCCTCAATTACCCAATAATCGAACCAATGCACGTACAATAAAAATTTATGGACTATGTGTTGCGTGTTGATTAGACGATTATAACAAAATTTGAATCATAGTTCTACGATGTTTAATAACCATTTTAAAAAGGGATAATCCTCAGACAAAATAGGAGTTACACCTTAGGCAGTGGCCAAAATTCTGAGAATTCCCCGAGACCCGGGCGGCATTCCGGTGCCTAACCGGTCGGTCGCCCTACAATAGGGGATGTTTTGACAACAAAGGATTAGGACGGGCCAGGACTACCTGCCTCCAGTCTCTCTAATTTTGGCATCTACTATATATGAAGCTGTTTATGTTCAGCGAAGTGAACTGGGCAAGTCATCATACCTCATTGACTTTATTCGATGATATTTCATAACTCCTTCACATTTGTGGCTACTTTTTAGGTTTTTTTATACAGTTAAAAAGTAAAGTTTTATTTGTCTTTTTATAACATGTTTAAGTTTTTTTTTATATGACAAGCTGTGTCTCAATAAGTAGGAACACGATTGTATTTAAGTGTTCGTATTGTATGGCATTTAAGGGCTTAAAACTATAATACATATATAATTTTTTTACCTAGTTGGCCATAATTAAGCGGAGCGAGCAAAGCGAGCGAAGCTCCTATACTACACTCTGGCTTTTTATTTACAAGTTCTACTCCTGAACGGCTGGAGTGATCCTCACGCAATTTTGCTCGGTCATAGTAACCATCTATGGGAAGGTATAAATCTGAAATGGTCCAAATCGGACATAAGGGTTCTGCCCTACGGCCCTTTAAAGTTACCATGTTATTTTAATAGGAGAAATATTTTATTTGGTTTGTTTACTGTGTGTTGATTATACAGCTGTTATAAGGATTAAATTTAACTGCAGATTGTTACTATCAGCTGTTTGTGAATACAGCAGTTTTATGTGAAATTGTTGTTTTGTTTATTTATCTTAGTGGTTTGTTTACCTTTGTACGTGAATGAAATGCCACGTTTACAGAGAGGAAGTGCAAATCTTGGACGACGCACCATTTAATATCGCAGCAAACCTGCGTAATCAAAAATTATTAGAGTATTGCAGACTTGTGGCGAGTAAGCGCAGCGAACAACCTAAATCTGGCGACGAGTGTGTGCAGTGAATGAGCCGACCCAAAAGGTGAGTGAGCGCGGCGAACGAACTAAATTGATGGAGAGTGAGCGTAGCGGACGAGCTCTCTTATGCATTACCTATAAAACATTTGCTATTATTGATCTAAAAAATAGTCGCTCCGCTCAATATTGCAAGCAGACAACTGCATTGTATACCTAGTAACTAATGGGAGTGTTTAAAAATTCGTAAAAGTTCAAAAACATTCCACCTCCTCAATGCAAGTTTATAGAAAATAATGCAAATGCATTTCAACTAATCTTATTAATGGAAATTCTTGAACAAAAAAGTAGCTTCATTCCTTGCCGTTTTAGGCCAGGAAAGAATATTTTTATATATGAATATTACATATATATGAATATGTGAAATGATAAAAATTCATTTATTCTCAGAGAAGGGAGAAAGTTAAGCACAACGCAGATGTAGACGCAATTTGTTGTCGTTGGGAGACAGATGTAACCTATTCGAACGGTTCCTTGGCCCCGGGCCAGGGCGGTGTGTCGTAGTCCCTAGTCGCTGGGGAGACTGGGACCATGCTGACGAAGTGGGTCGGTTAAATTTGCAATTAAACTAATTATCAGAAAGAGGAAACGAATTGCCTTTATAGCAGAGGCGTTCTTAAAAAGACATTGCTTCCTATTCTGACTTGAGTAAAAAATACCCCCGTCGCAGCATGAAGGGAATTATTGTTGGGTGTAATATGGACGCATTTCCCCGATTCGTTAACTCACACTATTGCCGGAATCACGGGTGTGTCAAGTATGGGCTGTAAACGTCAGGCACTAAACTTATTCAGGGCACTAAACTTTCTGGATTAGTATTTTACTGTCTCTCCCTAATATCAGTGATTTGACCCTCAGGGTTATTTCTGTTTTGAATAATACTGAACTATCGAAGCATTCCGTACAACCTGTAACCGTAAATATAGGCGCTCATACAAGACCGTAAATCATCTTGCAACCATTTTAGATGTGAACACGGGAAACGCGAGATGGGTAGTGAATTAATCTGATTAAAAATACTGTTTTCTTGATCTGTATCTTTCCCCTAAACACTTTGCCCTCTAAAACACTGATTTTTTTGCTTTCTAATTAAAAAATCGATGTTTTAACCGGGCACTTCAATAAATTTTAGAATTTTAGTTCGTTCTTTCGGATTTTTTTCTGTATAAATTATGAAACGTTTTCAATAACTATATGACATGCACGAATTTAATAGGGGCTTTCTCACATGGCACTGTTTTTATTCGTAAATGGTAAACTTTTATTATTTGTGGGGAAGAATTCTTTCTGAAACGCCGTCACGATTAAGTTGAACTCTGTCACCGCTTTCTTTCCTTAGTGTCAGGCTCTGACGTTGTTAAATTGGACGGAAATAGAGAATAGATGATCAATGCACCGCTGACATGGCAGCGGCTTTTAGGCCATGGAAAATAGTTTTATTCTTTTGGGTTCAAGGGAACGATTTGGTTGAATAACAAGTAAGTGTACTTATAGTTAGTAAGTTTAATGCATTTAGTTTTTACTATTACATTTTAGAGAAATTCAATTAAAAACAATAGTATTGTGCATAACGTGAATCACATGAAAATATTTTTTCTATCAGCCTAATCGTATTGCATTATGGCACCTACTTTACTTCAAATATTTGCCAAGTAAGACGTCTGGTATTTGATGAGCAATGGTTAATTAAAGTCAATAATTTTAATAGTATAAATAAACTTGAAATCCATCAGTTTGGTATTACATATTTTGAATAACAACGTCAAATTTGTTAGTAATCAAATAGTTGATTCAGTTTACTGTAGTTTTCAATCACTATGGAGTTTAGTTGGTTCAAGTCGAAGTAGGTCGTACCACCGCGCCACGGCACCTACCCTCGATGTTATGTTTACAGCGGTGAACTATAAAGCCTAACCTTATTGTAACCTTTTTATTGACTACGGAACGCACACTATGACAAATTATATAGTACAAATGCAATTAAATTTCAATCTTTTGTAACTCTAGTTGTTGGATACTCCTCCAATTACCATCAAAACATTCAGCGTCCAACAAAAATGTTTTCAATTTTAGGTAATAAAATAAACTTGTAAAAACTTCCGTCCTTTGCCCCCTGGAATTTTGTTGTTTTCTATTTTCTGTTGTTAATTTTTTTTCTTTCAATGACTTTTTTTGTGATCTTATAAAACCAACATTTTTTAGCTGTATTTGTCACAGGATGATGCACAAGACACAGTGTGAGAAATTTGTTTATTTGTATTTACCTTTAGTAATATTGTTTACTGTAATTGGAGTTCGTACTCTGTTGTAAACAATTAAATTGTAAAAAAAAAATAAATAATAATCACAAAACTACTCCTCCCATCCTTCCAAAATACGCTTTTCAATGAGAACACATCCTAGTTTTTTCTGCATGGAAAATTTCAACTGTTCAATAATACAAGATAACCCGAATTCTCCTCCGCAAGTATTTCAAGCTACACTGCATGAACATAGTTCCATGTTGGATGTTACGCATAACATAATACACCCGCTGATCCACCCCTATCAGTTCACGTCTCGTCTGACAGTGGTTGATTAATTACTTCATACAATTTTCACTTCTAATCCTCTTTGCACCGTTCACTCAAGCAAAACTGTATAAAAGATGAAGTAGATAACCTTTGTATGAATTTGATGTAAAAATTACGTGTTTAACACCCCTTGAGTGAAATCAATTTAATACGCATGTTACGTTTGCCATTTAAATTTAACACATCAGTGGAGTGTTTGTCATTTTAAAATGTAATTATTTGTTTTGCATATTAGAAATAAATATTTGTATATTTAGCCTATATTTATTTATTTATAGTAGTTATTATTTTATTGGTTATTAGGATAACACATCCTAATACTCGTATTCAGAAGATATTGGCCTCTGAAATACTCCACTTCTGTAATGAAATTGGTAAACATATGGTACTAAAAACAATCTGCAACTTCGTCGCTCTACTCTAATTGTTTGAGCTGTAGACGATCATCACAGGCCGAAGTATTTCGTGTTATCTGTAATAACTTATAAATTTCAATTAGTGCATCTCAAATCTCAAATTTAGGTACATATTATTTTTAGTAATGAATGTATATTTTAAAACTCTGCAAAAAAGCATAATAGGGGTTTTACCATCACGATTAACCATTATGATTAATTTTGAAAGAAAAATATCAGTGAAAGTTTTCTTTAATAAATGTATGTTTATTTTAAAGCTTATATCATTCAGATGTTTATTTTTTATTTGCTTTTGTTTTGAGACTTCTAGTGAGCGCCCGTAAACCAGGACTGTAGTCTATGATACGAAAAATAGAGAATTAACTTATTATGTTTTACTTGCATTTGTCACTATAAAAAGTAAAGCGTGCACTCCATCAGTTCAACAAACAATGATATCTTTGTTCCGATTATTTCTCAAGGATATAAGGATATAAGTATGACAAAAGTCATACTTTGTAGTTATCCTTTGTACTATCACTCTGACTGATTGTTCACAAAGTTTTATCTCAGATAAAACACTTTAATTCTCTAAGCGTGTTTTCCAAATTGCATTGCAGTCAGATTAGCATAGATTATAGAGTTTTCTATGTTATAAACTTATTCTATCTTGATCAAACAATGTCCTAATGTTGTATGGTGATCAAATAAATGTTTTCACCTCTAAACGTATGTCCAATTACTTTCACTGAATTACGTCCAAGGCGAATTTTATATAATGACGTGTTTATTCTTCCCATACCGATTAGGCACAAAGGCTACCAACGAGCGATAATTAGTTTGCGTGCATAAACTTAGCACATTTGGCCGCCGTACAGCGGTTGGTTACAATTGCCAAACAACTGGCCTAGAACAGAACACTGACCTGCCCCAGACTGAGACTGCGATGTCACTGTGGATAATGATCTCAAAAAACCATATCACGTCAATTGTTGAATTGCCGATTGTTGATACTGTGCATAGAACACATTTTGGTAATTTTGTTTTCCTACGACTGTCCGTGAAAACAGTTGTTTACGCACTCAATACTCGTCGCAAAACAGGCGATTGCCGTATTCATTTTACTTTGCGCACGCTAGATTTACTTTGCGCATGCTAGATTTACTTTGCGCACGCTAGATTTACTTTGCGCACTCCAGTGTTTAAACATCAGAACACAAAACAATTTGCATTGGCCAGCAAGGAAACGTTGATTAATCAGAAATTAAGTTGGCAACACTGGATATAAACATCTATTGTTGCCCATGTGGTCGTTTTCTATTGAATCAACATAACCTACAAACCAGCTACAGGTGAGCTACAGTGGTGTAAGTTAGGTGCGCAATGATCAACTATGACAGTGACTTTAGTGATTTAAGTGACTTATTCCCTGACGATCTTGCTTAGACTGCTAAAACAGCGGCGTTAAATCTTCTGCATGAAAAATCCAATGAATTTTTAACTAAATGTAGGAAGTGCATAATACAGGCTATCATAAATATAACATCACTATATTGAGATAGGGACCTCACATAGTAGGCATTTTAACATGAATATTAAACTTTTATACTTACGGTATTTAAGAAATATTTGGCAGTCGTAGGAAAAATTTAATATGCAACTCGTGCGAAAAGTGCCTTCACTGCACTCGAGAGAAATTATTCCGCACTCGCCTGCGGCTCGTGCATAAACATTTCTCTCGAGTGCAGCAAATCGGCACTTTCCGCACTTGTTGCATAAAATAACTATTTCATATTTTCGTTCACAGGCTGGTACAAAAAACTGGAACGCTTTGTAATTTTTAATAATGTAAACTTAGAAACAAAAATGTCGTAGATGAGCATAAAACAAATCTATTTTCCTACCACCACATTGCCACACCTGTAAACGCTACGCAAAACAATGCATTTCCGGTTTCCGTTTCTTCTCCGCTCTAGAGCGGCAATGTTCTTTACCGCACGCTAAATTGAGCAGCAATTTAAAGTCAGCTGTTGTTACAAACCACGATACAGCTGTTGGTCATTGTTGTCGTTTAGTAATTGTTTTTTTTTTTTTTTTTTTTTTTTTTTTTTTTAAGTTTGAGGTTATGTTTGATAGTTATTCGTGTATTCCAACAAAAACAAATAAAAATAATCTAAATGACATTATGTATACAATAAAACATTTAATCTGTTGCAATTATGTTGGTAGGAAAAATCTTGTGGGTATTACAAGATCAAATAACCATTGCCACTCACGAATTGTTTGGCCGCACTCAGCTGACGCTTCGTAATTCTCGAGTGGCAATGACGTACTTTACGCTCTTAATATACACAAATAGCTATTTTAAATCATCCACAATATTTTATATGCCAGTTGCAAGGACAAATCTACATATCAACACATGTAAGATTACGACCTACTCCTTGTGGGTAGGGTGATTGAAAAAATCGATTTTTATGTTTCACACCTGAAATGTTATTACTGAGAATCGCACTTGTAGAACTCAACACACAATAGAAAGGACAATACATGGTTTGATGGTAAGATTTTACTTTCTTTAATAGTATATTACGTTACAATTCTAGTAAACACCTTCTGGACGAGTAAATGTGCGATATTTTACATCAAACTAGCAAGAAAATTAAATTTCTAACGAGTTTGAACAAATATTTAAGTATAAATATAACACTGACACATCATACAGAAACTATTATATCTAACAACAATGCTCCTTAGAATTATAAAAGTATAATAATAAAAAGAATAATAAAAAGTATTGTCAGAGCCGTATCATGTATGTTGTATAGTCGGTGACTGAACAAAACCAATGTTGTTTTCTAATCTCTCTATTTAAGGAACAAAATAACTTAACTCCGGTTGATGGAATTACTTTCACTCATTGGTGGTCTAAAACATACCTTGAAAGCGTCTCCAATTCATAGGTACTTATCTGTGTTGATCTCCGTAGTGACATTCATGTAGTGTTTGAGTCAAAGCGTTTATTGTTTAGCGTAAAATCAGCCAAGATAACAACTCTCCAATAGAAGCATGCGGGCTAGCGGGCCACTTTGTTTATATAATCTGGTTATCATTCCTTCTTATTTACGTCCGTCTTTCCCTAGAGGACTCATCTAATCTGTTCTAGAAAGTTTTTTCCATCTGTGTTTGTTTTTAAATTAATAAATAACTAACTCAGCTATTTTGAGGTTTCCTTTAAGCCATTTACAAATGGAGGATAATGATTTTTTATGTTATAAAAATTAAATTTTTTATCAAACTGTTACTAGAGACATAAAAGTTGTAAAATGTTACTATCAAACAATATTAATGTGGTAAAAATCGATCAAAAAATAACCGATAAAATTGGATTATCTTAGAGCAAATCAGCAATAAATTGCTTGCAATAACGTATTTTCATTAGAGGTTTCTCTTTGGGCGTATTTGATGATCGGCGTGTCCGGTAAAAATTGATTACCATTTTCCGTCTTTCCATATATTTACCGTCTACATTTTTGTAAGTGGAATTTTTGGATGAGTGTGAATATATTTTTGAGTGTTGTAAGCTTTTTTAATTTCTCTATTATTTGTTTTCCACTCTTTACGGTCTTCATGATGCTCTGACACTCCATAAGGGCATTTCACTTCCTATGCTCAAATGTAACAAATTATACCTTTTGGTGTACTCTATGATTTTTCACTTTTTTATATATTCATATTTAAAATTAGGCTACCACTTAATTAACTGTGACAGTAGGCTTCAAACCTACTGTGAAAGTAGAAGTTTGAAAATTGAAAATTAATAAATGTAGTTTACAGCATAACATGATAAAAATTACTGTTTTTTTTTTTTTTTTTTTTTTGTTTTTTTTTAAGACTTCACAACATTTTACATACAAGCAGCCATTTCACACTCCATACAGTTCCGTGCGGCTCATATTGTGTAAAACAACAAGCGAGGTTCATAAATGTCAGCATGTGACCTCAAATGAGCCTCATTGTTTGGTGGGATTTTGTCACCCAGATAATTTTATTCTCTTATATAATGGAGATTTATTGAATTGAAATGTGCAAACACGAAAAAAATCTATACTTATTTAATTCGCTAAGGGTTTTTTGTCTTGAGAACTCCTCCTACAATTTTCATCCGATTTTCAAGATTTTAGTGTCGTTGGATAGGGCTTGGTCTGTAGTTGTTTCCGCCAAAAACTGATGAGAATCAGACTGAAAATAGAGGCGCTATCCACCATTGAAATACCAAAATTTCCCATTTAAATAACATTGGGATTGAATAAAGCATCTTAAACATGTGTTAATAATCAGCTGTAAATACGTGTTGTTTTGGTGATTACAGATACTCACAATATTGGATTGGTCGGATGTCATTGATTTAGAGCTAAAAGTAACATTTGTATTAAAATAAATTGCTCGATTTCGAGCAACACGTATACTGGGGTAGTTAATGTTAAAAAGTAAGACAAATTATTTATAATTCTTATATGTACCTATGTTTCCCTTCTAAATTATACACTTCAAATTTGACCCCATACCCCTAGTCGATAACACAAATCAGATCAGTATATAATACAGTCATTGATAAACGTTAACGTTTATTATTTCCAGTTTACATTTCAGATGAAAAAAATTTTGACTAATGCTTAAACAAACCAACTAGGTATGTGACATTCTGTGTATTAATATTTCCACAAATATTGTGATGATTATTTAAAACAGTAAAACCAGTCAAGGTTAACGTGTTTTTTAAGTCTGTCACCCTAGCCACTGGGCAAAAGTAATATAATCTTCAAAACAATACGTATAAAAACCTTTAATACTTAGACTATAATTATTGATGTTTCAAATTCACACTATCCATATTACGAACAAAATGATAATTTTTGACATGGTGAATTTGTTTCTTATTCCTATTGTTGTTTATATTGTCTATTCTAATCTGTCGACGCAGGTCTATACAAATCATCGTCGTTTACTGACTGTATACTTAATGATTTTTTTTATATTTCAGGATTTGTTTTATCAAAGGGTTGTGCGGGATCTCCGTATAAAAGGGTAATTTATATTGCGTAGGCCTACTACTGCTGGAGTTATAAGCTACTAGGTATAAAATGCAGTTGTCTGCTTGCAATATTGAGCGGAGCAACTATGTTTTAAATCAATAACAGCTAATGTTTTATAGGTAATTCAAGTGAGCTCGTTCGCTACGCTCACTCGCCGTCCGGATTTAGCTCGTTCGCTGCCCTCACTCACCTTTTGGGTCGGCTCATTCGCTGCACACACTCGTCGACAGATTTAGGTTGTTCACTGCGCTTACTCACCACAAGTCTACAATACTCTAATAATTTTTGATTACGCATTTTTGCTGCGACGGGTTATTATATGTTTACAAGCTATTAATTGGTGCGTCGTCCAAGATTTGCACCTCCTCTCCGTAAACGTGGCATTTCATTCACGTAAACAAACCACTGAAATAAACAAAACAACAATTTCACATAAAACTACCGTATTCACAAACAGCTGATAGTAACAGTCTTCAGCTAAATTTGATCCTTATAACAGCTGTCTAATCAACACACAGTATACAAAACAAATAAAATATCTCTCCTATTAAAACTTTAAAAGGGCCGTAGGGCAGAACCCTTATGTCCGATTTGGACCATTTCAGATTTATACCTTCCCATAGATGGTTACTATGACCGAGCAAAATTTCGTGGGGATCACTCCAGCCGTTCAGAAGGAGGACGTGTAAATAAAAAGCCGGAGTGTAGTATAGGAGCTTCGCTCGCTTCGCTCAATTATTGAGGGTAAAGGTGGTATTATAAGCCCCTATTTTGTTTTTTTTGTAATAATTTTGTTACAAAAATATTTACACCCATTCTTTTTATAGTGTAATATAGAGTAAGGAGTTACAAAATCAGTTTTGTTATTATTTGTTCGATAAAATTAAAGTTTCTGGGCAAAAAATATATAAATTTTTGAGTCAGTACACTTTTTACAAAATTTTATGTGTGCTGGTAGTATGAGCCCCTTAGTTTAATAAGACAAACATACATGCAAGATGTTTTTTTTTTTTTTTTTTTTTTTTTTTTTTTTTTTTTTTTTTTTTTTTGAGGGAGAGGCAGGGAAAATGCATTACGCACACAGGTGGCCAGCCTGTAGTGTGGGACTCCCCTAAAAAACGGGTTTACCCACTAAAAAACCTCCTCTACTCTTTAGGATTCTAACCTGGAATTGTTTATCACATTACGTCAGGCTAGGCCTAAATTTGGCTTACGCCCATGGGGCTCGCTCCTTATCCAGCTGTTCGGTCAAGGGATGTCAGCTGTTGGCCACTTCGTGGTCCAAATCGGTTTTCTTTTCCAGGAGGATACCCCGGACGAACTGTGACAAACAATCCCAGTTGCCCTCATCCTCCATAATCTTTTGGCAGACCGTGTCCACCGAAAAAACACCGAGTTTTCTTGTGGCCTCCAGGCGGGGCCTTTCCCAACGCGAACAGCGGAAGAAGGTGTGTTCCGCGTCATCGGGAACGCCCGGGCAGTAGATGCAATCCGGTGAACCGGTCTTGCCCATCCGGTTCAGGTACGACTTGAAGTAGCCGTGACCTGTCAGGAACTGCGTGAGGTAGTAGTCCACCTCGCCATGCCGCCTTTCCACCCATGGTTGGACCTGCTCGATGAGTCGCGCAGTCCATCGTCCTCGGGTGTCGTGCTCCCAGCTGTGTTGCCACTGCTGGAAGGTTCGGGAGCGCTCTTCGGTTCTTGCCGTGTCCTTGCCGATCTCGCCTTGTCTCTGGTAAATCGCTTTCCTCTCCCCTGCCAAGAGCTTGACCGGAATGACTCCGGCGACCACCAGGACGGCAGGCTCGGACACTGTCCGGTAGGCGGAACACACCCGGAGCGCAGCTTGACGCTGAACCCGGGCGAGTCGCAACCTGTAGCACTCCTTATCTAGAGCGCCTGCCCACACCTCTGCCCCGTAAAGGAGCACGGACTGGACCGCGGACATCAACAGACGTCTTCTGCTGGATCGGGGACCCCCGACATTGGCCATCAGCCTACTAAGGTAAGTGACTACCTTAGCGGCCTTGTCCGCCGTACGAAAGATCTGATCCCTCCAGCTTAACTTGGTGTCCACCATAACCCCGAGGTATTTGGCGGCACGAGTTGATGTGACCACCTCCCTTCCCACTCGGAGTGGGACGACGGTGTCGATCCTCTTCTTCGTGAGGATCACAATCTCCGTCTTACTGAGAGCAAGCGAGAGACCGTGATCGGACATCCAGTTGTTGACCACCCGCATAACTCGGTTCAACTTCAGTTGGGCCAGCTCAACGTTGCGTGCAGCAATGAGAGCTGCAACGTCATCGGCGTACCCAACCAAAGTGGTTTCCTCAGGCATCTCGGACCTCAGGAGGCTGTCATAGGCAACGTTCCAGAGATCCGGGCCGAGTATTGAACCTTGTGCGGCACCAGAAGTGACTTCCATCGTCCGCGTTCCGTCCCTCGTGTCATAAATCAGGCTTCGAGAGCGTAGATAATCCTCGATGAGCCGCAACAGATATGCAGGGATACGAAAGGTGTTGCGAAGCGCATCCAACATATCGACCCACCTTGCCGAGTTGAAGGCATTCTTGACATCAAGCGTAACAAGAAGCACTACTCGGCGGGAGAAATGGTTGTGGCTCTCGGCTCTCTCCACAGCTCTCTGAACTTCGGTGACAGCGTCGATCGTTGACCGTCCCTTTCTGAAGCCGTACTGACGGGGGCATAAGTCCCCGGCAGCTTCCACGGCAGAAGTCAGGCGGGAACGGATCAGCTTCTCGAACAGCTTCCCAGCCGTGTCCAACATGCAGAGAGGCCTGTGGGACGACGGCAGCTCGGGATCACCTTTGCCCTTGCTGATCAGTACAGATAACACGGAATATCTTGGCCTGTGATGGCCGTTTACAGTTCAAACAATTGGAGTAGAGCGACGAAATTGCAGATTGTCGCAGACTGTTTTTAGTGTCATATGTTTACCAATTTGAATCCAGAAGTGGAGTATGTCAGAGGCCAAGATATTCTGCGATATCTGTACAAGCCTGGCTGTTTTCCAGGGAGCCGGAAACACCCCTTCTACCAAACAGGCATTGTACATTCTCAACAACAAGTCAGCGTTGATTGAAAATACTTTCTTTAAAGCCTCACTGGGAATCCCGTCCGGGCCAGGAGCCTTGTTGCTCTTCAGGGAGAGAACGGAGGTTTCCAGCTCCTCGAAAGTGAAGAGTGGAACGTCCTCTACCCGTCTGAAGTCAACCGGCGATCGCTGAGGATGTTCAGGAAACAACGCAGCGACGATCCTCCCCATGGTGGCGCCCTCCATGATGGAAGGTGGAGAGCGGGCGCCGAGTTTCTGCGTTACAAGTTTGTAACCCAGGCCCCACGGGTCGGAGTCAACGTCGTCACGAAGTCTCCTCCAGCTATTCGCCTTGCTCCTGTTGATCGCCTGGCGGAGAGATTTTCTCGCAGCTTTATAGGCCTCCGACTTACGAACTCTGTCTGCGGGAATTCTCGCTCTAGTGGCGGCTCGTCTAGTTCTTAAACATGTTCTTCTGAGTTCCGCAATCTCTTCAGTCCACCAGTAAACGGGTTGTTTGTCGCGTCGGGGTTTCCTTCGCGGCATAGACTGGTCGCAGGCCGAGACGATCAGTTCCATCGTAGATGTTACTAGTGCCTCGGCCCCAGCCTCACCAGGATTCCCCTGCGCTCCCCGAGAGATGACTTCGGTGAACTTAACCACGTCCAGTTTGTTGGTGTTCCACCGGCGTGGCCCTTCCCGAGATGCGGAAACTCGACGATTTTCCTGATCATGCAGATCAAACACGATGTATTGGTGGTCGCTACCCGTGTAGTCCTCCACAACCCTCCAGCCAGAGATCCTCGGAAGGAGCGACTCAGACGCAAAGGTGACGTCAGGGATCGTGCCTCTCTGCCCGGGGCGCCGGAAAGTAGGTGTGTCGCCCTGGTTGAGGACGACAAGACCGGCCCTGGCGATGAAATCCAGGATGTATTTCCCCCGGGAGCTGGTAGAGGGCATTCCCCACTCGACGGCCCTGGCGTTGAAATCGCCACCAACGACGACATGCCCGGTGGTGCAAAGAACGCACTCCTCTAGGCTATCTATCTTGTCGCGGAAGTCCTGGACGGCCTCGTTGGGGGTGAGGTAGCAACTGAAGATTGTCACGTCCCTACACCTAACCCAGGCAAATCCTCGGCCGCGACCATGACTCCGCACCAAGACATCCCGCGTATTACGCGCCCAAAGTGCAGCAGTACCGAGGCTGTCGGAGATCCAAGTGTTTGGGTCTCTGTCCCGATACTGTTCGCTGATAAGGAGCGCGTCAGCACCAAGTTCTCGGGCGAGCTGATCTAGAAGGTTATCAGCTCCCCAGGATCTATGAAGATTGGCCTGGAGGATGCGAATTACCGGCCGCTGCCTTTTGCCTGTTCAAGTGCGGTTCTGAAGGCACCGCACTGACCAGACCCGGGTAAGTGACCGAGGGCACTGGAGCCTGAATCCTTGCAGAGGAAGCAGGAGGGGCTCGAGGAACATTCCTTGCGTTTGTGGCCCTGGCTTCCACACTGGAAGCAGTTGGCACTCCTGTCGGGCCCTTTACAGTTTCGGGAGGAGTGGCCGAAACCGAGGCAACGAAAGCATCTCGAAACTACCACCCTCCGTTTGAGCCTGCAACTGACCCAACCGACTCTGAGGTGCTGAAGGCTAAGCAGCTTATTGGCGTGCTTTTCGCCCATCTCAGCAACAGCCATCCGGAGTTGACTTCGGTTAGGCTTTGTCAGCCATACCCTCACTCCATCAGCCGGTATCTCCGGGAGTGCCACCTGGATCGCACGGGTCACCTCGTCTTCGGTGGAGAGGGCATCAAGGTCCCGAATCTCGACCGAACACTTCGGTTCTAGGGCCTTGATGGAGCCTTTGTCCCCAAGTGCAGTCTTGAGGGAAGCGGCAAAACCGATCTTGTCACTATTTTGTTTTTTTTGTAATAATTTTGTTACAAAAATATTTACACCCATTCTTTTTATAGTGTAATATAGAGTAAGGAGTTACAAAATCAGTTTTGTTATTATTTGTTCGATAAAATTAAAGTTTCTGGGCAAAAAATATATAAATTTTTGAGTCAGTACACTTTTTACAAAATTTTATGTGTGCTGGTAGTATGAGCCCCTTAGTTTAATAAGACAAACATACATGCAAGATGTTAAAAAATACATAGTAAATGTATTTAAAATGAAAAAAATAGTTTTATTTGAATATAAGGGCAAATGCTTTTAATAGCGGTTATTTACAAAAATCACATACGTAATAGTATCTTTCACGCCCTGCGCACACATTATGTGCCCACATTTCACACACTTGTTACTGCGCCCAAAGCTCTCCTCTTTTATCTTCGGAGAACAGTGTTTCGCAGAAAAGGCAGACAGCGTCATCTTTTCCAGGGGTTATTTTTAGGGAGAATTTAGGGGGCTCATATACCAAGCACACATAGGGGCTCATAATACAACCCTCGCCATATTTGTAAAGAAATAGTCAAATGGCAACCTTGCATACTCTAAACTTAAACTTAATTTATGGTTTTGTAATCCTTAAACCTTGTTTGACAACGGGCATTTATTGTAGAATATCTTTGTGAACTAGAATACAGGTTAATATGGAAATATGTACATAGCTTACAAAGTTTTTATCAGCACTAGAAACGAAAAACACTTGTTGCCACTGACAGCCACATTGGAACCGAGCCAGACCGATCTAGCGGTGCTTCCTCTAACTATAACTATAGTTTTCGGTGGATCCCGCTAGATTGCAGACTATACTTAAGCTAATATGACGGGGGCTCATAATAAATACAGGGCCCATATTACCACCTTTACCTCTACTACTAAACAATAAGTTCGTTTGTCTGATTCCACAATGTTTCACTTATTAAGAAATTGTCTCCAAGAGTGATTATACCTCATCTGCCTGTCACACTAGTACCGATGCCCGAGTAACGCCGATGTCTGTATGTTGCAGCTGACGGGGTGACGTACACGTTCGGACTGTTCCTGCAGGAGCTGAGGGACTACTTCCAAGAGGGCGCCGGCGCCACCGCCTGGATCTCCTCCATCCTGGCCGGCGTCACGCTGTGTTCAGGTTAGTGGTGGCAAAATTTCTTGAAATATCTATTTCTCCATACATTGATGTATCGAAAGAGTAAAATCGATTTCAACAAAAAATCGTGGACAAAAAATCAATGTTTTAAGAAAATTAATTTTTTTATTGACGCACTTTGAAATTTAATATATTCACTGTATCACTATTTTGAGACAGGGACCTCCCATAGTGGGTATTTTAACGTGAATATGAATGAGACTCAATAAGACTTTATTTGCCATTTATGTCGCTGTCCTTAGGTCCGATATCCAGCGCGTTCGTCAACCGCTACGGCTGTCGGCCGGTGACCATCGTGGGCGCAGTGCTGGGCGGCCTGTGTATGATGGCCAGCGCCTACGCCAACAGTGTCTTCATGCTCTACATCACCGTCGGCCTCGGAGCAGGTGACGTCAACCATTCCTCTAGATAATTTATATGTATAAAAGAAGGTGGTGTTAGTTATAACATTTATGACTCATGAACAAAGCTGAACCTCTTTTGTCTGATTTGACTGGGGAGTTAGCTTTAGAACCAGGAAGAACATTAGGATACTTTTTATCGGTTCCTCCATAGGGCTCCGCCCCCCACATCAAACCATGTGATTTTTATGGGAACAAAATTTTTGTTTTAAAACATATGATAAAATTTTGAAATGATAATTCTATAAACAGCTGTTTACATTTAATGTGTTGAGGGAAGATTGGTAATCCAAAACTAGAGGATATTATAGACTTGAAGAATGCGGATAGTGAGCAGTGAACAAGCTTACCTGAGGAGCAAAGAATTCTTCATGTTGGCATTGAAAAACATGCTGGGTAAGATAGTGTGAAATAAATGATAGTGGCACAAGTGAGAATCGAGGAATCGGAAAAGTATGAGAAGTAAATGGCAAAGACAGAAACTATTCCAAAGTTTGGCGATATTAAAAAGAAATGTTTCTATTTGTGATGCTATATTTGTTTTAAAACTGTTATGTCCTCACACAGAATATATTCTCATGAGCTTAACAACCCTAATGATTATAAATCCTTTGTTTTTATTCTAAATTGCTACTGCATTTTATCATAGCTGTCACCATATATATGCACTTTTAAAGTTAATAATTTAAGAGAGAACATTGATACTGGAAATTCAAATCCTAAGCTTAAACTGGTAGGAATAAAGTGATTCTAATGGTAAATCAAAAGGTGTGTTTCAAGCCACATATGAAAGGAAGATGAGTGAATGTACCATGTAGGCACTGAGTGGAGTACCGGTAGTAAATATTAGTTCACCTAAAAAAGTCCAATGACAAATGAAGACAATGGTAGACCATGATCCAGTTTCAAACTTCATAAATTTTTGGTAGATAAATATGGCAATCCTCAGCTTGTGAGACGAGTGCTATGTACCTTGTTGCACTTTCTCTTTATTGCACATATTATATTCTCGCACTATCCACATTTATTTGTTCTATCAAAGTGGTATTACTTATTTACTCAAGGCCGCTCAAATCCGAGTTGATATTTTGCCACGCCAACAAGTTGCCTTTCTACTCCTCTAACTTCTGCCATACATAAACTTCTCCTCGAAGCCTGCTCACATCTTCACTGGCCTGGATATTCAATTGGGTATCCTCAAATAAAGCTATTTGAATTGATCTGATCATACCATCTTAATTTTGGTATTTCTCATATTTCTGCTTCTGCTTGTCTTCTTCATGACTCCTCTTTTCCTTATTTCCTTCTTTCTTTTCACTTGATCAAGCCCCTTTTACTGCTTGTCATCATAGCCACAATATCTGGATTTCTGTACGAATTCCCAATCTCTACTTATCAGAACTCTTCTTGCTCCTCTTCAAATTTTTGTCCACATGTTTTTATTTGTATCATTGTTATCAAACTGTTCTTAATTTGCTGTTTTGTTAGGGTCCATATACCCCCCTTTTAGAGAATTATTACTGTGTATGTTCATTGTTGTATTGACAGTACATTAGTTTTCCACTTAAAAAATTTCACCAACCGCCCTCTCCTCCGCAGGCCTTGGCATCGGGCTGATCTACCTGCCGGCCATCGTGTGCGTCACCTGCTACTTCGAGAAGTACCGCTCGCTGGCCACCGGCATTGCTGTCTGCGGCTCTGGGCTCGGCACGTTCGTGTTTGCGCCGCTCACGCAGTGGCTGATCTCCACGCTCGGCTGGCGCGGGGCTATCGCCGTCATGGGCGTGCTGCTGGTAACGTTCTCTAGTCCTCTGGATATATTATCTGGATTATCCTCTGGATATCCTAGGATAACTCTATTATAAGTAAAAACAGTTTCGGTTAATCCATGTTGAAGAACCACAAACAACGACATGCACGAATCCATCAACTATTCATTGGAAGAACCAAATTTCACAACTCGCACACTTTTGAGATCAGATATGTGAAATATCCTCATATTTCAAAAATAATCTCTTTCTTTAAAGTTGTTTTTGATATGACATAACCAACCAAATTTTCTTGAAGTCCTCCTTGAAGAAAATTTGTAAATAATAATTGTTATAACAATTAAATTCTTTATAAATGAGGTCTAAGAGGGGTTTAAAACTCCTTCAGAGGATGTTGTGGAGGATATTTCGTTGGCTTATGATATCAGACATAATTTCAAGGTCTTTGAATTCTGAACAATGTGTAACAAATGTTTTTTACCTCCAAAGGCCGACTGTTGACTGTATTGGGAGTTATTGAATTTTTTCACTAAGACTTTCAATTTGATTAACACTTCAACCTATGCTTGAGTAAAATGATTCACATGAATTCTGTTCTATCCCCTTGAAGTGACAAATGAAAGATCTCCTACAAAATTTCTTTGTTATAAATTTGAAGTCCGGGACTTTAGAACACCCGGCGTATAATGATAACGCATGTGCTGCAGGTGAAGTGCAGTCTGTACGGTTTGCTGTTCCGGCCGCTGGAAGGGCCGCGGTCGCGCGCCGTGTCACTGGACGAGGTGAGGCCTCTCAAGTCGGAAGTTCCGGTGATCGTGACGAGCGCTGCGTCACCTACCATGAACGGCGCGGACGAGCAGAAGCGGCCCCACAGTGTGCACACGTTTGTGACGCCCAAGCACGCCAACGGTGTCATCAAGGAGGCGAAGCCCGAGGTTGGTAACCCATACAGAAGTAAGAGGTCATTGTTACTGCAAGTCTTTGGCTGCGGAACCACCATAGCACTTCTTGATATGATCCCTGCTCTGAACACTTTTAATACAAAATTGGTGTAAACCCTTCTTTTAGTATTCATTTGACATATTAGTTTGCAAAGAAAATTGGATAGTCCTGGCCTTTCTTTTAGTACTTTTTATGTGAATATTTTGAGTTTTTGGCACAAAATTGTCAAAAGTCATGAAATTTATGTTCCTAAAATTATTGGAGTTGAAGATACAAAAAATGTAAACTCTCTTTCATAATCCTAGAACCTAATTTTTTTTTAATTTATGGAAAATGTGAGTTTACTAAGGGCAGTGTATTTTGCCTACTGGGGAATTTTTAAATTTTCCAGATATCTCAATAGTATGTAGTAAATTTAAGTTGAGATGGCGAGAGCATGCTAAAATGGTTTTTCCTTAAATTGCACTGGTTTTACAAGCATTAATTGCATGGAAGACATTTTTATACTTTTTATTGGGCCCAAAAACCAAAACCATTGACATAAAATCCAAAAAATTAGGCTTTAGTTTTTCCAATTTTGGAAGTTTGAAAACTTCACATTAGCACTGAAGTGCAGCAAGGCACTTCAGTGTACTGCAGTGTGTACATAACTTTTGTTTTATGAAAAATTTAAATTATACATTTGAAATTAATTTCATGTGAGTTTACCAATCAAGTAAAGTTGTCTGATACCGTTTGTTCAATCTTGTTTACCTGAATGATTAAACTAATAATTTATTTGAATCATTAAAACTATTGTTTACCTGTAATGGATTCAACAAGTACGAAAAAATTTAAACTATTACTCATTGTAAAAGTGGGTACTACATGTAGTACGTTCTTCTTTTAGCCTCTTTTAACTTTAACAGCAAAACTCAGGACTACAATAGAAGTAAATAAAATATAAGGGCTGTACAATTACAATAATTACTTTGAGGTTTGGAATTCCGCTTCTGATCATACACATGACGATTTTTAGAAATTTACAATTTTTTTAACTACTGGTAATCTATCAAAATTCTAAAAGGGTAAAATTCATCAGAGTGCTGTTTGGTATGATCTGAATAGTAACATAGTGGGGAACATCTTCAAGAAGCTTGTGGGATAGGCATTGTCTATCACAGTAGACTACTTCTCTACTGCCCAGCCCTGGCAAAACTTGTAACGAATTTAGATATTTGTTCAGGACGAGGACGTGGTCAAGTCGTCGCTGAGCCAGCCGATGCTGGTGACGCAGGCTGTGGTGGACGGCAGTGCTCGGTCACGCCTCGCCTCCGAGAGCGGTAGCGTGCGCTCCACGCAGAGCGGCATCATGTACAGGAAAGACGTTCTGTACCGGGGCAGCCTGCACAACATACCTCCGGAGACCAGGTACTTGGCAAACCATCTCTGAAATGAATTGTTTTATTTTCATAACTTTAATCACAAAAATAAATATTTTTAAGCCCCTTCAAGCTAATTTGTAGCTCACATCTTTCATATTGTGGGTCATTAGAAAATGTCTAAGCACCAACATAGATTACTTATGCAGTTGGGTAATTGTTAGGACAATTAGTCTCTATATAAACAGATGACCGCAGTTTTGAATGCTTAAGCTTTTGTCTTCCGAAGAAATTCAAGATCTTAAAACATGTATTTCTTCTGTAATTTTGAAAAATCTTAAATGCCAAAAATCTTTCAAACACCAATGTGATACGTTAACTATCAATCCAATTGGTTAAAATGGATACTGTGAGTAAATAGGCACGGTAAAACTTAAATAATATAAGAATTTCAAAAGCCCATTTTTGGACATTCCACTAGTCATGATCATGGGATCATGGGGCCTATCTTGCTTAGTTAAATTTTTTTAAATTCTTGAGCAAAATATTATATTAAGATAGTTGGTAAACACTCACCCTTTGGTCATATTCAACTTGAAATATGCACCAGTGTTCATTGGTGTTTAAATAAAGGATCGAAAGGGCTACATCTAAATTTGGTGTTTTGTCTATATTTACGTGTAAGAGTGTGTGCATGTTGGTCTTTTAACAATTGTCAAGAATTTCTAACAGTCACTTTTCGAAGGTGAGGCTGTGCCCAAAAAATAAAATTGTTGAGCTGGGTGGGATAAGGGCACTTTTTAAAATCGGTATATTTCAGAAAAAAAGTCTGAAAGAACTAATTAAACAATAAAACTAATTAAACACCTAAAAACAAGTGAAATAAAAAATTTTATTTAGGGTATAAGTTTTAATTCACTTACAACTTTTAAATATCAAATCATAACCATGATTGAATCAAAAATGTTACTGAAAACCATTTTACTGATACAGTTACAAAAGTGTCCGTATTTGACCCAGCTACTTGACACTTAAACACTAATAATTAATAATGCATAACGGTTTAGTTTTTAACATAAATAATGATTCCGCACTGTTCAACAACATGTGAGATACATGGGCACCAAGCGATGGCTGGAAAACGGTATTTTTGTTCCTCTGCAAAATGACCTGTAGATCAGTGGATGTTGAAATATCAATGTGGTGCCTACAATATTTGATAGATGGCAGTCAAATCCATCACATAAAGCAATGTCCTTAAAAAGGGCACAAAGTGCCTTTATTGCATCCAGCTCCTCAATTTTACTTCCCCAAGTGAAGCATTTTTTAAACACATAAAAATTGGAGGTGCCTAAATGTAAGGAAGGATTCTATTATTTCAAAAGTGTAATTATCGGACCATACAGATTAGCTATAAACGGGAATTTGGTGAATCCTGTGGACCAGGATGACCTAGAGCGTACTATTTCAAATTTTGTTCAAGTTTTTTATCTGTATCATGTCTTGTTTCTTAAAATGGATAACTTAAAATTATGTGCTTAGGAATGTAAAAGCTAAAATTCAGGATGCTGGGAATACTGTTTGAATATTATGTTATTTGATTATTGCATAAAAGAAATGTCCAGCATTTTCAAAGTAACTAATACAATTTTCCTGAAACCTTGGCCCTTTAAGGGCTAAATTAAATAATGGGCTGGGGCAGAATTTTTTCAAACCAAAGTTCAAAACATAATGCTGTAGCCTAATGTTATGTTATTATTTTGGTGAAATAATTCATATGTTATAAAAAATTTTTAGTGCTGAAATAGCATTTTTTTATATGTTACAAGGAAAATAAAATTCGAGAAGACGGATATCTTCGTTTACCGCCCAGAATAACAATCGAGAAATATGAAAACTGCTAATAATTTTAAGTATTTTTGCGGGCAGAGGACGGATATATCCGACTATGTTATTTGTTGTTTTATTTACTTCCTACCATAATATAACTGTAAAAATAGTTCTTATGAAAAAAGTAAAAAAAACCAAAGTCTAAAAATGCAAGGATCGTGCATCTAGTTCACCGCTCTCTTTGTTAGAATAATATTTCATATTATAGTCATTTTCACTGCCAAATATGAAATCCCCTTCAGATGCACTTCCATTTAGCATTTCTTTAACATCGTCAGCAAAATTTGGGTCATTAGGATTAATAATTTTGAAGTAAAACTCATAGTATGTCATTACAAAAACGTAAAACAAACACTCGATGTAATGTCGCAGCGCAAACTGACAATATCGCACTACACATGTGTTGTTTAGGTGTAAAACATCAATAAAAGTCACAGGTCACAATCTTGCCGACTGTGAAAACTAAATTACCCGTCTATAAGTCAAAATTATGTTTATTATCGTAATATATACAACTTATGCTTTTCATATTTTTGGACGGATATATCCGTCTTTATCCTGGAAAAGAAACTTGTCATGAAGGATAAATCCGTTTACAGCCCGGACTATAAATGACGTTTGACGGATATACCCGTCAATAGCCCGGGAAGGGTTAGCATGGAATGGAAGTATCAGAAATTCCATAAGTTCAAACAGCTTGGGGTGCGAATGACATATTTTAGTCCCATACAACTTATTAACGCTGTATCTTCTATTTCGGTAACCCATGCAGTGAGGGTGTCCACCCCAAGTGTGGAATGGCGGGTCTCAGAGCTATGCTCCCAGTGGCCGGGCCCACCGTTGCCTGTTGGTTGTTTTCCACTCTTCCAGCCAGGTACTCCACGTTTTGGCCTCCATGAAGCATGATCTGTCTTTAGTTGGATTGATATTTGAAGGCCTAAGTATTGAAAGGCAGTAGATAATTGGTTCCAGTGTGTTTTTAATTCAACTGCATGCAGCCAAGATTTCTTCATTGCATTGGCTTCACTGTAGAAAATAACCTCCAAAAAATGCCCTCACATTAGAGAATTATGGTTTTGCTGATCTTTCTTCATCTAATTTTTAGGCTATATGCTGGAAATGATCTTGTGAATCAGTAATAGTTATGAATTTTATGAAATAACCATTTCTTGTGGACTCCACATACTGTCGTTCTTCCACACGCTTGAATTTCATCATGAAGCCGATTCGCACGGTACATTGTTGGTATTAGGAGCTGGCACATATGTTTCTCATGTACCCCTATCATTCGCCGAATCTGTTTACGAGCATATGCAACACGTCCATTACCATAATTATTTCCTTTTCATTCAGAACGAAAGACATTGTTCGGCTGTCATAGGGTTTTCAGGAATACTCCCTGAATAGGCAAATTATTTACTGAACCGTCACCATATTACAGAACTGAAAACATTCAGTGGAATCGTCGGAGAGTCAATTGTGAACAAGGTCTTGAGGCTTAATTCTTTAATAAATGAATGTCCTTAATGTTACAGATTCTATTTGTTCCCGACATTATTTTTCAAATGTGTCACTTTAAATTAGTATTTATACATTTAGAACTCCGTACATCAAACATTAAAAAATAGATATGAAAAACTTTCAGGTAGGACGCAATAGTAAAATAAAACAATAACAAAAACCAGAGACTACAGTTAATTGCAATTTTGAAAAGATAAACAAACCCCTTCCACTATATCTGCCTCTCTCAAAGATATTCTAAACAATCAAGTTTTAAAAAATAACTTATAAATGTGATACTTTAAAAAGTGAGTGAAATACAATAATTTATAATTTTGTGTCCTTATGGAAAGAAGGCAGTTAATTGTACCTTTTTTGTAATCAAATACCCTCTCTATTTGTCCAAGATAAAACACACACACAAAGGTTTCTTTTATAAGTAGAATTTATTTATTTGTGATAAAGTGGTCATCTCTTATTTAATTTAGGTAATGGAATAGCTCCAACTTGAACAGTGAGTTTATCAACTTCTTCAAGATTCCTTCAAATGACAAATAAGTTTTGCTTTTATTTACCAACTAAAACAAATAAGTATGCTGTTAACCTTCAATTACTTGTTATATTTCACTGTTAAATTTACATAATTTGTAGTTGCTTCTATTTTTAATTCTATATAATTTCTATCCTTAATGATTTTCAAAATAAAACAAAACAAAAATTTGAAATCATTTAACCATTTTTTCAGAAAAGTTGTAAATAATAATCTTTTAACAATTAATTTTTGGTCATGAGATTTAGGAGGAGGTTTTTCTTTCAGTCCTAGGTGTTGTGTGTGGTTTCTTTCTTTGCCACTGGAAAAAGTACAACACTCTACAAGAGATGCTCACTCAGCCTTTTACATCTCGTTGGTTGCAGGAAGGCCAGCATACCTGAGAAGTCCAAGCTGGAGATCCTAGACCCCCATGACCAAGTAGTGGTGTGTGGTTGCTTCCCTTGCCACAGAGAGACAAGGGACACTCTACAAGAGATGCTCGATCTCTCACTCCTCAAAGACCCAATCTTCATTCTGTTTTCACTGTCCAATTTTTGTACCAGCATCGGTTTCTACATTCCTTATACTTTTATCGTGGTGAGTACACAAACTGTTATAAAATTGGTAGGTCTAATAGAAATTAAACATTCGTGTTAATTATTATGCCAAAATCAACTATTATGTTTCAAAATTAAATATTATTAATATTTCTTCATCCTTGTGTTGAAAGTGTTGTTCTTTTTTTATTTCTTTTACCATTCCTTTTTCAACACAAATATAGGCTACTGTGCTGAATATAAAGGGAGTACAAAAAGTCCTGCACAAACTCTGGGATTTCTGAACAATTAAATTTGAAGCAATAAAACACAGCAATGGAACACCGTTTTCATACTTAAAAATTATACTTTTTGAAGGTACAGAATCATTAGTTTTCCAATATGTGAGAGGGATCGCACATCAGGATGAGTCGGAAGAAAATCTTATAAGTAATCATGTTTTGAAAGGTAGGACGTCAATTTAAAGATCCTAGTTAGCAGATTACAATAGCACAAACCGACAAACCGGATGTCAAATGAGCGACTAAGACAGAAATATGGCAGATAATCAGACTTTACGATTTTACATAAAAAATCATATGACAAAACTTATAAATGCAATACATTTTGTGATGCTCCCCCTTTTCAGGTTGGGTTAATTCCATGTTTCTCCTAATTCTAAGACTTAAAAAATGTTGTATGATATGACAAAGGTGAATGAAGTTTTATGTACTTATCAACCCATGCTTAAATTTGTGATTTTTTCTGAATCTTGTTAGACCATGCCCGTAATATGTAAAAAAACTGATGGTACCTTAAAAAAATTTTTTTAAGTGTATTAACGACGTACAAAATTTTATTGCTTTATCTGTATTTTTTTTTTTTTTTTTTTTTTTTTTTTTTTTTTGTGAAATCCCAAGCCCAAGCCCTATTTTGTTCCCTGCGAATATCTTTTTCCAGAGAAGCCCAGATCCCTAGGTTGAACTGTACCACTTGATTAATGTTTTACACTTAACAAAAACTTTACATCACTTAAAATTGTTAG
Source organism: Neoaliturus tenellus (assembly GCA_030545055.2). NCBI lineage: Eukaryota > Metazoa > Arthropoda > Insecta > Hemiptera > Cicadellidae > Neoaliturus > Neoaliturus tenellus. Next base: position 42,864,050 of record CM061536.1, read on the forward strand.
TATGGTGGCCAAATTAAGGATTATTATGGTGGGTATTATGTTCAATGCACAAATTCATTACCGGTACATAACTTGCTTTTTTTATATTTTTAGACTAACAAAGTAGTCAAATGCACAAAGGGTAAAAAAATATTTTTATCTTATTCATTAGTCTTTATGAAATACAAACAAATTACAAAAACAAATTATAAACAGAAGAAATATGCCCAAATAATTATTGAGACAGCGTAAAGTGTTAAAGTGCAAAGTGTGTAAGGGCAGTGGCCTTCCAAAGACCCCAAATGACAATCAGTGCAAAAGAAACATGGTTTTTCTAACGCCATTTGATCTGATCTTATTGATCTGAACCATACCTGAGACATTTGGCAAAATAGATTCACCATTTTTAATTAATATCTATCTTAACTTTAATTAATAATTATCTTTCCAGTAAGAACATGTACTTCACTCCCCTATGCCTAGACTGTACCTTAGGTGGACTTTGGAACATCTATTTTAGGCCTCTCCCAAATATGATTACTTGAGACAATTTTGACTCAAAGAAACCTATAGAGTATATAAAAAAATTTTTGTAGATGTTCTGAAATCAAATAATGATTTAATTTAATAAATAAATAACTTTCTAAAAGAGGTACAAAAGTATATCTAGAATAAAAAAGGGAAACACATTAGACTCATTTGTGTTGCCCATTCTTGGGATTCTTCCCCCGCGGCCCCACTCCCCCATTCTGAGTAGATAGGAAGGCCAGATGGGCCCCTGGCAAAGAAGATTACCTATCTATCCATCCTAAAATTCGCATGAACCTCAGACTTCCCATCTTTCTCACACTGTTAGGAACACAGCTTGAAAAATAGACACCCAGACAAGTTATTGAAACTAACCAAAACATTATTTTTAATAAATATAAAATGTGACCGACAAAATTAACACTAATTTTGGAAAGAAAATTGTGGAAGCAACTAGTGCACTTAGAAGCTGCATGATTCTATAAAACCTTAGCCTGCCTTTGCAAAAAAAATTCACATTATTAACAGCAATCAAACTGCTAACTGATTTACAATGAGTATATGGGGGACCGAGCATTCGCTTGATAAACTTATAAAACATCACATTAGTACTTCTCTGTGGTCACATATGCTGGAATGCCAAGCCTGAAAACGATTGTTTCTTTTCAAACTCATTTGCTCCTCTCACTCGCTCCCACTACAATGTAATAATTGCTTCTAAAACACAGTTTCTTGTTAAGAGGGGGGGTTAAAGGGCTCCTCTCAGAACATAATGGTAGTGCCTTGTCCACTCCCATTTAGTGCCTTTATTTAAATTCTGATAAAAGTGAGAGGAATTTAAAATAAAAGATAAAAGTCTTGGGCTTGATGATTTGCTTTTGAATTTTTTACAATTTGATTCTATATTTGGCTGTAATGGTTCAAAGTTGATCAACTTTAGACCATTATAGCTTATGTCTGAATTAAAATGCAAAAAAATTGCAAATCAACTCAAAAAGCGCAAGTCTTCATCTATCATTTGACTAATATCTCAAATATATCCAACAATAAATAAGAGCATAAACTGTGTGAAGCACTTTATGATGAATTTTTGATCCCCGAGACCCCTCTGATACTGACAGCCTTCAGCGGCAGCTGTTGAAACTGATGGAAGCGCCGGATATGATGTGGTCAATGAATAGCATCTAGGCCTACATTCCGCGACAAAATTCCCTTCCTCTCCATGATCTACCTGTCTTGGGTCTAACATTTGAAGAAGTGCAGTAGCTTTTTTTGTCATATTGTTTAACACCACATACTCGCCCTCTGAATGGTTGTGTGACATTTTTCTGTATTCAGGTAGTTCCCACAACTACCACTGACTGTGCATGCAAAATAATCGCTCTATCCCTTTAACCCTCCCTTAAACAAAACTTTTCTTGTTGTGTCCGCAGGCCATGGCTGATGTACAGGGCCTCAGCAAGGATCACCAGAGCTATCTGCTGGCCGTCATCGGCATCGCTAACACACTGGGGAGGATCGTCCTTGGCTACCTCTCCGACAAGTCCTGGGTCAACCGCCTCTGGGTGTACAACTGGTGCCTCACTATCTGTGGAATCAGTAAGTCACTTTCCTCTGTATGGACAGTATTGTTAACATTAAAAACACGATTTTCCTAATTTTTCTGATGAAACAATGTAGATTTTTTACAAGACCTTCACTCTATTAACTGAAAAGTCTACGTTGAAACTAACTGCATAATCTTCACCATAACTCAGTCAACTCAAAACTCTTTTGATAATGAGGAAAGTCAAATGAACTGGAATGAATAGTCTTATATTATATCTAAAATATGAGTTATACTTTTCTAGGTATTTATTCCACTAATTCGGCACTTAATAACGTAACTATCAATTATAAGGCCAAATAATCCGGCCACCCCCAACAGGACAGAAAATCCCCACACATATTTTGCTCAAGAATATGTGTAAATCAACCCACCGTAATAAGCTGTTGTAGTCTTTAAACTACTTTATGCTTAAAAAACTTGTAAATTTTCATTATTTAGTACCTTTTCAATAACCTTAAATGTTTTTTTAGCGAATTTCCCTATAGGGAATACGCCATTACGGTAGTAGCCATGGTAAGACCTAAGCCCGGGACCATGTTACTTTTTCATTTTGAGGTCCCCAGAAGCCAAAAACACCGTTCGTTCATTTTCATATATATGTATATATATATCTATATATCTATATATATATATATATATATCTATGTGTCCGTGGTACTGATAACTTTTGAAGGGGACCTCCGATTTTAATGAAATTTGGTATGAAGGTGTAAGACTAGATCTATTTTCATGAGTTCGCGAACCAGCATGATCGGGTTATGGGAACAGGGTTTTATGGGGTTTCAAAGGGGTCAAAAATGGGTTTTTTGCATTTTTTGAGCATAATTTTCAAAATTCAGCAATTTTAACTGAAACCATTTAAAAGAGCTTAAAAAAACAAACAATGTAGTATTTTGAATTTTTAACTTAGCTTAACAGGTTACGGAGAAAAGCCAAAAATAGGTTTTCCATGTTAATCTTAAGGAAAATCAACAAAACCCTGTATCTCACTTATTTATTGGAATAACTTGATAAAATTTGGTATATACATTCACTTGGTAGGGTTCAACTGATATTTGTTTACGACACCCATATGGCGGCAAACCTACATACTCACCCCCATGGGGTTTATGGGGAAAATTAAAAAGTGCCGAATATTGATACAGTTTGACATTTACCTAACGTAACTATTACATTTCCTAACAAAACTAACATTTTCTAACAACATCCCAAGGCAGCAAACCTACATTCCTATTCCTATGGTGTTTATGGGGAAAATACAATTTCTCAAGATCGTTTGGAAATTCGCTAAGTACGCAGGTCTGCTGCGATGGGGGTATTTTAACTTGGTCCCGTTTTGTCCATCTTAGACTGAGTTTGTGGACTCTAGGGCTACTGTGATTCACGTTGTTATTTAAATGTTGATAAAATCATTAAAAATGTATGTCGCTTTCAACGTTAAATTAGGAACCAATAACTCTTATTCAACTGACACCAAGTTGAAGTGTTACTTTAAATTCATGGTCATCCGTGCTTTCAAAATGTTGTAAAATAAGATAACAACAACACTCTGGTTACATTAATCTATGTTAAACATATGATACTTAGGAAAAAAGTTTTGATGACCTCTGTTATGATCTCTTTTCTCCTCCTTTTTGCAGGTACTGTCCTAAGTGCCTACTGTTATGATTTCATCACATTCTGCGTTTATGCCTCTGTCTTCGGCTTCACGATCGGGGCTTACGTCGGTCTTACTTCAGTTATTTTGGTCGATCTCCTCGGCCTGAACAAACTGACCAACGCCTTCGGCATCTTGCTTCTGTTCCAAGGAATCGCCTCGTTCCTGGGACCACCCATTGCAGGTACTTCATCTCTTTGAATTGCATTAGAAATGGGATTAGATGCAAAACACTGATTTAAAACTGATTTATACACAAATTTTGACAAAATTTACAAGGTTATTTAGAGTTGTCACAATAATATGCATTTATAAATTGAAATTCACTCTAGCAACTATAAAAATCATTCCTTAAGAAAATATTTACAAATTATTTGGATTATATTAAAAAATTGTGAAAGATATCCTTGTCTATAATATATGAAGCTTTTTTTGAACAATATTAAAGTTTGAGGTGTCAAAAAATTGTCTCAATATGTGGTTGTGCAATAAGCTTTTAGATTTGAAACATTTCTATTCTGAAGGGCAAGGACAGCCCTTAAAGTTGTCGTAAATTGCATGAAAATTCTCCGATGGAAATTGTAACAACTGGGTCCCCCCTCACCCCCTCTTACCCTGTAATGTTGTCATTTATTGTTATTTTTACCATATGTAATACAATACTAGCGTGTTTGTTGCTCGAAATCGAGAAATTTAATTTGAACTATGACATGTCATTGCTAATTATTTTACATTTACGTGCTAAGTATCAATGACACTAATCCAATATTGTGATTATCAGTAATCACCCAAAACTACACTTATTTACATCTGTACATGAACAGATGTTTAAATTGCTTAACCCAATCCCAGTGTTATTCTAGTTAGATGTTATTCCATTAATAGAAAAGTTTCAAATTTAAATAATGGATTATAAATATATTTTTAAGTCCACTTCTCATTATAATTTTTGGGTGAACAACTACAATTCACAATACGGTACCAAGTGTTTTGTTGTCAGACTCACAATCTGACAACAAAAACTTGAAAATAGGTTGAGAATTGTAGTAGGAGTTCCAATTACAAAAACACCCTTAGCGTATTTAATAAGTATAGATACAATACATTTCTGGGTGGATTCGGTACCAGAGCATCAACTACTGGTCATCAGACTTTTTTTGTGCAATCTTCTATAGGTTTTTGTCTATAATATGATTAACATGGAGAATAATTTCTTTTGAATTGTAAACTCAAACAGCTGATAGTAAAACATTTTATAATAGAACATCACATCCCATTAAAAGCAGAATAAAGGAAATCCACCTACTGAAATGTCAGCCCAAACTGCTTAAATTGTTTTTTCTGAAATTACTCCAATTTTTAAAGCATAAATAATAAGTCTCATTTGTTCATTGAATGTTGTATCAAAATTGGAATAGTGGCTGTGCTGAAATAGGGTTTAGGTTTATAGAGGTAAAAGAAATATTTTCTACTACGAGAACCTCTGAATTTCAATGGGCCACATTAACCCTTTATGACCTAGCGTTACCATTTGGCAACACAAATATTGAGCAATACTTTAAACCAGTTTTGGCATGATATTCCATAGTTATATTGGCATTTTAGTGTACAAATGTGGTCATTTTGCTTATTTCAAAGCCGTAGTGGCACACACACAGTAAACACTAGTAAAAAATAGCAAAATCTGTGTTGACCGAGGTGCAACTCTCAAAGAATTAACCGATCCCGTCAACTTCCACGCAAGCCTGCCACCGTTTATTTAAAGTGGGCCCTCCCACCATCGTTACCACAGATCGGCTAACCCTTTTAAGAGTTGCACCACCATGTCAGGTTTGGTCGTGAGCGGGTATCGAACCCGCGCTTGCGTAGACACCTGGCCAAGGTGCCTACGCGTTAGCCACATCAGCTATCACGACCGGGGCCCAGGCATGAGGATTAGGCTTTTGAACAGTGCGCGCTCCTAGCGGCAAAAGTTGTAGGCCGTTAGTGAGTGAGTTTGATACGAGAGCACAGCACGAGAGTAAAAAATAGCCACATTATATTTAAAGGAAATAATTTGGGCTAATTAATGTTAGAATATATCAGAAATCTGGAATGACTCATAAATGGCTGCTTGGTTGGTTGCAGGTTGGCTGTACGATGCGCTTCAGTCCTACAATCCCGGTTTCTATGTCGCCGGCGGGACTCTCGCGGTCAGTGGGCTGATGCTGTTTGTGGTTCCGACACTACAGAGACACCTCGGCAAGTCGGAAGTGCAAGACGCTAGCTAGTACACGGAGAACATTGTCCGCAAGTTTAGTGCCATTGTCAAGCTGTGATCTCTGTACAATTTAGACAAATCGTGACATTTATTTTGTATATTACTCTTTAATCGGGAATCGATAATATTATTTTAGGAGGAAAAGTGACATTTGTAGGTTACGATTATGTTGAGGTAAAACAGTGTCTTATAAGACCTAAATTGATGTGACTGAATAGAATTTGGAGGTAATAATTCTAGGTAGTAATTTTTAACAAATTGTTTTGATTTTTTAAGCATAGGAGAAATGTTAGTGATTTATGTTTAATGGAAGTTTATTTTCTCAAAGGATATTTGGTATACTTTTGTTGAACATTTTAGTGATATAAATTTTTACAAGCATTGTTGATGCACTGTATTAATTATAAGCTTTCTAGATTTCATATTCTTTTTTATAGGAAGACATAAACATGCTGTTTAACCAAACCGATGAATAACACAAGTTTTTGCGGGTTCATGGCACTCTAATTAAATTAAACCCAATTTATTGAACAGGGCCTCTTCTTTTAAAATGCTGAAAATGTAGCTGTGGTATCTCTGTTACTTCAATAGGCCCATACACTGCTATGATTTTAAATCAAAATGGTTCGTTAAGAAAATAAACAGTATCCAACCACAGTGATCTAATTTAGGTTAAAAAATATTTAGAATAAATACAAAATATAAATTTTTTTACAAAATTGCTAATATTTTGAGAGCGAAAACAGATAATAAAAAACGGATTGCGGCATCATACGCAACGCAAAAAAATACTTTGATATGATGGTTCACAACCCTATTTTTACATTTAAAAAATTTAATTTCATTCCAAGATGGCCGCCAAAAATTTAAGTCCCATCAAAATTAACTACTTTTTTACTATGGGATATCTGGTGATAAAAGTCGATATTCTTTATAAGAAAATTGGATAAAACCAGAGATTTTTGAAATTTATTTTTAAAAAACCTGTAATCTCGAGAACAAAAACAGATAGTCAAAAACGGATTACGGTGTCTTGTTATACCAAAAAATTCACTTTGAAATGATGGGTCACAACCCTACCTTTACATTAAAAAAATTAAGTTCATTCCAATATGGCGGATTCAAGAAGACGGCCTAAAAATTGATCCACACCAAAAAATAGTATAAACTAATCAATGATGTTTGGTGGTGGACATTAAAAACTCACCCTGTATATATAAAAGAAAGTCATGTTAGTTACACGACTTATATCTCGAAAACAGCTGAACTGATTTAGCTGAAAATTGGTGGGAAAGTAGCTTAGAACCAGGAGGAACAAATAGGATACTTTTTATCCATATTCCTTCATAGCGCTCTGCCCCACGTCTTCAAAGTTACCATGTTATTCTTATGGAAGCAACCTTTTTTATTGGAACATATGATTACATTAAAGAATATTATTAATCTTGTAACCGCTGTAAATTTGAGGGCAAAAAATTCCTCAGGCTGGCATTGCAAAGCATGCCGGGAAAGCTAGTTACAAATAAAATGAATATAAGTAAAAATAAAAAACAAATAATAAAATAAATTGCTATCGTTTATTATTATAATGAATTTATTATTTATTTAAATAATTAAATCATTATAATAATGAAATAAAAACTATGACAAATAAATTAATTAATTAAGTTACAAATAAAAAAAATATTTGAAGTGCCATCAACCTAAAACAATTTTTCAAATTCGCTACTTTAATAGTAAATACTGATCCTCGTATTGTGGTTAGAACTAGTTTTTAAAAAAACTGAAATTTTTATTACTTTTTACTATATATGTTTATTTTCAGTGAATTCTCACTTCATAATATTAATGTTTTACAAATATGTAAATTTTAAAGGACAGAACTGCCAGCCCTGAAGAAATGAAAAAAAAAACAAGGTTAATATTTAATTTATTAAACACCATGAGGTTTCACTATGCCTTACTGCATTTTTTATTTTAATAGCATTAACTTTTGGTTTTGTAACTGGGATTGGCTACTCAATAAATTAACAATTTGATGCTCTTTAGAGATTATCAAAATTACCTAAATAGGTTTGTTTTTTCCTTCTCTTTATTAAAATGGAGCTGGCTTTTGTTTGAAGTAAGTTAACAACTTAATAGCTTATAATAATGTTTTATTAAAATACGGATAAAATACGTATTATTTCTTATCATAAATTTTTTATTTTTCTTCAAAATTTAAAACAAAGAGAGACAAAATTTCATTAAGGTGTATAAAAAATCTAACTCTTGCCACTCAAAATAGCCTAGATGTAAACCTATACTGTACTTTAACTTGTCTTCACTAAGGAACAATGTGATATATACTTCAATTAACTAATATGCAAAGGGACTCAAGTATTCTCAATATGTGTAAATGATCATAATATTTAAGTAGTGTATATTAGAGTGTAAATATATTTTAAGTACTTATTTGAGTTCTCACTGTAAGTACTTAAGGCATTTCTTTATATAATAAAAAAATTTTATCACGTTTCAGTAAGTTTGTCTCTTTTATTAAACCTGTTTTTGCGTATCTGTGGTGGTTTGACATTGGAAACACAGGAGGTGTGTACCCCGTGTAAAATTCCACGTGAAGAGGACTCGCTCTTGTCCGACCTTTTGGATGGTTTGACTCCTGGATAATGGTGCCAAAGTCATAGGGAAGTGGAAAATTCAGCTGCTGAATTTTTCACATTATATACCCTTCTAAATTAATCCCAAGTAGGATTCAAATAAGGCATACCCTGAATTAAAAATAAACATAAAGCAAAAATAGACAACAAGGTTTTAGCGTTACTGCTATTATATTACTTCTAGTACTTCCCAAAATATGTGTACAAAGTTTCATGATAATTCGTCCAGTAGTTTTTGCGTGAAAGCGTAACAAACATCCAAGCTTTCACATTTATGATATTATTAAGGATATACACCTACATACTCTTTTATAAATATAGATGCTATTTATTTTTAGTTTAATTCAATTGACAGTGATATAATATAATCAACATGTGTTTCTTTAATCCGATGACTGAGAAGGTAAACAAGAACAACAAATGTAGTCAATACTGCAAATGTAGTTTATTAATCTCACGATTGATCCAATAACAATCAGTCTGGTAATACAAACTAAACTAGTCTACAACATAATTCGAAATTTCAATGTGCTACATTATTCATATAAAATTTTCTAAGCACTATATTATTGTTTCCAGTATAGAATAATTTGTACATGTTGAAAGTTTCTCTCTCCTTGTTTCTACTTTATATGATGTATTGAGAAACATTGTTTTTTTATACAATTTAATTTTTAATAATAAAATTTTGAAATACTTGAGAAATAATTTGTTTAACTTCAAAATACAACAAAATTTGAATGCACATTTAAAAATCTGACTCGTTTAGTTTGTTAATGATTAGTATGATATTATCTTGCTGATAAAAACTATCAATAGGCTATAGTGTTTACATTTTAAACCTTAAAATAAAAGTCAATTGAACAAATTTTTATCAATTTTTTTCTTAGAACTTTTTAACATTTTAAAAGTGAACAAGTCTCTCACAAAATTAAAAAAAAAAAAAAATGAATATGGACTCTTGACTAGGCAAATTAAAAAGTTTTATTTAAAATCAATATGATGCATAAAACAAATCATTTCCTTATGTATTGTCTTCTGATGCTAATACAAAATATGTTTCTTCAATTTCATCGGTTTATATTAAAATACACAAACATAAAAATTAATAACTGACATTATTTAAACAACCTATATTAATATCTTAGAAAATTCGGCAAGATTGCTATAGGCACAGTAATACCTTGTGATGGTTTTTGAAGAGCACTTAAAGAGACTAAATTGCTTTAAACAATGTTAATAATTCGAAAAAGTGTCGTCTTTAAACTTGAATATGTAAATATTTTTTTATCACAATAGTATAGAAATATGTATCACGATGTTCTAGCCAACTTGTAGGTTTGTGTTCCTACATTTAAAATTTAAAAACAATTTACTAACAACTTAAACCTATCAAAATTGAAAGTACGAGAAAAAATATACAACTCACTCGTGTTGGCTAGCTTATAACCTTAGAACAAGTTACAGTATCACCCAAAGAAAGAAATTGATTGCCTTGAAAATTATATTAACCTTTTATATTCCATGTGTACACAAAATAAAATTAAATACTACTAGGCCTAGTTTATTTTTATTTGTACTTTTTCAGTTTGTTGTAATACTGCTAATTACATTAAAGTCTGTATTTTTTACTGTTATCTATTTGTAAACATTAACTATTAGTTTAAGTTATTACCCTTGATAGAGGCTGATGAAAAAATTCAATTTTTACTGATAGCTTGTTTGATACCTGGATACAAAATACTTTTTTTATTGGACTGGATACCATCATACTTCTTTCAATGACAGTATTCAATATAGAGGATTACAAAATATCACACAAACTACAACAAAGTGTTATAAAGAGCATTGACATGGCCAAGGGAGAAAATACTTTTAACACGTTGAGTGTTGAAAATTGATGTAATTGCATAAAAAAAATTGCGGAAATACTTTTTAATTTGTAGGTAATTGCTTGTATTTTGCTAAAAAGTCGTCCAAAGTTTTCTAGGCGTCTATTTTCTGTCAAATTTTATGATGTAATTTCCGGTATGTAAATTAACGTAGTGCACCGGTGGTGCCGGTGATCGTCAACCTATAAATGTCAGAACTCTCGTCGGAGCTGTTTTCATATTTTTTTAATACGCGTACTCCAAAAAATCCGTCCTTATTACCCTGCTGCATTGCACAAATAACACAAAAAAGACAATAGAAAACACTTTGAAACACTATCACTTTGTGCACTCCAAACTTTCATTTCACAAACTTGTACTTTCAAACTCAACATGTTGAATGCGTTAAGTTGCCTCGTATGACAACTAGAAGCATCTTTTCAACCAAAATCCGTACATCAAAAACTAGCTTAATTCCAAGGAGATTATTTTTAAAGTGTGGTTTTCAATAAAAACTAGCTATCAAACTGTGTGGCAAAGCACAGTCATATATTCATTCTCCACAGTGTTCATGCTCTTTATTACTAGTTGTTAACAAGATGGCATCAAAACTTAAGTTAAATTTAAAACATGTCACAACCAAATAAATACTGATGGTTATATCATTAGACATTAACTTTCTATGAGGGCAATATTTGACAAAGTAGCATTTAAAGTTATAATACTAGTTCTAATAAGATGAACCACGCTCTTAGGATAACAGGAACTTGCTATAATTATAAATGAGTAAAATAGATGTACAGTATATTTCAAAATTTGAGCACATGTATTAGTTCATAGTTTTTTTTCCAATAGTAAAGAAGAACAATAATCTAAATTGAATGACAACATCCTAGAGCAACAGACTTCAACTATTAAGAAATTAAGCATTGCAAAAAAATATAAAGCTTTTTAATTTTTTGTGCATAATAGAGGATAAACAACATTGTTTTCATGAAGATTGTATGAAAATATTTTACTTTTATTGGCAAGTAAAACTATTAAAATATAAATATCCACGACCAGGAGATTTACCGGGAATGTATACAGTCTTAAATAATTAATAACGAGAAGCCAATAAATATTACATGTAATGTAAAATAATATAATTAAAGAGTCCAACAAGGCAAGATTAAGAATGGAATCACCCTTTACTCTAAAAAGCTAAATGGGAAAATAAAAAATTAAGCAACAATAACAAAAAAAGGACGAATTAATTTAGTTTGGATATATCAAGCAACAATACCATTACAATATTTTTCATCATACCATTGCGATAAACGTTGTTTTCGGAGCCGTCAGCTGTGATCGAAACTAGTTGATTCCCGGTGGGTTGGATAAACGTGTTGGTAAACAAAGTTTTCGGGACTAGTCCTCGAAACAGTGGTTTTCGGGACTAGGCCGGAAAAAAACTTCCAATGTTTGACACCACTAGCGCTGATATTCTACTTACAGTAACTTAAGCCTCGTTGACTCCAATATATAGATGTCAAACAGCTGATTGTTTAGTTGTAAGTAGTTCAAATACAAGATAAACAAATAACAACGTAAGAGGGGGTATATAGGTTAAATTTTATTAATTTTTATCCAAACTGTATATTTATTAAAGGTGGTATGATGAAAAGTACTGTTTGTAACTCGTCCGAAAGTGGTATATCAGTGCTCGATCGAATTTAAGTACTCGGCTTCGCCTCGTACTTGAAGCTTGATCTTGCACCGATAACGACCACTTTCCGGACTAGTGACGAAATATACTATATCAGGTGGGACTTATGAGAACTTTCAGGAGAGCGTCTGTATGAAGGGTTTTACTTGATTGTCTACGGTTTATTCCTCTCCACAACAACTGACACTATTAGAAATGATATTTTATTCAGTCAAGAGTAAAGTTTAATATGGAAATTGGGCTTAAGGCACAGTTTAAATGCACAGTTTACATGTGGAAAACACTGGACAACAAGGTGGGCGAATTTATTTTAATGAAAATCTGTCGTACTACTACCGTTACCTAAATGTTTATTGATATAACAAACAAAAGGTTAGTTTATTGAATTCAAACTAAACATCAAAACTGAAAACTGACATAAAAACTGAACTATTATTAAGTTATAGTATTAAAAAAATATATCAATAGACTTCTGTTTTATACTACTTTTGTGTGACTCTGTGCTACAGTGGAAGCTCATCACTTACAGTTGGTTGCACGAGACGTGAGAGTGTACCAGATGCGCGGGAGCAAAAGAGGCTATTGCGCATGCCCGCCCACTCGCCGCTAGAGTGCAGCGCCGCTTGTCAGCTGTTAGTTCTTGTCAGGTGCCGATCGCTAAAAACATCCTAAAAACATTGACTCTATAATAGTCAGTGAAACATTGAATTTGATTCAACTGAATATCAATAACTGTTTATATTTACTGTTAATGATGGTTGTGCTGTATTGTATTATTACTTTTTTGTTTGTCTAACATGTTTAATGGTTATTTTGTTACCAAAATCAAAGCTAGGACAATTTGGCGAATGTGCGCAGCCAGGCTAGTACACAGTTGGCTGCCCCTCCCACTCCTACTCCATACCCCTCCCAGCCCTCTTGCTCCCCTCCCCCATGTGCGGACTGTCTCACGTCTCGTGCAACGGCCTGTAACTGACCTCGGATCAACCGTCCATCAGATTGAATGACCGTTTTCCAGGATTATACAAACTTACGTCGAGCTAGCTGATGTTGCAATCATGATCTAAGTATATATGTTTCAACAGGTCGATCATATGTTTCCACAGAAAGTCAAATTTAGTCAGTTGCTCTCAATATTTTTGCAGGCATTATTTACTGTGCTAATTGTGTTTGCTAAATTGATTATTTAACAGTTTTTGATACAACAACTGTGTTTACTTTATTAACTACTTGATCGTGATAAGAACAATTTATTGTGTTGGCACATTTTTTATCACTTTTAACATGCTTAAGTGATTTTAATACAAATTTCTGATATTATTCCGCTTAACCGACCTTTATCGTTATCCGACCATAGTCTGGTCCCATAGGGGTCGGTTAAAAGAGCTTATAATGTAATGGTATCTACTAAATTAAATATGATTCACTTGGATTAAATGCTTAGTAAGGTTCTCTGACCTATTGGATTTCATTTCTAGCCCATAGCCTGCGCTAAAGCAACTATAACTTCAAATCGCTTGGATGAAAGGCCTAACTTGGATGAATGTTTGACAGCAGGCTAAAGCCTGCTGTCAAACAGAGAAACAATTAACTCTTAGGAATGTTCTAAATTTTGTTGATGTAGACCGATTTCCCATTAAGTATGTGCTGTACACAGTACAACCTATTCAGTATAAAAATACCACTGGCCTAGAAATGAGAATGGAAAAAGTCCTGCTGAACATTACAAGATAAAACAGCACTGACACTTTCCCCTCTTTACTTTCCCTACTACATTACTCTCCAAAAAGTCCTCATACATTTGTTACAAGTGGCACTGGTTAAAGCTAAAGTTAAATTTGTAATTGCCGGTGAATTTCAAGCGGCGGTCTGAGACGTGGCCATCAGCAAGTTGTGGACGACGGTTTGCAGCTGGTTCCTCGCACTTCTCTCCTCCTCCAGCTGAAGGGTGACGGAGGACATCTTGTACCTCAGAGCTTTCACCTCGTCCTTCAAAGCATAGACAGTGTCCACCAGGCTCCTGTTACATAAAAACATATCTTGAGACAACAATTTCTCTTTGGGGAAAGAACATTAAATACTTCGATGTTCTCACAATTAGTTTTAGTTTCTCTAAAATCTATGCAGTCCAAACAAATGATACAATTCTCATCTAATAGGAAACTGTATCTACAAGGATAATGTTATTGTTTAGATGATTGTTGCAGAAATTTTCCACCACTGATTGGTAAACAAAATTCACGACGTTTTGAGATCAGAAATCTGATCCCATCTTCAGGTGGAAGAAATACCTAGAACATAACAAAGTTAGTAAAAACACACCAGGCGAACCTAGAGAAGTCCATACAGCCAAACCTAAAAACAGAAAAGGTAGTCACAAAAATTAAATAAAACACTACAAAGCTTAAACATTAAACTTTGAAAGCAGTCAAAAACAAAGCACAAACAAATAAATTGAAAAAATACAGCACCAATCAGGAGACAGCACAGGGGAGCCAACCACACACCTGCAACGTCGGGCACGTAATTAATTAATATAAATATAATATGTGCAATTAACTCAAATATCATTACGTGCCCGACATTGCAAGTATGTGGTTGGCTCCCCTGTACTGTCTCCTGATTGGTGCTGTATTTTTTCAATTTATTTGTTTGTGCTTTGTTTTTGACTGCTTTCAAAGTTCACTGTTTAAGCTTTGTGCATTTATTAGTGTTTTATTTAATTTTTGTGACTGCCTTTCTTGTTTTCAGGTTTGGCTATGGACTTCTCAGGTTCCCCTGGTGTGTTTTTACTAACTTTGTTATGTTCTAGGTATTTCTTCCACCTAAAGACAGGATAAGATTCCAGATCCTGAAACACCACCGTGAATTTTGTTTACTAATCAGTGATGGAATAGTTCGCAACAATTTACCAAACAATTACATGAACCATCACCAAAAATGAACTTTAAACACAGTAAAAGGATTATCTATATGTGTAGAGGATTCTGAACTGTTGTACATTAAGCAAAGGCTCTACTTGTAGTCACTCCAGATTCCAGACCATAGATTTAGTCTACAACCAACTTCTACAATTATCAAACACTAGTGATAAAAGCCAAAAACTACCAAATCGCAGATGAGTGCTTGAAAGGAATAAAAAATCAGGCACTTCACTAAAGGTTTGTTCAAAATCTTGCATGTCTACCGTATTTATAAAGGGATCTATTATTATCAACAGGGCACAAATAAATTAAGTTCCTCATTGATTACATGTCACACAAAATTTAAAAGCTCACTTTTTAAAACCAAAGTTTCTGCAGCCTAGCTTAGGCTCAGCCATGGAGGATCCTGGTCACTTATATGAGAAGGATGAGCTTGTTTGCCTAGCAATAAAATTACATACGTAAGTGATAATATAGTATATTAAATCTGTCAATTTATATCAAAATACCCGCATTGCGATCTCTAACCATCTAGTCTAAATACCATCTTATATTTAGAGGGGGGGATGTGAAAGTAAATAACCACTAAACGATTCCATCCATAATAGCAAACGACGCCATGAGCATCATCTTAAAAATAAAATTGAATTATGAACTTAAGTCAGAGTAGAGTTTGATGAAATCCAATTAATTATATTCCAATCATATAAATTCAATCAATATCAAGTTTCTTGGAGTGAGGATGGATTCCCAATTAACATGGAACCCCCAAATTTCAGATCTTTGTGAGAAGCTTAGTAGCGTAAACTTTGCTCTGAGGACATTGTTTCCATTGCTGGAGCGTGAGGATCTGCTAGCAGTATACCACGGATGTTTTCAATCCATTATGTCATATGGGATTGAAGTTTGGGGTGGTTCTGCTCATATAAATAAGGCATTTTTAGAACAAAAAAGGGCAGTTCATATAATTTTATGGACTTTCCCCATCCCACTCCTGTATGGGGGTTTCCAGGCAACTTTACATTCTGACACATAGCCCATCCTAATTTAAGCAGCAGGTGCATTCGACTTGTACGTTCTATCAGTCGTCGGTAGTGCTTTACAATAAATGCTAGGTGGCGCAGCAGCGCTCACAGAATTGGCAAAACTTTAATTTGTAATTGGCGCTTTTGCTGTTAGTTTTCGCTAATTCTGTGAGTGCCGCTGGGCCACCTAGCGTTTAATGTAAAGCACTGACTGAACGTACAAGTCGAATGCGCCCGCCGCTTAAACTAGGATGGGATATCTATTTGGGGAGTTTGTTTAATCTATGATAGTATATAGCATAGCATATACTGGCATATACTAGTTGTACCTAATGAAATTCAAATGATTAGACATCTGGGAGCTCCACCGCATAATTTTACATTTATTCATAAAAGTGAATTATTAACAGTAAAGACAACTTATAATAAGAGTATTTTATTTCAAAAGGCTTTCTACAGAATGTGTTCAAGTATTGAACGCCAACCTTCAGTGTGCTAATATGTTTGCACATGTTCTTTAAAGTGCCAGGGTTTCGGTGAAGGATAAATTTTCAACCCTAAAGTGCTAGAGGATAGTATTTTGTTTCTCGATCGTATAATATAAAATCAATTGGATTAATTGGAGTATTGAAATAACAATTGAGACAACCAACATTCCCGTTTCAGCCAGAACCGTATCAAAAGCGGCAGTAAAACAATATATTGTTCAAAAGCACTTTTCTGGAATAAGATCAACAACAAAATATCGCTGCAAAACACTCGATTGACAAGAGCGGCAACTAAATTAAGAAGGCAACTATGTCAGTGAAAAAAGTCAATATTTTTTTAATATGAGGATGGAAAATTATTACTACTCAAGTTTTTCCATAGTTCATATAAAAACATGCAAGGATTATGACCTTGGAGATAAGCACTATCTCACTGATCAAGTCCCACAGATAGCTAGGCGATGGATTTTCAAAGCTCGCACAGAATCAATTCATCTAAATTTCAAACCTTGGGTAATTGGCAAAAATTATAGTTGTTCACTCTGTAATTTGAAAGAAAATGAGGATATTTTTCATTTTATAGCGTGTTGTCCCGTTCTATCTTTTATTAGAAAAAAACATCTTTCTAAATTAAAATTAACTCGTGTAGAATTTCTTGAATTTTTAAATGGTAAGGATTGGCGCAGTCTAGCCAATTACTTAAAAGAAGCTTGGTTGTACAGGTATGGTCTCATATTAGAATTTAACTTTTAAGAAAATAGTTATAAGAGCATGGAATTATGTTATGGATACAAAATAGCTTAACAAGTTTGTTTTTTTGCATGTTTTTCTTAATTTTTTCATTGCCATTGTATTATAAACACAATATTTATCATTATTTATATTATCAATATTTCATAAGAGCATGGAATCATGTTTATTTATACAAAATAGCTTAACAAGTACAGTATGTTTTTTGCATGTTTTTATTCCTTTTTTTATTGCCAATGTTATCTAAACATAATATTTATCATTATTTATATAATCAATATTTATTTGTTCCTATTCTAGTCTGTTTTCAAATGTAAAAAACTTGGTTGTCGCTTTCAACTAATCAATTTTCATAGAAGAAATGGTCTGACCTAGAGTTGTCTTGTAGCATTTTTCATTATATCTATTTTTTCAAGTTAATTTAATTTTAATTTATTTAAAAATAAACATATCGTGTGTGAAAAGTGTTTGGTATAGAATATTGAAAAAGTCTCAGTGCTGTCATCCCAGCAGACGATCTTCATGATCATTGCTGTTATGTGCAATGCTAAACTTATGAAGAGACAAACTTGGATAGTATTGTTATAAACAATTTAATACCAATGATCTTATGTATTTCTCTTACAGTTGTATTGTTTTATTTGTAGAATAAAGCACATTTTTCATTCATTCATTCATTCATTCATTTTTCCATAGTTCAACACTATCAGATTGAAATATAAGCAGGTTGAGGAACTAAATAAAATAAAAAACTTTTGTCTTGATTCCCTGATTCAATAATTGAGAAAGTTTATGGACAGCATTCAAAACTTGGACTGTATTTACTTTATATCTTTTGTGGGTAGCCACCGAAATTATGCAATACATTTGGTACATACCAATTATACATTGCATTTCCAACTTGTTCGTTATTGGGAGACCTTGGTTTCGGATCCCAGGATAACTTTAAAACTGGTTTGTACTTGTTGCGAAGTTGACATTGGGTACAGCAAACGAAGTTGTCATAACACTGTGGTAAGTCTTTTGGCTGTCCACTATGACAATTTCCCTTCCTTAAAACCTCATTCATGTTCAAGACAGCGTGGGGTTAATGCGAACTGCATGGTTAATCCCTAGCTGAAATATATGTAGACGGCAGGGGGTGAGTAGAAATGCTATGGACATGGAAACCCCTAGCTGGAACATATGTTTAAGACAGCAGGGGGAGAGGAGTGCGACACGCATAGAAACCCAGCTGGAACATGAGTGGACAGTCTGTCCTGTGCCTCACCCTTTGTCTTCCTTCAATATCCCATCCTTCCGGGGGCTTGCGTAAAATGCCCATTAGAGGCAGACGTGCTCAACGGTTCGGCCAGGGTCTCCTTATCCACCACTAACAACAACAACTTGGTTTCGGCTCCTACATGGCCATCTCTCAAAATATGGATATGATTACGGCAAAGTAGGGGTTGAAACCTGAGTCATCCGATAACAGACAAGTTAGAACTGTGATGGATCATTGGTATGTCGCTTATTTACTGTCTTGATTCTAAACAAGTTTTAAAAGTCAAGTCAAATATTATTTAATTTTTCACAGATGTAAACTAGTAGGATAAGAATATGTTAATAAATTCAGTACAATCCCAGCATAAATCAAATTATATTATACCTTTTCTACACTTTTTTTAAAACCTAATAAAAAATTAGCTACCGTAAATAATTATGCACCACACCATTCACACTAGTTTTTTAAATGCTGAATCCTATAATTTACTATACTATAAATTATAGGACACTTGCGCTCCAAGATTTACTTACTTTTCTTGCACACCTGTCTGGTTGAGAGGGCTCGAGTCCTCTTCAATAATTTTTTCCTCTTCGGCAATCAAAAGGGGAGGCGCATCCACCAGTGCTGTAAATTTACATGCTTAAGAGTCATCTTCACCTTTGGGCCGGTAGCCCATTGTTGCACAATCGGCAATGTTAACCTTACGGTGGGCTTTTATGCAAAACCTGGTATTTAATTCCCCTGTTTTGGGCGCTGATTTTCAACCGATTTCTTTAAACATGGTAAGTGTTTAGTTAAATAGTTATATTAGGTCCCTCATACCTCAAAATTTTGATAACTTAAAAATATTATTAAGGAAAATCCATTTACTTTGCAACGTCACAGACAGTAATGTTTGTTAATTTTTCAAAATTTGGTGGTATGAGGGACCTAACATAACTATTCAACTGTTCACTTATCAAGTTTAAAGGAAATCAGTTGACTAACGACGCAATACCATGTTTTGCATAAAAGCCATATGGTTAACAATGCCAACTGCGAAACAATGGGCTACCAGCCCAAAGATGGAGATGACTCTAATAATAACTATAATCACGCTCCATTATAAATTTCTGATCCAAAACATACAATAACATAAAAATTTCAATTGTTGAATTGAGCTCCACAGTAATGTTCATTACCTTAGTTACCCTAACATAACATGTAACAATAAATTCAATATTATAGTAAGCAACCAGGTAAAAAATTTATTTCCTCTTTTAATGGGCTTTAAAACTATCCCTTGATTATTTTTTCCATATTCCTATGATGGTTGTATAAAAAACAAGCAAACAAATTTGAATATTTCATTAAAGAAATTAAAGGACTCCCCAGGCATTATTATATGGTCTGCTGAGAAACAAAGAACATACAGGCACATTTTTCATGTAAGTTAGAACACCTCCACTTTACTTTTAACACACTACTTTACTTTTTAAACCTCTTCTTTTTCCAGGATTTATAGGTAACTTTAATTTGAATTCTATACATATTTAATTAATACACAAGATGTTTTTTATACAAGGAACTCCTACAATTTTTAATGGTTTTGGTATCATTGGTGAGAGCTGAGGAGAAAGTTAGTTGTTTTTAAAGTAAACTGATTAGTGGTGTACAAACATCAAAACAGAAGGCCCCTAGGAGCTCTTAAAGTTTGATATTTCCCCATTAAATTTAACATTGGTAACAGCATTAAATAGTAAACACGGGGCACCAGCAAGAGCATACATTTTTTCATATATAAGAGGTTGTGCCTTGAAGAATACTCTGGTTTTCAAACTCCATTAAGAGTGTAAATAAAAAAGAGAAAATGTATAAAGTTTAATCTAAACTCAATTGCTTGATTTCCAGCAATAAGTACAATAGATATATTATTTTATTTTGCTGCTTCAATGGTGTCTACTAAGTTCCATAAATGAAACTCCAGCCTTTTTTCAAACCTTTTTACTAAAATATTCTTGACCAACCCGACCAAAAAAGCAGCCTCACAACTCGTATTTTGGCAAATTCTAAAAAATCTCGTATTTTGTAATATAATTAGTTTTTCCCGACTAAAAACCTTAACTCCCGACTTTTTCATTACATTTCTCAACCTGAAAACTTCCCAACTTTTTCCTGACTTCCCGATTTTACACCACAGGTAGACACCCTGTCCAACCTTAGACTAAAAAAAGCCCTGTGTATACATAAAAATGTTTCCACATCCAAGGAATTTTTTATTTTAAATGGGATTTTTAATTACGAGGAATCAATTTGCGCTGGTCTCATGAATGGAAAAATCCAGTTTCCACCCTACAGCCCTTCAAAGTGACCATGCATTTTTCTTAAAGGCATTTATTGTAGTAACTGAAATTTAACCAAAATCAGTTTTAGTTTATAACCATTGACTATATAAACTAACGTGAATAGACTTCTCATAGCGTTAGAGTGTTGGAAACCAATTTACATTGGTGCGATCTTCCATAGCGTACAGGGATGTACAAGAGACATATGATAGGTAAATCAGTACTAGCACTTTTCTCAATCAAGGATGAAACATTTTATAACTGAGGGTTATGTTTATGTTGTGATCAAATGTTTTTGCTGCACTGTAAAGCAGCTGAATAATAATTACAAAATCGATAACAACGCCTCTAGCACGTAGCTTCCAAATTTTGGTATCAAACAAGATATATTGGATAAGAAGTTTAGTTTGACTATGTTAGTGTACACAGTCAATGTTATAACTGTAGATGTAAACCAATATGTTACATTTTCAACCTATGGTTCACCGAATTCATAGTAGTAGAAGCTCTCTTAACCAACCCCTATGGGACCAAATTTTGGTATAATAACAAAAAATTAAAAAAAGTATTGTGTCATTGGCCTAACTATCGTTAAACTTGCTAGACGAAATCTGGTAGTTGATGTGCGTTAGGATATAGGAGGAAGGATTGAATACTGGAAAATAACAGATATGGTTTAGTGTATAGTATAATATATTTATAAGTACAATAACTTCTCTGAAGCGCATAGAAAATTAAATTAAACTGGACTAATTAATTCAATGATACACTAAATCTAAATTAAAGAACTGTTTAATACTACTTATATCATAAGTAAATTTGTGCTTTGACAAAAAATAAATTACTTATCATAATTACTATGATATATTTGATCTATATTTATCAACAACTACTATATTCAATGTCAAAACCATTTCAAAGAAGAATATAGGCACATATTTGTATTCAGCAACAATGATTAAACTATACATTTGTGCTTAACAATTAAGGTAACATAAAAATTGCTCAACAAGCTTATATGAACGAACCAAGAACATATGTGTCAAGCTCGAGATTATCTCATAGCTACTGCCAGCATAGACGTGCGTACGGGTAGTGACACTAGTGCCACGGCTCTACATAATGAGATGACGTTGGTGCAATTTTTTAAACTTTGTAGATTTTACAGTTAAATTTTATCTGTTTAAAAAAAATTCCATACCCGTGCATTGTACTGGGGACCATAACGAATACACAATGTTATAAGAATAAGAGGTCTCTTGGTAAATACCGTTATTCTGGCTGTTGGCATGCATAACTGGGCGTCCGACCACTAGGTAGTGTCTGAAGTATCACGATCATAAAGGCTATTGTTAGGAAGGGAATTTAACAAATGATTATGAAGAAAAATAATATGGGAATTTAGGATATTTGAGAGAGAATTTTTCCTGTGCTGACGTTGACCGCAGATTACTTTTAAACAGGGTAGATTGAAAAATTCACATTTAAATTTCCAAACTAAAAGAGAGATATAAAAAATTAATCATTATATTTTGACAGTTCCTTAAACAGTTGTCTATATTGTGACTTCACAGTAACAAAAATTTGTTAATACTAAAATACTACCAATTTACAGTTTGTTAATTCAGTCATTATTGTACTAAAAATTAAATATCTATTATAAAATGGAGCTAAATTAGAAAACTATTCTTCCCTAACATATAACTTGTAAATCGCTTTATGGCAGAAGAGGTTTTAAAAAACAAATGCTTAAAAAATATAAAATAATTAAAATCTACTTTGGAATTATAAAAACTAAAGAAAATAAGTTAGATTCAGATAATCCAGTGAAAGTTGTCACTCTAGTTTTTTATCTAAAATTGTCTATAGTTACTAATTAACATTAAAGATATAGTTTTTCGAGGTTAATAGATACAAAATATTGCCACCAAGTATCAATGGTACGTATTGTAAAAAATAGTGGACTATTGTGTAAAATAAATATGAATATTTTAAATAAAATTAATTTGTTACTGTGACTAGATATCTTAAAGATAGTACCTCTTATGCTACTTCATTTCTTATGCTTCATTTCTTATGATAACAAACAATTAATTAACGTTTCACAATAATAAAATAAGGTCCCTTATTTATAGCCTATTTAAAGTGCAAAAAGTTAAAACCAATAGTCTAAATTTAAGTCAAACTATAAGCTACAACCTAAATAAACAAACGTTAAGCTATGAATAGAAAAAATATTTTTCCTCCACCTACTATCTAAAGCCGTATTTTACTCCTTGGAATTGACTACTAAAGTACCAGTTTCTATCCCATATGACTTGAGTGTTAAATTTTTTACCTAGGGAAACTCAACTTTTTTCGTACCATGGGGCTAAAGTTATTTACATGAGAAAAACATTAAAAAAGAGATTAAAAAGAAAATGAGTCACAGTCAGATACCACTTGTATTTTTGTTTCGTTACTCTTTGTTTACTAATAGCAGCTGTGTAGCATAAGCCATTCTGTCAGCAATGTAAGTATTTGTTTACATTTCACTTGGGTAGGCTATTAACCTAAGAAGTCCAAAACCTAAGTGTAAGAATTTTGACTAGACCTAAATTCTGTTTTTTTTGTGGTCTATAAAAATTATATAGCCTACCTTGTGTGTTTTTTACGTTGATGTGATTGATTTAGTTTGCTGGAGCAAGGGATCGTATGAACCTAAGGTTAAATTATGTATGATAGGCCTATTGTAATAGGCCTAAATGTTATTCATGTAGGCGGAGGAAAAATGTTGTGAGCATCAAGGAACTAAAGTACTTTTTCTCCCTCAGGGAAATTGACAACAGTTTCCCTTCAGGGAGAAAAAGTTGTACTTTAGGCCCTAGAAGCACAAATAACTAATTTATAGAATAATTGAAAAAAATATTGTTACGACAACTGTTGATTCCAGGAAGTTGTAAATTATGCAGTGAATGTATTGATAACATATTGATTTATGAAAATAGATTAAATTAATTGTACCTGCAGTTCAAAAAGTTAATTTTACATTTTAATATTTATTTTTCTGCACTCGACAGTGCAAGCTAAATCCCACTCCATAATTGCTAATTTAAAAACAAATGCTCTATTTATTTGATGTCTGACACTATACATATTGCAAAAATTAACATTTAAAACAGTGTAAATAATTTTGGGAGATAGTTCTCGCCTTTCGCGCTCCGATCGTTATCGTCGCTATAGTTGTTACTAGAGCACAGCGTGACTAAATAATTATATTAGAGATCACTGACTGGTCGAGATTCAACCAAATTCCAGTTGATCTGGAAATAATTTGCTTTCAAAATACTTTATGGCTGAAATATCTGTTCTTCGATTTGCTAGCATTTGTTATTATCTGTCCCTGTTGATTACATTAATTATCCTTCTTCCATAAGATTAATGTATACAGATCCAAATAAGTAGAAACATTTTATGTTAAAAAGTTTTAGTTTTGCCATCAAAAACAGAGGAAAATAAGCAATGATGCTAAGATTACTTCTCCTGATTGCAAAGGGAAGCGCTCCTTCTACCTCTTAAATGTCAAAATGAGCATACAGGGCTATTATTTTTTTACCCTTCCTGCTAAGTTTCTTATTTTTATTTATTCATTACTGACAATCCTAATGTTTAACGGTAAAGTAAAACCCTGCGCTCTCCATACATTGTCGACTTTACTCCAGCCATCTCGCGTTTAGGCAAAGATGCATAATATCATTGGCTCTCAAATAACATCGGAAAGCTGACAACGGTCCTAGTTCTAAACAATAAATACATGTTTAAACTTGAAACTAACGTTTGGAAATTTTAATGTCAGCTATCAATGACATTCATAACGCATGAAAATCTTGTTAAGTCTGCGAATTCCAACTAAAACTAATTTGAAAAATGAGGCAAACAGCAAACAAGTGATCACATGATGCATAGTCGCACCACTGTCGGCGGCTACGGACGTGTCGAGTTAACAAATTGTCAAGTTGGGTGAGGGATTTTGCAATATACTAGTATACGTGTTGCTCGAAATCGAGCAATTTATTTTAATACAGTACAAATGTTACTTTTAGCTCTAAATCAATGATATCCGACCAATCCAATATTGTGAATATCTTTAATCACCAAAACTACACACTTTTACAGCTGATTATTAACTGCAGTTGTTTACAATGCTTTATTCAATCCCTATGTTATTTAAATGGGAATTTTTAAAATTTCAAAGTTGGATAGCGCCTTTATTTTCAGTTTGATTCTCATCAATTTTTGGCGGAAACAACAACAGACCAAGCCCTATCCAACGACACCAAAAACTTGAAAATCGGTTGCAAATTGTAGGAGGAGTTCTCAAGACAAAAAAAAGCCTTAGCGTATTAAATAAGTATAGATATTGTTTTTCAAACATAAAATGGGAATTTAAATCAGCAGAAAGGCGACTAAGATAAGGGAAAGTAATATGTATAGTGCCAACATTCAGGATAGTAAAAATATATAAGTTACAAACTATTGTGAGTTCCCAAAAATAAGATGAAAAGAGCTTTCAAATTACAAAAAAATTTGTTATAAAGGTTATTATTAGATTTTGTTGTTGTATTCATGAAAATGTTTAAAATGCAATAAACATTTAAAAATTCAATAAAGGCTACTTAGTGTAACCATAAAGCACAAATTAATACATTGTATAATCGTCAGCTATTACAGTAATAGGCCTATTTTATAGTTTCAAATATACTACAATGCTAAACACACACTTAAAACCTGAGAAAACCCTGTCTAAAAATATACTCTCATTTAACACTCTCAGTTTAACTTACAAGTAAAAAATATTAATTCTGGGTATATACAAAAACAACATTTAAGTAAAATACGACAAGCAAAAAACGACAGTTTAACTTACAAGGTGTAACGGAAGGTGGAGAAGAAGAAGGGCAGATCAAGGAATACATTAGTACTTTGTATTATTATTTGACTAATACTAAAATATAATTTCAAGTATGAAAAAAACATTTGAAACCTGAAACTATGTTGAGTCTGCAGTACCAGCAGCCTTGGGTTTATATTCCCATAAGACTAATGTTAAATTTTGAACATCCACAAGGCTTTTATTCTTGGTCGAAAAAGATTCATCTTTGTCATTTTAAAGGAAATTTTAATAAATAGGGCCCTATGAAATCAAAAGTTTTATATTGATCGTTTGGTTAATAATCAACAAGGTATTATCAACATTTTTTGTTTAAAATGGACGTGATTTTTCAGAAGTAATCTCATATATTGTATTGCTCTATAATTTTTATTTCAAAGTGTCCTCGACATTAACTTTTCCTTTAAAATGACATAATCTATTTTGACAAATATTAAAGGCATAGCGTATGTATAAAATTTAATATGATTCTCATGGGAATAAAAATAAAAGGCAGCCGGTAGCCTACTATAATTAAAGGCTTTTTATGTGAATCAATTTAGTGGAAAATCAATATCAGACTCCATGAAACAAGAATAGTTAATAGGTAGTAGAAAAATTTTTAAGAAGTATTTTTATATAAAATAATTTTCTTACAATTTTTTTTTTTTTAATAAAGTACACGTATTTGATATTCTTTAGGCAATTCCATAGTACCTATGTCACAATTGCAATAATTACCTAATTTGTACGGTAAGGAAGGTTTTGTCTGTGTATCCTTTCCTTCTTAAAGTATAATGTTAAACATCTTTTTGGCCACAAAAAGTGTCTGGAAACCAATAACTTAGTAGCAGATTATTCATGACATAGCAATTCTTGGTTGCTCATTGTCAGCCAAGAAACATCTCAAATTTAAAACTTTGCAAGGTACACAGTTTAACTAACTTATTGCTAACCAAGAACAACAAATATTTATAGAACGAAAATCCCACAATTTGCAATGTTGCCCCTCCCTGATCTGCCCTCACGAGTGGTTCCTCAATCGAAATGTGCTTTAGTGAGCGTGTGCAGCAAGGGATGTCCGCAACACCAGGTGGACGCGTGAGCGCGCGCAAGGCGTGGAAGACGCTGGCTGTTGCCTTGACAACGGTTGCAAGCGGGGGTGGGGAGAAGATCTCGGCCAAGACCGAGACTCAGGTCGACTGCACATGCAACAGAAAAGCCCATCATGCACCCCCACCCACCACCACCACCAAGGGAGCACAGAACAAAAATAGAGGGGCCAGCTGAGCGCAGCGGTGAAGCCATGCAGACAGCGGCTAGGCCCACAAGAGGAGTGGGGGGAACGGTGATTAATTCTAGTCCCGAGCGCCAATATCGGATTTGAGTTCAGTTGTTTGCAGCGTTCAGTTGTTTTCTCAAGCCAACTCATAATAAAAATAAAATCCAGCTGTTTGTCTCATTTGGGGCGAGTTGCCCACAAAAGGAGTGGGTTAACATGGCTTCACTTGCTGTATTATTAGTTGGATACGAGTGGCACTCTTTTTCTGTTCTGTGCTCGCTGACCACCACCATACAGACATACACCACTGCGGGGGAGGTAAGAATCAAGTGAGTAATGAACTACTTCTTACAGACCAAATCCTTACCAACTGGATAGAGCATTGTTTAAATTTTCCAGTTAAAATTTTTGTGTTGTGATGTTTTAAACTGTTAAAATAATTACCAAAGTAAATATCTAAAGTGTATTGAATTTTAAGACATTTTACTAACCAAGTATATAACTAAGTGCACTTTGAAGAGATAAAAAATATATAACCTAGTTGGTCAAGGAAAGATTGTAATGTTGTCATTTCCTGATCTCATTTATTAGTGATATGAAAATAAAGGTTAAGAACAAATCCTGTTCATTCCCACAACAATGTTGAATATATCCTCATTGAAATACAGATGGATATTTAAAGTATTAAAATTTATTTTTATTCTCGTGTATAGTAAAAGCAAATTGTTTGCTAATTAAGTCAACGGAGAATACTCACTTGATTATAAAATTGTGCAAAGGGTATATGAGTGTCTGACAACACATTCACATTGATAAGGTTGCTAAAAGTAGCACAGACAGGCACAAAAGTGCTCAACAGGAAGACTCACATTTTCATTTAAGTACATAAACTAGGGGTGTGCGAGTACTGATTTTTAAAATCAAGTCGAGCCTAGCCAAGATTTGAAAAAAGAGCCTAGCTAAGATTTGTGAGTTTTGAGCTTTTTTGAGTTGAGCTTTTTTAATATTATTGGTGAGTAAAAAAGTTAATTTTTATCTAATACAATAAAGATGATAGTTTACTAGTAAAGTAATGAAGTTTCCCTAATGAAAGGTAATAAGGATATTAGGTATTTATGTATGTATTTATTCCTGGTCTTTGAAATACAGTATAAGCAAATGTTTAAAAAATGAAGGACTAAATTAGGAAACCCCAGTTAAATAGCTCCTTATCACAAACCATTTAGTACTTTTTCTGCCTGTTTGTTTGAGCAGGTAAGCACCCTGATCAACGCCCAAGCACAAAACTCATCAATACACTATCCATTGATCATGAATTCAGAATTCATAGTCAATGACAAAACAGTTATATAAATAATACTCATAGAATTTCTGGACCATAATATAATATCTGGGACATTAATATGCCTACATAAAAATTAATATTTTACATGAGAAATAATTTAGAAGTGTGTTTTATGGTACTAATTTTAATTTAAGAACATATCACACCTAAAGGTGGCTTTGATGATCACGGCTTTGATGAAAATTTTGTATAAAAATGCTGTTAGAAGTTATTTCCTATCTTGCTTGAATCAAGTCAGCTAAAAACTCGACTCAAACTAACGAGTTTTTTCCAAAACTTTGAGTAGAGTAAAAATTGAATCAGCTCGAAAAATACTCAATGCTCAAGTAATCGCACACCCGAAATATTAACGCAAAAAATGTCTCTACAGAATAGGCTTAGCAGTAGAGTTAATTTTTGTTATAAAGATAGAAAATATTTTCCTTAACGGAATAGAGCCTTTCTTTTTGAAATCATGAAATATAATATATTTTAACATATAATATTTCATATAATATATGATATAACATATAATATAATATTATTAAAATTTAAAGAACATATTATTTCTACATTTACACACCAGCATTATTTTTAATTATTTGCTGGATAGTAAAAAAACTATTTTAAGAAATAATTACAGAATAATATGATTAACTAATTGAAAATAAACAAGTTATTCTTGCAAAAGTATTGTAACGTAGAAAAAAATTATAGGTTATTAAATGTAACATGGGAAGTAGAGAAGTTGGTGCCACGATTCCTGCATTAGTGTGTACATGTGGTCAATCATAGTAGTCCAAGAATTGTCTGAATGGTACTTACTTTCCTGTAGTTTGCTAAAATGTGTGCAACAAGAAATAGTCACACCACACGTTAGGTTTAGGACAAGATTTGAATTTTCTCACTGGTTCAAGAATTGTGGCATTCCCGATATGTTCACAAGAAAGTTACTTTAAAATGTCACTCAAAACCAAAGTCCACAAGACTAACAAGAAATTGTATGTGTTATCGACTTAATTATAAATGATTAGTCGTAAAATTTTATCATCACATGATAAGGTTAGTAACTACAGTGCAAAACTGGTGCAGTTTAAATGCATTTCAATAACGATAAAATAGCATGCATCTACAAAAAACAGCAAGATCCTGCAAATTTTTCTTTAAAAGTGGATTTTTTTAAATATAAGAATAAGGGTTGTTTTTTAAGCAAAATTTTTACTGCTTGAGGGAGAATCTAGTCCATCTATATCAATCCTATACTCTTATACGAGCAATGTTTGCTTGTTTGCTTGCTTGCACAATTATCTCAAAAACGGCTCCGACGATTTCCTTCAAATTTTGGAATATGGGGGTTTTGGCCACCAGAAATCGATTGGAGCTGGTCCCATAGCTGGGAAAAATCCGGTTTTCGCGCTAGAGCCCTTCAAAGATCCCATGTTATCCTTATGGAAATTTTTTAACTGAACAAAAATCAGCTGATAACTGTAGATAAAATAAACCAATGTGTTACATCTTTAACCTGTGGTTTTAGGAAAATCATACCAATGTGCAGCAAACCTTCCGCCTGGCGAGTGAGCGGAGCGAACGAGCTTTGTGTGAGAAACGAAAGTAATAATTTTACCGAGCTTAAGCTCGGTCCCCCTGGTACTAATATATAATACAGTAAAGTCCCGCTTATCCAAACCTTGCTAATCTGAAAATCCCCTTATCCCAAACACATTCTGTTGGGAAAATACTAGTTTTTTTTAAAAACTTATGAACTAAATAGAAAATAAAAAAAGACTTGTAAAAAATGAAAAATTATTCTTTTCGTACAAAAGAAGTTTATGGGTTTGCATTTGGTAGAATAATAATAAAATACATTGATTAACTCTTATTTGGAAATTAATAGAGGAAGCCTCAGTTAAGCCGCGTCAGCACTGGCCAAACATTCGTAGCAAACGTTCGGTGAACACAAAAAATCAACAAACATTCTTAACGAACAATTACTGGCTATATGATTTACATTCTAAAAGGTTAACAACGAACAAACAAAAGTTCGGAAGAACTATGTTCGGCCAGTGCGGACGCAGCTTAACTAAACTTAAAATGCCATAAACGAAACTGGAGATAAACAAATTTCATGATGCAAAGTGTGAGATAACATAATGACTTACATTTGGACTGTAAGAAAGGAAGAGAGATTATAGGTAGGACGGGGGGAGGGGGTCTTTTTGATAACACTGTCACTCTCTGAGTTTTTGAAGGCCTTCCTTACGATTGTTACTTCACCTGTTCACAAACTAACAATACTGTACACCGGCAATAGAAGATACCCTTACATTAATTTTCAGATATCATCATTGTTTTATTCTCAAAATATTTTGTGTTTGTACATTTGAAAATACAGTATGTTTTTACATTGAAATGTATGTATTACCGCACAAGAAGTTTATCAAAGTGTTCTCAGAATAGACAATGTTTGATAACATAATTTGCGCATTACTGAACTTTTAAGTTGTATGTTATTTGTAGAATCATCCACCTAATTCAAAAATCTCTCGAAATTTTTTGAATTTTTTCAAGAAATTTTAAATCTTGTTAAAGGAGAAGGGATTTTTTTCTCCACATTTTTCAAGACGGGGAATATTTCATGAATAAGGTAAACCACCTAAATACCACGACCTTAACGCAAGCCCATATCTTTTTCTGTACATGAAAATAAAAATAATGCAAATTGTGTGACAATGTAACTTGTATATAGTGTTAGTTTTAGTTAAGAAAATTTGACGCTATTTATTGTACCTGATGGACATACAATTAAATAAAGAAATATGACTAAATGACTATCCTGATGCTACAGAGTAACAAATTGTATTCAAGCTTTACCCATTAAAAAATTTAACTTTACAGAAACCAAGAGCAAATTTACTTTTGTCACAATAGTGCTTAAATTTTTATAAATAAAAACTGTGATTGTTAGGGAAAATCAAAGACTTTGTTCATTGAAAATGTTTAATGTTGACAGTTATAATTTTCACATAACCAACTAAAGTATTCAGTCGTTTGGCCAACTCTATAAATATCTCTAAACAATTAAACACTTCTTATATCAACCATCATTTTAGTTGTAACTTCTATTAACAATTCAAATAAATAGAGATTCGTCTAACCTATAAAATACACAGATCTCCATTGGCATTGGCATTAACTTCGGAATTAACAAAATAGCTACAGGTTTTAAAATATAAGAGAGATTACACAAATATTGGTTTTTAAAACAATGAGTAACTTAACAAACGTTCTAACATTTCAACCAGTTGTAATGGTTTCCAATATCAGAAACTCACATTTACCAAGGTAATGACTAAAACTCCAGTATAATGCATCCGAGATGTATCGAATATTGAAGCGGTTAATCCCTCCTTAACAAACTAAAGC
Organism: Neoaliturus tenellus; assembly: GCA_030545055.2. Lineage (NCBI taxonomy): Eukaryota > Metazoa > Arthropoda > Insecta > Hemiptera > Cicadellidae > Neoaliturus > Neoaliturus tenellus. Next base: position 42,896,032 of record CM061536.1, read on the forward strand.
AAATCACCACTGAAAATGAGGTTCTAGCATGCATCTACAAGTTATGTACAAAATATCTCATAAAATATATATTTATATGTCAACAAATAAAACTTGTAATCGCAAGTGTATAAAACTAAAAAAAAAAAAAAAAAAAAAAAAAAAAAAAAAAAACATATAGAACAAAGGATGAAATATATTTTGATGGATCTCAAATTACTAAGTATGACTGAGGTTAGGCCCCTTTAAACATCGCGTCTTTTGACGTGCATAACATGACTACATTGCACAAGATAAGGGCTTTACACCCCGCGCCTGACGGTCACCAGCTCTGCGTCATCTAAGGTATCTATTATATAGAGATTCGAGCGACACGCGTCGGGCGAGGGGCCGGCACACATCACTCGACGCGATGTATAAAAAGAGGCCTTAGTCTAACCTAGACTAGTGTATATTGACATAAATCATTCCTACAATATTTCTCCTACAACATAAATGATATGATTGTTAGTTCAAGTGGCTGTAAGCTAGCCGAGCAACAATTGTGGTGGACCACAAATAACAACTATTTATTAGCATAAATACTGTAAATATAATAGAGACTAATATGATATTCAGTTTTTGAATATGACCGATTGCAGAAGCTTAAACACCTAGTTACAAACCAACAATTTTGTAATAACCTTCCAAATTTCCCATAAATTTTGATTTGCCACACACAACTTTTATTTACAATTACAATCCTAAAAATGAACATGATGGTTAGTAAATAAACCGACAACTTATATAATTTAGTGTCCTATTAAGCATACTTTCTCTGACCCATAGAAACAATTACAGTAGACTCTCTGAAAGTTACACAACATCGACCCAGCCCTTGAGTGGTCCATGGGTTTTCGCCAAATGCTATTCATGACATTATTTCATGGCCTAAATTTAAATTATACAGATTTTCAGTCATTAGACAGGATTCTGTTGCCATTGCAGCTGCTTTTCCACTATTACTATTGTTATAGCACTAATTTTGATCGGTATTCAGGGCCGGCGCTAGCATTTTTGCCGCCCTAGGCAAAGGTTGCATTTGCCAATCCCCCCCCGCGCACCGACCCTTGCCCTCCCTGTTATGTAAATATATATATTTTTGCTTACCGCCTTTTTTTTGCCGCCTTTTGGGAAAGTGCCGCCCCCCGGGAAAGTGCTGCCCTAGGCGGTCGCCTAGTTCGCCTAATGGGTGCGCCGGCCCTGTCGGTATTTGAGGGCGTTTATTGTTGTTCTATCGCTGGCAGACACATTTCCACAGCTGCTCAGGATTGGGGGCTATTATCACACCATCTACTCAAGTATAAGGCGGGAATCGAATCAGCCCCATTGTGTTACATTTGACTTTCAAGTCTAGCATTATCACAAATCCAGCATCATCTCTGTCTGATGACTGTCGGGTTAGAGAGAATCTACTATACTGTAATTTCAAGGGCATCACAATCTCAATCAATACTCAATACTGGTATTCTTCCCAATAAAATAATTCTTGTTTCTCACAATTACTAAATAAAACCTAATGGCCCAACACATACCAATTTTTTCATAACTCCCAATTAATTTTATATTGTATACTAAAACCTACCCAAGTAACCAAAATCAAATGGTTAAGTGACACTTCGTCAGAAACACATACTTCATGAATAATAAAATTAAGAATGGCTTTCCTCACAACTAACAGTCTTTGTATAAGTTTACAACTTCGAAGAACATAAACGCTAAACTAAATAATGTAACAAAATACCAAACAAAAGTTTTTTGATTTCTTTAATGCTTGTAAGTTATGCGGTAATTACTCTTTAGATCAAACACAATTTTGCAATATAATTTTAACAATACACAAATTTAAAGCAACAATTTTACTACTGTGGCTTTTAATATGATAAGGCACATAATTCTTTAATAAATTATAAGGCACATATCTCTTTATATATAAAAACAGAGCTATTTACGCTCTTAAAAACTGGTAAGGCACAATTACTTGGCACGCATAGGTGACTTAGAATTAGGGGTGTGCGAGTACTCGAGTGGTCGAATAGTTGTGGTCGAATACTAGCACTATTCGGCTCGGCTCGAGGTTATGCCAAACTATTCGAGTGGTCGAGCTGAAAATAATTATAGAAGCAACAATTCCACAAAATAAAAAGAGTTAAGAAGAAAACTCTGTACTAACAATTATTTGATTTATTAATTAATGGAAAAAAGCAGAGAAACACGGCAATTTATAATTGAGCTGTGTGATCGCAAACAGGGTTAGGGAGGCAAGACGATGGCAGGTGCGGGGCGGGGTTTGTTTACGACGACGCAATAGGACCATGCTAATGACCTTGACTGGTTGAGTCAACACACGCACACACGCACGCACTCTTACATGCACCCACACACACACACACTCTCACACACCCTCGCCCAAAGAAAGGTCCTATTTAGTTTCCACTTCATTGTGTAATTATCGTTTTGATTCGTGTGCTGTTCAGTGACCCTTAGTAATTTTGGGTTATATTATGCAAAACAACACATTTCAAAATGCATTTGATTTGCATTTCAAGAAATGTTTTGATAAAGTTACATTAACATTTTATTTGACAAATTTATTAGACTAATTTGGTAACTAAACATTTAAAACAATTTATTGTTCTTAAATTTTTACCACTTAGACAAAAAGATGAACAATAACTTGTTTTTGTTTGCGTGCTCTTATCTTGAATAAAGACCCTCCCCCTCACCCAGTGCCGGACCCTCTCCCCCCTTCACCTTACCCACCCATCCCAGCTGACAGATGCCAAACAATAGAACACCTGACCTTGGTTTTTTGTCCACGTTGGACCCTTTTATTATTCCTTGTTCACTCAATTAAAAGATCTGTTAACCGTGGTATCCTTCAACCAGTCATTACCCCGGTTAATCGGGAGTTGACTGTGTTTTACTTTTTTCATTTAATGGCCAAAAAATGGCCTTTTGGGAAGATAAAAGATGGTATTTTTTAAAAAAAATTATCTTTTTTTTTTTTTTTTTTTGCTGTCTGGGCTCGGCTCGGCTCGAAACTCGAATATTTCATTACCAGCTCGGCTCGGCTCGGCTCGACCAGAAAATTCACTATTCGCACACCCCTACTTAGAATAGCGGTAACAATTATATTTCTTAAAATACACAGTATAGCTTTTTCAAAGCTAAAGTAAATTAAAAAGACTAATAGAAACCAAGAGTATTATTATTTAGCATTCAAGCTACTTCAAGGTGAGATTACTTCCCAAAGGGTGTCTACAAGATACTAAAAGGTAAAATCAGGTAACTTACACATTTTGAATTTACATTTTTAAAGAAATATTGCAATTGGTTGGAAAACTTCTGAGCAGGTTGCAGCGAAATCATTTAAGAAATTTTAAAGTAAGCTCAGAATCTAAAATGCTACCCATAATTTACATTTCTGCAGGGAACATTGCCTTAAACAACTCTAGACTATTGTTGAGAAAAACTATAACTTTCATGCCTACATCCGAGCAATCTGGAGGATAATTTCCCTAAACCAAGGGGAAGATATTGTCTGATATTATCAAATGTCTACAGTTAAACACTTTCAAAATAAAAAAAATGTTAATTTGTACGTGGTGGAAGGTGTCTGCTTTGATGTCTGAGGACCTGTATTCATTGGTTTTTTAACTTCTGACCCTATGAATCGTAAGTATAAATTTAAAAGTTGTAAATTGCAATATGTGCAGAAGCAAATTTACGAATATTTTGCAACTTCTCAAATGAATTACTTTCCTGTGACAATGTAGCATAATAACTGTGAATTTCCAGTACTTTCAAATACTTCATGAGCCAGTAAACACCCTGATTGTGGTCTATCATAGATACGGTATTGCAATAAAACATAGGGGATCTTATGTATACGACTAAGGTACTACGAACACTCTCTGGCGTCGGTAACTCATTCCATGAACCAGGTCTGCACGCGATGCATCGAGTTGAACAGGTGGGGAGGAGACACTGGGTTCAACACTAACAACACACCAACAACTCATCACTTACTGGCCAACTCACCACTACTTAACTGATAACTGCTAACTTACACTGAAACTGGTCATCATACAAGGAGCGGTAATTTAGCAAGTACTGACGTATTTAATGTCAATGTTACTTCCCTCCACTTAAGTTCTCACCCGATTCACAAGACTGTTTTACAATGTCAGCCTAATTACAAAAATTAATTGTTTGAATGGTGAATGTTCAAAATCTAAAACGCTGATATGCTTAGAGCAGAAAACTTTTTCCGCGACACACTAATCAGCAGAATTTAAGATTTCGCTTGACCAGAGGTCGGAACATTCCATTTCCTTACAGGAGGTCACGGATACGATACCCGGTGCACTCACTACCAGTACGATTTAAGACCACTTTCCAAATTATTGTTTTTAATTTCTTTCACAATACAAACAAGAGAGTCTGAGATGGATATATTACGTTGGGATATGTTTGGAACGCTGTCCTTCACCACCAGACCGGCCACTTACACGCGGCCTACCGGCGTTGCACAATCATCATGCTGAGTTGGCAGTCAGCGCATGTGGTTACATATTCCGATTAAGTTGACAACGTCTTAAATAATAATTTTGTGATTACATTAAATAACTGTGCATTCCTATCGAGATGTTAAAAGAACGGAAAGAAAGAAAACATATTTTATTGACTGTTTGAAACAAAATAAAACAAATACTTTTAAATTATTGTTAATGCCACACTTAAACTTAATTATAAAGAATATTGATCTGAAATAACACAATAGGACAGTGGTCACTAAGAGTCTGTCCGGTTGACTTGATTCTCTAAACCTATAATACATCATTATAACTTAAAAAATTAAATAAAAACAAAATTAATTTAAATTATTGAGATGTATTTGACAGTAACAGAATTATAATTTTACCTGTAGGTCAACCAGACTTTTATCAGTTTTCTAAAATTATAAGCTGTATTTGCTGGCTAATCTTATTACACCATCAAAGGCAACATAAAAACGTAATGTAAAAACGTTAAAAAAATGCCACTGGCGTAGATACACCAAAAAAAGGCACATAACTTGTTTAAATTTGAGTTTGTTTTTTATTTGAGGTCTGTGGTGGCACAAAAATTTCGGTAGAGGTACGGTGCAAGGCGAAATACCGTCATCAATTCAGTACAGTTAAAGGCATCGGTACGAATCCGGTTCGGTCCAGATTACAAAATGTAAAAAATATTAATGTATTTACTTCTTATATTTGACTTTGGAAAAATGGAATTAATTAATATTTTGTCGTTATCTCTTTGTTTTTCATGGATTAACGCATAAAAAGAATGGCTTGACTTCATCACTCAGATTACAAGTTACTAACAATGTAGCGTTCGGCTCCCCGACTGCCGAGTCCATGGATAGGAATACAGTTTACAATTCGCAGTCCAAAACCATTTAGACAATCATGTTCCCGCTGGCAACAGCGCTCGTAGCGGCTGATCAAGTACATTAGTTCTTATTCGGTGACAACTGCAGCAAACTACAGTGATATGAATGCCCTTTGCCAGAAACCCTAGCGTCAGTAAGGACAGTTGTTTGATAAGAAGTGAGAGAACTCTATCGACTGCCAGTTGAAAAGATATCGCCTAACCTCTAAAGTGATCCGGATTAGCTGAATGCATTCAAGAAATAATACACAATCGCTTGGAGCAAAGAGTAAAACCATCCAAAAGCTGTTTATTCATATGAATTTATATCAATCAGAAAAAAATAGAAACATTATAAATTTTTCAATAGCTGCCCTGGAAGTCTCATGAAATAAGCTTAGGATTTAAATCTAAACAAATTTAAAACACAAATAGTTTCGTTGTAAATAAATAATTAATTTTAATCATGAGTGATTCTAACACTGGCGTTACTGCTCCAATGATGGCATCTGCTGCTTCTAAAATAGGCCTAGCCTACTGCGGCTACAAACGCCGGCTTAAAATAGTTTTTGAGTTCCGCTTTGAATTTTTTTTTCATAAGTTGGTTCTTTTATATATTTAGATAACAAATTGAAAAATAAAATAAAAAAATAAAAATTGATAAAGCATGTAGGCTATAGGCTTTCTTTTGGAAATCTCTACTTATGTTTGCAAGTTTTTTATCAGCCAAAAATAAATCTAGATTTTTAACTATTTTTGTGATGCTGCTACTCACTTCATGTTCATTTTTACTACTTAACATTAAACTGGTATCACTAGCATACATGAACAGGTGTGAAGTATAAGGACTTAAACTTAAGTGATTATGATTTTTTTTTTATTTAAGTTTTAACCTAGCAAAATATGGTAAATGAAGTAATTAGGTATTTGAAGCGTTACCAATGGATATTAATACCGCTAGGCCTGTATTGATAATGCGTACCGTACTATACTGATTTTATACCAATTACCGACGTACACAAAAATTGTTCCGTACCAAACCTTACCGACCTGAAAATTGTTGTACCACAGACCCATATTTTTATACACAATTATGGTGATGATAAGTTGTATGGTTATGAAATTAATCAGTTGAAAAAATTAAGTAAATTGTATTGGTATGTAGTTAATAGGGATTATGAACTGCTTATTTAACAGGCATAAGGCAGATTTTAATTTTAAATGATAATAGATTATTGTAGTGGTATTGTTGTTTTAATGTGATTTGTGTCGGACAAGATATAGATATCTGGCTATTAACATTGGTCGGGGAACAAGTTTTAAAATTTGCAGACAATTTTTTTAACGAGACTTATTTATTAGAACAAGTGATTAGTTAAGTTATGGTTACCAGGCAAAAATCTTACCAGGCAGGGGCCTCTAATTATACTAATTATGATTATTTTCACTTTCAAAATTACTTTAACCTCTTTCTCGCTTATTAGGTTCACTGAGATTAGTATCACTTAGGAAATGTTAGGAATTTCTCAATATCTAATGTAGTCAGTTTGGCAAAAAAACTTTTCAGGTTAGTTTCAGTCCTAGAGAAAACATTAGTTTCAAATAATAATACTCAAGTGTTATTTATAAAGCACAATAGCAATTGCGTAACCAATACTGTTGACACCTACCAGAGTTGACGGTGTATCTCGTCTTGGCGGAGGTGCAATAAGCCTCGATCACTCCGAGGATCTGGGCGTCCTCGGCAAACCCTCGTTCACCTAGACACGCGGTCAAAAAGACGTTATCAACAAGTAAACAACTAACCCACTAGATTTATAACAATATGAGATATGCAACGAAAGGGTAGGTGGGAAAATTTACAAAAAGATTTTATAGCTTTCAGGTTATATGGTTTTATAACAGACCGTTTAATGTTAGGGTTCCCATTGCTTATTTTATCCTAAAGTAGATATATATTTTAAGAGAAAATGAGAAAGGACCTATACCTGTTTTGTACTCACAAACCAAAGTTGAAATTAAATTTCATTCACATTTATGTTATTTGAAAACTTACGTTGTTAGCTATTTATTAAGTTATTGTTTTATTTTAATTTGCAAAGTGAAAATCAACTAAGTTTATTAAAACAGAGAGTAGTTGAAGAAAAGAATAAAAATACTTTTCAACCCAACTTGTTTTTGGTCTGAAACCTACCGGATGGGTAATGATTTTTATACCAGACCCGACCGTAAGTGTGAGAGTTAATAGGTAGCCTGAAGACCCCTAGATCTGTTACTTTATATAACAAATTGTTCTAAAACAAATATTTTACTAGTTTTTATTATTTTTAGTCAACTATCCTCTTGATGAACGTTTTCCCATACACAATCATACCTCAATTTTATACTTAGAAACTGTAAATAAATTTTAATCAATTGACATCATAAAATTGAATCAATTTGGAATCAATCATGGAAGCAAAACTAGATTAATAAAAAATTACCATTGGTCTAAAACCATGACAAAAGAGTTATATGAAATGTTTATGAATACGGTATTTTTAATAAAAATAAACTCACTAGTTTTCTTGCGACTGGACTTCTCATCTCTAAAACGCACGGGGGGAGAGGGGCGCAGAGAGGAAACACTCCATGGCCGACTTGGGCTACTTCCCCTGATCATCTGTAAAACAGCAACAACACTTACCACACGCACTAAAACCAAACACAGAATTCCAGAAATACAAAATAAACAATATTTAGGAATCAAAATATATTTTATTGTTATTAATAAGACTTAATAATTTAAAAAAGAACTAGCGAACACAATTTCGATTTGTGATAAATATGCCAAGTGCTACCTAAAAATAAATAAATAAAATACAATTACATAACAAAACCCAAACTTCACGTTTGGGGTTTGAACTGTGAAATAGGTACCATACCCATTTAGTGTCTGCAGTTTTCAGGAAAAGTCCCTAAACCAAAACTTATATCTCAGAAAAGTAAAGAAATTTGTAAAAAATAAAAAAAAAACTTCAAACTTAGTGGGGATACTAAGTGCAGACGACTGACTGACTTTCTTGTCTTTTGAAAGGTTACGAATCGCTGCTGCGAAGAGCTTCAACGCTAGGCCCAATTGAGCTTGCGAGCTTCAGAATATTGATTGAGTTACCTTGTTTGACACCTAGAAGCATCGTCCACCCTTAGTGGGGATACCTTATAAGGAAGAGCTTCAATCTTGGCTGTTAATCTTCTAAATTTAAAATTCAAATCACAAATATATTATCTTGGAAGAGATGTATGAGAATAATTGGCTATCCTTTTGTAATGCATGTGCCTCTGTACTTACCCTTTTTATCTTTCTCTTTTATATCTTGGTTTCCTCATCCTCTAGTGAGTTAACATAAGTAGTAAATCCGAAACAACAATTTCATGATGGTACCTTATATCCTTGTTCTTCAAAATAGGAGGTGAGTATCAAGTTTTCCAAATAAAAACACACATGTAAAACAAGGAGCTCCAGTAACGTAGATTTAAAATATGCGTAATCTAAAAAATCTTGATTTAATACAGTATTTAAAATTCTAGTTATTGATCTAAATTAAATTCTACAGCAAACAAAAACTAAAAAATCACTCAAACCCAAAAAGTACAGTCTAGGGAAGTGATTGCAAAAATAGTATCAGTAACATCAGTTGTGATAATTTATAAGCGTTTTCTTTATGTTAAGCTCATTTACAGAAAAAAACAGAATATGTTGGCCTCCACTACTAGATTCAAATTGGTAAACATGTGGTACTAAAAACACTATACCACTATATCACTATTTTGAGACAGGGACCTCACATAGCGGGTATTTTAACCTGAATATGAATGATAGATGAGTATAGGATGATTGTGGCGCGATCTTGTAGTCTTGTTACTGACTAGCCTGACATTCTCCTTAGACAGGACTGTTAATTAATAGCCCAACAGCCAATGGTATCTAGGAACCTACAGTTTACCGTGGGATCCGAACCACAATTTTGACCTCATATATACGAATTGGTCTAATTATGAGGATGGTCTATATGGATGAACTAGTATTCACTAGTGCGGACGTTAATCCCCACCAGGGAATATCGCATCCACAAGTCATCGCTTATAACTATCCACAATTCGTGACCTCCAAGTAGCTGGGTTACAAGACGACGCCACCGTCCCAGTCTGCAACTTCATTGTTCTACTCCAATTGTTTGAGCTGTAAACGGCCACCACAGGCCAAGATATTCTGTGTTATCTGTATAGGTTAGGCCTGTATTTATTTTTTAAGTAGACTACTTATATGGTAAAAATCTTCGTTACAAAATCTTTGTAATTCATTAGCAATTCCTATTTGATTAGGCCACCACAAAATACTTTTAATGCACAACAAAAATAAAGTAAAGAAATAAAAATGCTAAGACTATCACATAGCCTAGATATTAGTTCACCACTGCTTCATTCAAGATTTTATTAATCATATCTAAGGATTAGACTTTGAAAGGGTGAGATGAAGTGATTACATGTCGTATGGAAGATACATGTTCTTATGAAAGATAGATACCTGGTTCATATCAATAAAAAAATGCTAAAAGTTTTATATAGGCTACTTTCCATTGCTAAAGAATTTTGATAAAAGTGTAACAAAAAACCAATAAAAGTTTCAGATGGATCAAGTTATTGACTGCCACTTAAACATAATTTATTTTTAAAAGTCATAACAAACTTTAAATGTCTATTGAAAATGACCTAGTCAACCTAGACGTGGATGAAATAGAATGCAGGAAAAAATGTTTGTCATCAGTGTCATAAGTAATAGTTATTTGAGTATCTTGTAATATCGGCCATGAACAGAAGCTCAAAAATGTATCCCAAAGCGTAAAAAAATACATTTTTGTATTATACATTTTTGTCTTCTCTAAAAATTCAGAACCAAAAATGGAAAATTTAAAATTTTTGGTCGCTAGAAAAAATCAAGCTTGATGAGCAAAATCTACAAAATTGAACAAAAAAATCGCAAACCGACCAAGCAAACACACAGACACACGGTTATTCACACCAAGCGTGGTTAGTGAGCGTGTGTGCTTGCCTGGTGGCTGTTTAACAGCAGCAGCTGGGATCCTCATTTTGAGACACCAGTGGGCGTACATGGCTGATCGATAGGTGGGCGTAGAAGAAGAAGAAGTGGGCTGTGGAGAAGTGCGCGGAGTCGAGCCGAAGGGAGAGGAACAGAGACATTGCGCCTCGTAGTTGCCCGACCCCTCGGACTCTGCGGGGAGGGAGTTCTCCAGTGCAGGGGTCGTCAGGTCTGGAGAAGCAAGGATGTCTGCGAGACCAGAATCCGTTGATCGGTGGCTGCTCATCGAACTCTTCCCTTGCACAAAGTGATAGCTGTAGCTTCTGTGCAGCGGGCGAATCCTTTCCTCTTCTGGTGAATCTTGTACGTCCACAATCTGTATCGGGCTCGGCGGCAGATGGAGGCGAGAGGAATGTGAAGGCGTGTAAGGTTTGTCCAGTGCCGGTAAACTCTGGTAGTGGCTTCGCAGCATGTAGTGAGCTCCCAATGTTCGGGGTAAAGTCGTCGAACCATCCATCTGCGAAAGATCCGCACAACCAGTACCGACAGGTCTACTGATAGTCAGAGTGCTCCTGTAAGGTCCTTTAAAGTATCTTAAACAACTACTGGCTTCACTCCTATCCGACTCTGATTTTGTTTCCCTACCACTATAATCACTTGAACTTCCCGACTCCGTCACCCAGGTCCGCACCGCTTCTTGCGGATAGATGACACACTCCACTCTGTGACTTCTACGTTCGCGGCGACGCCGACACACAAATTCTGTGTTCACCCGGAGGAACTCACTGTACAACAACAGCTTTAGCAGTTTCCTTGTGATGACACCCTTGCGAACCAACCGAGCGAAGTACGCGGTAAGCCTAGAGTACGGTGTGCTCTTGGGACTTACTGAGTTGTGCGGGGGTGGCTGCGGACGCAGGGAGGGGGCGGGGGAAGACACTCGCACGCTGCGGATTTGCTGACGTATCAGCTCCACCCACGTTTGCTGGTCTTCCTTGGTCTGACAGATGGCCACGATGCGCTCTATCATGGGACCTGCGAAACGAAAATGCTACATCTTTAGGTACTCAAAATGGACAATGTCGTTTCTGTCAAAATGCCTACACATAATAATAGTACCAAGGAAATATTTAATAAAAAATATAACTATTGATAGACATGATTATAAAATAAAACATTGATCAACTTCAAACTAAGTTAAATTTATCAAATAATTTATTCCCAATTAATTTTATTAGACTATGCTATCTATGTTTGTGAAACCGTTAATATTAATCCAACTCATCCTCTGGTGCAGAGATCTTTGTAACGTAATAGCTATATTTGACATGTCTTGTTGACAGATTCTTATTTTACAATTGAACTTTAACCTTTTACCTTTATTCCTCTGGTGCCGTCCTGTTGACTCACATTAGGTATGGGACCTGTTAAAATCCTTGTCAGTAACAGCCAAGGGATGGGATTAAACAAACAAATAGCCTCAAACAGTGACCAGAGGACAATCGTGTGGTGGGCGGTAAACAGCCTTTTATTAATCTCTTTGTTTATTCCTTTTCTTGATCAATATCCCAGAGAACATTCATATGTCAGTAAATAGTTTGAATAATATATTTTTCTACTGCAAATTAATTTCCCATTGTAATCTTCTATTAACTATTGAAGCACTGTTTTATTACTAAAAAACTTGTGACTTTCCAGCTACAGTCCCCGAACTAAAGTAACAACAGTTCAAAGAAAGTAGAAATGCATCCTTTGAAATCGTCAAGAGCAGGTTAAAACTAATACATTATAAAACATTTTAAAAATTATAAAATAAACTTACCAGCTATTTCAAATGCATTTTTGTAGTTTTCTGTATCTTCTAGCTTATTAATACTGATTCCGGTCAAAGGAAGTTTTCCCTGAAAACAAAGTAAAATAAAAAACACTAAAAATGCCAGGTTAAAGAAATAAAAAAAAAAAACGATTCCAAACTAAACCACACAAAAAAATCCAATGAAAAATAGTACATTGACACTCTTTGAGGATTACAATTATTGACTACCTACTCCATTACCTATGCTACTCCAAGCTGATCCTACTATTAATTACCACAAGTCATTACTTTAAATAGTGTAAGATATGGGCCATCTTTAAAACATTCACTGGTAACTGCTGGAATTCAAACTCAAACTCAAAAATTTCTTTATTTCACAAACAAATTAGACAAATAAAAATACACATGATAGGCCTTGATAAAACATAACCAAGTACTTAAAAACTAAACAAAAATTTCAGCCCCATTAGACTAGGGTAGACAAAGTAATGGAATTTCAGTATTGTAATGTCCATGTACGGCTCTCCTCTCAAAACATTACTGCTGTGTAAGGTTAGTCACAGACGGGGTTGATGTGTCTGTTTGTTGAGCGAAATATCTTTGTCGATCTTTTTTCGTGCTCAGTATCTACTGAACATTGAGTATTTTTTGTCACTTATGGTTTTTTGTCATCAGTTGTACGCTTTTCAGGATAACACAATTAATTAATGGCAGTTTAAAATTAAATTGTCACTAAATCACACTTTTGAGACAGGGACCTCACATAGTGGGTATTTTAACCTGAATATTAATGAGAGATGAGTGTAGGATGATTGTGGCGCGATCTTGTAGTCTTGTTCACCTCTGTGTTGTTAGGTATTCTTATCTTAACAATCCTAGTTGAAATTCTTCTCAATATCGATTTCGGCTTCGACAACCCATCAGTGGAGGACCAGGTGAGCCAAACTAATTAAAATTTTCCATCCGTGGGCTTTGTTACATTTTCACATTTCACATTTAAAACACAGGGCATGACGATACAACACTTATTAACACTGAGAACCACAATTCTAACTTTTTTGGAAATTTTAATTAGTGTTTAAACTGGTCCTCAACTGATGATGGTTTTTCTAACCCAAAATCGATATTGAGAAGAATTTAAATTAGGATTGTTTAGGTAAGAATACCTGTACAAAACATTTTAATCAAACAATCCAAAGGCAAGATGAATTGTATATCATATCTGTTTAACCCAGTGGCGGACTTACCTGCGGCGCCGCCCCTATGCCCGTTCGGCTGGCCGCCCCTTTGTGTTTCGCGAAAAAGGAAAAGTTTCAACGTAAAAGCGATATTAAATTTCCCATTGTTGGCACGCTAATTATTGCATTTTTCCAAGAAAGACATTGTACAATATGAGTACATTATATTAAATTTGTATTTATAGGTTTTAAGAAAAACACATATTTCGTGGTTGAGGCAAGAATGAATATGAATAGGCTAAATTAATTGCCGCGCTGGACGCATTGCCGTTCTTGAGGAAATTCAATAGAAATTTATTCAATTTATTGGTTTTCTTTTAGTTTCTCTTCTAATTTCTATGAACTTATTAATATATAGATATTTATTTAATGTAATAATATCATGTATCATATAATAATGGTATTAATAATAAAGAACTATATTTAATATTATTTATTATGGAAATATTCATACCTTTATTTTCCAATTTTTAGTGAAGAAGATTCAAAATAGGACAGCTCACAAGGTTTGTTAAGTTTGATTTATTACTTTTAAGATCTTGAAGTAATACTTTTTTAATACAAACCAGTTAGGTCTAAAATTCTTTTAAACGTATTTTTCTTTTTAATGTAACGGAATACTTGAATGCAATATAATGGCATTGAATGCAATATAGGGGCGCCCGGCCGCGGCAGGTGGCGGGCGGCGCGTCAGCGGGCGCCCCTCAACGGCGGGCACCCCTAGGCACGTGCCTAGTGTGCCTTATGGTAAGTCCGCCACTGGTTTAACCTTTTCATGAGGATGGACTTTCCTGAACGTACAAATGATTTGTGCTAAGAGGAGTAACCAATCTTAACTTTCAAGTTGCACAAAGTAGGAAACAAATAAATAATTTGGTTTTTAAATTAATTTACACAAGTTTAAAACTTGGAACAGTAAAAGGGCAGTATCAAAAGTAAATTAAGTGAAAATCTTGGTTCCTTATTTTATTATTTTTTAGAAGTCAATTTTTATAATGTCTATGTTTCTGTTCATTTCCACATTAGAAATGTGAAATACTAGCACAAAAGACTAAGGTCTGTCACAAAGCTTGATAGTATAAGCATCGTCGATGAGTATCAAGTTTCAACGCTAGTGTTGCATCGCTTGTTGTTTTGCATAGCATTGCAACGCTAGGTGGCGGCATCGGCATTTCACAGCACTAACATTCCACGCCACACTGCTATTTGGGGGCGAGTCTCAAACCATCCTCATAATTCAATGAATTAACACTAATCAATAGGTTAAATAGCTTTTTTTTTAAAGCCGTTACAGAGTTGTTCTTATCTCATTTGCATTCAATAATTGCTAAGAAAATTAATACCCAAGACTGTTCCAGAACCTCTTAAATAATTTTTGACAATTTGAGTCAGGACAAGAATTGATTTGCAGACTTGGCCGCATCGATGCTGATTGTGCCAAAGAAGTTAAATGGTTTGGGTTCGTCTTCGACACAAATATAACTTGGAGTGGCCAAACAAACTGTGTATGTAACAAACTGTCTCATGTTGTATTCCTCCTTCGCAGATTAAAGCCGCTGCTGACCGAGCACTACCTCACCACTATTTATTATGGCCTGTTCCACTCCCATCTTACCCATGGATCGCTTCTTTAAGGGCACTCTGCAGGCTTGATGACGTCCTTTTTCTCCAGAAAAAGGTCGTCCGAATTATTAACTCTTCCGGATACATTGACCACTGCAAACCCATCTTCAAGCGGTTAAAGATACTGACTATCTACAGCCAGTATGTTCTTCTCTGTTATGTCATGCACAATTTGAACTCCTTCGCGCCAAGAGAAGATTATCATCCGTACGATCTCCGTAACAAGTTACAATTTGACTTACCTTTCTGAAGGTTATCGAAGAAGGAGAATTCATTCAAGGTGATTGCCCTAAAGATGTTCAATGCTCTCCTGGCTAGCTTCCAAACCCTGGAACCCACAGCTTTTGAGCGAACTGTTAAGGCCGCCTGGTTTCTGGATAGGCCACTCTATTCGGTTTCTGAGTTTTTTAGACCATAGAACTAAGCTCTACGCCATCTTGTAAATAGTTTAAATAGTTCTATAGGATGGTAATAGTATTAGTTTAACTCAGTCTATCCAGCAGTGCTCATCAGCGACGTCGTTTGAAGTATTCGAGATATGCTGGACATTCCAGGACATCCATACTCATTTTCAGTAAAAAATACCTTACTGGTCAAAGTAAACGATGGTTGGAAAATGAAAACTCGACTACGGCCCTACCTCGTATATGAACGCGCTCATCCGCTGGCTGACGCTGAGCATGAGCAGCGTGGAGGGGAACAGCACGAGGTAGCGGTCGCGGTGGTCCGGTCCCACCGCCACCGAGCCCATGTGCAGGATGTCCCCGAGGGTGGAGAGGTCCTCCCCCTCCCACCCCCGTACCCCTCCGCTCACCACCTCCAGCTCCATTTCCTTCTGGCGGCGCATCACGCAGCACGCCGACTGCAACACGACACGGCCGACTGGTTAGGCTGCGTCAGGCTAGGTTAGGCTACGTTAAGGAAGGTTAGATTAAGTAAGGTTTTTTCAGGTGTATTTGTATTAATTCAACAATTTGATGAGTCCTGGAGAGACATTATGTGAGTGTAGCCCAAAAAAATATAAAAAAAATAAAGTTTTAAATATGAAAGGTCAAGTAAATTCAGGCAAATTTAGGTTAATTTCTTTGAACTTTAAAAAAAAAACTTGAAATATCAATTAATATTTTGAATAAAAAAGTTCAAATAAATCAGACAGCACTCACAGAAAAGTGTTACACAATACAACAAGGTAAGATTTAGCACGGCTAGCAGTCCAAACGAATTTAAAACGTAGTTTATCCGAGGAGTTGCACAAGGTCACCTAACTGTGACTTTAGTGCATTACTTTGACCTTTCCACTTATTTAAAAGATGATCTTTATAGTAGTTTAGATTTGGTCTTTTGGAAAAGGCTAGACTAATTACCGTACTGACCCTAACTTTCATTGTCACACCTTGCAAAATATAGAACATAAATAATTGAATAAATATTACATTTGACATATTAAATATTACATTTGACTCCTTCTTTATCTATAATGTGAATGTTGAAGAAATTCACTATCCTTGTTGTTTACATCAGTAAAAATAACGGAAGTAAATGCCCATTGTTGATACAATTTAATTTTTTAGGTGCGGATATACACAGTATACAGTAGGGGGCAATAAAGTTAATTATCTCGTTGTTTGATGAGTATAATGATCATGATATACGAAATTGGCATGTTACATTGAAATTAAATTTGTTTGTTTGAGATTCGTCTAACACAGAAGATACAAAGATCAAGTCAACAGTATACTCACGGCAATGTCCTTGTAGACGCAGACTGCGCGCTGTGTGTCGCCGCGGTCGGCATGGGCCTCCTCCACATGCCGCTCCAGCTCCGTCAGCATCCCCGCGTACTTGTCCAGCCGGCGGAACGGCTTGCTGAGCCCCGTCGTCAGCACCAGCAGCCCCGGGCTGGCCGCGCCATGCGCCTCCATCAGCACACCCAGCTCTTGTCTGTGATTAGAACATTTTTACTAACACCTTTTTTTTGGGAGGTACGGTAGTTCTACCCTAATCTAACTCTGCCTAAATAGGCAACTGTAGCACCCCTTTGAGTCATATTGCCAGGGTCTTGGCGAAGCCTGACAGTGTTGGATGCCCATTTCCTTTATTTCCATGACCCTCAATGTAGGACCATGAAATTCAATTAAAATTTCAACCACCCCTGAACAACATTTGGACACACCAGAGTTAGATGTTCGGTTGATCTGATTTCCTTGTACAGAATCAGCAAAGATCCTCCTGACTGTCTAATTGTTTTGTGGTGTTTCTTTGGTTGCATTCATTCCTAATCCCAAGGTGCGTCAGCCGCAAGGGCTTTTTGCGCTCCCCGTATGTGTTTCAGAGCTCATTCTAGTTTAGAAACCTGATAAACTTCTGCAGCCAGCAAACAACCTTCTCTTGAGGATGGAAAGGGCACTTTCATAGTCCACCAAGGGCCCTCTCTCTAGCCTCTTCCAGCTCCCTGCAGTCAAACAGCAAGTGATCTGCAGTTTCTTGCGACTGCCCACACTTCCTCAATACCGGGTCACCATTGTAGAGACCCATGCGCTGCAGGTGCTTAAAGGACAATGTCCTGTTACCAGCCCTGTTACTTGCCAAATGTGCCTCCTCTCTAGCTGCAAGTTGGAGGAAGTAAATTTTGAAGACGAAGCTGCATTGGCCAGGGCATCTACAGTCTCGTTCCCAGGGATCCCTGTGTCATCATGGACCCATAAGAGTGTCACGCTGTTACATCTGTCAAGCGCAGATATTATGGTGAAGCAGTCCCAAACGTTCTTTGGCCGCAAATGGCCAGTCAGCAACTTTATCAATGTTCTGATATCCCATTCTGTACATCAGCACAGAATAATGGGGATGCCAACAGGTCGGGACAGAACTGAAGAAACATCTCAAGACAATCTGTCAATCCGACCTTTGCAAATTCAGTGCAACGGAGATAGAATACGCCAAAGATCCTAAGGCTAGTGTGTCCAGCCATCACCCAGAGAAGGTTGAAAATTAAGTGACATTTGTATACAGATAACTGTCACAGTTTTACTTATTTAAAATTTAAAATCTGTAGTTATTAAGAATAAACTTTGTTTCATTTATTCATTTATTCCTGGGTAGGTATACATTGAAGGCAACAAAAGAGTTGCTATTAGGTAAGAGTAGAAATACCACCTTTATCAACACATTTTCCAAAGTCCCACCATTTCAAATATACACATTACACGGATGTTAAAATTTTTATTAGATTATGTGTAAGTCATAAAGCTCTAGGCCTATACCAAGTTTTAACAGACTTAAATAAAGTAGGCCTATCTCAAAATAAAAGCTCTTAAGTGCAAAAGCTTAATGAGAGTTATGGATATAATTTTGATGTTATGAACATTTTCATTTATATTTTTTATTTGCCTTCAACACGGGAACATATATAAATATTTGGAGAGTCCTATATTCAGGGACATTCTATATTTTGTTATCTTTTTTTAAATTGTTCTATATCGTTCAATATGATTTAACGTCACATTCTAGGACCATGTTGTGGAATCATTTATCGGCATGACTAATAACGTAGGGAGTCACTCACTTGTATCGGTCCAGGATGCAGACGGCGCGAGGGTGGCCAGAGCAGTACGTCATGTGAACTTGCTTGAGCCGCGGCGCCGACGTGAGGAACAGGTTGCCCACTCTCTGCTCCGCCGGCGGCCGCGCCGCTTGCTCCTCCAGGCCGGCCAACAGCCGCTCGTGGACCTCGATGACCTCAGGCAGGTTGCCCACCAGCCGCTGGTATTCGCCGGGCTTGATGCTGTGACAACCGACAAAATTAAGGTTAGGTTAGGTCAGGTTGCGGTAGGTTAGGTTAGGGTACCTTAGAATAGCTGGTTTGCATGTTTGTTTAAATTAATTTTCTCGACCAAAATCAGAATGGAATGTTTAAAATCTCAGACTTTTCACATAATAGCATAGAAGATTACAAGTCTTGAAGAGTGGGGTCTCAATTATTGTCTTACACTTAAGGCTTAGTTTTGACAGGGTTGAGTGTCTCCACAAAATTTCTCGGTATGAAAAGGTTAGGGGCAAAATATGACCATGCATTTTGCATTAAAGGATAAGTAATGTATTAAAACTCCTTGTGAAGGTAACATTTACCATTTGGCTGCCAGAGGCTGATTAGATATTGAGAGCTGCCAGAAGCAAATTAAATCGAATCTGTACTTCGACGAGATAATTAT
This sequence comes from Neoaliturus tenellus, assembly GCA_030545055.2. Taxonomy (NCBI): domain Eukaryota; kingdom Metazoa; phylum Arthropoda; class Insecta; order Hemiptera; family Cicadellidae; genus Neoaliturus; species Neoaliturus tenellus. The sequence goes on from CM061536.1 coordinate 42,915,433, forward strand.
CAGCTGTCTATCTCACCAACGCTGCATCCATACGTCGTCATAGCTACTGAACAAGTACTTTTGGCGTTTTCTTCCATTTAACACCACTGAGTCAATAGATGCGAGAATCAATATATCGTTTGTACGATTATATCAAAATGAAGCAAAAATGATTTTAATAGCGAAATCGGCAAAAACAGTCTGGCACTCTTGGAACATACTTAAAGAAAATATCCGGCACTTTACGGTAGGCAATACAGTGTCGCTAGCACTAAAATGGTTAAAAAGTGTTAATAGTTTCATATCTGTCTCACTCGTGCTCACTTATTTTTAGCCTCATTGGTTACTAACAGGAAGGTAAAGTTAGGAGCAAAAAGCTAAGAGTCTTAATAACTCAAAATAGACTACTAATTGAACTAAGATAGGCTAAAAGCCAATAACGCATTAAAGAAGCTTAGCTAGAATCAATGAAACACAATACTGTAAAAGTGTTAATCTGTCAAAGTCTAGACATATATTATTAACTTAATTTTAAAACATTAACTACGAACAATCACATAAAATGTCTAAAAAATGTTGTAGGCCTAATTTCTAAAAAGAGGGACAGTATATACAGAGTGTCAAAATCCAAATTCCTGGGGTATGTGATGGGGTGAGTCGGTGGCGTAGTGGCTAGCATGCCGGACTTTGACAGCATGGCAGCAATGTCGTGGGTCCGAATATGCGTTCTACCAGGAAATTTCACCAGTATTATTCACCTATATTGTTGTGGTTCAACCGCTTACTTTGTCTAATACGATCTACATAGAGCATAGAGATCAATAGTGTATGTGGACGGGGCAAAGTAAGGCAAAAAGATGCCTGCCACTCTATTTAAAAAAAATATGTTTCCATTAATTAACTTTTTTATTACCAACTACAAAATGAATTCAGAGAAATCAATGTGACAGCAGTATTTGCAGTTAAGGGTTAGTAAACAGTTTTCCCTTAACCTTCTTGAAATACTTATGATTTTCATGATTCTTCTCGGTTAGGTCTATTATGCTGGTATGTTTATGTTAACACAGGGTGTCTACTGCCAAAGAGATATAAAAATCAGTGACTTTTTGGTGACTTTTGGGGGTGAAAATTGTTAAAAATCAGTGACTTTTCCGTCTCCAAGATAGAAAATGTTGGGGGAAAATTGTAAAAGTCACAAAACTTTTGCTCGCAATCACATTATTTTCGCAATTCATACTAAAAATGTGTGACTTTTCTTGCCTTTTAACACGTTCGCTACCAGCCGCCGCATATATGCGGCGGTCCGGCCAATCCCACAGCCCACCAAAATAATCATGGACTTCCCTGTAGACCGGCCCTAGTGGGTGTGACTTATGCCACAGACCACGAATAGAAACCGTCCAAAATTAGTTTTCACACTTCAAAATATCTTAATTTCATTAAATAAAAAAATATATATAATTTTCTCTTCATTTTTGGCAATTTTTTGAGCGCCGCACATTTGCGGCGCATGGTCAGAGACTAAGTGACGCATGTTAGCGTCGGCACTAATATAACCTTATTTTAAGTCATAACCTTTGAAAAGCGAAAAATAAAATACGGCTAATACAGGGTTGCCACAGAAATTTTGAGGCCTTTTTTCCTGACTTTTACTGACCAATCTGAGAGATTTTTCCTGACTTTTTGGAACCGCGGTGTTTTAAAAACTAAAATTCTTTTTTTAATGCAACCTCCTCCATTTGTATTTTTTTTAATTTCTCCGTAACCAGTGAGTGATTCAAAATACCAAATTATTATTTTTTTTCAGTTCTTTTAGTTGGTTTTTTAAAAATTGACGAATTAAAAAAATTATGGGTGAAAAATACCAAAAACTCCCATTTTGACCCTTCTGAAACCCCATAAAACCCGGTTCCGATTGTCTGATCAACCTATTTTTGAACTTAACCTGAAGAGCACTGTTCTACACCTTCAAAAATCACTCTTTCAAATGTTTTATGTAAACTGACACATATAAAGATATATATACATATATATGAATTTGAACGAACTGTGTTTTTGGCTTCTATGGACCTCAAAACAAAAAAGTAATATGGTCTCGGCCTTAGGCCTTACCATGAGTACTACTGTAATAAATATTCCCTATAGAAAAATTCGCTAAAAATAAAAAAAAAGTGTTCCGTTCCAATAATAATGTAAAACTAACATTATAACAATGAAAAACACAATAGAAATACATTAACTACATTATTAAAAGGTAATTAATGTATAAAATTAATACATTTTACCCATTAATTAGTACTTCCGCTTTACGGAAGCGATCAAAAATCGAGACGGTCGGATTGTGCCACTGCAAATTTTCCTGACTTTTGGCTCTTTGTTCCTAATTTTTCCTGACTTTCGGCATTTTTTCAAACATTTTCCTGACTTTTCCTGACCAAAACCCAAAAATCCTGACTATTCCTGACTTTTCCTGACTTTTAATGTCTGTGGCAACCCTGTAATACATAAAAACATTGTATTGAAATATTTAGTTTACAAAAAGAGTTGTTTACAATTCATTTACGTAGTATAATTATGATGTTTTACAAGTTTACAAAATGCAAATATTTATACACTTTTCTTACACAATAAACTTTTTTCAATGTGTCATATAAGAGATTTGATGAATATTTGTGTAAAGATATATCAAATACGTTAAAAAATGTTACTTTCAAAAATACATGAAATAAAAATGTACGTAAAACATTTTAGTGACGTCAGTGATCGTTTTAGCCACAGACCAAGCGCCACACATATGCGGCGGACTATCCCGTAGACCGCGCCTAAACTGTCTGACCATTAAAATAGACCGCACTGAAGAAATTTCGTATTTAGTATCATGGAACCATCGCCGCAGATATGCGGCGGCAGTCTATTTTAATGAGCCCAGCCGCCGCAGATATGCGGCGGTGGGCTCTCAGTAGAACTCGACCGCCGCAAAATTGCGGCGGCGGGCTGTGGTTACGATTTTTTTTTAACATTGTGGTAGCGAACGTGTTAAAGAAAAATCAGTGACTTTTTGGTGACTTTGGTGACCATTAACTAAAATCAGTGACTTTCGGTGACTTTTGGTGATTTCAGTGACCAGTAGACACCCTGTAACACTCACATGTCCGAAGTCTCGAGCGGCTTGAGGAAGTTGTTGAGCAGGCCCTGGAGCTCAGTGACATGCGCTCGCTCTGAGTCTATCAGGTCCTTGAGCACGACGCCGCGGTACACCTTCTGTTGAGCGGCCAGGTCGAGCGTCACTGGCGCAACGGGGCTCAAGCTGTCTGTAACCGAGCGCCAATCCAGATTATAGCTTTGATGAGGCAAGTGTAAAAACATACAGATACTGATCAAAGATCAATAATAGAGGTTGTATAAAAGATGGGCAATGGCAAGATGTGCAATTTTTGTTTATGTTAAAAAATTGGTGAAGAATTTCTTAAAATTGTCTACAACAGTACCTCTTATATCCAACCAAGACGGGACCAGGCCATGGTTGGAACAGCCAAAAGGTCAGGTACTGGGAGAGCAATAAATATTGAGGAAAAACTCAAAATTGACATTGAAAACATTTAATTAAATTTAAATCAGAGCATGATTACAGTCAGACCTTCCACATCGACAAACATGGCTTTACTGATAGTTTGAGACATGATAACAAAACTTAGTATAGTATAGGTCAGACACTCAAGTTGGAACAGGTTTGGTCAGCCTGAAAATCGAAACAAAAGAGTGTTCACAAACAGTTGACATTCTAAAGGCATTAAACTATAGGCCTAACTTAAGTTGTAGCCAGTAACAAAGTTACACTAAAAAAAAAAAAAAAAAAAAAAACTGGTACCAGTTTTAAATAGTCTATCACACTAATATTTTGCCTTTGGTTAGATTAATATAACACAATATGCAAATAGGCAATTTAATTAGAGTACAAATAGAAAATTATTATAAATTATAAACAGCTTACAGGTGTAAAAGTAAAACCAACGTAGCCTACAACACTTTCAAGTGAGATTCAACAAATTTATAAAGAGTGCCTACTGAAGGCACTTAAAGGTACCATAATAAAGGTCGATTTAAGATAAATGTAATGAGATAGTTCTGAGAGGTAACGCATTCAGATCTAACGCATTCAGATGGAGCATGAGCCAAGTGAAAAAAGCTTAATGTGAAATGATTGGACTCGCAATTTCAGCAAAAATGTTATAGTGACAATTACTAGATGTGTTTTTCAAGTAAATTCTTGGCCTTCCACAAACTTATTCTTTAGATAGCTAAATATATCAACAAATCTACAGTAAAAAATTTCTTACTCTGTGTTCGATACTCCTTGACGTAGTTGGAGGGAAACCAGCCTGTTTTCTCGCCGAATGTCCCCTCCCACCAGCCCCCCTCCTCCATCTGGGTCACCGTGATGATATCGCCCTTCTTGAAACATAACTGGAACAAACACAACATTTATGAGATAGGTACCCAACATCGTAATGGTATGATATGAACAATAGGGATGTGCAAGGGCTTGAGAATCGAGTTTTTTTTTTTCAAGCTGAGTATGTACTACTGTGATCTGAGTAAAGCTTTTGATTTCTCTCTCCTTACAGATAAAATTGTCTTAATTTGGTTTTGACAGCTCACCCTTTAAATTTTTTGAATCCTACTTTAAAGAACATAGGCAAACAGTATGTATCAATAGTAAATCTTCCAGAGACGTTTTAGTCGAATGGGGAGTTCCACAGGGGTCTGTCTTGGGTCTTCTATTATTTTTAGTCTATATTAATGATCTACCTGAAGCAATAAAATCCAAAACAATCCTTTACGCAGATATATGGTATGGGGATCATAGCCAGCCATCACATTAAAGGAGTAATAACAATAAAATAAATACCAAAAGATATTCTGCAATACAAAGCACCTGTGTCAGTACATTTACAATTACTAAAATAAACATTTGATCTCTCTATAAAGCTCAATCCAGGGCGCTAAACCATTGCAGCCCAGCTTCACTTGCACAATGCAGGCCCATCAGCCATTCAGGGAAAGCATACATTTTTTCACGCAGATGAAACTATACCTTTTTAAATTTTGGTAATAATGTTCTGGAGTTCGAAAATCTCACAAGTGACGCACTATAGTAAGATGCACGAAAATAGTCCAATGGAAATCTTAACAGCTGTGTCCCCCCTCACCCCTTCTCGCCCTGCAATGTTGTCATTTGTGGTTATGTTTACCATGTGTAATGCAGTACAAAAATGTGATTTGGAATAAATTTGGCAACAATGTATCGCCTCTCATCGGTAGCACATGCAAATGATTGGTTTATTTATAATGGACTAGTCCTGAATGAACAAAAAACTCAAAACATAAAATTTAATCTAAAAATTTTTTCTAATCTGATAGTATCATTAGTAACTGCAGTAAGTATGTCAAAAACAGATGAACCTGTAAACAAAATTTCATTACTTGCTCATAAATAGGGAAATAAACGTCCATTTTCCTTATATTGATTAATATAGGGAAAGAGTATGCAGGTATGCTGCCATGGAGAACACAAACAGTAGATTTTAAGCATAAAAAAATTTATTTAGACCATATGAAGCCATACTAAGTTTCGTCAATATCTGTCCATGAATAAAAGAGTTTGCCTATTCTCCACATTATTAACATGATCAAAGAGTATGCAGGTTGGGCGCACCAAAGCTTTTTGGTATTTTCTCCGTCCCCAGTGAAGCTAAGTTTATAATTTAAAATACTAAATTGTTTATTTCTTAAAGCTCTTTTGAATGGTCTCTTTAAATATTTGTAAATTTCACAAATTAAGGGTGAAAAATGCCAAAAACTCTATTTTGACCATTTTTAAACCCCATAAGACCTTGTTTTCATAGTCCGATTATTCTGGTTTTCGAAGAACCTGAAGAATCATGCCTACACCTCGGTACCAAATTTCATCAAAATTGGAGATTCCCTTCTTTAAACTATAAATTTGAATTATTAATTATATATATATATATATATATATACATACATATACATATACATCTACAGTATATACATATACATATACATCAACAATTGAGGTCAACGATTGCTGCTTGTTAATAAGGTATAAGCAATCATATGAATTTGAATGAACGGCGTTTTTAGCTTCTTGCGACCTCAAAACAAAAAAACCATAAGCTCGGCCTTAGGTTTTACCGTGAGTACTACCGTAATAGCGTATTCCCTATAGGAAATTTGCTAAAATAGAATAATTTAGAATGAGTTTTTTTTTTAATTTAATTATTTTACCTTAATTTGTAAACACTCTAGCTATATGGTGTCTGTGATCAAGATAAAAATAAAATGAACCGCAGTCTAGAGTGTTGTTACCAAGGAAATATTTTCATCGAAGGCCCAAAACTATAGATTAACACGTTCGTGACGTCTGTGAAAATGCCGACTTTGGTACTTGGCAGAGTCAATATACATCAAACATGACCAAAATGCGTACTTGGGTTTTTTTTTAATTTCGGTTTGTTTTGATGGAAAAAGTAGGTTATTACTTTTTCTTTTGTCCAAAATATTTTTTTTATTATATTTTATACACTTTTATTGAGTGTACCCGACGGGGTACACGGCGCGCGTACAGAATCAGTGATCAAGCCTGGGCGGCGTGCGCCCGCCCGGGTACACTACGAGCACGTGTTCCCTCCAATGTCTCTGTTGCTAGGCAACGCGGTTCACTGCGCAGATGTTTCGCGCCTCATCTGATTGTCAGTGTCAAGTGTCCACTGTTTCTGTAGTGCACGGAGTCTGCTCTGTATTTGTTTTTGTGCGTTTATTTTTATAAACAGTTGAAGAGTTTAGTCTATTTATGTTACGAGTACAAAATGGACTCAAGTGAAATAGACAATGCACTAGATGAGTTTGAAGATGTCTCTGAACTTGAATATAGTGGAAGTGAGTATGTGCCTTCTCCCGGCCATGGCAGCGATAGTGAGAACGAGTCGTCTGGCGATAGTGGCGAGGATGTGTCAGAAGAAGAACAGCAATCTGTAAGTAATCCAGTTGCAAAACGGCAAAATGAAACCGTAAATAACCCACCTGATGTACATGATATAAACAATGCAGAGTTTTTATTTGACCTCAATAATTATGATATACAAATGGAACCTGCTGATATTGATATAAATAATGTAGATTTGGTTATTGAGGAGGTTGTACAGAATTACGTCCCTAACATAAATGCTCCTAATGCAGGCGAAGTCGTCCAGCAAGTGCCACAATCTGATAATAATTGGGGAGAATGCACAGTTACTATTAGACAGCATCCATTCACTGGTGAAAATGGAGTTCAGTACAACTTCGACACTGCTGACCCCATGACTATTTACAACCAGTTTCTGACAGACGATATCTTAGACGTTATCGTTGAAGAGACAAACCGATTTGCCCGCCAATACTTGTCTACTAACGTGATCAAAAGGCGATCGATGATGAGGGAGTGGATTGACTGTTCCAAAGCTGAAATTAAGCGTTTGTTTGGTATCTTAATGATCATGGGAATAAATCCCCTGCCTAAGACTAGAATGTACTGGTCGAACAATCCCCTGTATAAGAATGAAGTTATCAAACAAACAATGAAGAGACAAAGATTTGAGATGTTGATTAAATGTTTACATTTCAACGACAATGAAAACATTGATGTATCTGAACCTCGATTGTCAAAAATCAAAAGGATTGTAGAGATGGTGAACGACCGATTCAAATCAGTGATGATCCCTGAAGAAAACATCGTGATCGATGAAACCATGATTCCCTGGCGAGGCAGGCTTATTTTCCGCCAGTACAATCCACAAAAAGCTCATAAATATGGAGTTAAACTGTACAAATTGTGCACAGAAAATGGTTACACTTACAAGATGAAGGTCTATGCAGGCAAAGGGGACATTACCGGCAAAACTGGGCATGCAACAAAAATAGTAATGCACCTTGTAATAGATCTTCTAGGCGAGGGACGTACTCTTTATGCTGACAACTTTTACAACAGCGTACCTCTTGCGGAAAAACTGCTTGAAAATAAAACCTATCTATGTGGTACTCTGAGATCTGACAGGAAAGGAAATCCGAAAGAGGTAACAGGGAAGAAAATGAAAAAGGGGGAGGTCTTCGCCCAAGAAAATGAAAAAGGTGTGAAAGTAATAAAGTGGGTGGACAAAAGACGTGTTTTGATGGTGTCTACGAGACCAGAAGATAACGGGAATCTCGTTGCTTCGGGGAAAAGAAACAAAAATGGGGAGCCAATCTTAAAACCAACTGCAGTTTTGGCGTACAACAAAATAAAAAAAGGTGTGGATATATCCGACCAGATGTCTTCGTACTACACCCCGCTTAGGAAAACCACTAAGTGGTACAAAAAGGTGGTAATAGAAATACTTCTTGGAACATGTGTTGTAAATTCATTTGTCATTTTTAATACTGGCCGTGAACGTAGAAGGAAGTGGGAGATGCTCCAGTTTAGAGAAGAAATAATCAAGAAGCTTATTTCCTCAACCGATGAACAAATTACCGATGAACCACCTCTACAACCAGTGCCAGAAGCTCCGAAGCGACGGAACTCGGCAAAGCACGTCCTAGAGAAGAGGGAGGGACTTGCCCACAAGAGCAGAAAACGATGTCGTTCTTGTTACGAGGCCCTTTCGGAAGAAATTGGAGCAATTGAGGCGAGAAAAAAAGCAAAAAGAGTGAATACTTTTTGTGGAACCTGCCCAGATCAACCCCCACTTTGCTTGAACTGTTTCAACCAGAAACATCAGTAACATTTGGACTTTTGCAAAGCTGTGTGTAATTAACGTAATTGTACTGTTTTACAATATACCCCACTAAAATCTTATCTTTATAAAATGTAAAAAAAAAATAATCTATGTCATTTTATTTTGTATTAAACACATTTTAGACGTTCAATTTATTTTTATTTTTTATGCCTCAAATGTATGCGAACGTGTACCCCGTAGGGTACACGCTTACTATAGGTCTTCTAGAAGGGGCGGAAACTCATTTCAGCTAGATTACGTGCGACCGTGTTGGTCAAAAATGGCTTTAGAAAACACAGAGCGAGTGTACCCGGTCGGGCGCACGACGCGCTTTAGTAATGTACGGCGTGTACCCCGACGGGCACACTGCCGCCATTTAAAGAAGCACCCGTGTACCCGATCGGGCGCACTACGTCGCGAACGTGTTAAAACACATGACATGATTGATGATCTAACTAAAGATTTTACATCAAGAGGCTTGCGTGCCCAACAATGGTGTCTGACCAATGAGGAAAATGTTAAATAACACTATTTCATGATCTACAGCATTCAAAGAATTATAAGACTCCAAAAGCTTAAATAATACAAATCGATCGACAGCGCCAAGAACAATCAATGTTTCAAAGGAAGATCAAAAGAGCTTGACTGAAACGAGTAAGGCAACTTGGGCATAACCCGAAAACAAGAATGATCTGCGTGGGATATTTCTGGGTTGGAACGTGTATCTATAATTATCCCAGTTTGCTGCTATTTGCAGCTTTGCTGTTATTGACAAAGTGGCACCCTCCACCAATCTGTTTAATTGACAACGACGTTCAATCGATTGAAGAACTAAAAACTGAGTATGATCGCTGCATTGAATACATGAGTGTATCTTTTCTATAAAAAATGGAGAATTGAGAAGGTAATTACCAAATAAATGTTTAAAGGTCTGCCACTGTAATTTAATTTCAAAACAATGACATTTAGGCATAAAAACTTGTTTGGATTACAGAGTGACGATGTTCACTTTTGTTGTTAACAATAAACAGCCTATATCAAAATAATTCAAAAATGACAAAGATAGCATTACATTTCAGTTGGTCCAACTTTAAAAATCAGGACTTTTACTACCAGTACTTAATTTGTACCACTTTTCACTTAATTAAACCGAGTCTGTACAGTGTACAATAGTCACAGAAGGATATTAAGTTTCCTGAACAAAATTAAACATTTTTAGCCAGGCTAAAGTTCAAGGAAACATGAGAATAAGTAACAACTTTCAGTTCAAATTTTCACTGGTAAGAGGTAAATTACAAAGAATTAGGCAATAGACTACATTGTGAAACCACTGGTAGCTAAAACGGGAAAGTTTATTGCTGTTAGAATAAGCTCAACGTCATAATTCAAGTCAACAGACTTATGGAACACACTGTTGGAACACACTGATTGGGATCTGTAAATAGAACATAATGTAACCAGTCAATACACACATTTCAAGTATAAAGTAATAATTTTATTTTAAAAAAAGTTAACGTTGAAGGCTATTGTTAGAATAAATTCTTAGGATGAATTTTAAAATTTAGAATATCGTCTACAATTTATCTGCACACACTTTTTACTTGACTCAAAAATAAAAAACTTAAATGGATGCTAACTTTTTCATATCACTGACTAACAAGAACATAAAGAAATTTTTATTTAACTAATTACATGGATTAACTTCACAATATCTGAAATATTAATGCAGAATGAGATACACAAATTCATGCTGTAAATTTTAATGTAACAACATAACTTTTGATTTTAACTTAGAGTAACCATGCAGTGCAATGCGCCACATTGTTGACACCGGGTTGACATGTCAGTAGTTGGATTGCTTCTTTTCTGCGTGTGTTCTTCTGTTACGCTACTTTTTACTATAAACAGCTGTTTCAGTTTGTAGGTCTAATTCATTCATAATTATTTTTTATTATTTCTGTTGTTTTGAGCGCATTAAAACTCATCTTGACCACGTTTTCGGCTTCGAATAGTGTCATTTCAACTGATCTTCAAATCTTGAATAAAGATATGGTTCCTGTGTTTTTTTCTAATAAATTTAAATTTTTTAACAAAAGTGTTATATTAAAAAGACAATGCTATATTGATAACTAATACATTTGGACTAAAATGGCAAGACATACTTCCAAGACATAACCTAAATCTTCCTAACACGTGCATTAACGACACAACAACTATTCTAAATTCGTCCAGTTCCTGGAAGTCACACTGTCTATGATAGCGTTAGTATAGCAATGTTCTAACACTCCTCCTATGCTAAGATTATACAGGGTGTCTCTGAACTCTCTACCGACTTTTAAGGTATTATTCCTGGACCAAAGACAAGCCAAAATATCATATGTAAAATTTCCAAAACTCCATAGTTACCGTTCCAGCTGCCATTTAGTATTTTTTTAAGAAAAATTTTTAATTTAAGAATGGATCTACGTAATAAGTTGAAATTCGGTACACATATTTTTCAAGTAAATACCTAGATGGAAAACAATATCCAACTTTTTATCATTGATATTTTCAAAATGGCGGCTGTTTAAAATGTTCAACCTTAAATTTCATAAAAACTACATAAGGTAGCAAATTTTATGTGCTTATAAGTTTTTATTTTTTTAATTTTATTTGCAATCTAATGATGAAAAAATTATTAAAATCGGTTTATATATAAGCGAGATAGAGCGATTTTCATACAAATAATCACGCATCTGAGCGGCGAAAAGCGAGGTTGCGGTGCTAGCTCAACAATGGATGTCGCACCAAAACGCTCCCAGTAAAGCGGTACGACCGTGACTAGCCTCAGTTAAATCGCTCTATATCGCTTATTTATGAACTGATTTTCATATTTTTTTCATCTTTGGATTGCAAATGAAATTTTTCAAAAAACTTAAAGGACATAAAATTGCTACCTTATATAGTTTTTATGAAATTTAAGGTTAAACATTTTAAACAGCCGCCATTTTTTACTTCAAAAATATTGTACCAAATTTCAACTCATTACGTTAATCCATTCTTAAATTAAAAATTTTTCCTTAAAAAATACAAAATGTTGCCTGTAAGGGTAACTATGGAGTTTTGAAAATTTTACATATGATATTTTGGCTTGTCTTTGGTCTAGGAATAATATCTTAAAAGGTCGGTAGAGAGTTAAGAGACACCCTGTATAATTTTTAATAAAAATATTACCTATCTGGGTGTGAATACTACCTAAGTGACATAATATCATTATTGTTTTTAAGCTAATAAATACCGCCCAACTAGTACTAGTGGTATACAGTACTGTGTACATGAATGAAAACTGCAACAACTCCTTAGTATCCTACACCGCCTAACTATATCCTAACTCAACACCACCTAAATATATCCTAAGTACATGTGAAAATATATATATATACTAGCTGTTTCCCGTCACGGCTTCGCCCGTGACTGAATTTATTTTTTAGGTAATAAAATATTGAAAAGAGCAACAAAATCTTCATCCTTGAGAATGACATTGAAACAACAAATTACTGTGTGTTGAGCTCTAAAGGAATTTTGCAAAACATTTTCTTAATGAGAACCATTGATCACTAAAAGAACAACCACGTCAAATTTCAACCCCGTATGCCCTACAGTCATTTTAAAATCATGTAGGGCGGAGCCCTAAAGAACATAAAATACTATATTTCTAAAACTGTTTCTTAGTAAACACCTATTAGCAAAACAGAACATAAACGTTAAATTTCAACACCGTAGGATTTATGGTAATTTTGAGGATTTGTGGGGGGAAGCCCCTGGAATAATTTTGAAGTCCTATGGGGCGGAAAAGAACTTCGAAAACAATATTTGCAAAGCCGTTTCTAAGTGAGCACCTATTTGGAAAACGGAGCATCCACGTTAGATTTTAATCCCTTAGCATATATGGTAATTTTTATGTTCTTTGGGGTGGAGCCCTAAATTTGCTAAATTGTTTCTTAGTGAGCCACAATGAGCAAAGAGAAACGTCCATGTCAACTTTCAACCCCGCGGGCCCAAAGTAATTTTCAAGACTTGTGGGACAAAGCCCTAAAGAATTTCAAAATATACACTTTTTTGAAATTCTTAAGCTAAGGGGGGCACTGCTTAAGTTCATGTCAAATTTTAACCCCGGAGGCCCTAAAATGTTTTTGAAGTCCTGTTGGGCAGAGCCCTAAAGAATTTCGAAAACTATAATTGCAACCGTTTCTTTAGTAAGCACCCATGAGCAAAGAGGAATTTCCATGTCAAATTTCAACCCCGTGAAGGCCCATAATGTAATTCTGAAATTCAGTGGGGTAGAGCCCTAAAGTGCTTTAAAAACTATATTTGCAAACCCTTTTCTTAGTGAGTACCCATGAGCAAAGGGAATCCTCCATCATATTTCAACCCCGTGGGCCCTTGAGTAATTTGAAAGTCTAGTGGGGTGCAAACCTAAAGGGCTTCAAAACTATATTTGCAAAACATTTCTTAGATTCGAAAACTATAATGATAAAACAGCTTCTTAGTGAGCACCCATGAGCAATTTCCATATCAAAAATTTCAACCCCGCGAATGCCCTAAAGTAATTTTGAAATCCAGTGTGGCGGAGCCCTTAAGTGCTTCAAAAACTATATTAGCAAAACAGTTTGTTAGTACCTATGAACAGTAAAAAAGTAGTAATAAAATGTGAAATAAAGTAAACTGCACTTTATACAACCAAATTACAACAGACTAAAAGTAATAGTACATCACTATAATCTTGACAATGTCAAACATAAATAAACATTATATCTCACACCTGGTTATACTTCTATGCTTTAGCATTTTCTTGCATGAATCATCATGTGGCTGATGTAAACAAACCTAATTCAATTTCCATAATCATATGTTAGAATACAAAAATGTTGCTTCCATAAGAATAACATGGTAACTTTGAGGACGTCTAGGGCGTAGCCCTTTGTGAATATTAATATGAAAATAGTCAGACTTTCCTATTTTTAGCCTAAAGAATGAGTATACCAAATTTCAGCACTCTAGCTAGTCGGGAAGTTGGAGAATTAGTGATGAGTGAGTGAGTGAGTGAGGGCTTTGCCTTTTATAGATATATATATATATATATATATATATATATATATATATATATATACTCCAAATAAATCCATAATATGGTGTCAATATGTAAAAACTACTAAATAAAACATTGATTAAAATTGCATTTGTGACTAAGCATTAACTATAGATGTCAATGATAAACAGTTTTTTCTCTCCTGAAAGTCTGTAATGTATCATATAGGCAGAATTGTTTCTTTAACACCGATATGTATGTATATTGAATAGTTCGACGATTGATAGTAACAATATTGGGGTTTGGACCATTTATCTTCAAAACATTCCAAAATGCCTCAGGCATAAGTATAACAAAATAAAATATTTATCTGTTGACTCAAAATCAAGAAAAATATAGCAAATAACTTTTTACTTTGTATTAGATAAGTAAAGAAGCTTCTTAAGCTCAACACCAATAATAATATAGGAATAAATTAATTTTTAACATATTTTAGTAGTGTTAAGAATATTTCATTCCACCCAGCACCTGCACTACGAAGTAGTGTTTGAATTGAGAGTACCGTGCAACATTGAACAGAAAATAAAACATATGAACGAAAGTAAGTGGCCCAACGCCAGTGGATGGACGTCAGAGAGAGATGGCTATCGGCACGTTAACGTACGACTAACGACTTGCAGCTCAACTGCTTCCGCTCGTCAGTTTGTCCTTCACGAGTATCGCTGTTACTCTCTGTGTACAAAGTATCAAAAGGGAAGCTGTTAGTTGCAACCACAGCTTGCTGGATTTCTTAAGTTTTTGTTAGGCCTACTATTAAATACTACAGGCATTATTATTATTATTATTATTAAGTAAGGATGGAAACATCAAGTAAGGCTAGGAAACCCCTCCTGACAAACTCCTCTATATCCTAAAAGGAAGATGAAAACCTAAGCAAGTGTAAATTGAAACTTTAATTATACATTAAAGTCACAAACTCTTTAAGTAACCAATGTTTAATATTTTTAGATAAAAAAAAACAAAAAAAAACTTTAATTTCAAGGTAAGGTTGCAACAGGCTAATTCATAATGATGCCCAACACTGTTAGCCCAACAATAATGTCATCTATGTTTTATTTTTCAAATGTAATGTAATCAGTATGATTTTTTCCTTAAACATATTCTAATTAAATTAACAAAGTGCACTCAAGATGGATGGTAAAAGCAAATGATTATTTAGGCCTAGAAAGCACAAATCATAAGTGTTTGGCACAGAAACTGGGTCTCCATGAAAAAGAAAAAAATTTTATCACAAGGTGTTTAGAATATTGCAATGTTAAAAAAATGATCCAAAGGCTATAATCCCCCAACTCTACTCTTAAATGAGCAAATCTACTATATATTTGTCAAATACCACTCACTCAGGTATCAGAGAATCTCCATAACCAAGAGGGTTGAAATTTTGCATAGACGTTCCACTTTGCTCAAAAATGCCCACTAAGAAACGGTTTTGCAAACTTCCTTCAGGTCTCTCCGCCCCACAAGACTTCAAAATTTCTATCTTATGTTATTCTTATGGCCAATTTATTATACAAACCAAAGCAACAACGAATCTGAAAAAACTATGGGACCTACAATGTTAAAATTTGGCATCGGCGTTCTTCTTTGCTCAAAAATGCTCACAAAGAAACGGTTTTGCAAAATTCCATCAGGTCTCCACCACACAGGACTTGAAATTTCTATATAATGTTATTCTAATGGCCAGTGTTTAAAATGAATCTAAAAAAAAAGAACAAATCTGAAAAACCAGATTTATTTGGAAATTATTTGGAACATTTGGAATGGGAGATACACTTCACCGATCGGTGCACACTGAGAAACGCTCT
This sequence comes from Neoaliturus tenellus, assembly GCA_030545055.2. NCBI lineage: Eukaryota > Metazoa > Arthropoda > Insecta > Hemiptera > Cicadellidae > Neoaliturus > Neoaliturus tenellus. The sequence goes on from CM061536.1 coordinate 42,931,158, forward strand.
TGGAAAGCACCTTAAAGGCACGGCCCCATAGGACTACAAAATTATTCTAGGGCTTATGGAGTTGAAATTCAGCATGGATGTTCCTCTTTACTCTTTTATATAGGCCTATACTCCATAAGAAAATGTTTTACAAAATCTAGGTTTTGAAATACTTTAGGGCTCCGCCCTACTGGACTTCACAATTACACAGGAAATATGGACTTGAGATTTGACTCGGGACATTCCTCTTTACTCATATGAAACGGTTATGCAAATATAGTTTTTAAGTTCTTGAGGGCTCTGCTCCCATGGACTTCAAAAATTAGTCTATTGCATATGTTATTGAAATTTGGCATGGTTATTTCTCTTTGCTCAGAAGTATTCACTAAGAAATGGTTTTGCAAATATAGTTTTAGAAGTCCTTTAGGGCTCCTTCCCACGGACTTGCAAATTACTCTAGAGGATATAGGGTTGTAATTTGACGTGAACGTTATTCTCTACTAATATGTACTCACTATGAAACATTACATATTACACAATTTACAAATGAAACAATGAAACAATTTACATATTATAGGTTTTGAAGTCCTTTAGGGCTCCGCCCCACAGGACTTCAAGATTATTATTGAAATTCCACGTGGATGTTCCTGTTTGCTCATATGTACCCAATAAAATATGGTTTAGCAAAATATGGTTTTCAATATTACTCTATTGCATACGTTGTTGAAATTTGGCATGGACTTTCCTCTTGGCATGGCTCTATGTGCTCACTGAGAAACGGTTCAAAAATAGATATAAATATACGGTTGAAGTCCTTTAGGGTTCTGCCCCACTGGACTTTGAAATTACTATAAAGCCTATGGGGTTGAAATTTGACACGCTTGCTTTTCTTTGCTCATGGGTGTTACTAAGAAAAGGTTATGCAAAATTCAATGTTCTACACTTCTTCCATGTTTTGATTTAATTCCTAAGAAAGAAGATTTTGTTGCTCTTTAAAGAGATTTTATTATGTATAAAATAAATTCAATCACGGGCGAACCCATGACAGGCAACAGCTAGAAATACAATTGTTGAAGAGAAGTGGGTGGTGGTGTCATAGTTTTCATAGTTACCATGACCAATTACGGCTATATTCACTAATATTGATAAGCTAATACAGGGTTCAGCAAAAAGATCAGATGGCTTTAAAATGAACATAACTCTAAATTATAAAGTAATTAAAAGTGTTTTATAGCATATTAGAGATTTTTGTTCATGTAAATTAATAAAAATTACTTAATAAGGGCTGATTTAATCAGATTAAGATTTGAAGATGACTTCTTCCAAATTATAACTGTCTTGCACCATACATTCTTCCAATCTTGTACTGAAGTTGTCAATAATTTGAGTATTAACATTAACTATGTACACTAACTTGAGTAGACTTCTTATAGTTTAGGCGTGTGTGAAACCTATTGACGGTGGTCCGATCTCGTGCGGCGTACATGGAAGTACACGTAACATATGATAGATAAATCAGTATTACCACTTTTCTAAACCAAGGATGAAACATTTTATAACTGAAAGTTATGTTTATGTTTTGGTAAAGTGTTTTGGCAGCACTGTAAATTCAGCTGAATAATAACAACATCGATGGCAGCGACTCTGGCGCCGTGTACACCGAACTTCCAAATTTTTGCCTCAAACTAAATGGATGAGAGGTCTATTCACGTTAGTGTACATAGTCAATGCTATTAACCTTACAAAAAATCGCATATGCAGAGATCTGGGGAACGAGAGCTGGCCAGGAAACTTTCTTAAGAATTTCATCACCTCATCTTCTGTATGGGCAGTTGCCCCATCTCCCTGGAACCAAATTCTACGGCGGTTTAAGCAGCTTCTGCAAAGTTCACCAATTGTGAAATTGTCAACTGTCTCCAACAATGTTAGGAAAAGTCTTTGACAACTTCAGTGCAAGTTTGGAAGTCATCTTTAAATCTAAAACCGAATACCTCAGTTACGTCAGGTATGTCAGCTCTTATTGAGTAAGTTTTAATAATTTACATAAAGAACAATCTGTAATATGCAATAAAACACTTTTAATCACTTAAAACTTTTGAGTTATTTTCATTTTAAAGCCGTCAGATCATTTATCCACTTTCTATACAAGAGATCTTCTGAAAGTAAGTTAAAGAAACTTCTAACTTAAAGGATTCAGTGCGGTACTACTGTAATATTCAAAAACCTATTTCCCACCACAAAACCAAAAAACCCCATTTGTAATATTCTAAAACGTCTATTATTGCATTTATAGCACTAAAGAGAATGAAGAATTGAAATGAATGTGAGGCAAATGGTAAAATCCATATAAAATATAGGATTTCAATTTGAAAATCTTTAATCCAAAAACGTACTTGTCTTAACTCCCAACTCAGCAGCTGCAGGAAACTTCAGTTTCCTCAGTCCCGGCATCAATTCTTGGAGTTTTTGCTCAAAAAATTAAAGAACCTTTAGTATTTTTCGCCTGTTGTCAGATAGTAAATTTTCACTCGAAATTTGCACTGCTGAGCGACTAACAGTCGGGAAGTTTCAGTTTACATCCTGTCCCCCCTCCTAGCCCTGCATGGATACTTCAACTGCCTTGTCAATCACATTGATTGACGCAGAGGGTATTAAAAAGCATCTGAAATCGCAAAAGGTGTCACTTTGGTGGACTTCGGGCATGACAAATTGAAGGTGCTGAAGACAGAATTTGAACAAAATTTAAAAACAAAACGTGAAAAACTCCAGATCATGGGACAATAAGTTACGGACATGGCAGATGCAGAAGAACAAGAATATACTGAAAAAAATCAAACGATCAATCCAAGGAATGCTACAGCTTCACTAAAACATTCATACACCATAGGAATGAGTATGTATGTTTGCTGCCATGGGGTGTCCTTGGAAAATGGAGATTAATGCCTAATACTACATCAATATTTCGCACTTTAAAATTTTACCCATAAACATAGAGGTCTAGGTTTGTAATCAAAAGGGTATTCCAAGCAAATTTCAGTTAAACCCTATCTAGTGAAAGTATATACTAAATTTTATCGAGTTATGTCAATAAATAAGCGAGAGTAGGCTATCACAAGGCTTAATTTTAGGTCCATTTATACCGGTATTTGTTTTAGCAGTGAATGACTTCTCAATAAACATCACTTGTAAGTCCATTTTGTACGCAGGTGATACCACCCAACTACAAGTTGGAAAAAATGTAGAAAGTGTGATGATGTTGAAACAGGAAATTATGAATCGAGCCTGTAATTGGTTTACAGCCCACTAATTGAAAGAGTGCAACCTCTTAAATTAAAAAATAATTTCAAATAGAAAATTCTGTCAAACTCTTAGGTTTTTATACAGACAATAAATTAGATGGAAGGAACATATACAACACCTCCGTAAGAAGCTGACCTGGGTGAATTTCTTACTAAGAAAACTAAGAGGGAGAGTGTAAGCCAGAACATGACGCTTACTGCATACTATGCCTTTTTCAATTCCAACCATACTTATGGCATTACTTTATGAGGGAATCATAGCTTTTCAGATCAAATATTAAATTGGCAAAAGAAAGGCACTAAGATCTATGGAAAACTTAACTCAAAGAAGTTTATGCAAAGAACTATTCAAAAAGTTGGAAATATCAGTTAATACGAAATTTGAAAAAACAGATGACCTTGGGGAATTATTTGGAACATTTGGAATGGGAGATACACTTCACCAATCGGTGCGCACTGAGAAACGCTCTTGGAAAGCACCTTCAAGGCACGGCCCCATCAACGACACACTATAGAGAGTTAATAATAAAGAACACTCGCATGATCAATTGTAGAGAAATCGATAGCTGTTTGTAATACATACAAACAAGGTGTTGTCCTTGTTTGTATATATTTAATTGCCTGGTAAACGTTAAAGAAAATCTCTACAAATGTCATATAAGATCACACTTTCATTGATACAACACTAAATAAAATTACAAACTAGATATAGAAAAAGCAAGGCTTAAATGGATAAACAAAAGCTTTGAGTATCCATTTCAAAGCTGAACATTAAGTAGAATTGAGTAGATTTGAAACAATAATAGAGAAATGGCTGAAGGGAATGTGTTTTGTTCGGTCAATGAATACCTTCAATATGACATTTATCTAAAAAATTTAGCGCACTTAGACAAGTTCCAATTAATTGTTTTCTGAATGAAAATGTCTACATATTGAAAGATTCGAAATATTTTGTTTGTAGTAGTTGAGTAGTTGTGCTGTTATAGTGTTGTGTTAAATGTTCTTATTTTAATGATTGGTACCTCAAATTTTTGTAGATTAGTATTGTTATTCAGTTTTAAATTATATCATGTTTAAATGTAAAGATTTTCAGGGTTGAAACTTATGTTTAGTTATATTTGAAATTTAGATCATGCACACACTGTTTCACATCTGGGTTTACTGATTGTAGTGATTTGATTGCTCTAATTTTAGCTTTTAAAATTTGACAGTGTCTAATGTATCAATTTTGTTTGCCTAGTGGCAAAATTAAATCTTTAATCTTAAAGATATGGGGTTACTTCCCGTAAGAATAACGTGAGAAATATATTTTTGGATTTTCTCTGTGCCGTAACCAGTTAAGCTAAGTTTAAAATATTTATCATTTTCATTAAGTTTCATTCTCAACTCCCTTTTCCTCCAATCCACCAGATTATATCCTTTATAAGATTTAGCCAGGGCCCAGATAATTAAGACTTCTATCTTCTACACTACTGCAAAAACTAATTAAATTACTTAATAATTTTGATTTGTATTAATATTGTAAATTTAACACACAAGAACAGTTCCATTTTTATGATCAAAGACGGCTAGTGATTGTAAATTCTGTAAACAAGGAAACCAAAAGCAGAAAAAAAAACCATTACAATCTTACAGAATTATCATCTTCCACACTTCTAAAGGTTAATCTGAAGACAAATTACCTCGTCGTTGTTTTTCCCCTTGAATGAGTAGATGGCCTGGACGAGCACGGGCTGAGGTTCGGACGCCATGACGGCGGCACTCGGCGCTCGGCTGCAACACAGATCACGACATGTCAGATGGTGTTGCCAACACAACGGCTACACTCACACTGTCCACCACGGCTGTGGAATGTTGGCAATATCCCTGTGTTGGCCCGCCGCCATAGTCACTGGCCTCACCAACACCCGACTGCCAGAATTATGCGCACTGCAAACTTTGACTTAAAAACAGAATGAGTTTTAAAATTTGTTTTTTTTCTGATAATTTACGGTTTTAGGGAAAGGTTTTTTAATATGCCGTGCTTGAATAGTTTTTAATTTGCTTAAAATCATAGTTTTTGTATAACACCTCGAATAACACTTCTTATTATCCTAAACATAATTACCAGAATTTTAAAAAATGTAATAAAAATGGAGCCTAGTAAAAAAAAACCTCTACTATAACCGTTTCAACATATATATATATATATATATATATATATATATATATATATATATATATATATATAGCCTAATATTCATTTTAATAAGCTCTTCTTATTGGAAACTGTAATTAATTTTAAATTAACTTTCTTCAAATATCCAATAAATTAAAATTTTATTTGGTAAGGCCTTTCATATTCAAAGAATACATCATCAGACCATTATCAACTTATCAGTTGATAATGGTCTGATGATGTATTCTTTGAATATGGTCTGATGATGTATTCTTTGAATATGAAAAGCCTTACCAAATAAAATTTTAATTTATTGGATATTTAAAGAAAGTTAATTTAAAATTAATAATAGCCTAATATGTGAAACCGTTTTTTGTAAACACTACTCCTTCCTTATTTCTGGACAAAATTCAACGTTTGAGATGTCGTAAGATTTGTCTCAGTTCATAGTTTTGCAATAAGGTTGTAGCCTAGGTTTTTGATATTTCAATTCTGATGGCCACGGGAAGCCTTTTAAGTTCGTTTTTTGTCCATAAGATTAACATGGGGAACAATCTACACACAAGCATGTTTTATTTACTCCTTTTTTCTCAGCTCGTGTGCATCGTAGGATGAATTCGCGCATACCGTTAGAAAGGTATAGTCTTGTAGATGAGCAGAATCACATTCTAATTCACATCGGACTCCAGGGCTACGCCCCATAGGCTTTCAAAGTTCCAATGTTAATCTTATGGAGAAAGGATAATTGAATGAATCATTAGACAGCTGTTGTAAAAACAACTGCGAGAAAATTAGGAAGAACAGATGTTTTAGTTCTAAAATGTATTATTTACGCTTTTTGGGTCCAGATCAACTGAAATTTTGATCGAATTTCGATCAGGAGGCGATGTCTAGTTTTTATTGAACTGCAAAATAAGACAGCTGTTGAAAGTAAACAGACAAAAACATGTTAAAAGCTGAATAGAAGCAATTACTACTGTCACTCAAAAATTAACACAATTCCATGTGTTAATTAATATGAAGAGTGTCTTGCGTGGAACAAATTGTGTGTTTTGCCTTTTTCTCAAAACTTAGTAGGTAGATTTTGGTTGAACTTTGTATTCATGTGTATTAGGGCACAAAAAAAAATTTAGTAACTTAACCCCAGAAAAATTTATTTTCCAGTACAAAAACAAGTTTGGAAATTGAACTTTTTGACGTGGATCTTATGGGTTATCAGATTGGTATTGAAACAACAACAGTTAATAAAAATTAAAATAGAACACTAAATTTTAATGCATGGGTTTTCAAACTGCTGTGAACTAGGAAAAGGGATGGTTGGTTGTTGGTGTAAATTTAATAACCTGTTTACCGTGACACTATAACAAATTTAATGCAGAATGATACATATATTAAAAACCCCCTTCGAAAGAGACAACATTTAAAAGTTTTTATACCGCCAGTATAGTTAACAAGCTTATTTCAAAAATGGTTTGTATAAAGAAGAATTTTGACCAAAACTTAAAAGCCACATCAATTCAAAATGGGGCACACCAATAAAGGATGTAGATTTTCCTAATTTCTTTATTTAAATTCTGTAATGCCATGGAAAGTGAAGTCAAAGAGAAGATTTAATTAGTTATAAATAGAAATAGTGTGGGTTCATTCAATATGTCGACTACTATAACTCATACATTATTATTAGAAAAATAGCCGCAGTGAGTGCTGCATACATGACCGAGAGCTGGAGTTAAATATTGATTTTTTTCTGATGTCATTTACTTCTTTTTAAAAGATGAACTATCTAGATCCAACATCAGTGAATTTATTCTAAATATTATAAAAGTTTGAAGGCAGAAACACTAAGACAAATTGGCATAAGAACGATCACGTAATTCTAGCTAATTTGGGACTAAAGAACAACCACCAAATTTCAACTACATTGAGAAGTCGAAAAATTGTTGATGAAAATCGATGGATGAAATACCAATATTATGTAATCTGATTTTCACTACAATTTAATTTTCATTCAAAGTAACTCGGTAAATTACCATCATGGAGCAAGGTTTGATCGCCAGGTACTCTGATAAATGCAGCGCATTGCGCTGCACAGGCCCCCTAGTACTATAATAATTAACAAATTGCATTATTTTAATTTAGTTGTGTTTTTATTACATCTAACGATGTTCAGATTCATTACGGTAACATTGTAGGATCTATCAAAATGGCTGAAAAGAAAAAATCTGTTATACCCCGTTCAAAAAAAATGTGCGGTCGAAACCCAGATTTCAATTCCCCCATTTTTCCCGTTCCTCCCGCTGCCAATAATCCAACCAATCAGAATCACTGAGAATTACTACAGCTGTTCAATATCTCATGTCACTTTAAGCCAATGTTTTGCTTTTTCGTAAATAAATATTCCAATTTTGACGTTTCAGTTGTAACTAAATGCACTTCCAGTGGCAAGTAAGGGAAGTAACACGATCATCAGCGCTATTTTCTACTCTGAATTTTAAGTGTGAAATTAAAATAACATCTGATTTGGAAGAAAATCGGGGAATTCAGGAAGGTATTGAGGGAATATTCCTTGTGGTGGGAAATAAAATTCTGTCTTTCGACCGCACATTTATTTTGAACGGGGTATAGGTAGGTTTATTGGCATTTTTTCCATTTATAAACAATTATTTATCTATTTATTGACAATTCTATCAATAACTGAATATCCCCCACCTAAAAAAAAAAAAAAAAACAAATCATGTCATCTAGATCTACAAGTTTAGAGTACTTCAAGGTGTAGTTCCCAAACAAATGACTTTTTTTGTGGGTGGGGGATATTCATTCAATTTCTAATTATTGGGCAACACCCACCTGGTTTAAGTAGTTGCAGCGATGATCCTTGGTCAAGTTTTTAAAATCACAATTAACACAACACAGTACCGTACTCAGTAAGATGCTCGGAACGACTACGCACCAAATCCACCGTCGGCAAAAATACTCCCCCCCCCCCCCCCGAAAAGGTGCAATGTTTAATTGGTCTTGCAAAACATCGGAACGGTAGCGATTGATCCGGTTTCTTGTGTTGTGTTAATCGTGATTTTAAAACTTGACCAAGGATCATCACTGCAACTACTTAAACAAGGTGGGTGTTGCCCAATAATTAGAAATTGACTACTCTTAACTTATTGTAAATTTGATAAAGAAAATTAAAAATAACCTTACATAAAATTTTGCGTTAACATTCATACTACTAATGACTGGCTTGACACACACAGAACCCTATAGTTCCGACAATTTGGCAAATAAGTCGTACGGTACTGTAAAATAAATTTTAATTTTAAGCAAACATAATTGTAAAATTTTCTCGATAGTTTGTCAAAAATCACCTTTCACAATAGAACTTTTATGAAACATTAATCTGACAAATTTATCACAACATTGACATAGGCCTATTTGTAAAACATATTTGATATAAAATTGTAAATTGTAAAACTTATATGAAACAAAATTTTGTAGAACTGTACAGATAGGCCTAACATATCTAGGCCTATGATATCCGTTTAGAGCTCAAACAATTGGAGTGGAGGAATGAACTTATAACTTAGGCAGCCTACTTTGCTTTAGTCCCATTATGGTAACATTTTTTTAATCCAGCAGTTGAGTATGTCAGAGGCCAAGATCTTCCGTTATCAGTACATATGCCAAATTTACCGGTCACTTTTTGTGAAACAGCCCCCTGTTAATGTACAGCTGTATATTCGAACCCGATATGAGCGTTTAAAAACAAATATCAATATACGACTACAATCGAACATTGACAGAATATATACTCGACTCGAAGGCGCCGATGCGTGAAGTGCTACTGCGCATCGTCTGCTGCCACCGGCATCTGTCGGTCAGTACTGCTGTTATTTGTAAATGTAATTTTACAGTATAGTGAGTTGACTAACCTCAATTTGTTTATTTTCGTAATGGGCTATAGTTCAAGCTTTAAGTTTAAGTTGAAAGTTAAAGTTAATGTGTATTTGCTTGGTTGTGTAATTGCCTGAAAAACTTCAAATTTTAAGAACTCAGTGTTTTCATAATAAATGTTGTAGAGTTGGTAGGCCTAGCTATTTTTAAGTACAGTAAGATGTTTCATATTATGAATGGACTTATATAATGAATTGACTGTTGTTTCTCATGTATTTTTAGAGATTGTAGTTATTGTAACCTTTATTATTTATTGGAATAAATTGTAACATTTTTAGCAATTAAGTTAGTTTTTTTAAGCAATTAGGCTATCTTTCTTTTCCATCACAGGCTAAGAAAAATATCATAAACTTATCTGACTTTGTAAGTAGCCAGTACAGACGATGAATGGACTAAATTTATTTTATCAAAATGACTTTCTCCTTATTTTTGATACATCGTCAGTATTTGGGGCATTTAAGCCTATTACCATTGACTTCGTACACTAGGCCTACGTGAGTGGACTATGCGTGTGTGAAGCATATTGACGGTGGTGCGATCCCGTGCGGCGTACATCGAAGTACACGTAACATATGATAGATAAATCAGTATTACCACTCTTCTAAACCAAGGATGAAACATTTTATAACTGAAAGTTATGTTTATGTTTTGGTAAAATGTTTTGGCAGCACTGTTAATTCAGCTGAATAATAACAACATCGATGGCAGCGACTCTGGTGCGGCGTACACCGAACTTCCAAATTTTTGCCTCTAACTAAATGCATTGGATAAGTGGTCTATTCATGTTAGTGTACATGGTCAATGCTATTACCGATACCTTACTCTTAGAGAACTCTTCAACCACTATTCATTTTTTTTTAGTGTATCCACCCACAACAATGGCATTTTTAACGTTTTGACGGAGAATGGTCCAAACCCCAGTCTTGTTGCTATCTAACATTGACCAGTTGTTGGAAAGCATCATTAATTAATAGCCCAATGACAAATGGCAACTGGGTCCGAAATCAAACCTTTAAAAAGCTACTAACTTTTCTCAGGATCGAACCGGCAACCTTTGGATTCAAAGGCAAGCACTATAACCACTCAGCTACCCAACTAGTTAATATTGTTACTATTGTTGTTATATTGTTGATAGATCACAACGGATCGATACATCGCATCGGATCGATCAATGCGATTGATGTATCGCATCCAATTGATCAATACGATTGATGTATCGCATCGGATCGATCGATATGATTGATGTATCGCATCGGATCGATTGATACATACGATACGATTGATTTATCGCATCGGATCAATCGATACGATTGATGTATCGCATCGGATCAATCGATACGATTGATGTATCGCATCGGATCAATCGATACGATTGATGTATCGCATTGGATCGATCGATACAATTGATGTATCGCATCGGATCGATCGATACAATTGATGTATCGCATCAGATCGATCGATACAATTGATGTATCGCATCGGATCGATACGATTGATGTATCGCATTGGATCGATCGATACGATTGATATATTGCATCGGGTCAAAATTTCTATGTATAATCATATAAGTACCTAGGTTTACACATCAAAATTCACAATTTGCTGTATTGTTGCTAAAGAGTAGCCTACATTAAGTTCGTTAAAATGTCGGTCAAAATCTAAACCTAAATATCCCTCAAAAATGTATTAATCAAACTCTTGGATGTAAGTTATATATAATGATTGATCTTTCTTTTTTAACATCAAAACTGAAAAACACCATCATTACTATATCTATTTTCATTTTCATCCCCTCACCAGTGCACCAAACTGCTCACACATAATTTTCTTTGGTACCGTACGGTATCAGTTCATTGTCTTGTAAAAATTTATTGCATTGCTCAATCTATGACCCAACTATCTATTATGAACTTTCTATTATAAATAAGTTTATAAGAATAATAGTGAGAGCCGCAACTGGGACTTCAATGCGGAAAGGTAACTTAATGTTACTTACTGTTTAAAGACCTACTTAATGTCTACTGGATAAAAAGAAAGATTGTAACAGCAACACACTTCATCATTATAAAACTAGCAATAAAATAACCATCAGTCAAAAATTGAACAGTAGGTCCTACTTCAAGTATTGAGGCCTAGCCTAGTGTTCCATGTTCTTGGTGTTGAATCAAAATGTTTCGTACAGTATGCCTAAGAACTGGTACTGTAATCTAAACCAGCCTAACAAGGCTGGGGTCTGCTTGGTTCTAATAACCTGGGTTTCAGTACTATAGGCCTTCTAAGGCAATTTCTATGATTTGAGCTAACTTAACTAGCATATAGGCCTAACTAAATACCTTTAGACTGACTTTAGGGATATATGACTTCAGAGAATTAAGAATACTTTAATAAAGTGAAATCCATATGAGCTAAATGTCCTTAAAATTTGTGTAATGATAAGGAACTAAAATTTACCTGTAAAATTAGATAGGCTATGCCGTTTTCTTGGAGCAGGACAAAAAAGTTTTACACTAATGGAAGGCACATCTTTAAACTCAATTTGCCTAAACTTACTAAAACTAGGTCTAAATTTAATTTATATCTACAATAAAAGGACTTTAATTAAGGGGCAGATTCAATTATAAAACAAAAATATTGTGGATTGAATAATTTTCTAAAAATAACCTAAACACAAAAAAGGAAAACACAGGTCAGACGTCAGACAATACGGTAAACATAAAAACAAATGTCACCTGAACCCAAGGTTGCCAACGATCCAAGTCTCATTATTTCTTGAAAGTTTTTAGTGTACAGATAGTGTATAGATATAGTTTTTAGTGTAAAGTTTTTAGTGTACAAAGCTGTAAAAATTAAAATTAATTATCTTTGAAGTTGTTTTAATCTGTATTTAGGTGATCCTACTCAGTGGCATATTTAAAGGAACAATATAATAAAAGTGGCAGCCCTACCCCAGTCAGATAAATTATAACCAGACTAACCAGACTGGGATAACTTGACATCCGCGCCTACAATGTCGATTGTTCGACCATGCACCACGTGACTCGCTAATCGCTCTAAGAGTCTGCAGTACCTCCGCCATCTTGATTTTTAGTCTCATAAAAACAATGTTAATTAATTATAAAAACACTTTAATTGACTGGGACGGTAGGACGGTAGCGTCGTCCCGTAATCCAGCTACTTGAAGGTCACGAATTGTGGATAGTTATGAGCGATGGCTTGTGGATGCAGTATTCCCTAGTGGGGATTAAAGTCCGCTCTAGTGAATACTTGTTCATCAAAAAAGATCAACCTCATGATTAGACCAATTTGTATATAGCCTATATGAGGTCTAAATTGTGGTTCGGATCCTACGTTCGGATCAGAATAAACTCATCTCAAATTCGCTAAATTTTGCAACGTTACTGGATACAACACTACGTTAAACTGTAGGTCACTAAATACCATTGACTGGTGGGAGATTAATTAACAGTCCTGGCCTTAGTCAGTAACAAGACTACAAAATCGCGCCACAATCATCCTACACTCATCACTCATCTCTCATTCATACTTGGCTTTAAACTACCTATTGAGTTAGGTTGCCATTTCAGTAAAGGTATTAAGGTATTAACCCTAAAGCCGCGTTTACACCGGAGTTGGCAACCAGTGGTTGCAGACTTTTATCGGCAATTTCGAGTTGCACGCATTAAAACAATTGCAACTCATGTTGCCGACCGAAGTTGCAGACCGATTTTTTGAGTCGGCAACCGAAATTTGGTTTTCCGACCGGAATCAATGGTAGTATTCCGGGCGCCTCACCGGTAACACCAAAACGGTAACTTCGTCTGCTATGTCGTCTGCTAACAAAGGCATTTGCATTGTTTAGCAGACGACAAATTAGTCACCGGTAAACCCGGTGAGGCGCCCGGAACACTACCACTAAGGATCAACGGCGGTTGCCAACCTCGGTCGGCAACCCGAGTTGCAGCGCCTATTTGATCTGCGACTTGAGTCTACAACCATTGACTATTGATACTATAGGATCCAAAAATGCTACAACCATTGACTAAGGATACAACTAACTCCGCCATCCCTCCCACCCATCGGCTACACAAGATCGCGCTACATCAGTTTGTATCCTGTTTGCTGATTTTGTGTCCAATACCAACACAATATTAAACAATCAAGATCATCACTCGACATACTTAAAAAGTTTTTTATGCTGCCATCACATCTCAACTCTTCCGTCAAAGGATCTGCATCATCAAGGTATGTAAAGGAAGAAGCATAACTTCTTCCCAGGTCAGCCGTATAGCTTTTTTGTGTTCCGGATATGAAGCGTCTAAACTAAAACGGAAGTCAAGTTACGTTATAAATATTTACCATTACACAGCTGATTGAGAAAAAGAATGAAGCAGTCTTGCCATGGGTACGATATTTATCTAAACGACACCATATTACTCTATTTTAAATTTGGATTATTAGTTGATAACAAACAATTAGGTAATGACCAAATTACAAATCATCAATCAAGGTAAATCTAAAACCATAAATTCTACCCTATTTTGCTTTGAAATTCCTTATTTTAGTAATCGTTGAGACAAAAAAATCCCAACGCAAACGAGAACGACTGTTGTTTGCTGTTTTGTTGGCAATACTTGCCGGTAGGCGACATCCATGGATGTCGCAGAAAGTGACACCATTGCTCTTACGGCATGCGACTCGCCTGGCCTTGGCCTACAGTCACCTTGCTGCATCATCTGCTCTGTTCAAATCATTTAACAGATTGCTACCGCTATACCTAGCTCTTGCTTGCAATGAAGGTCGAACCCAGAATCCTCTACGTTTTCTACATTTAGCACACAAGCTGCCGCAGCAAGTACAACCTCCTCAGCACTCGACATTATATACACGGACTGATCATTTGGTTGCAGTGCTTTCAGTGCTTCCTCTTCGTCCCGTTGACCCAGTAGTGTAGGGCATGGGATATGTCAGGACAGAATTATAAATTCTGCTTACTTAATTCTATTCTATCTTTCATTGAGACAGGATTTACTTTAGATCTTACATAATTCATCCACCTCATACACAGATTTTTCGATCAAAAACTTTTCAAGTTGGTTCTTAAATGTACTTAGGCTATTACAGTTGGTAATATGTGATGGAAGAGAATCTAATATTTTGTTTCCAACATAAAAAGGTTGCTTTTCAAACATTTTTGTATTGTGGAAAATTGCAAAACGGTTCTTAAATCTAGTATTATGTGAATGATCACGGACAATTGGATGTCCGTAGACCTTAGCATACAGAACAACTTCAAAAATGTAAAGACTGGGAAGTGTCAATATTTTGAGTCTTTTGAACGCCTCTCTGCAGTGATCACCAGCCTTGAGGCCAGCAATGAGTCTCACCGCCCTCTTTTGCAAAACAAAAAGACGATTGACCGACGTTTTGTTGGCCATCCCCCAGAGTATAACAGAGTACCTGAGGTGGGTCTCAATGAGGCCATGGTAAACTAGCATGGAAAGACTCTTGATCCCTAATTTTGCAAAATTTCTGAGAATGAAAATTGAGGAAGAAATCTTTGAATGAATTTTGTCGATTTGATGCTCCCATGTCAGATTACAATCCAATCTGACACCAAGGAAGTCAACCACCTCCGCGTGACTCAAATCGTTATCGCCTATAAAGAGGTTTGGATGAAAAGTTTGACTGAAGTTTGTACTCTGGACTGTTTGGATTTGCATGAAGTTAGTTTTGTTTGGGTTGACTGAAAGTTTGTTTTCCTGAAAAAATTGGGCAACATTGTTGATTTTGATGTTTGCGTCGATTTCGGCTGATTGTCTGTCCATGTGACTGACCAGAATGGTTGTGTCATCCGCAAACATGAAAAGATCATTGTTAGGGACAACACCATCCAAGTCATTCACATAGATCAGGAAAAGTAGGGGCCCAAGAATTGATCCTTGAGGCACCCCAAATTTAACTGGTGATTTTTCTGAACGAAAGATTTCATTGTTTGAGATGATTTCCGTTACCTGGGAACGATTTCCCAAGTAAGAACGTAGCCAATCATAAATTTTTCCGGAGATTCCCGTGTTTTGAATTTTCCTGAGAAGAATTTCAATGTCGACGCAGTCAAATGCTTTTGACAGATCAGCAAAACATGCAATTGCACATTCGCCCCTGTCCACAGCACGTATGCATTCGGAGACAAACTCAACCAAAGCGAGCTTGGTTGATTTTCCTTTGCGGAAACCGAACTGTTTTGAAGAAAAGAGATTGTTTGATTCCATATATGCCATGATCTGGTCATATACAACTTTTTCAAAAAATTTTGAGATTGAAGGAAGCAGAGAGATTGGACGAAAATTGTTCATGTCTTTGTGATCTCCTTTTTTGAAGAGTGGCTTGATTTTTGAGGTTTTGAATCTTTCTGGAAAAACACCTTTTCTCAATGACAGGTTGATCAAATGCATGAGAGGGACAGCAAGTTCGTCTACACAGTTTTTCAAGATTTTCATTGACACCCCATCAATACCAAATGAACTTTTTGACTTAAAATGTTTGAAAAGCTTTACAATGTCATTTAAATTAACAGGAGTGAAGTCATTGAGAATACTGTCAGTAACTATTGTACCTGCATTAAAAGTGTGAGTTAAGTTAGGTTGAACCGTTCTGGTTGCAACTGAAGCAAAAAATTCGTTGAATTTATTACTAACTGAAACAGGATCAGAGATCTCCAGACCATCCACCCTGATGGGACAGTGAGACCCTACACTTTTGGAGGACGGCCTGTTCTCATTGATGATTTTCCATGATTCCTTTGAAATGCAATCAGATTGCCGCAATCTGTTTTCAAGTTCAATTTTTTTGTGTTGTTTGACGACTTTCCTAAACGCCTTTTTGGTGTTTCTATAATGTTGTTCATTTTCCGGAGTTCTGTGTTCAGAAAAATTTTTGAAGGACTCAACCATGTTGCTTTTTGCAGAAACCACCTCCTGACTAAAAACCTTTTTCTGGCTAAGTTTCGTTGATTTTTTGTGCTTGAGTTTGGAAGTGGACAAAGGAAAAGAGGCGTCGAAGTGGTACGAAATGGTATCCATGACGTGATTTACAGCATGGTCCAGATCATCGCCACCCAACGCCTCCCTCCAGTCCTCCATCCTTAAACGAGCCTTGAACTCCTGGATATTTGAGTGAGATATTTTTCTGGACTGAATTCTTTTCTTGAGAGTGTTGGAATAAGTTTTGAAGATACCTACAACTGCATGATGGTCGGAAATATGCGTGAATAAAACAGAAGAACTTATGGGATAACTAGAGAAAATGTTGTCAATGCAGGTGGCAGATGTCGCTGTGACTCTTGTTGGATCGTTAATTGTTGGTTTTAAATTGAAGGCTTTCATTTCATCCAAGAAAATTTTGCTCCTCCTATCAGACTTGAGCAGATCAATGTTGAAGTCACCTCCAACAATCAAGTTGTCTGAGATGCATACTAGCCTACTTAGATATTCATCTAACATTTCGTTGAAAAAATCAATGTTACTTGAAATGGGACTTCTATAAATGCAGGATATGATGAAGATTTCATTTTCGACTGTGAATTGCAGTTCAGTTGCTTCGAAAAACAACTCGAGAGAGAGACTGCTTCCTATTTCTAAGGGTTTGACTTCTTGTAAAGATGAGTTTTTGTTGACAAAAATCGCAACACCTCCTCCTCTAGCATGCTTTCTGGAAAAAAATGATTGAAGAGAGAAATTGTGCAAGGAAAAATTCCGAACCTCATCCTCAGTGCAGTGAGTCTCACTGATAAGGAAGACATCTGGATTCTCCTCCAAAATTATATTCTCAATGACTTCTGTCTTATTGCCTAAACCTTGTACATTTTGATGGATAATTTTAAAAAACTTACGACTACTTTTGGTTGAATTTTTTCTAAACTTGTTTGATCTAAAAACTAACCTACGGGATTTGGAACTGAGTTTTTTGGAGTTTCTTCGATTACCAGTGCACTCTCCTCACAGATACTACTATTAATGTAGGTTGCAATCAAGCCGCACACTAAATTTTTCCCTTTATTGTTGAGGTGAAGCCCAAATGAATTGAAATCAGATCTATTCAATAATGTGTTAATGTTGAGAAAACCCCAGTTGTTCAAGCGACACTTTTCTAAAACTAGGCGATTTTGTATTTGAATTAATTCCCTGCCACTTTGACCAATATCGAACCTAAGTGGAGCTTCTACCCAAAGGACTTCCTTGTTCCGGAGGGGGCCGGTCAAATCATCAATGAGTGTGTCCAGTTCATGCAGGCTGCGCTTGGTGATATAATTCACTCCGCCAAGGATGATCACCATATCAACGTCATCAATACCACAGCTGACCTCGTCCAAAACGGATGCCAGTGGGGCTCCCGGAAGAACCACATCGCTGTGCACCCTTTCTTCCGTCAATAGGTTATTAAGTCTATCTCTACATCCCCTACCATGACTGTCACTAAAAAGCTTTATTTTAATTCCCTTTTTGAGTCTTTGTTCACTTTGATGAGGCACACTGGTTTTTCCTACATTGGTTTGTTGCGTTACATTGAAAGGGCTATCGGAGTTGCTTAAGACTACGTTTAAATTTAAGTTTGATTGAGTCAGATCATTTGGCCTAGTTTCCGCTAACTTAATACTACTTACTTCTACTGATTGTGTTGATTGACCAGTTACCACTGAATCTATAGTTACACCAGAGCCTAGCCTACACTCTAATTTACTGATGATTTCATTCTTAAGTTGAAGTTGCTTTAAGAGCTGATTTTTTTGTTGTTCGAGTTCAGAGATTGTTGTTTCAAGTTTTTTAAGGTTAGCAGCTAAGGATGTGTCACGTTCTCCATGTTTTAGGGAGTTGGCCTTCGCTTCCCTACACAATTGTACACAGTTCGGACAGATAAAAGTGTCTTTTGCAGTAATTAATTTATATATACTAGCTTTAAGGCCACTGCATTTTTTGATGGAGTGAGTCCAAGTTTGACATATACTACATTCAATAGATGCTTGCTTATTGTCATCTATGATACACTTACACGTGCCACAGGCAGCAGAAATAGGCCTATCTTGTACTACCATTGCAATTTCGTGAAAAAGAAAACTGAAACTAACAATAAATCTACTGAAACTAATCTAAGACTAAATACTTCAAAGTTTACGGATAGGCCAAGGCCTATGTCTTGGTTTGCAGAAGCAAACTGCATATATATGTAAACTTGCAAGCACAAGTTGCAAACTTCATTCTGCAACTTTAGCGTCTGCAATCGCGATTGCCTATAAAAGTCTGCAACCCTGGTTGCCAACTCCGGTGTACACGCGGCTTAACAGACTCGAAGCAGTGGGGATCCAAGAGGGGGGCGCTCCATAATCAGCACCCCCCTCAGCCATAATTAATAAAAATATTTATAGATATTATTTTTTTTATTAGTTGGTAGTACTGGTTTTTGAATCCCGACGACCCAACGTCGAGGTGAGTGTATCCTCATTTATTATGCTTCTTTCGGTTATTATGGCGCAAAGATGCACTTATAGGTTGTCCGCCGCGCCGGAACCACCCGAAGACTCCAGTTACGCAAGGAACAGTGGTTGGAGCGATATTGCGGATTTACCTAGCGCTCGTAGTGGTTGGCGTCTGAGATGACAATACGCATACACAATCACAGGGGATCGCAGCTATTAACGCAACACGAACACAGAGCTTACATTACAATAATGCCTTTGACTATAAAATGCTGATAACAATCAAAATTTTGTCAAATTTAATCCCAAATGGAATGGAATGATTAAGACGGAAATGAATATCCGAATTGGTATATAATTCTTCTAGATACTGTGGTTGCCACTCATTGGAGTTCTGGACTCCAATGCGGTACGTGGGATGTATTTGTTGAGTTTTTAAAGCGAACAAAGTGATAAAAATGGATCTTCCATAAAAAATTCCAAGCAAAAGAAGTGATGCAAAAGTAATGCTTTCGTTACTTTCGTCTTCATTAAAAAGTTTCCACGTAACAAGTTCAAGAGAAGAGGCTATATCTACCAATACACCCCTTCTTTCATATATTGAAGACTTATGAAACACCTCTAAAATCCCCGTGCGCCCCCTACCCTTGGGAAAATCCTCGATCCGCCCTTGACTCAAAGCACATTCTTGTAGATCGGACGTTTGCCAAGCGGCTAGGGATCGGGAGCAGTGAAGCATCCTTATTAAATCATCCAGTGAACAGGATAGTTTATTCATTACCAAGGCATATGACAGTACTTTACCTTTACTGCACGAACACACCATGATAAATAGTTTTCGGCCTAAACGATGCCCATTATAAAAAATAAATTACTATATATTTCTTTCATAAGTTATTTTTACACTCACACTCCAAGGACGAATCAAACACCTGCTATACTGATGCATGGAATGATTATTATACTACGGATGTTAAATATTAATTGAAGTAAATAATTTATAATTTATGAAAAGAATGAAATATATGTGCATTGTTAATTTACTGAAAATCCATTCTGCCTCTGAACTTGTCTCTTTCTGGCATATTTTATTCGGATTATCTCCAGTCCATTGCTTATTTTTTATTTCAATGTCTTTAAACCGAGAAGGTTTTTGGTTTTATTCATTGTTCGTTAATATGGTATGTAGGTACAATAATTATACAACTGTTTACTCAATCACAAATTTTTTTTTTTTTTTTAGTATGTTTATGCTTATAGTATAATTTTCAACAGATAAAATATGAAGTTTCGTTCGACGCCCATAATTATTGTACGAAAATTCAGTATTGAACAGTGACGTATCGTACATTGTACGGTGAGCTAAATTATAGTACAAAACTATAATCATTGTATGTTTGGAAAAATTGGATCACCAGTATCTAAAATTTATTTGGAGTATTTAAAATTTATCATCTGTTACATTTATTCTGCTAGTAACCATTTTGTTGTATGTCGAATTGAACTATTTCATTTATTTGAGTTACAAACTCATCATGTACATGTTCAAGGTTGAATCTACTTTTTGGTGTCTGGCAATGTAGAAGTGCTGTGAATTTTTTCACAAAATAGACTATTATATTTTAATACAGTTAAGATTATTTGTTTGTTTCTGATTTTATACCTCCAAAAAGTTTTATTAAGATTAGGTAATATTTTATAACAAACCCCAGGCATGTAAATTCACAATATTACTTGAGAAGAAATACAGTAAATGTGCAAGGAGGTGATGAATTGAAATTTAATTTTGGAAACAGCATTTTACCATTTGGGCTTTTAGGGGGACTAGTATACGTGTTGCTCGAAATCGAGCAATTTATTTTAATACAGTACAAATGTTACTTTTTGCTCTAAATCAATGACATCCGACCAGTCCAATATTTTAAATCTCCTTAATCACCAAAACTACACGTATTTACAGCTGATTATTAACAGATGTTTAAAATGCTTTATTCAATCCCAATGTTATTTAAATGGGAAATTTTTAGATTTCAATGGTGGATAGCGCCTTTATTTTCAGACCGATTCTCATCAGTTTTTGGCGGAAACAACTACAGACCAAGCCCTATCCAATGACACCAAAAACTTGAAAATCGGTTGAAAATTGTAGGAGGAGTTCTCAAGACAAAAAAACCCCTTAGCGTATTAAATAAGTATAGATTTGCCTCTACAATCCCCTAGTACAATATATCTCATAAACAGTAAATTTTACAAGAGACAAAATGGTTGACAAATTAAATAATCTAAACAATGATATCAAGCTTGTAAAGTTGTGACCTCAGATAACGGATTTTTTTAGATTTTTCTGTAGAAAAACATTGATTTTGCATTAAAACTAATGCAAATTTAGATTATTTTCATTGAAAAATTGCAAGAAATCCGTTATTTTGGTCAGATCTTTACATAATTGGTATTGTTGTCTAGATATTTTAATTTGTCATTTTTTTCATATCTTGGCATATAAATTAAAAGAAAAGGATATTTTATGCCCTCACAAATATTAAGTGATACGGTAGTTAATAAACCTTGAATTACTTATTAAAAAAAACAATAATCAATTTAATTAATTATAAGTACCTAATAATTCATATACTTGCAAATTCAGTTCAAAAATTTAGAATTTCTCTTTTACAATTTTAAAAGTCATTAGTCGATCTTGATACAAAGTTAACATTGGGGAGACCTGTGCCAGGGGCGATATTGATCAATGGTTTCTCTATATACAATTGTAGGTTAGTGTGCAAGAGTGGGATCTCTTACAGCTTACCTCAGCTGAGTAATAAAAGGTAAATAGATCTGATAAAAATAATTATATACTTAGAGAATTATCATTTTGTGACACTTAAAAATTAATAAATTGTGGTACCACTAATAGGACCTGTACCCCTAATATTTTTGGGAACTTGTTGTGCAATTTGCATGTAAGATTTATATAGATATTTGGTGAAAGGATTCAAAAAATAAATTAAATACTGTGTGATTATAGTAGTTTTTGTCAGACTAAATGCAGGTCATATGAACAATAGGATTCTGAAAAAACATACATCTGTACGCTCCTTTCACACATCACGGTTTTACCCGTACGATTAAAAGTCGCACGGCGGACATTCCAATAGAATATTATGAGACCTTTCACACAGGCATGGCGACAGTTTTTAACCAGCTGACAATTACTTGTACGGTGTTTTGGACGATTTTTAAATTGTGCGGTTTTTTCCCGCACGGCTAAAAACGTGATGTGTGAAAGGAGCGGTAATGTTTGTAAGGAACATTTGAATGATTAGTTACAAAATCCAGAATTCCAAGTTTGATGACTTAAAGGCGAAGATACCTCTTTGGATTATCAGTTGTTTTACAGCAATGAAATAATAAACTGAAAATTTTGCAATTATATCCTGTCATTGTGGTGTCAAAAAATGTGAAAACAAAATGCCCAATATACCACTATTTTGAGACAGAGACCTGGAGAGATGCAATGGACTGTCGTGGAGATAACCTTTGGTTATTTAATCTCAATTATCGGGCTCTACCCAATTCCAGGTTTAAGGCAACCGGCAGAAGAGTAATGATGTATCCAGATCCTCTTGTCAGAAAAATAATTTTTTTTAATTTACACTAAACACAAACACATTAACATAGACGCCACAAAATTGTTACCCTTTGGATACTACCGTACACAATATAAATTCTTGTAGCACCATCACTATTTTGAATCTTTCTCATCTCACAACTAGTAATTTCAAGCAATAAGGTTGGGTTTGTCACCAAATGTTGCTTGTTCCAAGCTTGCTGCACGTGTCGCAGTACCTCTGTCATCTCGGCCGGATGGCGGCCGGCCGAGGCAGGGAGGGGCCGGCCCGACTTTACCAGCTCTGCCTGGCCCACCTGTGTCCGGCCCTGGAGAAGATAGGCTCCAGGCTCGACTGGAACCCGTCTGTACCTGGGCCTCTCGATAAGCTTGGTAACAAAAGATGTACATGATTCAACAGAATTGGTAAAAATAAAAGAAATAAATAGAATTAGTTGCACTGAAAAGTTATAGCACAAGGCAATCATATTCTGTATATAAACCGTTTTTCTTAGTACTAGTTGAAATACTCAAATTTAAAAACTACCTCCGAGTAGCATACTCGTTTTTATGATTTTTTTCCTCTTTAAAGTTTTTTTCCTTAAAGAGGTTGTGGGATTTCCTTAAGTTCGTTACAGTCAATCCACATTCCATATTTTCCCCATAAGAACAATGTTAAAAGAGAAACACACTCTTCTTTATTTTTGTAATCAGAAAAGTATGGTTTGTAGCTCCAAATAAACAGTTAATCAAGACAGATATGGTTTACAAGTGGTATTTTTTATAAAAAGTATATATTATATTTTCTTCCCCAGTAAAGTAGGCTAGTATATAGATAAAGTATTGTTTTCATAAAAATTTTCGAATTTGATTGATAATGTATACATTCATTTTGGAGCCCCCTTACCGCTATAAATGTGTACATGGAGAAAGTATTGGTTTCGTAAAAAATTTAGAATTTGAGTTATTGGTAAATTCATTCGTTTTGGTGCCGCCTGATTCCAGGAAAGTGGTTTTCAGAGTGATGTCTGTCTGTGTGTCTGGGTGTAAACACAGCTAGAAAATGCCCCAATGGTCCGATTTCATTAAAATTTAGTATACAGGTCCAAATAATCCACAATAATTCCTAGCGTTCTTTTTAATTTTTTTTTTTAATTTTGATTTTTTAATGGTAGTTTACCCCTAAAAACCATAAAAAAATGTGAAAAATCGTTATTTCTCAAAAACGGCTCTAACGATTTTGATTAAAAATTTGTGGTTTATTAAGATGAAAATGTTGAATAAAATGGCACCACCCACATCTCCGAGAAAATATGCGTTCACAAGTTATAAAGTGTCATTAAAAATCAATTTTTGGATTTTTTAACAGCTGTTAAATAGAAATAAATATTACTTATCTTATTCTTATTCTTATTTATCTTATACTCTAAAACAAGCTCCGTTTGTCCGGGCAAAGTTTTTTTTCGCTCCAAGGATTTTTTATTTTTTGATTGAATATGGGGGTTTTGGCCACCAGAAATCGATTGGAGCTGGTCCCATAGCTGGGAAAAATCCGGTTTTCGCACTAGAGCCCTTCAAAGTTTCCATGTTATCCTTATGGAGATTTTATTAGTGGAACAAAAATCAGCTGATAGTTTAAAACAATTATACAAAAGTGCAACACCCGTCGGCTTGGCGAGTGAGCGAAGCGAACGAGCTCGTCTTTAAAATGGAAGAGGACGAGTGAGCGGAGCGAACGAGCATTGTGTGAGAACAAAAGCATTAATTTTACCGAGCTTAAGCTCGGTCCCCCTGGTACTTATACTCTAAAACAAGCTCCATTTGTCCAGGCAGTTTTTTTTCGCTCCAAGGATTTTTGATTTTTTGATTGAATATGGGGGTTTTGACAACCAGAAATCGATTGGAGCTGGTCCCATAGCTGGGAAAAATCCGGTTTTCGTTCTAGAGCCCGTCAAAGTTTCCATGTTATCCTTATGGAGATTTTATTGATTGAACAAAAATCAGCTGATAACTGTGGATATAAACCAATGTGTTACATCTTTAACCTGTTGCTTAGGAAAATTATACCAAAGTGCAGCACCCGTCGGCTTGGCGAGAGAGCGAAGCGAACGAGCTCGTCTTTAAAATAGAAGAGGGCGAGTGAGCGGAGCGAACAAGCTTTGTATAAGAACGAAAGTAATAATTTTACCAAGCTTAAGCTCGGTCCCCCTGGTACTCATCATTAAATTGAGCTCAAAAAACTAAACAATACAGTACTTTGAATTATTATTGCTCTACGTCAAGTGGTTGAGGAGAAAATTCTATTTTTCGTTTAGCGGTAAACGCAGTACGTTGTTAAACGTCACAGACGCGCAGAGAGTCAAACTCGTGCTGCTCAGCTGGTAGCTATCCCACTGAGCCATTAAGACATTAATGTTTTGAGGCTTTTAACACCTCTTTAAATTCTTGGGAAAAGTATGTGTCAGCTATTAATACACTTTATTATTATTATTATTTAATAGAGAAAAGGAACTGAAATATTTTACTACTTTTAAAACATTTGTACAGGATTTTATGAAGAATCGATTTTGCTGAAGGAACAGTAAATTTAATTGAGATTCAAATATACTTTATTCTAAACCAACCATACAAAAATATAGAAATTATATGAAAAACTGTGTTAACAAGTTTAACTTTGCACTTATGGAAGAACACCTTTAAGTCCGTAATGGCTGCACTCTAAAAATGGTTGTGTTACTTCACTGTTTTTATTAAAAAAATTACATGTTTTAAACTATTTATCAAGTGATTGACACCAGAATAATACTAGGATGGTAACACATTTTTGTATGTTATTTATTTTAAAATCATGTACAGTGCACTTACCAACTTTTTTATATTATTAAAAAAATCACGATTATTATGGTGTTGCAGCAAGCAGAATTACTGAGGACTTACTCACATTTGCAACTAAAGGAGCAACACACTGGAATGATTCCTGGGTGATATTTTTAACGCCAAAAATAACATCTGCTGTCCTTAAGTGGGATCGATTTATTCTTGAATTTGTTGGAAAAAGATGTAAGGTAAAGACTTAAACTTTATACAATAAGTTAGTTGTTCCTGACCACACGTTTCTCCAATTCGAGCTTTCTGAACATAAAACTTGGCCCACTCCTCTTTGAATGTGTAAATCACATAAGAGTTGGATTACTTAAACAAGAAATAAATTTGCCTTCTTCATTTATACAAATAATAAATCAATAACCCTAATCAAAGTCTGAAACATTTATTTAGCTAGTGAGGTTTTGAGAAAGATATAGTGATTGAAGGCATTAGTTATAGTACTCACTTAAAGTTAAGTAAATAACTTAAAATACCCTTAAAAGATACAAGCCCATATCAAAACTGACAGGTCAACATTTTCTTCTGACTCCTGGAGGACCGTCCCCAATAATTTAAAGCCATAAAATATCTCAAAATTTGTTATTTAAAATGTAAATTAAAACAAATCTACATATAGATTCTCAAATTCTTTAAAAAAAATGTGTGAAATTTCATAAGTTTTACTTTGTATGTATAACCATAAACAACTTTTCCAGAGTTTGAAAAGAGTCTTCTTCAAATGGGTTACTGACAAATTTGACAACAGCCTTTTGAGTTTGCTCCCCAAGTCAGTTTGCAGTGTTGATTTCGATGGAGAACTGTACTATAGAGGAAGGTCAACTCTCCCCGAGTTTGGCCACAAGTCTTGGTTGCCTGAAGCAGAGGCAATTTTCAGGTGATTCGTCACATGAGTTTGGTGTTGTTTTAATTTACTGTAACTGGAAAGAATCGTACCCGTTTATGCAAAATATATATAATCATATACACAACAGGTTTATTTTGTAATTTTAATGTTGAATTACTATAAAACTACTTTCAATTGATGTTTTGTAATGAAATATTTGTAACAAGATATTTAGTCTATTAGGTTTCATTGGAATAGAACAACTTTCAGTGTCATAAAACTTTAATTAAAATTAAGTTACCGTAGTGGTTTAAAAATATCATAATTTATATCATCCAATTGTCTACTATATAGTTTTTTATCTATTAAAATTTGTTTGCATTACAATAAACTGTGAATAACAGCAGTGTGTTACACTGCTATAAAATGAAACTAGTCTAGTGCAATTGCGAGATGCACATTTTGAAACGTTTAAATTTTTTGGCTATTCGAAATTTTATCGAATGGTTAAAGTCTGCATTCGAAAAGGCCAGCAAATACATATCGTTTGGGAAATAAAGTCATTTATTTTTCTTCAATATGCTAGTTCCAAATTATTGTTAATATCATAGAATAACTAAAAAAACATTTCAAATTTATGAATAAAATTAAAACCATTCTAGAAAATGGTTGTTTTAACCAGTTTAAAACAAATCTGTTAAGCAAATAACTGAAAAACCTGCCTAGAGTTTTGTCACACAAACAAATTTCTTCAGGGTCGCACCATTTTAACCCTGTTTTGGTTTAAATTTAAATATATTTTTTTATGCCCTGGTGACACATGGAAAATAATGCCACTAGTTGTACGGCACTAAAAAAAAATGCAATTCAGGCCATTGACGGCTGCTACCTGGAAAGAACGATGACAACTTTGTGTTGTAACAGGATAAACAGGATGTTTACTTGTAGTATTCTTAGTCTCTTGAAATGAATGAACTATTTAAAAATGAATTCATTCAAATTTGTCATTGGAAACATTCGAAAATGAGCATTTTGAAAATAGAATTAATTCTAAACCAACTATTTTAAAACGTAAACATATCTCACAATTGTGCATAACTAACTGAAACATTTATGTGATTTGGCTTAACCTCAAAATCATTTGTGCAATTTTGCAAAACATGTTTTCAATTGAAAAATTACACTGAAGTGACAATTCACATACAATTTCCCATAAAATATTTGTTATAAATTATTTTTCATCATACTGCACGCAGAACAGCCATTTTCTGGCCTGTATTTAGTCCACAAAGTTGGCGTTTTCTGTAGCCATTTAAAAGTGCATCGAAAAAACATCTGTTAATTTTTTCCGTGCACTAACCTCAAAAGTTGTGTTTTTCTTAGACAAAAATCATACTAATCCAAAACAAATAAGGCCAATGTAAACAAAAAACGACTTTCAGACTACAATTTTAATGCAAGATTTTGACATGTCTTCAATTTGTAACCCCGCACGTCTTCTTAGGGAATTAATATTACAAACTTTACGATTATTAACTGATTAAACACAAATGAAACAACACCGCTCACTACCAGATTATCGATACATACGGGGGACAGAGGACAAACACCCGATAAACCGAAACTCGGGCCACCGCCATTAACGCAGCGGTGGCGCCGCGGCGCGCAACGCCAGACGCAGGCGCTTAACACGACTTCACGGATCCGACTGGGGCGAGGTGACGATCGTTCGTCAGCACGCTGAAGCAGTGTCAACCAATCAGAGCACTGCTGCTTCACGCTGGTGCCTTGATTAGTGGAGCGCTCTTTGGATCACAACGGACATTAATGAAACTAAAACTGAACATTGTCGACAACTCAACGCACAGCTTGGTGATGACAGACACCACGTCAGCACATTCCATAACCCATACGCTGCCTGAGCCGAGGTCTGTGGGATTATCCAAGAGGCTACTGTCATACTGTCTTGCCAAGATGGGCTAGACTACAAATAAAGCACCATGCCCTAAAATATGATACTTAGTGACGGTAAAATTGTTATGATTAGGGTGGTGCAAACTGTATTATTTATGGGTTTAGGGATTTTTGGGCCGTCACACTCCCCTCACCCTTAGACCTTGCTGTCCCCAGCAAGAGGTCACAGCAAATAAACTGGAACAGACAGTCTGTTGACCAGAGATCTTCAGCCTCAGAAAACTTTCGCTTGAACCCACCGAACCTCAACTCATGGCAGCCTCAGGTCTCTAAATGGTCCAAAAAAAAGAATGAATATTCGCTCATTACTGATTTACTACAAAAGATCAAATTGACAATGAATTTTAATTTGAAAGATACGGCAGCGAATGTCCTCTGTCTCATTATAAATCCCCTCTTAACTTTTTTTTTTTTTTTTTTGACAAAACAACAAAATAACACTCTAAACAAGTCAATCAACCCCAACTTATCGCGTAATACACAATCTACATCGCCTCCATCTACAAACATTCAATAATTACAATAAAATCAAACAATACAATTATTACATAAATCTAAACGTTTATACAACTAAATCAATAAAAAAAAAATCTAAACTTCATAAACAATTCAAGATTTGTACAAAATCAGTTGAAAATCTCTTTAACAACATATGCTCCACGGGGAGGCTCTCTCGCAACAGGCTTTAACACGCGCTTCTTACTGTTTATAAAATAAATGACACACATGCCGGTGAAGCCTAAGTCAAGCTTAGATAGTACACAGTCTACGATATTTGATCTACAATAAGTTTGACAACAAAAACAAGATTGACAACAAACGACGAATCAACGGCATAATCGATAACTTCCACAAGACAAAATCCAACGTCATAAACAACTAATTATGACAACTCACAAAGAGTACCTCAGCCTTTGCAAAATCGAACCAAAAATCTCATCTATAACGTATGCTCCACAGGGGAGGCTCTCTTGCAACAGGCTTCATCAAGTGTTTCTTACAGACAAAATAATAATTAAAATGAATTAAACAAACTTAATAAACTAAAACTTTCAAGCACTTAGGCTACTCAGCTTGTGTGTGTTTTTTTAGCTGGAAAACACGCACAAGCTATCAATTTACAAAATACACTCAAGTAAACGAACAGCCAGTCAATCAGTATGTACTATCAAAATGCTTCTAAACATTACCCGACGGAACTCTGTTAAAATTGATCAACAAAGACTCTTGAAGCAATCCATGCCCGACCTGTAGAGGTTCTGCGCAGAGTCCCCTGACTCATCCCGTACATATCTTACTGTGAGACCTGCTCACACTTCCAGGAAGGGCCGGAACACATACCGGGCACCGTTCCAAAAACATCGTTGTCACTATTGGAGACTCTGTTCGCAACCCATTCTACAGGTGGCCGACCAGGCTGTGGTAGCTTCAGTTGCCTCGTCCTGTAACGGTATACTATATACTTAAGTAACAAACAAAAATAATTAAATTATTTCAAAGTAGTCAATGTCAAACTCAACTAAGCTAGTGTGCTGATTGAATGACTGCGCGTTCTGACCCACAACACATAACATATACAACCAACAAAAAATCACAACTCATGAAAATACTTATTTTACACCAAATCAAAATTACAACAACTAATTAACATCATAACACGTTTTGAAGGCCTGGTAATGTGCTAACGCCTTGTCTTGCTAGAAGGGTCCGGAACACCCTCCAGCAAGGCATGTTCCATCGCGGTATCATGGTTATGTCACTCAAATGAAATGATAAAAAGTTTTATTTTGTGTTGAGCCTAAGTGTTCACAGTCCAGCTTAAGAAGAAAGGGAGGGATAATGGTTTGGGAGTAAAGGATTGCGCGCATACCTTCCTGTGGACACAAGACTCGTCCCTACTTGCCTTAAATACAACCAATTCATACTGCCAAAGCAAACAGAAAATGAGGAAGTTATTGTTATTACCAGCCTTCAACTGAAACCCAAAGGGATAGATCCCACTAAAATACAACTACTAAAACATTTCCCAGTTTATCAAAAACACTTTACAAAACAGTTATCCTTAACATAACATCTATAATCGAAACTTCCAGTTCATTTTACAAATTCCTGACACAGTCCATCAAGGTCGGTGATTTGTCCAAAACATCACTGGATTCTGGTATCTAGACTAGTGGTACCAAATCATGATGAACGCACTCCTAGTTCGTCCACACCGAATTCTCTTTCGCAACTGAGGTCTTAGCGCCCATACAGCGCAACGCGGGAGCTCAGTATCACTCAAATCATAAGTCCCTTCTTTGCTTAACCTCGAAATTAATCAACAGTAATTATCTGAAAAATCAGAAGTCCGAAATTCATTACTGTACAAGTTAGCCAACTATCGAAGCATGCACTTAAGCAATGTCCAAATCTGGATTATTCCACTCTACCGGTATATTGCACAGCCGGGGATCCCCTATAACTCTTGATATATCGATTACACGCGACGACTCCTCAGGGTCAACAGCAGCTTCTGGAGAAGGCTACTTGAGACAATCTCGTCCTGGACGTCCAAACATCTCCGACGGCTCGTCACTCTCCACGCAGATCTGCTCATCATGCATGTCCGGGCAGCACCTCTGCATTGTCTACGACCCAGGCACTGGCACGGAGCAGCACGGCATTCCCTCCTCAGGTGCACCTGGACAGAAAAACCACACACAGGAAACATTCTCCACCAGGAACAACAACCACAAACAACACACTCACCATCTTGTTGTTCCACGAGCAATGTCTGGGGCTTAGAGAAGCTAAGCGCGCAGAGCAGCTCAAACCAGGGGCTCTAGTCATCACATCCGCCCCAACAACCACCATGCCGCTCATGCGGGCAGGGGTACTCAACACCGAGGGACTCCAAAACTCAACCCAATCGCCAGGGGAGACCAAGACTCAAGTCTTAACACCAGGAACAACGAACACTAACAACACTCACCATCTCGTTGTTCCACGAGCAATGTCTGGGGCTTAGAGAAGCTAAGCGCGCAGAGCAGCTCAAACCAGGGGCTCTACTCTAACCATCACATCCGCCCCAACCACCACCATGCCGCTCTTGCGGGCAAGGGTGAATAACACCAGGGGACACAGAAACTCAACCCTATCGCAGGGGAGACCAAAACTCAACCACAACTTGACCGTGTCCCCAACAACTCGACTGGAGCTGCCGACAAGTCGGGCAGGCATCCTGAATTCAGTTAAACATCCAGACAATTGCCTCTATCTCACTTTCTGGCAATGTCAATTCACACCCATCTCAACTGCTGCCAAACATTTTTTTTTTCATGAAATTTTGGGCAGGCAGGAGGCAAAAAAAAAACACCTTTTACTCTCTTCCCCTCTTACTACACACAAAAATCAAACAAGTGGTCGAAGTTGGCAATCTCCAAGCCATTCGAGCCAGCCAGTTTTTAGCCCCATATAAAAAAAAACAACACTCAACACTAAACACAATCTCCAAATTTTTTTTATCAAACTCCCTCCCAATAGTACTTTCTAACTAGGTATTTCATTCAGTACAATATTGACTTCATTCAGGGGTGGCAACTCAACTGGTTAGCTTACTGTAAAAGATGTTTATGTATGAAATAAAAATTATGGAAACCGAAACAACCAACTTCCCATATACCAATCCTATCCCAACTTAAAACATCCTACCACTTGCTGCTAGGCAGAGGGCCTGATCATTGCAGGGCGCGCTCTCCTACTATGAGCACTAGCTTCACGTTTGTCAGGTCCCCAAGACCATCTGACATATAACCTACCAGAAACACTCTTACCCTCTCGACTCTAGTTCACCGTGCTGTCAGCTGCAGAAAGCAGGCACGACACTCGGAATTTTTTTTTCAACTATAAACACAAAGTAACCCTCCACTTTTGGTTTCCAGCTCAACGAAATAACAACTTATTGAAAAATAATAATGATAGTTGTTTGTAGCAAAAAAACTTTCTCCTATACTTGTGCTTAGTTATTTTTATTTAATGTGTAAAATTATCGAAGTCCTACTAACAACGCGTAACCAGTCAAGCCACACTCCCCTTCCTTTTTCAGAATCGTCTGCGGTCTACTATTAACTCCAATGAAATAAAAATAAAAATGAACACATGATTGATACTTGAATTTATACTTAGGCCTTGTTCTTGAGCATCCCAGTGACGTCCATCGTGGATTCCCATCGGCATTCGATCAGCGTGGGCAATCCTCAGGAACTTCTGTCCGAGGGCGACTACAAGTGCAACCTAATTCTATCCTATTACTGTCAAACAGAAAAAAATGTTATTGACTGTCCAGTGCAATTTTTACTATCTCCTAGGCTATCACCGTAACCCAAAAAAAAGGAAACAAACGAAAAACATTTTTTTTCATAAATTTAAGATTTAACTACTGACCCAGAAATCACTCATTAACCTCCATTAATAAAAGTAACTTAGTTAGATCGTAAATAAAAAGCCCGTTCTATTTTCGGTTTAAATTCCCTCAATTTAACTCCATTTTTGTGCACAAAAACTCAACTCCTCTACGATTTCCAAAAACGACAACAAGCCTACGCGGTTGGTCACCTCTGGGAGGTTCACCTCTCGAACGCTGTACCGTCGGTGAGGGCAACGCGTATATCAATTTCTCCAACTCATCCTGAGTTCCACGGGAGATCCAATAACAAAATTACAATGATATGCCCTCAAAAATACACGGTCAACGAGCTATTAAATTCTATTCCCGTCCTCTGCTCCCCCCCAAAAAAAAGAAAATAAAATAAATTTTATCCGTTTCAATATTACCCCAGTCGGTCACTGCCCAAAAATTAAATCTCTATTTAATTTTAAAATACTAAGCAGTTCTAATTTCATGTCAACTCAGAGGGGTTGGCTATGTTCACAAGTCCCAAGCACCTCCTAGTATGTAATAATAAACATTCCCAATAGTAATTTAAGTCAACAATGCTCCAACATCAATAATTAATTGAATATCCCTCTTCACGAAAAAGATGTGCTATGCTCCCCATATAGCCACTACTAATTTTCCTGAATAAAATTTCAAACACCTGCCGTCCATATGAAAATCATTCTCAATTATTCACCTGTTAGTAATGAAGTGAAAATATTCGATTCTTAAAAATTTTGCAAGTCAACTCATGAACTTCAGAAATTCGGCTAAGTCCTGAGCTGAAAATCCGCAATAAATTTTTAAATCAATAACACATCAGCATTCCCTTACAAGTAAGTCAGCCCGCGAGACTTTGTCCCAAGTCCGGATCGATATTATTCCGATGGCCCAAGACCCCCCTTTCTCCACTTACTGTTCTCTTCAGAATATAAATACACTTGAGTCCGGCTAATCCGAACTAATTGGGACCGAACGTTGTTCGGATCAGCTAATTGTTCGGATTATCCGAAATAATTCAATAAGGGAGAATGAAGCAATTTAAACGGGTTTAAAAATGTTGTAATATTAGCGAATAATACACAAAAACCAATTTTAACAGTGCTTTTACCCTTATGTAAGCAAAACCAACAATTGCACAGCCCATAGCAGACAGCACAATGGCCCAATGCACGTAATTTTAGGATGTGATCACAGAGCGGGCAAGCAGCGTATGCTGCCTGTATGCATGGCGGGAAGATACTGTTCGCTCGCGCCCAGCGTTGCCAATCACATTTAACAACTTACCCTAGATCCTTGACAAAATTACCCTCAAATACCCTCTAAAACACCAAAATATCGGAAAATCAATAATTTTACTAACAATCTAAGTTGTTAGTATACAAGAATGAATAATAAAAGTGTATCAGCTGTTCAATTGGTATTAGTTTTTCAAATGAAATTAATCACTCTTGTATTGAATCTACTTTGGATTTCAAAGTATTCCCGAAAACTCACACATTTTAGTCAAACTTGACAATTTTAGTAAAATTATCCTTCAATCCTAAAAACTCATTACCCTCGAAAATACCCTCGAAGGTCCAAAATACCTTCAAAAAGGGTGATTACCCTCAGATAGGCAACGCTGCTCGCGCCTAGCGCCACGGACTGTACTCACTGCCAGCAGAGACTGTACTGCCACGCCTGCAGATGTGATGTTTATAAGAAAATGGCAGAACTACGCGGCAAAAAACAGACTGACTAAACTTCAACAAAAGACGATGTTGGACTTTATGGTCAATAACAAATAAATTAATGTTACTTTTTATGTGTTACAGTATTAATCTACTACGTGTGCAATACTTTTTACAGGGTATACTGTATTTTTTTATTGTTTACATTCTTTTGTTTACATTGCGTAAATTTAGTCCAAACACAATAAACTAAATATTTGTACAGTATATTCCTCAATGGAATACAGTACTTCGTTTTAATTTCTTTACCACAATTCTTATCTTTTCCATCAAAAATTCTATTTTTATTACGTAAATTATATTTTTACATTAATGAAAATGTTTTGCAAAATGCGTCCGGAGCTTGTTCGGATTAGGCGGACGTTCGGATTACCCGTGTTCGGACTAGCGGGACTCAAGTGTATATAAAAAAAATAATAAAATTCATATCTTAATTTCTAGTGTGAACCAAGTGTGTTGGTGTCCTTTGACCTGACAAAGAAAATTGGCCAGAAGCTTTTCTCACAAAATAATCACTTTAACTAAAAAGAAAAATTCAAAGAAAAATTGAAAACCAAATTTTTAGTCAGTCATCTATCTATTTACCTTTTTAAAAATAACTTTTTAAATGTATTGGCCTATTTTCAATGACGCCCAGACATCTTCCAACACACCCATCGATTCACAATAATCTAGGGTTAGCCCAATGTTAATACAACATACAAGTAAATTTAGGTTAGTGTAGTTAGGCCCAATAATAATAATTATAATTATTAAATAAAATCCTTAATTTTCTTATAATATTTATTAAAATGTAATTTAAATAAAATAATTAATAAAGACACTCCTTATTAGTGATAAATTAAATACCGAACGAGGTCAATCACCTCCGCTAATCAATTCGCAAGTCCGACTACCAATTCCGTCTGCCCAAGAACAATTCTCTTCAATGAGTTAGTTCCAAGTCGATCAAGGATTCGAATCAAAGAACTGAATCCCCCGACAAGCACCGCGAATTACCCTGCTCAGGGAATTTCTCCCCGCGATTTCCCCGCCTCCACTTCGAATTTTCACAAGTTTCTAAGTTTCACGAACAGCAATAAATTTTCAAACTAGCATCAATCTAAT
The DNA here is from genome assembly GCA_030545055.2 of Neoaliturus tenellus. NCBI lineage: Eukaryota > Metazoa > Arthropoda > Insecta > Hemiptera > Cicadellidae > Neoaliturus > Neoaliturus tenellus. The sequence continues at coordinate 42,966,558 of CM061536.1, forward strand.
TTACAATGATGTGCGAGTCGAAATACTACTTCAACAATCGGTGATAATCCCCAAAATTTATTATTTCTACCCGTCTGGCCCGTCCCTCTTTCTTCTCACTCACCGGGCGTCAGTCCGCCATCTTGTCTGTCAATGTGACCTACAATTAATCACAAGTGAGCAAGAAGCGATGGCGAACTGCCGATGGTGGGGGAACCGACGCTCAACCTCGTGGCGTCCAAAATGGCGAACAGCTTATGCTCTAATTATTTTAATTACTTCAAAATTCTGTAGAAAATCGAAAATTAATTATATCAAAATTCCCTAGCCGTTTAGCGGTGAACCCCTTGCAAATCCCTAAAATTTTGAACATTGACCTAATTGACACAAAGTGCAACTACTGTAGTCCACTTACCAAAATTCATCTTTCGTCGTCTTGGTGGGTCCGCGTTTTCAATCTTCGGGGTGGTTATTGCGCACTCCACCCCACACCCGCGACACCACTTGTAACCCCGCACGTCTTCTTAGGGAATTAAATAAAAAGAATCATTTAACACACTAACACAATTTATTTGTCAGGTTGGCCTAAAATGTAATATTACAAACTTTACGATTATTAACTGATTAAACACAAATAAAACAACACCGCTCACTACCAGATTATCGATACATACGGGGGACAGAGGACAAACACCCGATAAACCGAAACTCGGGCCACCGCCATTAACGCAGCGGTGGCGCCGCGGCGCGCAACGCCAGACGCAGGCGCTTAACACGACTTCACGGATCCGACTGGGGCGAGGTGACGATCGTTCGTCAGCACGCTGAAGCAGTGTCAACCAATCAGAGCACTGCTGCTTCACGCTGGTGCCTTGATTAGTGGAGCGCTCTTTGGATCACAACGGACATTAATGAAACTAAAACTGAACATTGTCGACAACTCAACGCACAGCTTGGTGATGACAGACACCACGTCAGCACATTCCATAACCCATACGCTGCCTGAGCCGAGGTCTGTGGGATTATCCAAGAGGCTACTGTCATACTGTCTTGCCAAGATGGGCTAGACTACAAATAAAGCACCATGCCCTAAAATATGATACTTAGTGACGGTAAAATTGTTATGATTAGGGTGGTGCAAACTGTATTATTTATGGGTCTAGGGATTTTTGGGCCGTCACAAATTGAATGTATATATCAGCTGTTTAAAAGGAATATTTAAACTAAAATGGAAGAGTAAACGTAAACAGATAATGAAATTTTAATTAATTTACTTTTAAATGAGTTATCCATTTTATATTTTTGCAGTATGATGAAAAAGTTGTTCATCACTTGGACGGAAAGTGTTTTTTCAGTTCTTAGTCGCTATTTCCCAGCTCGGCTTCGCCTAGCTCATAAAACGCGATTGCGCACAGACAAAAGCCACTTTCTTGTCCTAGTGATGAAAACTACTATTTTTAATTTCCAAGGTCCCTGCTGTTGAGTTACAAGAAGCCCCACCCCCTGTACGACAAGGGTCTAGTGGAGCTTCACCTCGGGACGTCGTCCGTGTCGGCCGATCAGCTGACGGAAGTGCTGCTGAAGGCCCCGAATATTCGTCTGCTGCGCCACTATCAGCTGGTGTCAGCGCTGTACAAACTGCATTGCCAAGAGTGGAAAAATGGCAGTGCAGTCCCCACATACAAACTCAACAACTTGGACGCCGATTTCTCACATGTGGTTCGTTTATATTTTCAAACCCACAATGTAATTGCAATTATTTTTATTGTTTGTTTATTTTATGATGACACTAGCTGTGTACCCGTTCTTCGCACGGGGTGTGTGTACAGTTTATTAAACGAATGATATTAGTGATTTCACAAATTCAATATATAACCTTCAGTTGGTTCATACTAACGTATCTAAATATCAAGTTTTATGCTTAATAGCTACCAGGTACATTTGTCAAAATCTTGTTAAATCCATTTCTCATTTAGTCTAGAAGTTATTTCTAATGATTTTGTTGCAGTTTGATAAAACATTTATATTTGTATGGTGATTTACTTTATAGTTCTATGAGTATAAACTCATAGACGATCTAAGAAAACTCAGACTTGTAAAAAAATATTATAGATTCTTATGAAATCTAATATTGAATCCTTGATTGGGTGTGACGATAGCTATATGCCAAATCCAATGTATTCCACCCCTGCATCTTGTTCTACCCATGAAAGATATGTACAGACATGTACAATATTAAATCTAAATTCAAAATTAGTTAAAAGTTTAATTCCCAAACCAAGTAAAACAACGCAACATCTGTCAGTAACGTATAGGCACCGCACCGCAGTGTAGATATTAGGTGTACTTAATTCAATTTTTTTTGTCTTTAGTAGACTTAACCTTTTTACCTAAAACCTCATGTGTTGCCAATGTATACAAAACCGAATAAATTGTGACATCCCATGTTAAAAAGTTATGTCGAAAAACGGAGAAAAATTAAGCATTGATGGTGGGATTACTTTTCCTTATTGCCACGGGAAGCGCTCTTTTTACCTTCTAAATGTCAAAATAAGTATATTTGTTTGTTTACACAAAATAAAAAACAATAACAAACTTCTGCAAATATGTTCTTAAACCATCTGATTCCATTCAACCAATCAGCATGATCCTTGAATGAAAATTACTGTGGTACTATGAGTGTTTTTTGAGCGACTTTCTCACTTCTTCATAAGAACCCTTCTCATTAAGTTCTTACACATTAATACTGCCCCATCTATACCCGAACTACTTGAAAGATTGAGCAATTTATAAACCTCATTGGTATTAACTACATATTGTGTTTGATGAAATAAAACTCTTTTTGTCAGAACGTGCAATGAAAGCTAAATTGGGAACTAAAATTAGTTTGTAATGATAATAAGAAACATTTTGAGATTTAAGGGTCAAAACTCGTTTTGTAATAATTTCCATAAATTATTTTAATATTCATATTTAGAACCAAGAATTAGTTGACTTTATTCACTGTATTTAGGCCAGTGAAAAGTTAAAGGGTTAGATATGAAAGAGTCTGTATTTAAAATTTTAAGTGTTGCCATCTGTGGTGAAAATGACAAACTGTCTAATCCAGCTGATTAAACAGCATAGATAAAAAGGTAGAATTAAATATTCCCATAAGATTAACATTGAATATTTCTTTTACTATAAGGCAGAGCCTTTTTGACGAACGATGCTTTAGAGCAGCTAAATAGTTCTAATTGCAACATTTAACAATAATAAAAATTTTCATATCATTTACTAAAGCCCTTGTCGTGTGAAAAGAGATTAAAGATTGGTATTTTAGCACAACTTGGCTACTTTGACATACTATGGGGCAAAGCCCTAAGGTCGCTAAGTCAATTAAAGTTGTAATGAACCTTCACACCACTCTAGTCTATGACATGAAAAAAATTTAGACCCTTAGGTAAAGTCGTTATCCAGTGAAAAGAGGACAAAATAGGACCCATGAGCGTTACAGACAGAGTGACAGAGAGAGAGACAGACAGACAGAGGGAAAGAAATTTAGATGACATCGATTTTGGATTCTGTGATGCATAAAAAGTAAAAATAACCAAAAATTTCAAAATTCTAAGCAACGTACAGACAAAACTCTAATTTTATTAATATAGATGTAAGTAAAGGTGGAAAGGATAAAAGGGTGCCTGTCTGTAAAACTTTAAGATAATTTTGTAGTCGTTTTTAGTTTGAAAATAAAGGAAAATCTTATATAGAATTTTTTGTTACAAAAACAATGAGAGCTGGAGATAATTTCCAAGACGCACTATAAACCTATCGGCCATCAGCTTGGCCCCAGATTCATCACAAATTCCAAAAGCTCCTTTCTGAAATTGTTTTGAATAAGCCTAAATTTAGCAAAAAAAAACACTTATAGAAAAAATAGATATTCAATTATACTTTGGATATGTATAGGTATCGTCAAAGATCCCCGCCCCTGACATGTCACAGCTATTTAGTTATTAGCCACAGTAAATATGTCCTCTCAAATTTTCTCTAATAAGAAAATATATAAACAGCAACGATAAAGAAGTAAGATGTTTTTGGAAAGTATTAATGGTTTAAATACATGAATTATGGTAATCCAATTGATGTCGAGCAACTAGTTTCAACTCATTTATATAGAGTCATCCTCAGGCTTCTATACAAAGATGTAGGCTATGTTTCTCTTCATACGAAGAACGTCAACGTTGGTAAAAGTTTAATAAATAAATACATACGCTACAGATACATTACAAATAAATACATAACGACACGGACACGTAGGAAGGTTTTTTAGAAAGGTAGGATTTTACTGTTGTTGTTGTTATTGGTGGATAAGGAGACCCCGGCCGAACCGTTGAGCACGTCTGCCTCAAAATGGGCATTTTGCGCAGGCTCCCGGAAGGATAGGATATTGAAGGAAGAGAAAGGGTGAGGCACGGGACAGACTGTCCACTCATGTTCCAGCTAGGAGTTTCTATGCCCGTCACACTCCTCTCCCCCTGCTGTCTTGAACATATGTTCCATCTAGGGGTTTCCATGCCTATAGCATTTCTACTCACCCCCTGCCGTCTACATAATTCCAGCTAGGGATTAACCATGCAGTTCGCATTAACCCCCCGCTGTTTTGAACATGAAAGGGGTTTGAAGGAAGGGAAATTGTCATAGTGGACAGCCAAAAGACTTACCAAAGTGTTATGACAACTTCGTTTGCTGTACCCAATGTCAACTTCACAACTAGTACAAACCAGTTTTAAAGTTGTCCTGGGATAGGATTTTACTGGTTTCAGAGCTCTCTGGTGGTGAAATCAGTAAAAAGTGAGGGGCAGAGATGTTTGACGAGACTTATGCCATACTGTGTCCAGGTCCGATGTCGAATGTCCCCACAAGCCGTTCTCCCCGGAGACGCGATGAGACTCGCCACCCAGCTGTGTCCCGAGGTGTTGTATGTCCGCGTGCGCATCGACTGCTCAACGCCTCACGACGTCCTTGTCCCTCTGGCCTCAGTGAAGCGCCTGCTTGAGCTCAGCATCGTCTGCGTCACTAGTGGAGAGAGGTCTAACCTGGACTTTGGCGACATCTGTCCCATCCTGGAGGCCCACGGGGAGAGCTCACTCACCGCTTTGGAGTTAAAGGTAGCATAGAATATTTATTTGACATAAAATACAAATTCACAAATATAAATTTGATGTTAAAACAACAATTTTCCAACCTTTGACTTAAGTTGATGATAATATATAAACCTGAAAATGCAGTAGGATGGTTATAGAATGTGCAGTTTGTACATATCAAATCAAATAAAAAAATCTTTATTCATTCTGTACATATACATGAATTGTGTCAATTCTATGAACAGTGTTACAATACTATAAAGGCGGAAAACAACAACTGTTAAACTATGCTCTTTGCAAGAAAGAATTCAAAACAACAGAATAAGAATAAGAATAATTTATTTCTCCATAAAAGTAACACACATTACATTAAGTACACATAAAAACACCAAAAGTACAAATATTACAATGAATAATAGATGCCAGGCCTGACCTTTGGTATAAGGAGAAACATGACTTTCCTCCAAGGCATAGCCTGTTTGGAGGCTTTATTATAATTTGAGAATTAATTGTTTTTGATGGCAGATTTATGAAAAACAGTTACAAACATGATAAAAACATCACACATATTACCTAAAGTTATAAACATGCAAAACGAATATAAAATTAAATTTACAAAACAATCTTCCAAAATATTAAATACAAATAGAAAAATCATTAAGCACAACTTTCAGTACAAAAACAAACAAAATTAAAAAGTATTTTACTTGAAATTCCTCCTACAATAAAAGCATTCCAACACACAAAACATAAAAAGATACATTGTTTGACAAAAGAAATAAAGAAAAAAATACATAAGTCTGCAATAACAAAACACGCAACAGAAGTTGTATGTATTAAACGGAAATTTGGAAAAGCAACTCCTCTATGTTCTGAATATTAAAAAGCCATTGCCTCAATTTTTCCAGAAAAATGTTTGTTCTATTTATATTTTTTAGTGAGGCCGGTAACATATTAAAAATTCTTGGTGCTAAAAAATTATATGATTTAGTAAAAAAAGTATTACATGATTTTGGCACAAAAACTTTTTTATTCCTATGCAGTCTACTTATATAATCATTATTTTCCTTGTTATTCCTACTTCTAACAAAATATACTTTCAAGACTTTATAAACATAAATGTATCTCAGTGGAAGTATTCTTAAATGACAAAAAAGTGGAAATGAGCTATCAAACCTATTGCTTTTAGTTATTAATCTCATGAAATGTTTTTGAACAGTGTATATAGTTTTAAGGTTTGATACATATGTACCCCCCCAACACACTATTCCATATTCCAACCTACTGTGTACTAATGAGAGATACAAAGATCTCAAAAGTTTTTCTCCACACATATTTCGAATAAAATAAAACAACCGGATTGTGTTGTTGATTTTTCGTTTTAGATTTAAAATGTGTTCTTTCCAGTTAATATTTTGATCAAGAACAACTCCTAAGTATTTAATGTAAGGAACACTCTTGACTTCAAAACAATCCGTACCATTTGTTAAACATGGTATGCACTTTAGAATAATTTTATTTTCCAAGGTTTGAATTCCGCGAAGAGTAAAATTAATAAATATAGTTTTTTCTGCATTTAAAACCATATTATTCTTACAGAACCACCACTGAATGGAGAGCAGATCATTGTTCATTTGGATTGAGACTTCCTCCCATGAATCCCCAGTGTAGGATAAAGCAGTGTCGTCGGCAAAAGAGGTTATTTTTCCATTTAGGGATGCGTTACATAGGTCATTTATATATACTAAAAATAACGTTGCTCCTAAAACCGATCCTTGTGGAACACCGTACTTAATTTTACCCATTTCACTTAAAACACCATTCACTTTAACACACTGCAATCTATCATCCAAATAACTTCTAAACCAATTGTTTGCAACACCCCTTATTTACAGCAAGTAAATAATTCAAAAACATCAAGTAAAATTAAAATAATTAAAATCTTTCCTTTAAAAAATAAAAATAAAAACAACAGCAAAATATTTAAGTGACATATAGTATGTTTATTTAGTGACGGGTTTTGTACAAATAATTCAAGAGAAATATTCTTCAATTAAATAACAGCTCTTTTGTAATAAATACGTTTTTAAAATATTAAAAAAAAAATGTAATGTCAATTTTAGTTTTTATGTTTGGGGGCAAATGTAAAACTAAACACACATGAATAAGTTCTGATGAATGGATTGACAGGCAAATGTTATGTCGAATTCCCTCTCATTCATTATCGTTCACACTATAGTTGGGGGCAATAGAACAGGCGGGTGAAGATCAAGCTAATTAAATGTAGTTAAATGAGCTGGCTTATTAAAAGACTTGACCTTGACATGCCTGTTCTATTGCTCCCGACTATAACGCGATACCTGTGATATGGGGGTCCGCACAGCTGACTAACTACGACTTTCCTTGGGCCTTGAAAATTTTAACTAAACAAATAAGTAATTTTGTATTTCTTCTGTTTTAAGTTTATTCCTTACCATCATTAAATTTCCAAACGACGTCTTATGAAAAAAATTTTACACATTTTGTGTTGGGCATGTTTTTTGTGTCAAACTTTTGGGGAAGTTTCAATCCCCTGACCCTGTTAGCTAAGGCCTTGAACTCACCCTACAATTTCTCACTTTAATCACTGGTATGTAGAACTATTTCCTCCAACAACTCACATAAAAAGAAACACATATGTAACCTATTTCAATTTTACTTTTTTTAGGAGCTAATTCACATCTAATATAAACTGTCCGCCATCTTGAGGGGGGGGGGGGGCACATATATTGCACATTATTTATCATACTGTTAAATCTTTTCTTACATTTTTGATCACACCTATTTTTGTGGGCAATGGAATACCTAGACAGTCAATTACAACTCCTAATAAAGTGTCTGTTTAGTTTAAATCTACGTCTGCAGGTGATTGAAGAAGTGGAGAGTCACCAGATAGTGTCGCTCTGCCCCCGCCTCGAGGTCCTCGTCCTCAGTGGCTGTGGGTTTGTCTGTCCTCCAACCTGTGGCAGCTTCATGTGCTCCAACAATCCGAGGTAGGAAGTTGACACAAGAGAAACAACGAATCTGGATCATCGGAGGCTCTGGAAGCAGAAAATACTTTCGGGACCCTATAGTGAACTTTTTTAACTTTTAAAATAATACACTTGGGAAACATTATTTTGTTATTTAAATTCATTTTTCATCCGACTTAAATCTAAAAACTTAAATTTAAGGTCAACAATGTTGGTATTTGTCTAGAAGATACAATGACTGTGGGAAACTTAGATATTAATGTAGAATTAGTTTCAATTGTCTCTTATTTCTAAAAGAGTTTAATCTCATGATGTGTTGATAATCTCTGATTACTGTACTTCATACGGCGATATTCCACAGTTCTCATATACATTTTCTTATACATCTTTTAAAAAAGTGGTGGAGGCTTATGTGTTCTACTAATACTTAATATAATATTGAGGTGCCCAATGTACCAGTACAGCAATACCTTTTTAAGCCTTTGTGTGGTTTATCTATTCCAATCAATGGTGGAAGTATTACCAATATATACAGAACCGAATAAGTAGGGACATCACTATGGGGAAGTGAGAACGCTGCCCTTGAAACACAGATAGCAACTCCAAGATGTAAATTTTATCTAAGGATTATGATGATGATTGGTTGAATGGAAAAAGATGACAAGAATAATTATTTTGCAGTAACTTGTTATATTGTTTTGATTTTTTGTAAAATAAATATGCTCATTTTGAAATTTATTAGGTAGATAGAGCGCTGCCCATGACATTAAGGAGAAGTAATCTTAGCATCAGCGCTTTATTTTCATCTGGTTTTTGACGGCAAAACTCAAATTTTTATGTGGGATGTCTTACTTATTCGGTTTTGTATACATTGGTACAACTGTAGATGATTTTTTTATATTCTGTAAGTAAATTTAAAACACTATTATTTTATGTATGGTTAATATTTGTTATTGAGGTTTCTGAAAAGACTCAAACTGCTCTTCTACGCAGACGGCGATGACTTCAGTTGGACGCACAATGTCCCACAGTGCTTCTGGAAAGCTACTCTAACCTCAGGTATATAATTATGACATATACATACAGTAATATATATAAAACAATAAATACAGCTAATACGGCTAAAATATACATAGGACTGAGAGTAAAAAAAAAAAAAAAAAAAACAAAACAAAAAAAAACAAGTGCTACATTATTTCTTTGATGAACTTCTGATTCAGGCTTGTGACATAATTCACTCGATGTCCTTAAGAGTAACATACATGAACTAGCTGTTTTTTGTGCTGTTAGGTTAGTGACATAGTGTTTACAGCAAGTCGGCTTGGATTTATCAGAGCTCATGCTATTAAGTCGATTTTATTACCGTACTATATGAACAAATATTCCTTGGCTATGTATGTTGGGAGCATGTCACTCCTAAGTTTAAATAGATAGCTTTATCAACTGAAAAATTCCACTGATGTTACTTTACTTCAAAAAGTAACATGAGGAATTGGGAAGCATTAGACAATTTGTGACACAATCTATCATTAACAGGTCCAACGAAGAAGTCACGGTTGACTGGGATATTCCTGGAGTCTCCTCGGATGACTGAGACGACAGCTCGAGAACTGTGGACCTCTGGGCAAAACGTTCTGTACCCAGATCTGCAGGTGGTCAGTCTCCTCAGGTAGATACAAAACCCCTCCATCTGGTACAGTATTCCAATACTGGTCTTATCTACTTTTTTATGTCACATAATAAAATTAGCATTCCGCCCAGAATTTTCTGGAATAGATGAAATAAAGACTTTCTTCCAAACTCAGTACAAAAGATTCTCTAATAGCCACCCTAAATTCAATTGCATGTCAGATTTAAAAAAATAAATATTGTATTGTTTTCAATTGGAGTATAGGATTATTCTTATTATTCCTATTTTGGATTATTCCTGCAGGTATGTGGAAAGATGGTGCGTTTGGAAATAGAAGAGATCTAAAATTTTGGACACAAAAATAACACAGACACAAACTCTCACCAAACACCGAGTCATTGTGACCAACAGTAACCCAGAGACAAAAAAAATTTTTGTATATATTTTTATATACTATGAAGTGTAATATATATATATATATATATATATATATATATATATATATATGGTATACTGTATATATATATACAGGGTGTCCAGCTTCGACTGTCTGAAACTTGTCCATGTTGTTCAGCAAGCCAAAAGAAACAAAAAAGTTCATATAAACATATGTCCTAAAATGCTTCGATAACCCGCTAGCCGCCATTTTGTTTTTTACACTTAATAATTTTTATTTTCGTAACGGATAAATGGATTGGGTTAATATTTGGCATGGACTTTAACTGGAACAATGTTCATTAAAAGAAAAAATATGATTTTTTTCCAATGTGTATTTTCAAAACGGCGGCCAATTTTTACTTTCAAACTCAAATATCTAAAAAAAACGCACAAAAAAGTTGAAAAATTAACTTATTTAACCAATGAGACCAAGTTTGTAAAGCAGTGGCGTAACTGATTTTTTCGGCCCCCCCTGCAAACTTATTTTTGGGCCCCCCTCCGAAAGTTCCAATCACCGGTTATCACTGTTTCCCGCCAGTAAACCAGTGTCACCAATGGTTACAGGTGGTGGTAAAGCTCTTTTTATATTTTACAAAAAAAAAAAAAAAAAAAAATATATATATATATATATATATATATATATATAACTATTAAGACAAAGTTAAAAGTATTATTGTGCAGTAATTGCATTAACTATGTACACTACCGTGAGTAGATTTCTCATAGCATAGGCGTGTTTGAAACATATTGACGGTGATGTGATCTCGTTCGGCGTACATGAAAGTACAAGAGTCATATGATAGGCAAGTCAATGCTACCACTCTTCTCAATCAAGGATTAAACATTTTATAATGGAGGTTTTTGTTTATGTTGTGATAAAATGTTTTTTTTCAGCACTGTAAATTTAGCTAAATAATAACAACATCGATTGCAGCGACTCTGGTACCGGCGTACACAAAACTTCCAATTTTTGCCTCAACCAAAATCATTGGATGAGAGGTCTATTCACGGTAGTGTACATAGTCAGTGGTAATTGTAACATTGCAACCGCAAGTAATGTATTATATTTTACAATATGTATAGCCTACTTTTATTCAGATTGCAACTAGGCATACAGTCCATCCTGTTAAAGAAATTCAGCCTAATTGGTCGTTTTATATTATTACCCTCTCTTAGACATTTTATCAAAAATTAAAGTAACAAAACTCAATGTATCTAATTGGTCTTTTATTTATCATCCAGTAAGTGGTTTAACCGATGCTTGTTGGTTAATCCGGGTCCGAAATCTAACCTTTTAAAATCTATTTGCTTTTCTGAGGACCGCGAACCGGCAACATTTGGCTTCAAATGTGAGCACTATAACCACTCTAGTACAAGTAGGCTTCAGTAGGCTGTATGATTATTTAGCTAACATCAAGGATTCTTAACTCTATGAGCACAACGAATAACACGTATTTAAAAAAAAAGAAAGGGAGAAAACAAATGCAACTGTTAAAGTAGGCTATGTAATAACCTCATTGTTATCGGCATTTAAGGTAATTTTCTTGTAAAAAATAAAAATTCTCAAGCTTAAAATAAATTGAATATAAATTTATATAATTTTGTTCATTTCAGTGAAAAATGTTTTTATCACTATTATTCTTCGAAAGTATTTCTTTTGTCTTCATTGGATCTTCTTAGCGAGTAGGCCTACGCAGTTTTAAGAAACAGCTGATGTGATTACTGTACCTCTGAAACGTATGGTTGTCTTATTCTCTATTACTTGGTATACTCAAGCCACTAAGAGTTTCTTGAGACATTGTACTCCAAAGATAGTTTTTCATTAAATTTAATTATTAAAAAGATCCCCAAATTCAATTGCCGCAACACAGAACGACGAATTGCGCGGCGGTCAGGTTGAGCCGACAAGGGCTGGCGGCAGACCAGCTGCAGCCGGCAGAGTTTACTTAGGCCTACTGCGGTGTCCTGCCGACAAACCTAATTGAAAAATATTTTTATATTTTAAAAAGAAATATATTCATGGTATTTTGAAAATACAATTGGACCATAAAAAAACTTAAACTGCTAACATGAGTTAAAATTATTAAACATAACATATTTCACATCTCACGAGCCCCGTCCGCGGGCCCCCTTAGCTGCGGGCCCCCCCGCACCGCGGGGTCTGCGGGCCCCTCTGTTACGCCCCTGTTGTAAAGATCTGACAATAAATAACAGAGTTATTGGGATTTTTCTATTAAAATAACCTAAATTTGCATTAATTATAATGCAAAATCTATGTTTTTTTGCAGAAAAATCGCAATAACTCTTTTATTTATTGTCAGATCTTTACAAAATTGATCTCATTGGTTAAATAAGTTCATTTTTCAACTTTTTTGTCTCTTGTAAATTTTTTCTAAAATTTACCGTTTTTTAGATATTTGAGTTTGAAAGTAAAAAATGGCCGCCGTTTTGAAAATACACATTGGAAAAAATCATATTTTTTCTTTTAATGAACATTGTTCCAGTTAAAGTCCATGCCAAATATTAACCCAATCCATTTATCCGTTACGAAAATAAAAATTATTAAGTGTAAAAAACAAAATGGCGGCTAGCGGGTTATCGAAGCATTTTAGGACATATGTTTATGTGATTTTTTTGTTTCTTTTGGCTTGCTGAACTACATGGAAAAGTTTCAGACAGTCGAAGCTGGACACCCTGTGTATATATATTACACTTCACGCATTCTTTTTCTTTTCTTTTATATATATATATATATACATATATATATATACTTACTAATAAAAGTTACAATAATATTTCAGAGCTATTTTACATTTTTGTTGCGTCACGTATGTGTGACGTCGGTCTATAGTAATATTTTACTAGGGATCGCCCACTGGTCGAAATTCGACCAAAATTAAGTTCATCTTGAGCCAATTAGCTTTAAAATGTTTTATAACTGAAACATATGTTTATTCTATATGCTCTAGCATTTTGTTATTACAACAGCTGTCTATTCAATCAATTATCCTTCTCTCATAAGAATAACACTGAAACTTTGAAAGCCTGTAGGGCGTAGCCCCGTGGGCCGATGGGAATTAAAACGTGATTCTGCTCATCTAGAGCACAATATCTTTTTAACGGTATGCGCGGATTTCTCCTACGATGCACACGAGCTGAGAAAAAAGGAGGAAATGAAACATGCTTGCGTATTAATATATAGATGCTATGTTTGTTTGAGATAGACCGACTGTCTCACTAATTTGACATTATAGTTGGGTGAATGGGAAATGAATGAAAAATAGTTTTTCATCATACTGCTCGCAGTACAGCCGTTTCCTGGCCTGTATCTAGACCTCAAATTTGGCCTTTTCTGTAGCTTTTTAACAAGTGCACCGGAAAAACATCTGTTAGTGTTTTCTGTGCGCTAACCTCAAAAGTTGTTTTTTACCAAGCAAAAAGCATACTAATCCAAAACAAATAAGGCCAATGTCCCAAAAAACGACTTGCAGACAGCTATTGCAAGATTTTGACATTCCTTTAATTCCACGTATATATCAGCTGTTTATAAAAAATATTCAAATTTAGATGGAAATTAACTTACAAACGTAAACAGATAATGATATTTTAATAAATTTACTATTTAAATTAGTTATCCATTTAATATTTTTGCAGTATGATGAAAAACGTTGTTCATCACTCTGACGGAAAGTGTTTTTTTCTGTGCTTATCGCTATTTCTGAGCTCGGCTTTGCCTCGCTCGTAAAATGCGATTATTAGTTATCACAAAAACTAAAATATCTTAATCAAAAAATATTTTTATTGCAAGATAACATTTAAATAAATAATAACTTTGCCCTTTCCACTAAAGACCCCATCAAGATATAACAGCTAAATTATTGGCTTTGATGCTGTCACAAATGGTGCAAATCATCTTTTTGTTCAAAATTCAACTAAAGCAACACTTTAAAAAAATCACTTATGTAGATGACAACTATTGTAAAAAAAAAACACATATTTAACTAGACTACAATCATGTTAATAATCTTCTTTTTTCTTCTTCTTTTTTCTTCTTCAAGATGGCTGACTGTTTCAAGCTACTCTGACCTCCTCATATCTTGTGATTTCGATCTGTGCTTGCCTTGGTTTTTTAAATAGCTGCTGGCGATCCTTGCTTTCGCAAATTTTGTGAGTTTCAATGTATGTGGTCGGATTCAATTACTAACTGTCCAACACATTACAGTAACACATTGTTGTCTAGCCCTATCTCTCACATTTCATCATTATAACCGCCTATATCACCACCGTGTTGTTGTTGTCATTCGTTCCTATTCCACCCGTTTCAAGTCTCATTCCATGTCCAGTTATGTCATAGAGGAAGGAATCTGTTGCCATAGAGGACGGTGTCGCCCGTCAAAATCCACAGCCTCCTGTATCCTTCTTCGGGATTTCAAATCATTACTATAACGAATAATAAATTCCATACTGTCGAAATGTGTGTGTATCTGTGGTGAATCGAGTAGCTGCAGATGCACACATATTGTTCTTGTTCTTCAAATTCTGGGATGTCAGCTCGTTATTGAAAATCCTCTCCTCACAAGAAGATATTTCACACCACTAAGTTTTTTTCCCCCCCCCAGCTCAATATGTTAGATCCCACCGCCTGTAGAGTATGTATGAAAAAGGTGTTGAGTTCCGATGATGGAATACAGTGTGATTCTGATTGTCAAGGGTGGTTCCATATAAAGTGTGTTGGCGTAACCAAAACCGATTACTCCCAATATGCTAATAATGTGAATAAAAAATGGCTTTGCCTTAGAGTTGATTGCCAACCTGCAAACTCAAATCCAACACAGCTACTCATGAATAAAATGGACGAATTACTCAATAAGTTCTCTCAACTTGCTACAAAAGAAGAAGTGAAAGAAATTTCTGATGGTTTGATGGATATCAAATCGGATATACACAATCTAAGTACTAAGATTAATTCTTTAGAGCCACGCATTGAGAAGCTTGAGAGTGAACTTCTTGATATAAAGGGCAATACTGTTAATAGTGATACGCCTGTTGAAAATATCATAGAGGAAATTAATGACAGGAAACGTCGGGCATGTAATGTAATTATTTTTGGCCTTAAGGAAAGCAATTCAAAGTTACCAGCAACTGTGAAAGTACATGACGGTGACCTCATCAAACAATGCTTGGAATGCTGCGATCTCGGCTCATCTCTGAGTGGAGCCCGTTTCTTCAGGATTGGAAAGGTCAATAAGGATAAGCCTCGAGCTATCAAGCTTTGCCTCCCATCAGAGGGCGAGGCCTCCAAACTCTTCCGTTGTTTTGACTCTAAGAAGAGCTCGGTAGTTGGTTTAAATGGTGTGTCTCTTGCCCGAGATCGCACTATAAAGGAAAGACAACATCTTTCTGATCTGCGGAACACTCTCAAGACTCGCATGGAATCTGGTGAACAGGACTTGACCATAAAATATTTGAATGGTATTCCCAAGATTGTTAAAAAAAACGCATAACTTCCAACGGCAAAAATTGTTTAAGTGTGTATTTTCAAAATGTATATGGCCTACGCACCAAACTAATAGACTTCAAAAATGCTCTCGCTTGCAGCATGTACGATGCGCTCTTACTTTGTGAAACAAACCTATCCTCAGATATTCTCAGCTCTGAATTGCAGGCCAATAATACCTACACGATTTATAGGACAGATAGAAGCAATCTTTCGAGTAGCAAGGCATCTGGTGGTGGAGTATTGGTCGCTATAAAAAATAATATTCAGTCATATGAAATCATTCATCAGTCACCCATTGAGAGCCTCTTTGTCTCTTTGCCTACATACAAACTGGTAATGAACTGTGTCTACATTCCTCCAGGACAAGCTATCTCAACATACAGTGCCTATTGCGAGTCGGTAGACGAAGTGATTTCTTCTTCACCTGCATCTTCTTCTTTGCTACTGGCAGGTGACTTTAATATCGCATCATATGATTGCACTATCCCGGAACGCTTTATTACTGATCGACCCAAGAAAGAACTTCTTGAAAACCTCGCCGAACTCCATTCCTTGGAACAAATTAACCACATCAGGAACTCCAGGCAAGTAACGTTGGATTTGGTTTTTAGCAACTCCAAGTCTGTGCCCGTCCACACTGCTGATGAGCATCTGGTTGAAGCCGATCCCCACCATCCTCCTCTGTCTTTCTCATTACCAATACTTCGAAGCTTCCAGCCTGCTAGATTTCACACCTGCCCAAATCTTCGCAAGTGCAACCTTCATGCTGCTTCTGAAATGCTCTCAACAGTGGACCTTTCCTTTGTGAACGATCTGTCTAACGTCCAAGAGAGTTTTGGAAAACTCATTTCATTGCTGGGTGACATTTGCGTCGAGTGCAGCCCCATAAAACGGATCGGAACTTCACCATTCCCCAAGTGGTTTTCTGCAGAGCTTATCAATTTGGTAATACAGAAGAAAATAGCTCACAAGCGCTACAAACAAACATTCCTCCCAACACACTACTTGAGGTTTTGTGAGTTGCGGAACGTATGTAGGAATCTTAGCCGCACATGCTATAGAAACTATCTGAAGCATATTGAAGACTCCATCCCTCACAACCCCAAGAGTTTTTGGAGCTTTGTTCGTGCCTCTGGCGAATCTCCTGTTATGCCATCTATTATGAGTTTCAACGGCCACTCTTCAAATGATCCGCAAGAGAGAGCTGATATGTTTTCAGCATTCTTTTCATCAGTCTTCTCCAAGCCCGTAGTTACGCCTCCACCTGCAAACTTTAACTCCGACTCCTCCTTGTCTATGATCTCCTTTTCTACATTGGAAGTTTTGGAAGCCCTAAGGAACATCGATGTCAAGAAGGGTGCTGGCCCAGACAATGTACCTCCGTCCTTTCTACAACACTGCAGTGATACTCTGGCCCAACCTCTGGCTATGTTATTCAACTTGTCCATCCTACAAGGAATCTTTCCTGACATTCTCAAAATGGGGCATATTGTTCCTATACACAAAGGGGGTAATCCAGCAAACGTCGAAAACTACCGTCCCATTACGATCCTATCAGCAGTGGGGAAGGTGTTCGAAATGCTTGTACTCTCTCGTCTTAAACCCTTTCTAAAACCCCTGGTATCTCCTAGTCAACATGGGTTTACTTCCTCCAGGTCAACTGTTACTAATCTGCTGATATTTGAGGAATGCATACTATCTGCCTTGGGATCAGGTAAACAATTGGATGTTGCCTTTATCGACTTCGCCAAGGCCTTCGATAAAGTTGATCATTCCATTCTCATCAGCAAGCTGGAAGCCTATGGAATCGTTGGCCCGTTGCTTTCTTGGTTCTGTAGCTACCTGCATGGCCGGCGTTTGAGAGTAAAACTGCCTGACGCATTTTCCCAGGAATTTCCACAAACGTCTGGTGTACCTCAAGGGTCCCTGCTTGGCCCACACTTATTCATCATGTTTATCGACGATATAACGTCAGTGCTTCTGGTGGATGCGCTGCTCTTTGCAGATGATGTGAAGATCTACACCGTGATCTCCAGTGATGAGGATTTTACACGATTGCAGAGTAGCCTCAACAATGTTTTGAACTGGTGCATTACAAATAACATGAGGCTAAATTCTTCGAAGTGCTCCGTCATGACCTATGGTCGTCTGCACAATCCACATCACTTCCCTTATACACTGGACAACCAACCCCTTGGAAGAGTATCCACGATTAAGGATCTGGGAGTAACTTTCTCATCTGACTTCTCATTCAATGAGCATGTGGATGACCTATGCAGAAGAGCGTACAGGATGCTGGGCTTCATCACTAGGTCAACTCGTGGCATGACAAGTCCACTGGTGCTAAAGACTGTCTACTCTTCATTTGTCCGTCAGCTACTGGAGTATGCTAGCCCTGTCTGGTCTCCCTACCAACTGGGTCTTATTGATAAGCTAGAAGCTGTGCAGAGGAAATTCTTAAGACTATTGGGGGTCCGACAGGGACTGCACTACAGGGAAGTCCCTATTGCTGAACTGCAGGCTGAGTTTATCCTTCCTGACCTTCAAGTAAGACGCTGCGTCGCAGATCTTCTGTTCCTGGCAAAACTCGTGAATGGTCAGCTGGATTGTCCGATGCTTTTGTCACAGGTGGACTTTCGTGTTCCAAGAAGGACTCGGTCACGTGACTTGTTCAGCAGGCGCCATTACCTACGCAGCTATGACTTCCACGGACCCCTCGCAAGGATGATGAGGCTCGGCAATAGTTTCTGCGACACATTCGACATCTTCAACGACAGTGCTGCAGTCATTAGAAGATGTGTGCTTGCCTCTCCCCAGCAAAGCGTGAATTAGAGCAGTGGCCCAGCAGAATCACCGTTGTATTGTTAAGTCAACTTTTCCCTCCATTGTAAAAATTAAGTCCATCGGTAATACATCTTGCTGTGTTGTTCTCTTTCGGGTCTATCAAAGCGTTTTGCATTGTATATTTATTGCACACTTGTTACGTCTTTAGATTTTTTTATGTATTGTTATTATTTATTTGTTATGCATTTGTCACACTATATAATTTATTACTTGTATTGTAGAGTTTTAGTTTTTATTGTATTCAAATATTTTCCGCATTTTCAATATTGGTATTTTGTTTTGTATTATGTTGGTAGTTTAGCTTGTAGTTAGCTTGTAGTTCAGCCATCCATGCATGCATGTGATATGAAATGGTGTATTTTTGCCGTTGGAATGTAATAAATATAAATAAAATATAAAATATAAATAATAATCCACAATACCAGGACCGGACTGGCTACTGGCCCGCGCCAAATTGTCGACTTGGGCCCCCTCCCTCCAAACATAATTATTTTTTGTTGAAACAATATTAATTTCGGTTGTATATCCTTTTGTACTAAATGAAAAAGTTTTGTAGTGGGGTGGCAGGTGTGAATAATTATTCTCAGGTACTAAAAATAATGGCAGTTTAATTCATCAAAACGTTCAAAACACTTGGAATTTTTTATAAAATCGTCAATAAAAATCATTTTTCTCTATAAGAAAAGCCTTGGAGCGATCACCTGACTTTAAAACTGTCTTTAAAAAAAGTAAGTCCTGTGTTTTATCTATGTAGCCTGGTTGTGCACTGAAAACGAGAAAGGTTCATAGTTGTTTTTGTGGTTCGTTATTATTTTAAAGATTAAAAATGAGAAACCGTTATGGAGGGTGAAAAACTATTCTTGGGTATAAAATAATTGTAGTTTGACTAATCAAAATGTTAAAAAATATTCGGATTATTTTGTAAAACAGTTAGTAAAAATCGTTTTCTCCATTAAGAAAAGCATTTTAGCAATCAGATGTTTTGAAAAACTGTGTTAAAATTGTAATTCTTGTGTTTAAACCATGTAGCTAGTTTGTGCCGTGAACAAGGAAGATTTATAGTTGGGGTTGTCATGGAAGTTATTTTTAAAAGAACAAGCCTACAACCAATACAAAAGGTGAATAACCAGCAATTCAAAAATTTATCATTCAGTGATTCCCTACCCCCATTTTGCCTTACTTTAAAGTCCGATAAAAGTGACAGATGGTTTAAACTATACCCTCAAGCCATTCAATTCGCTTTTGGATTTAATTTTTAATATTTTAAATCCATGTTGTTAAGCTACGATGGTCTAAACTTGATCTAGAGTTGACCAAATGGATTCAAAATTTTTCAAATCCATTAGCGAATTAAAAAGCCCAAAACTATCTTTTATTTACAACCTCTCTCACTTTTATCAAAGTTTAAATAAAGGCAAATAATGGGGTCATGCAAAGCCCTACATGATGATATGAGACGGGCTCTTTCACCCACTCTTAATAAATTTCATCTTCTGTAATTTTTGATACAGTATTTTTACAGATACAGTGAGATAACGCTAGATGATGTACGGAATCTCACACGAGGATCCCCACTGAGATACCTCCGAACTTCCGACTGTGAAAGACTCCATCCAAAGCGGCTTCGGCAGATATTTTCCGCCCCCGGCTTGGTTATATGTACCTCTTAAATAAATATGTATTTTATCAGTAATCGAAAATATTTTGTACATATTTTTCATTTCCCTACTAAACTGAACCAAATACCTCCTCAATATCTTAAGCTTATCTCAAGAATCAACATAATTATAAACAATTAGAGTCTCTATGCAGTTTTCCTAATCAATGTTCCAATCTACATTAAGGATGTATTAAGATAGATTACTAGATTGGATTTCAGTTTACTTCTTTGTTTTGTGTGTTAAATACACTGTTTTTTCTAGTTCTTCACTTCAGTTTGGTTGTTAAACATGGTGTGCGAAATGATCAAGACAGTGAATCCCGAAGCACAGTCGGACCTGCGCGAGGTGATAAACATGTGTTGGTTGGGATTTGTGTTTCTTGTGATGTACGTGCCTTACAATTCCATGGAAAATATTGAGGTAAACTCTGCTTCTTAATTATTGTCAGGGCGCCCAACTTCATTGGTGGATTTACATCTTTATGTCCTTGGGTGTGGGCACTTCGGGAGGTATGATATATTTGAATACTAATTTCAAATACCAAAACCCAATTTAAATTATTTGATTTTAAGTATAAATACCCCCCGTCGCAGCAGACCTGCATACTTATTGAATTTCCAAATTAGTAATATTAATTTTTACCAGATAAACCTGAAAACAAAATTTCATCACGTGCTCATAAATAGGGAAATAAATGTCTATTCTCCTTATGATATACAGGGCGTCCAGCTTCCACCTTAACAAACTTTTCCAGGTCATTAAGCATGCAGAAAAACACTGATTTTGCACTATGATTAATGCCAATTTAGGTTAATTAAAAGAATACCCCCGTCACAGCAGACCTGCGTACTCAGCGAATTTCCAAATGATCTTGAGATATTGTATTTTCCGCATAAACACCATAGGATTGGGAATGTAGGTTTGCTGCCTTGGGATTTGTTAGAAAATGTTAGTTTTGTTAGGAAATGTAATAGTTACGTTACAAACCAAACTGTATCAATATCCGGCACTTTTTAATTTAATTTACCCCATAAACCCCATGGGGGTGAGTATGTAGGTTTGCCACCATATGGGTGTTGTAAGCAAATATCAGTTAAATCCTACCTAGTAATATACATACCAAATTATCAAGTTATGGTGTCCTTTTCATTTTCCCCATAAACCCCATATTGGAGAGTACGTAGGTTTGCCGCCATATGAGTGTTGTTGTAAGCAAATATCAGTGGGACCCTACCAAGTGAATGTATATACCAAATTTTATCAAGTTATTAAAATAAATAAGCAAGATACAAGGTTATGTTGATTTCTCATAAGATTAACATGGAAAACCTACTTTTGGCTTTTCTCCGTAACCTTTTAAGCCAAGTTAAAAATTCACAATACAACATTGTTTGTTTTTTCAAGCTCTTTTAAATGGTTTCAGTTAAAATTGTTGAATTTTGAAAATTATGCTCCAAAAATGCAAATAAACCCATTTTTGACCCATTTGAAACCCCATAAAACCCTGTTCCCATAACCCGATCATGCTGGTTCGCGAACTCATGAAAATAGATCTAGTCTTACACCTTCATAACAAATTGCATCAAAATCGGAGGTCCCCTTTAAAAGTTATCAGTACCACGGACACATATAGATATATACATACATATATATGAAAATGAACGAACAGTGTTTTTGGCTTCGGGGGACCTCAAAATGAAAAAGTAACATGGTCCCGGGCTTAGGTCTTACCATGGCTACTACCGTCATTGACTTTGTACACTACGTGAGTAGACTTCTCATAGCATAGGCGTGTGTGAAGCATATTGACGGTGGTTCGATCTCGTGCGGCGTCCATCGAAGTACACGTAACATATGATAGATAAATCATTATTACCACTCTTCTAAACAAAGGATGAAACATTTTATAACTGAAAGTTATGTTTATGTTTTGGTAAAATGTTTTGGCAGCACTGTGAATTCAGCTGAATAATAACAACATCGATGGCAGCGACTCTGGTGCGTCGTCCACCGAACTTCCAAATTTTTGCCTCAAACTAAATGCATTGGATGAGAGGTCTATTCACGTTAGTGTACATAGTCAATGCTACCGTACTAGCGTATTCTCTATAGGGAAATTCGCTAAAAATCTCAACAACTCCGTTATTTGTTGTCGGATCCTTACAAACTTGGTATCACTGTTTAGATAATTTAATTTGTCAACTTTTTTGTCTCTTGTAACATTTTTATAAAATTTACCGTTTTGGAGATATTTCAGTTTAAAATTTTAAAGTGGCCGCCATTTTAAAAATACTAGAGAGCCTCCTGGTTGAAATTCAACCAACATTTTTTCGGTTCATCTGGACTGTCTGGACCAAATTTGTTAAAACAATATGTTATAACTGAAACATCTGTTCTTCCTGATTTGCAACCATTTGTTATTACAACAGCTGTCTAATGATTCAGTCAGTTATCTTCTCCTATAAGATTAACATTGAAACTTTGAAAGCCTGTATGGCATAGCCCTGGGCGCCGGTGTGAATTAAAACGTGATTCTGCTCATCTACAGCACAATACCTTTCTAACGGTATGCTTGGATTTCTCCTACGATGCACACAAGATGAGAAAAAAAGGAGGAAATGAAACATGCTTGCCTATTAATATATAGACTAGATAATACCCTTGCTTTGCACGGAAGTTGGAGCGGAAAATATTAAAAGTTTCTTAAATTTCAAGTTTCATGATATACAGTAGCGAAAGCGAGCTGTTGAACTCTTTTACTCTCTTCCACTAGTAGCAAATCTAGCTTTCCAGTGTTGGCTACAAGAATAATATTACATCCTGCAAAGGGAATGGGAGTAAAGTCAAAGAGTTTTAAATATGAGTAAAGGCCTATTTTATCTACACTAGTATACGTGTTGCTCGAAATCGAGCAATTAATTTTAATACAATACAAATGTTACTTTCAGCTCTAAATCAATGACATCCGACCAATCCAATATTGTGAATCTCTTTAATCACCAAAACTACAGGTATTTACAGCTGATAATTAACAGATGTTTAAAATGCTTTATTCAATCCCAATGTTATTTAAATGGGAAATTTTGAGATTTCAATGGGGGATAGCACCTTTATTTTCACTCCGATTCTCGTCAGTTTTTGGCGGAAACAACTACAGACCAAGCCCATTTGTCATTTGTCATTTGCCCTATCCAACGACACCAAAAACTTGAAAATCGGTTGAAAATTGTAGGAGGAGTTCTCAAGACAAAAAAACCCTTAGCGTATTAAATAAGTATAAGATACTTAGGAAAGAAATAATATTTTTTCTGAAAATGAGCATTGGGGAGATGAAGGTACTTGCCAATTTTTAACTTAATACAACAACCAGTTACGGAAATAAAAATCCTTAAGTGTAAAAAACAAAATGGTGGCTAGCGGCTTAACGAAGAAATCGTGTAAAATAAATAAATTGTAAAGGTTCGAAAATGTCGATAGTTTTAATTTAAGGAAGTAAGGTAACTTTAAAGTAAATAAAATCTGCTAATATGCAAAGGTTTACGTTTTAATTGATACAAACTGCATGTAAATTGGTCCAGTGGAAGTCTCAGACAAACTGTCCAAAGGATTGGAAATGTTGGCTTTTTTCCCCATGTTAAATCTCCATAAGAAAAGTTTATTTTTCATTTTTGACCGATTTAACGTAAATATTTTTGAAATACAAATAAAATATGCTAATATAGAACCAAAAACGTTTATTTTGGTACAACCCGCATGTTAATCGGTCCAGTTAAAGTCACAGACAAACTGTCCAAAAGTTTTTTACCTTTGTGTTTTAAATATATAGATATACACTGGATACCACTACTGGTGTAAGCATCATCCTTGCAGGGTCATTTTTTAAAGGTAAAGTCCTTAAACCTGCTGAAAATTACGCTCCAGAAGTTATTTGTTCGAATTTTAAATCGCCCTCCTTACATCTAGACACCTTCAAGCTAGTATATTATTTGTCTACAAGGGTGAAGTATGTGCCATCACTCAACACAAGCTTTACGCCGCCATATGAATCCATGAAATGGAAGTGGGAAGTTCCTGGAAGTAGGTGGGAAGTAGGTGGAAGTAGTTCCACTGTCCACCCCTATAGAACTCCAAGGAGCCGTGGACAGACGAGCATCCCCTCTCTATCTTCTCAGATTCCTGCGAAGACGGTTCTCCTAATCGCTTGCCCAAGTGCTTATTTATTTGTTATAATATATTGTACTATATTAATTTTTGCATTTTGCTTAAATAGTATAGTGCTATTAGCATAGGCGTGCCCAGGACTTCAGTAGTGGTGGTGCCAACTGGGAATAATTTAATCTTTACTAATGCTATTTATAGATGTATGTATGGAATGGTACTGAATTGATATTAAATCAATGGATTGGTTGTTTTTAATAATAAATCAATAAAGTATACAACCTTATTTTAGTAACTTTTATTTAAAAATCTAAGTACACAGAACTTAAATAATATTAATAGACAAACAAAGCAAGTTGTTTCATGTAAAAAATCAAGTTAAAAAGGTTTGAGTTGTTTTGGTATCCTATATCCTATACTCTTATACGAGCAATGTTTGCTTGTTTGCTTGCTTGCACAATTATCTCAAAAACGGCTCCGACGATTTCCTTCAAATTTTGGAATAAACTTAGTTTTACCTTAAAAATACGATTTAGATGGGTCTCGCCCCCAGGGAAAATCTAATTTTGCTAAAAATTAAAGTTTAAAATTACAAAATTTTAACATTGGGCTTATGGGTTGCCATGTTGGCAACGAATTAACAACATATAAACAAGAAGTACATTCAGAACTTCAAAAAGAAATGTAACAGCTGTTTATGTTCTGATATTTAAATTTACTAATATTTCACCGAGCAACGCTCGGTCCTCCTGGTACTATACTCTTATACGAGCAATGTTTGCTTGTTTGCTTGCTTGCACAATTATCTCAAAAACGGCTCCGACGATTTCCTTCAAATTTTGGAATAAACTTAGTTTTACCTTAAAAATACGATTGAGATGGGTCTCGCCCCCAGGGAAAATCTAATTTTGCTAAAAATTAAAGTTTAAAATTACAAAATTTTAACATTGGGCTTATGGGTTGCCATGTTGGCAACGAATTAACAACATATAAACAAGAAGTACATTCAGAACTTCAAAAAGAAATGTAACAGCTGTTTATGTACTGCATATTAAATGTCAATAAAGTTTATTCTGATATTTAAATTTACTAATATTTCACCGAGCAACGCTCGGTCCTCCTGGTACTTTAAATTTAAAAGACAAGAACTTTGGTTAAACTTGGTGGCCGTGCTATCGCTAATAATGATTTTTGCTACATTCCAAAAATAGAGTCTGACTTTAAAAATATTGCAAACTGAAAATATTACAAAATGAGATACAAACTAGGCCTGTGGCCTGTAGCAAAATGAGACAAAAATGATCGTTAAATGAGACAAAAACTATCATCAATAAATAAGAAAAGCTATCTCTAAAATTAAGGCAAATTATCGTTTAATAGGCCTATATGCCTAAATAAATCGATAAATGCCTAAACGATCTAAAACATAAAAAGGAGTCTAAAAGCTTAGGGTACGTATCTCACAAAATGTCAAATAGTGGGCATACACGTTTCACATTTTTTATAGCGTCATCCGACGGTCAAACGCAACTTTGTTTTTGAACATGTCAATGATATCACTTGTTGTTGCATTTGCAGCCAGATCTTGTTCCATGTACGGAATCATTACATTTTCTAGACGATCTTGATGCATTGTGGATATGAGTTTAGATTTTAAAATACTGAGGTTTGGAAAAGGCTCTTTTACTTGTGCAGCTGGTCACAGGCATCGTACAAAATTTGTTTACAACCGTACTAAAATTGTCAAAGGTTCTTTGAACCTTTGAAAACCAGTCAATCCATTCCAAGAGACCAAGACACTTTTAGGAGGAAAATTTGTGTCCGTTTTCACAAGCGTTTTTTATTTTAACAGCTTAAATTCTGCCGCTAGCTCTGAAGAATTTACATTGAATTGTTTTGCTAGAATATCAAAGTCTTCATTCTCACACTAGACTTGTAACAATCATTAACATTCAATCCTATAAATTTTCCTACAGCGGAAATCACTCTTTTTGTTTCTTGATCGAATCTAGTATTTAGACTTTCTAAAAGGTGGTCCAAAACAGGATAATAAGTAAACAATTTTTGTTTGTGCATAAAAAGGGGAAGAAGAGCAACTAGCATCTTCTAACAGAACTGATACTTTCCGTTTCCGAACATTTGGGAAGTTTTCAAAATTCTCGACAGGCTTTGCTTTCTTTCTCAACCATTTTCCTCAGTAAAACTCTCCCCAAAATTAAATTAATAAACCTACTTCTTTACACACTGAACACCAAAGCCAGACTGAGTCTACCTATGTGACACTAACTGGCAATCCGGCCGCTGGTCCGCGCCCTACACCCCGCTAGTAGCGGTGAACTGATGGTTAATTTATGTATTTGTCTCATTTTTTTTTTTTTTTTTTTTTTTTTTTATTGAAAGTTAGTTTAATACATTATATTTGATTAATTACTAAATAAAAGCTAAATTTTAATTATCATATATGAATGTGTTTTGAAATAGAGTCTCTAGTATAATTATTTTCTGTTGCTCTACTACGTGAAAATCGCAATTTACACAAACCAAATCTCGATCTAGTGGTGGTGCCGCGGCACCAGTGGTATCACCCGTGGGCACGCCTATGGCTATTAGTGTACATATTTTATTTAACTATTGATATTAAAGTAGTTTTAAAATTAGTGATAGTTTTTTTTAGTTTATAGGCCTATTAGTTTATTACGGCCTACTTGTGTTGGCCAATCGTTCCACCGGTTTTTGCACCACCCTCAACATGGTAAGTAGGCTTCGTTATTTTCCTAATTGCCTATGTTATTATTAATCCTGTATTGTATTTAACTTACACTTGATCTACATTTAACTTTACGTATTGCCTTTAGGAAAAGTTTTGTTTTAATACTGTATTAACATTTACAAAAAAATGTTTTACATGCTTGATTCTTATTCATTGATTTTCAAATTGTACAAATTATAAGTAGTACCGGGCAAGATATTCTAGATACTGTGGTACCGGGGAGCCGAGCTATGCTCAATACATATGTTGTAAAATGTTGCAAAATGTTTATAGTTATATTCATTGGCGGATCCAGGAGGGGGGGGGTGTGTGCAGCCCTTGAGCTCTCAAAAATTAAAAAAAAATTAAATGTAGAAATAAAAAAGGTATAGTGGTCTTTTAAGGTTATTTTTAATCAGATAAACACTCTCACATTAAAGAGCAACACTGTAAAAATATACTCGTATTTCACTATAAATAGCCCAGTTATTACTAAGGACATAAAGCCTAGTGCGTGGGAGTGTAGGCCTAATTAAGGTAGGCATAGTGTATCCAGATCTGTAACGCAGCGCAGCGGCTGTCTTGTGCCGTCGTCTGCCTTATTGAAGGTCAATGCATTGTATACAGAGTACTCGCCTATGGCTCGATGGGGGCTCCGCCCCCATGCCCCCTTAGGGGTTGCGCCGAATTCATTAAAAGACCAAATTTATTGTTGTCATTTAGTTATAGAAATAACTGGTGAAGTTATAACTTTGAATGTCATAGCTCAAAGTACAAGATTTCATAAAACTTAGTAATGAAAATATCCTTTGGCCGCTGAAGATTAAAGGTAAGAAAGCAATAATAAAAATGCTTTCAAATGTCACAATTGTTTTCAAATTTTTAATTTCATTAAAAATTAATAAATATAAATTGATCTGGTATATGGATACATGTACAGCAAAGTGTCAAGTAACTAAATTTTTAGGCAGTTATAATATCTTGCTTGTAACACTATGTAAGACGCTATGTAAAATATTTTAAAAGGACCAACAGTTTATTCGTTTAAGCGCAAGCCTAAAATATCATTTCACAACAATCTGACTGTAAAGCTAACGTCACACACACATTTTATTACATCCATAACTAACCCTTAAGGACGTGTACTAAACCATAAATACACTTTTTAAAAGTTATTCTTTGAGTTTGTTTTTCTATAAATAACAATAAGTAATCATTTGATTTATTAGTAAATGGTTTTATAAGTGCCATTCTAGATAAAACAATCAAATTTTGATCCATATGATTTTGTTTACTGTATTCAAATGTATTCTCTTGGACAGCGAGCACAGAACATAAACATATTTTTGTTCTGTGCTCGCTGCTCTTGGACCAGTAACTAAGGATTTTACATAAAGAAACAAATGCTATAGGTGCAGAAAGACACAAAAGAAATAACTAAATGTTTTTTTATTGCACATAAATATTAATATCCTCAAAACAAATTGATTTGGTTAAAAACAATTAAGTTCGTTTAACTAATAAATTCATAGTAAATTATTAGTCTTCTCACACCATTCTTAGTTATTAATTAATTGGTTATATTACAGAGTGTTATAACAAACCCAGAATCTTACAGTTAATGTTATATAACAGTATAAACAGTACTGTGATATTATAGTGGGATTCACGAAAATAGTCCGATGAGAGTCAATACATTGTTGCCAAATTTATTCCGAAACACAATTTTATTCTGCATTACACATGGTAAACATAACCAAAATGACAACATTGCAGGGCGAGAAGGGGTGAGGGGGGTCACAGCTGTTAAAATTTCCATCGGACTATTTTCGTGCATCTTACTATAGTAAATTTTTGGATAATACATTGAGTAGGATGGTTAAAATGATTCAGTAGTGCATAATGTTTACCTTATACCATTTGTTTTATTGTAGCTTTTTGGAACATGTTGTATTCATTTACCATGTATGCAAAAGGTCTCTAATATTTTAAAGTACCAGAATGTACTAACATGAATGATAATGTACAAATAACAGTTGATCAATTGTTTAGTACATTATTGTGGGCATTTTCTATCACTGATTAGTGAAGCAAAGTAAATTTTATTTTACTAATCAGTGATAAAAAATGTCAGCAATAATTTAATAAACAATAACATAAACTCACCATCACCAACAACTAACTTTAAACAATGAATTGATCAATGATATGATATTTTCAATGTTAAAAGAAGGTTGATTAACGAAAATGGCCAGTTTATTGAACAACTATGTAATCATGTAAAATATTCAGAAACAAATGTATTATTGTAATACAAAAAAAAAAAAACTTGATTGTTTAAATGAGCTGATAGACATAATGTAAATGAGCGGAAAAACACTGTAACTGATGTTTTAGTAATGACATATCGATGACTTCAAAAGTAATTTAATCTTGCAGGCACACAAAGGCTCAAGTTTTGCTTTGGTTAAACCTACGCATATATGGGGAATATGTTTTTAAAACTAAGTAATATATAACAAAAAATTGAGCCAAAATTTAATAAACTGTTGAAAGAATACTTCATTAAACAGATCTTTTACGGTATACAAGACTTCCCCCTACACTCTAGAACACTTAAACCATTTATAATTATAAGTACTCACTTTGTGGAAATTAATGTACATACAGTATGTAGATAATTTTGAACAAGGATCATTATTAACTTTGATATTTTTTTTATATTTGGAATGAAGATTTTAAGTCTCTTCTATAATTATCTTTATCACTTTCTAAAATGACGAAGCGACCACGGGGTATTTAAGGCAAATGCGAATGAAGGATGAGTGAGGAATGGATGTGATGTATTCTGTAGCTTTGTTACTATATAAGACTAGCTGATTCTTTAAATAGGGTCATAACACTTTACAATAGGAAGTTGGACGCTATATCCTTTGTTTTCTGTGTACCAATTGTATCAAATAAATAAAGATATTTGCCTAAGGCTGTGACGATGATTATATTCAAAGACTGTTATTTCCTACACAAGATTGATTAACCATTTCTAATTTTCAATGCCTATAGACTGACCATTATTTAGTGCCAGGGCCAAGCGTCGGTTGTCTCAGCGTTGGTTAAGCAAGGATCTGCTGAACAAATTTGACACTGTCATTGTCAAAATTTACAAAGGGAAGATGTTCTTAATTTACAAAGGGTTACTTTAAGGCCCGGTTCACACAAGCGTCATAATATGCTGCGTGCATTCTGCATCAATGCGGCGTCCCCAGGGCACACAAGCGTTTATGTGTGTAGTACTGCTACATTTGAGTACATGCATTGCTCAAGCGCCACTGCATAATAAAGCTGTGTCAAGGCAAGACACTCGTGTGCACTAGGCCTAGGATTGAAATAAGACTTTTTCAACAAGGATTTTTCCATATGTTGGTCACTGATGAGGTCACTTACTGGTGCGAATCAACATATGATGATTTAAATTCACTTTATGAGACCTTTTACATACCATACTCTGATGGTCTTTCACCAGTATGGGTCAACACATGACTCTTCAAGTGTGTTTTACGCAAGACGGATTTCTGATCATTGGACACTAGGTGGCTCACTAAGTCGCTCCTTGGTGTAGGTTCACACTGTTGGACATCATCACTCCTGATATTTCTAACATGTGATACAAATTTTGTGCTAT
Organism: Neoaliturus tenellus; assembly: GCA_030545055.2. Taxonomy (NCBI): domain Eukaryota; kingdom Metazoa; phylum Arthropoda; class Insecta; order Hemiptera; family Cicadellidae; genus Neoaliturus; species Neoaliturus tenellus. Next base: position 42,997,336 of record CM061536.1, read on the forward strand.
CATGTGTTAGGAGCTTTGTTTATCATGTTTGTATACAGTTTTCCAAGTAATCTCTTTTACTATATTGTATTTAATTTTTTACTAAAGAAATATAACTCTTGGAGTCATTACACATCTCATTCCACTGGCAAATTGCTCTCTACTTTACACACATGTTTCTTTAAATAACTTTTTTGAGAGAAAGATTTCTCACATAATGGACATTGATGAGGTCGCTCACCAGTGTGGGTCAATAAATGACGATTTAAAGAATGGTTTTGAGAGAAGGATTTCTCACATACTGAACACTGATAAGGGCGCTCACCAGTATGGATCAACACATGATTCTTTAAAATTTCTTTTCGAGAGAACGTTTTCTCACATATTAAACACTGGTAAGGTTGCAGACTACTATGGGACGACAAATGACGGGTTAAATGATGTTCTCGAGAGAAGGATTTATCACAGTGTGAACACTGATATGGTCGCTCACCAGTATGGGTCAACAAATGATTCTTTAAGCCATTTTTTTGAGAGAATGATTTCTCACATAATGGACACTGATGAGGTCGCTCACAGTATGGGTCATCACATGAATAATTAATGCTTGTTTTGTACAGAAGAAACTCTTGCATGTTGAACACTGATGAGATTTCTTCCCAGAATGAGTCAACCCATGGTTCTTGGTTTTTTAGAGGTTGTCAAGTTATTCATCCTCACAGTGTCTTTATACAGTGAACAATTATTCACTTAAAATATCAAACGTAATATATTCAAATTCCAATACTTATTTTAAACGATTTATCAGAAAATGTCATTTACCTGTTTGATTACTTATGTATAAAGGACTATCACATTTAAAATCAAGAATAATTGGGGTTATAGCATGGAAATAAAACTTGAATTTTAAATCTGCTTATTTCAAATAGTAGTTTGTGATTTTAGTTTAGCTCACAAAAGCGTTTATGTATGGTCTTAGAGTAAACTCCCTGTAAATAAGAGTCTTATTTTAAACTGACAATGGATGTCATTTTTACATACTGTTTATCCACAATCCTAACAGTAGTTACTTGTTCAGTTGCATTTCTTACTCGTCGTGTTTCTTGTTATGTTGTCTTGATTTTTTAAATGCTGTGTATTTTATACTCTGGTTAAAAGATAATTCTCTAATTCAGAAATGAAAACTTTTAAGCCTTCTTCTCCACCAAACCTGCAAAAAAAATATGTTGTCAAATTAATTTTAATAAATACTAGAAATACGCTCCAATGTCCGTCCTGTACGAGAATTTTTACTCACTTTTTGAGTTGTTAGGTGACGCTTTTTTTTATTTTTTTTTAGGGAGAGGGGAGAAAAATGCATTACGCACGCAGGTGGCAAGCCTGTAGGGTGGGGCTACCCTAAAAACGGGTTTACCCACTAAAAAAACTCCTCTACTCTTTAGGATTCTAACCTGCAATTGTTTATCACATTACGTCAGGCTAGGCCTAAATTTGGCTTACGCCCGTGGGGCTCACTCCTTATCCAGCCACTTGATCAAGGGATCTGGGCCACTTCGCGGTCCAGATCGGGTTTCTTTTCCAGGAGAATGCCCCGGACGAACTGTGATAAACAATCCCAGTTGCCCCCATCCTCCAAGATCTTTTGGCAGACCGAGTCCACCAAAAATGCACCAAAAATTTGTGTGGCTTCCCAACGGGGGCAGCGGAAGAATGTGTGTTCCGCATCGTCGGGAACGCCCGGGCAATAAATGCAGTCGGTGAACCGGTCTTGCCCATCCGGTTCAGGTACGACCGAAAATAGCTGTGAATTGTCAAGAATTGGCCGCCATTCCACCCATGGTTGGACGTGCTTGATAAGTCGCGCAGTCCATCGTCCTCGGGTTTCGTGCTGGCAGCTGTGTTGCCACTGCTGGAAGGTTCGGGAGCGCTCTTCTGTTCTTGCCGTGTCCTTGCCAATCTCGCCTTGTCTCTGATAAATTGCGTTCCTCTCTCCTGCCAAGAGCTTGACAGGGATAACTCCGGCGACCACCAGGACGGCAGGCTCGGACACTGTCCGGTAGGCGGAACACACCCCGAGTGCCGCTCGACGTTGAACCAGGGCGAGTCGCAACCTGTACTACTCTTTATCGAGAGTGTCTGCCCACACCTCTGCTCCATAAAGAAGCACGGACTGAACCGCGGACATCAACAGACGTCTTCTGCTGGATCGTGGAACCCCGACATTTGCCATCAGCCTACTAAGGTAAGTGACTACCTTAGCGGCCTTGTCCGCCGTACGGAATATCTGATTCCTCCAGCTTAACTTGGTGTCCACCATAATCCCGAAGTACTTAGCAGCACGAGTTGATTGGACCACCTCCCTTCCCACTCGGAACGGTGTTTATCCTCTTCTTTGTAAGGATCACAATCTCCATCTTACGGAGAGCAAGCGAGAGACTGTGATCGGACATCCATGTGTTGACCACACGCATGACTCGTTCAATCGTGCAATCGTTCCACCGGTTTTTGCACCACCCTCAACATGGTAAGTAGGCTTCATTATTTTCCTAATTGCCTTTGTTATTATTAATCCTGTATTGTATTTAACTTACACTTGATCTGCATTTAACTTTACATATTGCCTTTAGGAAAAGTTTCGTTTTAATACTGTATTAACATTTACAAAAAAATGTTTTACATGCTTGATTCTTATTCATTGATTTTCAAATTGTACAAATTATAAGTAGTACCGGGCAAGATATTCTAGATACTGTGGTACCGGGGAGCCGAGCTTCACTCTATACATATGTTGTAAAATGTTGCAAAATGTTTATACAGTAGAACCTCGATAGTTCGACACTTTGGACTTAAAAAATGTCGAACTATCGAAATGTCGAACTATAAGGAGTGTATGGGAAATTTCAACACTGATAGTATAAAAATCATAATTTGAATTAGGGGAACACTAGATTTTAGTGAAACCATAACCTAATTGAACTTTAACATAAACAACATTCACATAATTCGCTAATTTGTTTACATTTTCACTTTTGTCATGCTCCAACATGGACACTATCGGTCATTATTGACATGTTAAGTGTTCATGGACCATGTCGAACTATCAGGAGTGTCGAACTATCGAGAGTCAAACTATCGAGGTTCTACTGTAGTTGTATTCATTGGCGGATCCGGGGGGGGGGGGGGCTGTGGGGGCAGCAGCCCCCCCCTTTGAGCTCTCAAAAATTAAAAAAAAATTAAATGTAGAAATAAAAAAGGTATAGTGGTCTTTTAAGGTTATTTTTAATCAGATAAACACTCTCACATTAAAGAGCAACACTGTAAAAATATACTCGTATTTCACTATAAATAGCCCAGTTATTACTAAGGACATAAAGCCTAGTGCGTGGGAGTGTAGGCCTAATTAAGGTAGGCATAGTGTATCCAGATCTGTAACGCAGCGCAGCGGCTGTCATGTGCCGTCGTCTGCCTTATTGAAGGTCAATGCATTGTACAGAGTACTCGCCTATGGCTCGATGGGGGCTCGGCCTCCATGCCCCCTTAGGGGTTGCGCCGAATTCATTAAAAGACCAAATTTATTGTTGTCATTTAGTTATAGAAATAACTGGTGAAGTTATAACTTTGAATGTCATAGCTCAAAGTACAAGATTTCATAAAACTTAGTAATGAAAATATCCTTTGGCCGCTGAAGATTAAAGGTATAAAAGCAATAATAAAAATGCTTTCAAATGTCACAATTGTTTTCAAATTTTTAATTTAATTAAAAATTAATAAATATCAGTTGTTCTGGTATATGGATACATGTACAGCAAAGTGTCAAGTAACTAAATTTTTAGGCAGTTATAATATCTTGCTTGTAACACTATATAAGACGCTATGTAAAATATTTTAAAAGGACCAACAGTTTATTCGTTTAAGCGCAAGCCTTAATACCTTAATACCTTTATTGAAATGGCGACCTAACTCAATAGGTAGTTTAACCCTTTGAAACCCGAATTATGATGCACCGATAAAAAAATTCTTTCCTCTCATTTTTCTTCTATTTAGGGTCCAAATAACACACAAACACTGTTTTTATAAATTTTCCCTCACAGGTTAAAAAAATAAAAAAGTGTTGTTTAAAAACAACAACGGGTACTTGTGGTTACATCGGGCAAAACCTAAGAAAAATCCCTTGTTGTTTAAAAGCAACAGTGGGTTTTTGTGGATTTAATGTACCATATTTACAATTTTGGTAAAGTATAAAATAACTAGAAGGTTGTTCTTGAACAGAAGTTGAAATAATGCACAACTTTGTCAAAATCGTATAGGAATTTATTCATCACAATAGAAAAACATCACAACTTGGTAAACATCGAATAAAAAAAGTACTTATCCCAATGTCTCCCACCTCTGACACGTTGTCATCTGGAATTAATAAAAACCTTTCTTTATCTTTTTTGTCCAAATATTCTGGCTCCATTGTGAAGTTTGGATCATGACCCATACAAAATGGCCAAAAGACATATAATTAACACAAAATATTAGCTGTAAATGAATTTAGAATTAGTATGGGGTTATATGGGGAATCTGAATTAAACTAGTAAAATTTAATGTCACATCCGCCCATTGTAGGTTTTAAACAACATGGCATTTTCTCCAATAATTATGGTAAATACTCACTATAGAATTACTAAAACTTATTTTACACATAAACTAGAATAACTGAGGATTGATGAGGTATTTTTTCCCACATTACAAACTAATTAGAAACATAATAAAAGATCACTTGAAAGTACACAAGTTACTTGTAACCTCCAAACCTTGAAGTGGCTCTGAAGAAAATGTTCTGTTGCTTTGACAACTGGTCTAAACTCCTATCTAGTGGTGATTTTCTGAACTAAATCAGTGTTGTTTTAAACCAACAGTGGGTTTTTGTGGTTCAAACAAATAATTTTTGAGAAAAATAGGCAGAAACTTGGTGTTGTATAAAAACAACGCTGGGCGTTAAAGGGTTAAAGCCAAGTATGAATGAGGGATGAGTGTAGGATGATTGTGGCGCGATCTTGTAGTCTTGTTACTGACTAAGGCCGACATTCTCCTTAGACAGGACTGTTAATTCATAGCCCAACAGCCAATGGTATCTAGGACCTACAGTTTAACGTGGGATCCGAACCACAATTTCAACCTCCCATATACGAATTGGTCTAATTATGAGGATGGTACTTATGGATGAACTAGTATTCCCTGGTGCGGACGTTAATCCCCACCAGGGTATATCGCATCCACAAGCCATCGCTCATAACTATCCACAATTCGTGACCTCCAAGTAGCTGGATTACAGGACGTCGCCACCGTACCAGCCTAAAATATCATTTCACAACAATCTGACTGTAAAGCTAACGTCACACACACATTTTATTACATCCATAACTAACCCTTAAGGACGTGTACTAAACCATAAATATACTTTTACTTTCTCCCTCTATACCATAGTATATGGAGAAAGTATTGTTTTCGTCAAAATTTTCGAATTTGAGTTGTTGGTGGATTTATCCATTTTGGTGCCCCCTGAGTCCAAAAAAGTGGTTTTCGGAGTGATGTCTGTCTGTGTGTGTGTGTGTGTGTCAGGATGTAAACAGAGCTAGAGAATGCCCTAATGGTCCGATTTTAATGAAATTTGGTACATAGGTCCAAATCCACGATAATTCCAGGCGTTTTTTTCATTTTTTTGAATTTTTGATTTTGAAGGGTATTTTACCCCCAAAAACCCTCAAAAAACGTCAAAAATCAAAATTTCTCAAAAACGGCTCTAACGATTTTGACTAAAATTTTGTGGTTTATTAAGCTTAAAATGGCGAATAAAATGACACCACCCGCATCTCCGAGAAAACTCGCGTTCAAAAGTTATGGAGTAAAAAGTGTTTCAAAAATCAATTTTTTGGGTTTTCAAAATAGCTGTTGTCTTGAAATACATTTTACTTATCACCATTAAATCAAGCTAAAAAAACTAAATAATCCAGTATTTTAAATTATTGCTCTACATCAAGTGGTTGCGGAGAAAATTCAATTTTTCGTTTAGCGGTAAACGCAGTACGTTGTTAAAAGTCACAGACGCGCGTAGGGTCAAACGAGCGCTGCTCAGCCGGTAGCTATCTGACTGAGTCATCAAGACATTAATGTTTGAAGCTTTTAACATATTTTTTATATTGTTGGGAGAAAGTATGTGTCAGTTAACTGATACCTTTTATTTTAAAGTTATTCATTGAGTTTGTTTTTCTATAAATAATAACAATAAGTAATCATTTGATTTATTAGGAAATGGTTTTATAAAGCCGGGTTTACACTGGTCAAGTTACTTGATTCAAGTTGACTTGAATGTTATGTAAACATTCAAGTAAAATTGGCTGTTTGATTTTTCATGTGGACTTGAATCAAGTAGGCTAATAACATTGACTATGTACACTAACGTGAGTAGACCTCTCATCCAATGCATTTAGTTTGAGGCAAAAATTTGGAAGTTCGGTGGACGCCGCACCAGAGTCGCTGCCATCGATGTTGTTATTATTCAGCTAAATTTACAGTGCTGCCAAAACATTTACCAAAACATAAACATAACTTTCAGTTATAAAATGTTTCATCCTTGGTTTAGAAGAGTGGTGATACTGATTTATCTATCATATGTTACGTGTTCTTCGATCGACGCCGCACAAGATCGCACCCCCGTCAATATGCTTCACACATGCCTATGATATGAGAAGTCTACTCACGTAGTGTACAAAGTCAATGCTAATAATTTGTGTTATGATTTGCCGGTATGATCAGCTGAATATAAAACAAACTTTGTGAAAAATCTACATATCCAAATTTACATGTAAATGCAAAGACTTTTAAACTGTAAATTGGGTACATTATAAATTATGCACATAATATGATGAAAAATTATTTTACTTAGTTTGTATTATTATTTGCGTGGTTAAATTTTAACTAGGTATTAATTAGACCAGGTATTTATTTTTGACATAAATGTTTGATTTGGACCTTAACCTTAAGTACTTATAAATATTAATTGCTTACTATGCATTGACTACTAAGTTACAGTATAAAAAGTAAATACGTGTTTGGCTAACAAAATTTAGTCACCACAATATAAAAAGAATGTTTCTCAAGACAGACGTTCTGTGTACTGAAGGATTATTTTATGTAACACATTAAAATTTTTTTTTTGAATGTTAACTATGTTTTGGCGTCTTTTAAATTCAAAACAAAAGGTTGTTTACGTTCCAAGCCTAGGTCGTACCGTTACTATGAACAACATTTAGTAAATGATACATGATGTGCATTGCCTACTACTCTAGGAGTAGACCCATATATGAAGTGATAATTCGCTTAACTCTACCTGGAGTATGGGGGTATTGAACTAAGAGGTCCCCAAAATTTCACATTTATTGCGAGTCTGACAAAAATAAGGAAAGGGCTACTCGACTGAACCAGGTGGATTTAAATCTAGCCCTAAGCAACCAGGAAATCACATAAGAATGTTTTGACAGGGTGCGGAGATGTCCCATATCGCGTCCCGTGTCCTAAACCATTCCTTTTTTTAATAAAATTGGACTTCTATCACCAAAAAAAATTGAAAATTACACAGCCAAATAAAGTTGGTTATATATAAAACCACAATCAAACTCATAAACCTAAATGAGCTACAATTACAAAGAATGCGGGCTCACGCAGTCTTCTCCGTCGTCGTTCGGCGAGCCATACGCAACGATCAGTCAAAGGACTGACTCCAGGTCGGGACTGTCCAGACGAATCCGTCTGACCTATAGTTATTTGCATGGGGTGGCCTATATATTTTTATTTATTTATCATAAAAACCTATCCATGCGGACTAGAATTGACTGTGTGAATAATTTAGACTATTGTACAAAATATGGAATTGTTGGAATTAATTAATTTCTGTAGGCACTGTAAAAGAGACATGATTACACTTGATGACATATTCCTTATCTAGAAACACCCCATTTTGAACTCTTTGTTGAGATATTGCAACAAACACCACCTTTGTTATATTAACCTATACTAACACACATTTATCATTTTGTACAGTTCCGTTGTAGATTTGATCTTTACAAAGCAGCCTTGTGTGTATAAGTTCAAGTTTGTTTGACAGAAAAACATCCGACTAAAATTCCTCTAATATTTCACAGTTAAATGAAATGCTATAAAATGCAAGAGCTATTTTTCATTTTATTAATAATGTAATTTAATACACTGAAAGTTTATGATACAAGCCAAAATAATACAAACCAAAAACCAATTTTATATTTGTCATAATTAATAATTTAAATTTGTACAATCATACATCCATCAGCTGTAGTAAAATGTAGTAAAATGTAGCTGAGGTAGTAAATGTAGACATCAGCTGTAGTAAAATATTCTTTGGAAAACTACGGATTTAGCAGTTTGACAAATTTACTGCAGATGGCTGCACACGTAAAAATAATAAATTTTTACTTGAATGAAGGATTCAAGTGAAATCAAACATGTTCAATTTCTGTCTACTTGAAATCAGCTGTTACTTGAATAACAAAATCTTCACTGGAATGAACGTTTACACGAGTCAAGTCGACTTGACTGTCCATTTTTGCTGACTTAATTCAAGTAACTTGAACCGTGTAAACAACCACTTTTGGTCACAACAACAAACAGCTGTTTCTTGAATAACAAAAATTTTACTTGAAAGGACGTTTACACGGGTCAAGTCATGGTCAAGTCGCCTACTTGAATCAAGTAACTTGACCAGTGTAAACCTAGCTTAAGTGCCATTCTAGATAAAACAATCAAATTTTGATCCATATGATTTTGTTTACTGTATTCAAATGTATTCTCTTGGACCAGTAACTAAGGATTTTACTTAGGCCGGTTCCTACGTGGGCGACAGATGCGACGCGACGAGAGCGACAGAAGCGACGTCAGCGACACTCTTGCATCGCCATAATGTTTTACATTGTAAATTGTTGTCGCTCTTGTCGCCCACTAAGGACGCTCCAATGCTTATGGTTGGAATGAAATGCTTATGGATTGGTTTGAAATTTTGTCGCTCTCGTCGCGTCGCATCTGTCGCCCACGTAGGAACCGGCCTTAAAGAAACAAATGCTACAGGTGCAGAAAGACACAAAAGAAATAAGTAAATGTTTATTTTATTGCACATAAATATTAATATCCTCAACAAATTGATTTGGTTAAAAACAATTAAGTTTGTTTAACTAATATATTCATAGTAAATTATTAGTCTTCTCACACCATTCTTAGTTATTAATTATTTGGTTACAGAGTGTTATAACAAACCCAGAATCTTACAGTTAATGTTATATAACAGTATAAACAGTACTGTGATATTAGTAAATTTTTGGATAATACATTGAGTAGGATGGTTAAAATGATTCAGTAGTGCATAATGTTTACCTTATACCATTTGTTTTATTGTAGCTTTTTGGAACGTGTTGTATTCATTTACCGTGTATGAAAAAGGTCTCTAATATTTTAAAGTACCAGAATGTACTAACATGAATGATAATGTACAAATAACAGTTGATCAATTGTTTAGTACATTATTGTGGGCATTTTCTATCACTGATTAGTAAAGCAAAGTAAATTTCATTTTACTAATCAGTGATAAAAAATGTCAGCAATAATTTAATAAACAATAACATAAACTCACCATCACCAACAATTAACTTTAAACAATGAATTGATCAATGATATGATATTTTCAATGTTAAAAGAAGGTTGATTAACGAAAATGGCCAGTTTATTGAACAACTATGTAATCATGTAAAATATTCAGAAACAAATTTATTATTGTAATACAAAAAAAAAATAAATAAATAAAAAATGAATGTTTAAATGAGCTGATAGACATAGACATAATGTACATGAGCGGAAAAAACACTGTAACAGATGTTTTAGTAATGACATATGGATGACTTCAAAAGTAATTTAATCTTGCAGGCACACAAAGGCTCAAGTTTTGCTTTGGTTAAACCTACGCATATATGAGGAATATGTTTTTAAAACTAAGTAATATATAACAAAAAATTGAGCCAAAATTTAATAAAATGTTGAAAGAATACTTCATTAAACAGATCTTTTACGGTATACAAGACTTCCCCCTACACTCTAGAACACTTAAACCATTTATAATTATAAGTACTCACTTTGTGGAAATTAATGTACATACAGTATGTAGATAATTTTGAACATAGATAATTTTTAACTTTGTTATTTTTTTATATTTTGAAGGAAGATTTTAAGTCTCTTCTATAATTATCTTTATCACTTTCTAAAATGCCGAAGAGACCACGGTGTATTTAAGGCAAATGCGAATGAAGGATGAGTGAGGAATGGATGTGATGTATTCTGTAGCTTTGTTACTATCTAAGACTAGCTGATTCTTTAAATAGGGTCATAACACTTTAAAATAGGAAGTTGGGCGTTATATCCTTTGTTTTCTGTGTACCAATTGTATCAAATAAATAAAGACATTTGCCTAAGGCTGTGACGATGATTATATTCAAAGACTGTTATTTCCTACACAAGATTGATTAATCATTTCTAATTTTCAATGCCTATAGACTGACCATTATTTAGTGCCAGGGCCAAGCGTCGGTTGTCTCAGCGTTGGTTAAGCAAGGATCTGCTGAACAAATTTGACACTGTCATTGTCAAAATTTACAAAGGGAAGATGTTCTTAATTTACAAAGGGTTATCACTTTAAGGCCCGGTTCACACAAGCGTCATAATACGCTGCGTGCATTCTGCATCAATGCGGCGTCCCCAGGGCACACAAGCGTTTATGTGTGTAGTACTGCTACATTTGAGTACATGCATTGCTCAAGCGCCACTGCATAATAAAGCTGTGTCAAAGCAAGACACTCGTGTGCACTAGGCCTAGGATTGAAATAAGACTTTTTCAACAAGGATTTTCCAATATGTTGGACACTGATGAGGTCACTTACTGGTGCGAATAACATAAGATGATTTAAATTAACTTTATGAGACCTTTTACATACCATACTCTGATGGTCTTTCACCTGTATGGGTCAACACATGACTCTTCAAGTGTGTTTTACGCAAGACGGATTTCTAATCATTGGACACTAGGTGGCTCACTAAGTCGCTCCTTGGTGTAGGTTCACACTGTTGGACATCATCACTCCTGATATTTCTAACATGTGATACAAATTTTGTGCTATCATGCGTTAGGAGCTTTGTTTATCATGTTTGTATACAGTTTTCCAAGTAATCTCTTTTACTATATTGTATTTAATTTTTTACTAAAGAAATAGAACTTAAGAAATAGAACTCTTGGAGTCATTACACAACTCATTCCACTGGCAAATTGCTCTCTACTTTACACACATGTTTCTTTAAATGACTTTTTTGAGAGCAAGATTTATTACAGATCTGACACTGATAAGGGCGCTCACCAGTATGGATCAACAAATGTTTCTTTAAGAGGGGTTTTAAAGAGAAGGATTTCCCACATACTAGACATTGATATGGGCGCTCTCCAGTATGGATCAACACATGATTCTTTAAGATGTCTTTGCGAAAGAAGGATTTCTCACATACTGAACACTGATAAGGGCGCTCACCAGTATGGATCAACACATGATTCTTTAAAAGTTCTTTTCGAGAGAACGTTTTCTCACATATTAAACACTGGTAAGGTTGCAGACTACTATGGGACGACAAATGACGGGTTAAATGATGTTCTCGAGAGAAGGATTTATCACAGTGTGAACACTGATATGGTCGCTCACCAGTATGGGTCAACATATGATTCTTTAAGACAATTTTTTGAGAGAATGATTTCTCACATAATGGACACTGATGAAGTCGCTCACCATTTTGGTCATCACATGAATAATTAATGCTTGTTTTGTAGAGAAGAAACTCTTGCATGTTGAACACTGATGAGATTTCTTCCCAGAATGAGTCAACCCATGGTTCTTGGTTTTTTAGAGGTTGTCAAGTTATTCATCCTCACAGTGTCTTTATACAGTGAACAATTATTCACTTAAAATATCAATCGTAATATATTCAAACTCCAATACTTATTTTAAACGATTTATCAGAAAATGTCATTTACCTGTTTGATTACTTATGTATAAAGGACTATCACATTTAAAATCAAGAATAATTGGGGTTATAGCATGGAAATAAAACTTGAATTTTAAATCTGCTTATTTCAAATTGTAGTTTGTGATTTTAGTTTAGCTCACAAAAGCGTTTATGTATGGTCTTAGAGTAAAACTCCCTGTAAATAAGAGTCTTATTTTAAACTGACAATGGATGTCATTTTTACATACTGTTTATCCACAATCCTAACAGTAGTTACTTGTTCAGTTGCATTTCTTACTCGTCAGGTTTCCTGTTATGTTGTCTTGATTTTTTAAATGCGTGTATTTTATACTCTGGTTAAAAGATAATTCTTTAATTCAGAAATGAAAACTTTTAAGCATTCTTCTCCACCAAACCTGCAAACAAAATATGTTATCAAATTAATTTTAATAAATACTAGGAATACGCTCCGATGTCCGTCCCGTACGAGAATTTTTACTCACTTTTTGAGTTAATAGGTGACGCTTTTTTATGATTTTCTTTTTTAGGGGGAGGGGAGAAAAATGCATTACACACACAGGTGGCAAGCCTGTAGTGTGGGGCTCCCCTAAAAACGAGTTTACCCACTAAAAAAACTCCTCTACTCTTTAGGATTCTAACCTGGAATTGTTTATCACATTACGTCAGGCTAGGCCTAAATTTGGCTTACGCCCGTGGGGCTCACTCCTTATCCAGCCACTCGATCAAGGGATCTGGGGCACTTCGCAGTCCAGATCGGGTTTCTTTTCCAGGAGGATGCCCCGGACGAACTGTGATAAACAATCCCAGTTGCCCTCATCCTCCAAGATCTTTTGGCAGACCGAGTCCACCGAAAATGCACCAAAAATTTGTGTGGCTTCCCAACGAAGGCAGCGGAAGAATGTGTGTTCCGCATCGTCGGGAACGCCCGGGCAATAAATGCAGTCCGGTGAACCGGTCTTGCCCATCCGGTTCAGGTACGACTGAAAATAGCCGTGAATTGTCAAGAATTGGCCGCCATTCCACCCATGGTTGGACGTGCTTGATAAGTCGCGCAGTCCATCGTCCTTGGGTGTCGTGCCCCCAGCTGTGTTGCCACTGCTGGAAGCTTCGGGAGCGCTCATCTGTTTTTGCCGTGTCCTTGCCAATCTCGCCTTGTCTCTGATAAATTGCCTTTCTCTCTCCTGCCAAGAGCTTGACAGGGATAACTCCGGCGACCACCAGGACGGCAGGCTCGGACACTGTCCGGTAGGCGGACCACACCCCGAGCGCCGCTCGACGTTGAACCAGGGCGAGTCGCAACCTGTACTACTCTTTATCGAGAGCGTCTGCCCACACCTCTGCTCCATAAAGAAGCACGGACTGAACCGCGGACATCAACAGACGTCTTCTGCTGGATCGTGGAACCCCGACATTGGCCATCAGCCTACTAAGGTAAGTGACTACCTTAGCGGCCTTGTCCGCCGTACGGAATATCTGATTCCTCCAGCTTAACTTGGTGTCCACCATAATCCCGAAGTACTTAGCAGCACGAGTTGATTGGACCACCTCCCTTCCCACTCGGAACGGAACGACGGTGTTTATCCTCTTCTTTGTAAGGATCATAATCTACGTCTTACGGAGAGCAAGCGAGAGACTGTGATCGGACATCCATGTGTTGAACACACGCATGACTCGGTTCAACTTCGGTTGGGCCAGCTCAACGTTGCGTGCGACAATGAGAGCTGCAACATCATCGGCGTACCCAACCAAAGTGGTTTCCTCAGGCATCTCCAACCTCAGGAGGCTGTCATAGGCAATGTTCCATCCAGAGATCCTGGCCGAGTATTGAATCTTGCGCGGCACCAGAAGTGACTTCCATCGTCCACGTTCCGTCCCTTGTGTCATAAATCAGGCTTCGAGAGCGGAGATAATCCTCGATGAGTCGCAACAGATATGCAGGAACGCGAAAGGTGTTGCGAAGCGCATCCAACATATCGACTCACCTCGCCGAGTTAAAGGCATTCTTGACATAAGCGTAACAAGAAGCACTACTCGGCGAGAGAAATGGTTGTGGCTCTCGGCTCTCTTCACAGCTCTCTGGACTTCGGTGATAGCGTCAATCGTTGACCGTCCCTTTCTGAAGCCGTACTGACGGGGGCATAAGTCCTTGGCAGCTTCCACGGCAGAGGTCAGGCGGGAACGGATCAGCTTCTCGAACAGCTTCCCAGCCGTGTCCAACATGCAGAAAGGCCTGTGAGACCACGGCAGCTCGGGATCACCTTTGCCCTTGCTGATGAGTACAAGTCTGGTGGTTTTCCAGGGAGCCGGAAACACCCCTTCTACCAAACAGGCGTTGTACATTCTCAACAACAAGTCAGCATTAATTGAAAATACTTTCTTTAAAGCCTCGCTGGGAATCCCGTCCAGGTCAGGAGCCTTGTTGCTCTTTAGGGAGAGAACGGAGGTTTCCATCTCCTCGAATGTGAAGAGTGGAACGTCATCTAACCGTCCGAAGTTAACCGGCATCTGTGCCGGCGTACATCCTAGGCCTAGCCTACAAATAAATACATACAAACAATGATTTTAGCTAAGACCTCAAAACAAGCAAGTAACTTAATAATAATTATGTTTATAATATTAAAGGTAAATAGATTGTAGAGCGAAAAAAACAATACAATTTAAAATCCATGATTGCAAATTAATAAAAATCAAGTAATGTAAGTATTGTAGAATTACGCTTACTTAACACTTAATGCATATTTTGTTACCTGAGACATAGGCTACAATGGCACAACACATTCTAATTAGTTGTTCAATTTAAATCTTTCTCCCAAATAAATATTAGTTGTATCCCATAAATTAGTTAATCACATAATTCCCTACGACAGCAATTCATTCCACATCAACATGTTTATCTTTTGGCATTATTTTAATTTATAACTTCAACAAGTATACATCAGTGTTGATCATTTTTATTTAACAAATAGGTCTGTCAAAATATCAGTTAAATTTTATTTAAAAACGTAACAGAACGGCGAGCAGATATAAAAAAATCTGAAAAGGTTGTGTTGTTTTCAGCATACAGCGACAACTCAGCTGCGATGGGGGAAAATAAACTGATCATAGCAACTACATTAGTCAAATCATGTAGCCTAAACAACTAAAATTCAATCAAAACTTCCGGAAAATAAACTTTTCTAATACTTGAAAATAATTGTTCGATTATAGTTTATTACCTAGTTTAAAATACTTAAAATATAACCTGAGAATTTCATTGAAATCAAATTAGTAATAAAAAAGCCTTTTGGGGGTCTAAAATTCGCCTAAGTGAAATTTAAACTCGATCGTAAAGAATTTTATACTCTATGTACATAGAGTAAAAATTTAATGAGTAATCTTTTATGAAAAAAGCCAGGAGGGGTTATATTTCCTTATGCAATTTTCAAAAATTTGTGGGGGGGGGGGTGCATATTCCCTAAGCTGACATGTGAACCAGCTGCTCTTTGTCAATAAAAAGCTAATTAATTAATGTACCTCACCCAATCTACCTTGTCACTCACAGATTTTCAGCTTAAAAATACACCTAGAGAGCATTCATTGCCATCTTCTACAGTGATTGATAAACTATAAACTGAATGTTTCCGATACTCAATTTTGATTAGAAGTTGAAACTACTGTACGGTATGTCAATTTCATTAATTTAAATTAACAACAACAACAAATTGGCCATAGAAGGCAAGTCAGGGCAACATAAGACAGGATTATATATGAAAAATACAAATTTTCCCTAGTTAAATTTATCAACACCATTATGCACATTAGAAATTGTGATAATTTTCTGTTGACAATATCTCACCAATTTGGCAGAGTAAAACAAATGTACGCAAATGCTTATACTTTGAGCCACCCCAGTATTTCCCTCTAAAAGCACGGAATTTAGATTTTTAAACTAGCAGTGTAGTGGCATATCTGTTTGAACAATTTAATCCTCAGCTGATACTCCAAGGTCCAACTCTAGTTGTTGTCTAGACATTGGTGAAAGTATGTTTTACTAGAGAAAAAGTAAATATTTTTGGACTTAGTTACGACTTCATTATTCTTAAGGGGAATTTACTATGAATATTTTAATACTTGATTCATAGAGAGGGTCCTTTTGGACTTAAAATGACACTATGGTTTCTAGACAAACTATTTGTTGAGATAACCTAAAAAATGTATCTACATCATTTGTCAGAACACAAACACACACCTTACAATATATAATTCCTTACAAGGTATTTTTTAATTTTCAATTTCTAATATACCAATTTACCATACTTTTATTGAATCTTAAATAAATTTTTAATTTAATTTTTAAAAAGTTTTCCCCCAGGATGGCCTGAGGTACAATACGGGATGGCCCAAAGTATAGTTAGGGTGGTCCAAGGTACACCAAATAAAATTTTATTTATAAATTACCAGTACATAAAAAATAGTAAATATTATGACGAAATTCTTAAATTAATTCCACAAGGTCCTAAAGACATGTTTAATCAATAAACTTGAAAACAAGTACAAAACATAACTAACTTTTGAGTTATCAATAAGAGAACAAAACCGACCCGAGGCACAAGCATTTCCCCCCTACTGGACGTTTCTTTAGCTATATGGTAAAAGGGAACAATAAAAAAGATATTACAAACCTTAGTTAAATGGCTTTAATTGACTTAGAGCCGCAATGAAGTTAGACTTTATATGCGACCTATAGGCAAAATTGTGATTTGCAACATCCTTATCTTTCTCTTCACAAATAATTTACCTAAACGGTTGTGGGAAAAATTTAAGAGCTTCTTTTAGCCCAGTCAAAATTGGTTTGTGTTGGAAAAAACTCCAGACTAGCTAAATATTTTAGAGTTGATTGTCTCTGATAAGGTGTTCATTTACCCGAAAGTTCCAGAAAATTCTTCTTGAGGTTTTCGCCTACAGACGGTATACTCTTAAATCCGGCCCTGGTTCTGCTATGTTATAAACCCCCACCACTTTTCAAAATTATTCTTTATTTAAAACGTGATAGTCCTCTACACAAAAATAACAATTTGATTGCTTTTGTTATGGATCAGTCAAAAAAGGTCTGTATTAGAATACATTCTGGAAGACCTGAATTTTTCAGTTGATAAACCATGATAAGAGTGCATTTTTACCCGAAAGTCCCGAAAATCCCCCTTGAGCTTTTCACCCTATGGTCGTTAAAAGTTAAAGCTAAAGTACAACAGAATATCAACTACTTTCATGGCGAGAAAAGCAATCAATGTGGCATCGCTTTTATTTTGTAGCTTTTATTTCCCAATAAAATTTGACATTGTCAATTGTTACAAAAAAAAAACAATGTACTGTCTTTAGACTTTGTAATATCTCGGTAACCAATAGAGATAGAACAAAGCTTCAAAATACTAAATTGTGTGTTTTTTTGAGCTAAATCCAATGGTCAAGATAAAAGTTTAAAATTTTTTAAATTTACATATGAAAAATGCAAAAAACCCATTTTTGGGGTACAAAACCCCCCAAAACTACCCCTTCCGGTAGGTCGATATGTCTGGTTTTCGAACTCATCCGAATAAACGTAGGATTACACATCTCTACCAAATTTGGTGTCGATCGGACCATTTTTACGAGAGTTATCGTGTCTAGGGACACATACATATATATATACATATATACATATATATATATATATATATATATATATATATATATATATATATATATATATATATATATATATATATATACATATATATATATACATATATATATATAAAAATTTTAATGACTATTATTTTTGGTCTCTGGGCACCTCAAAACGAAAAAGTAACATGGTCCCGGGCTTAGGTCTTACCATGAGACCTACGGTAATAGCTTATTCCCTATGGGAAATTCGCTAAAAAAAAAAAAAAAAAAAAAAATTATAGTTTTGAGGCAATGTTAAGGCCCATGTTATACGGGCAGCAAAAGCGCGGCAGCTTTTACGTCGCGTCGACGTCAAGCCTAGCGGGATAATGGACTTGCGTGGTGTGCAACTATACGAGCGTTTTAGCTGCCGCGTCTTGCCCGGTAAACTCAGCGTCGACGTGTTTTACGCGTCCGGACCGGTAAACAGGCAGCAAAGACGCGGCAGCAATGACGCGAGTCGGTGTTATACGGGCAGCTTTGCTGTGGCAGATCTGCTTCCTCCCCCCCACCAGACACTGACCCAGCGCACTCACGTGGGAAAGTTCATCAAATGAAGAAACAGACAATCTGTAGTAGTTGAAGAACTTGTCTTCATACTGCCTGTGTAATGCGAACGTGGTGTGAAATGTTCCAGTAGACAATCGGCTACTTAACACAGGGTGTGTACCCCAACGCCTCTCTTCCCTTTTGGTACCATCAAGGTATGTTTCCAGTGGTGAATACCGATACAACCTATTTGCACTGCATCCATTTTTGGCACTGGAGCAGACAAGACAGCACTACTGACAGTCCAGTCAGGTGCGAATATGACGTTCGGCGACCTTCGGGCTCACTCGGTAATTGCCGCGGCGTTTTTCCCGCTCGTGTAACAGCTCCACCCACCGAGCGTATGCGTCAGCGACGCGACGTTATTGATGCTCGTATAACTGCTACGTTTTTTATGTCCAGCGTAAGCGTTTTATACGTCGCGTTTTAGCTGCCCGTATAACATGGGCCTAACACAAACATACAAATCTTTTCAATATTTACATGTTTTGTATGAAGAATAAATGTGGAGTTTTCACAAAAGTTATTTAAACTTTACAATGACATGTAGTATTACTACATTCCCATGCTCGATAATTAGTAAAGTTGTATTATACTTGATACAACAATGAAATCAGTTGTGTTACTCCATTTCGGTCCATCCATATTGCATTTTTAATGACCTTATCTAGTGTTCTTCCTCATGGTATGACTTTACAAGCAGGTAATGGAAGTCTGTTTAAATAGTCTATTACTAGCAAGGATTCACTCTGGCACCACACAACTTGAAGAACAGTGGAGGTGCGTTGAACATGGCGAGGAAGGCAGGGAAATAAAATTCCCATTTTCCTGGCCCTTTGACAACTTCCCTTTCCAAGGGAAGGCAGGGGGGACTCCCCCCCTTTCCAGGGCAGTCTACCTGCCCGCGACAACTGTAGGTATTTGATAGTTTCTCCCCTCCTCGAGGTGACCCTTATAATCCTTACTAAAGATTGTGGGTATTCGATCACCTCGACTATGACCAAATATTTGAGGTTATTCAATGGCAGTAAATTGCATCAGTCAACTACATTGCTGGTTTTGGGGAGTGTTTCTTTTTTTAACACATACTCGTATATTTTTAGACGTTAGATGTTTTGGTCCATGGATATAAACCTTAACTTATTTTAGGTAAAATTAACAAAGCCTAAAATTTTAAGTAAGGTTTACACTTGGTAATCTTATTATTTTTTACCTATTGAATATTAGATGCAACATTTACCTAAATCATGATCTGAATCGATGCACCCAAATTTATGGTAATGTTCATCTAACCATATATATCACCATTAGATAATTAACTATTTATAACCTCACGATAATACAGAAATTGTAGCATGTTTCCCCCTGATTCAGAAAAAGTGGCATCAATTACAAAGGGCATCAAAGTCATATGGACACTAATGTAATATCTACATTTTTATTGGGATTGGGGGGGGGGGGAGGGGGCAAGACTTTTTTATGTCTTCTTTACCCACAATCTTAGGTCGTCACATAATTTTTTTAATTATTACATACAAAACTTTTTAAAAAGAGTTGTAACATTACAAATTTTACACTGTTATGGCCAAACAATATGGGATTACACCTTGAAGATTGAAATCAGTTTTTTTTTTAAGAATTATTTCTCATATGCTGGACACTGATGAGGTCACTTACTGGTGCGAATCAACATGTGACGATTTAAATTAACTTTAAGAGACCTTTTACATATTATGCACTGATGAGTCGTTCACTTGTATGGGTCAACACATGACTCTTTAAGTGTGTTTTACAAGGGAAGGATTTCTAATCATATGGACACTAATGAGGTGGCTCAATCACTAGGCTGCTCCTTGGTGTAGGTTCTCACTGTTGGACATCCTCACTCCTGATATCTTATACTGTACTCTAAAACAAGCTCCGTTTGTCCGGGCAAAGTTTTTTTTCGCTCCAAGGATTTTTGATTTTTTGGTTGAATATGGGGGTTTTGGCCACCAGAAATCGATTGGCGTTGGTCCCATAGCTGGGAAAAATCCGGTTTTCGCGCTAGAGCCCTTTAAAGTTTCCATGTTATCCTTATGGAGAGTTTGTTAATTGAACAAAAATCAGCTGATAACTGTAGATTTAAACCAATGTGTTATACGAGGAAAATTATACCAAAGTGCAGCACCCTTCGGCCTGGCGAGTGAGCGAAGCGAACGAGCTCGTCTTCAAAATGGAAGAGGGCGAGTGAGCGGAGCGAACGAGCTTTGTGTGAGAACGAAAGTAATAATTTTACCGAGCTTAAGCTCGGTCCCCCTGGTACTTGTTTTTAATTTATCACTCAATAAATACAACTTTCTGAGTCATTACACGTTCAATTCCACTATCAAACTGCTCTCCACTTTACACAGATGTTTCTTTAAACCACTTCTTTGAAAGGAGGATTTATTACAGATTTGACACTGATAAGGGCGCTCACCAGTATGGACCAAGACATGTGTCTTTAAGTTAGATTTTTCAGAGAAGGATTTCTCACATACTGGACATTTATGAGGTCGCTCACCAGAGTAGATCAACATATGACTCTTTAAAAGTTGTTTTCGAGAGAAGGATTTCTAACATATTGAACACTGATAAGATCGCTTACCAAAGTGGGTTATCACATGACTTTTCAAACTAGATTGTAGAGAGAAGGATTTCTCACATATTGGGCATTGATGAGGTCGCTCACTAGAGTGAGTCAACATATGACTCTTTAAATGTGCTTTTAGAGAAAAAAAAACTCTTACATATTGGACATTGATGAGGTCGCTCACCAGTGTGAGTCAACATATGATTATTTAAATATTCGTTTCGAGAGAAGGATTTCTCACATATTGGGCATTGATGGGTTCGCTTACCAGAGTGGGTCAATAAATGACGATTTAAAGATTGGTTTTGAGAGAAGGATTTCTCACATACTGAACACTGATATGGGCGCTCTCCAGTATGGATCAACACATGATTCTTTAAGATGTCTTTGCGAGAGAAGGATTTCTCACATACCGAACACTGATATGGGCGCTCACCAGTATGGATCAACACATGATTCTTAAAGAGTACTTTTTGATTGAAGGATTTCTCACATATTGTACACTGATATGGGCGCTCACCGGTATGGGTCAACATATTAGTAGCGGACCCAGCCGCCTCTATTGTGCATAATAAGCGAGATAGTGATACCCGAAAGATATACTCTTGAAATCGATTATACCTTTTTCTGGGTACACTAAGGGTCACCAAAACCAATGTTGCCACAATGAACTCTCTTGCAAAAGTGGCTTTATCTTGTGTTAAAAATATGAAAATTTAAGTGAATTTTTAATGTACTTGTTGCATAATAATAGTCATAGCTCCGTTGTTTTTCGGTCGATTTTGATAAATTAAAGATAGAAATGTTCACAAAAAGTAGGCAAACAAGACTAATGCATTTAAAACGCTTTTATTACACCGGCAAGTAGTTAAAAAGCCTCTGAAACAAAAAATATTGTTCCAAAATATATTTATGTTTGTTTCCAATTATGTTTACGTCATACCAATGGCTCTGATGTCACTAAATATGATACCAATAGATAGATTAGGTAGTTTACAACAATTTATGTCTCTTATAATTTTTTCTTACAAAGTGCCGTTTTCGAGTAAAATGTAATTTTACCAAGTTTGTCAGGTCGAGGGCCGCGCGCTGTTGGCGGGTCTCGTCGACGTGGACCGCCGCACAGAGCTAAGTTATTAATCATTCTATTGTCATTTTAAGACTTAATAATGTATACCAAGTTAATATTTAATCTGAACTGCTTTCGTTGTACCTACTTGAACATAAATTGCAATTACCCTGTTGCAGCAGACCTGTGTACTCAAAGTGTTTTTAATTGTTTCTATAATAAATTGTCATCGCCAAATTAAGTGTTTGGGTTTGCAGGATTATTATTTTTTTCTGCAGGGTTAAAAACTTATACATAAATGAAATTATATATAAAATGGTTTGTTGATATATATTTTAAAAAGTTCTGTATTATGTATTACTTTCAGACTATACAATTTACTATTTTGTGACATTACGTTGCTGAGCATTGATAACTATTGATAACACTGAACAAAATCCATGTTACAACCTTCATACAGCCTTAAATAAAAATTTCTTTCATTTAATCAGACATGAATACTTGTAGCTTTAAAAATAAGGATCATATTATTAATATTAAATCCCTGCAAACCGGTTAAGTTTTCGATTTATTTAGATAACACAGTTCTCCATATGATTAAAATGTTTTATAATTATACTACATAAGATTGCAATATTCTTGCCATAATGTATCATAATTATTCTTAATTCAGATTTTTTAGATTTATGTTGCATTTTAAATCTTATGATCTAGCATGTGACACGTGGGGTCATTTCGTTTCAAGCTTCATCCCCCTAGCCTTTGATTTAGTTCTAGAGGGCGCTTTAAAATGTTGGCCAAATTTCATAAGGGATTTTAAAATGTTTAACTTAACAACAGATTACCCACAGATACATTTGGAATATATACTATAGACAAAAATAGTTCGACTTTCACTGCATAATCAACACAAATATTGCTTGAAAAGGCATAATTCCTTTGAATTGTACTGTAGCTGAGGTTTTCACAAACAGAAAGGAATACATTACAAAATGCGAATTTTGCGCATGGGCCCCCTAGTTTTAGCAAATTTTCCTATGGGGAATACACTATTTTGGGACCAGGTTACTTCTTCATTTTGATGTCCCCAGAGGCCAAAACTACCGTTCGTTCATTTTCATATATATATATATGTCCGTGGTACTAATAACACTATTAACACAAATTTAAAGTTAATAAATTAACTTGAATTTATTTTAAGTTATTTTAAGTTAATTAAAGTTCAAATTTTGAACTTTTGACGGGGACCTCCGATTTTGATGAACTTTGGTATGAAGTTGTAGGTAGAACTAGGTATATTTTCATAAGTTCGTGAACCAGCATTATCAGGTTATGGAAACAAGGTTTTATGGGGTTTTAAAAGGGCCAAAAACGGGTTTATGGATTTTTGGACATAAGTTTTCAAAATTGAACAATGTTAACTAAAACCATTTAAAAGAGCTACAAAAAACAAACTATTTAGTATTTTGAATTGTTAACATGGCCTAACAGGTTACGGAGAAAATACAAAAATAGGTTTTCCATGTTATTCTTATGGGGAATTAACAAAACCCTGTATCTCACTTATTAATTGATATAATTTGATCAAATTTAGTATGTACATTAACTAGGTAGGGTTTAACTTATATTTACTTACAGAACTCATATGGCGTCAAACCTACCTACTCAACCCCAAGACCCCTATGGGGTTTATGGGGAAGATGAAAAATATCAGAATTTTATGCAATTTAGTTACATGCACTGGGAATGGATTTTCCTATATCTACTTGCAATACCTAAAAGGCAGCATATCTACATCCTCGTTCCCATGGTGTTTATGGGGGTATTACAAAAAAGGAATCCTGTTGGAAATTCGCTGAGTGTGCAGGTCTGCTGCGACGGGGGTATTTTTAATGGTGTTAACCAAATATACTTTTTATCATACTTTCACACATAAAAAATAACTTTCACTATATTTGTCTAAGATGGTGTATATTAATATTGATTGATTAAACAATGAAATCGTGTATTGACTATTTTGAACCTTCAATGCATTGGGTTAATAACTCTGTTTCGTTATCGTTAGTAACTTATATTATGCCTACTTAATTCATAAAACTTTATTGAGTATAAAACAGTTTAGGATTATCGGAGTTATAGATAATATAGTTTTTTGTGCATGAATGTTTCTCCAAATATTTCACAAGATTGATTTTATTTTCGCATTTCAATTTCCTTTATTAAAAGATTCCAAACGAATATTGGTTATGGATTACAAGTATTCCATAAGAAAAAAAGAGGTCTGTCAGTAACAAGCTTCATTAGGCCTAATCGGGCCTTAAAAGAAGGGTTCTCACAACTTTGTTGTTTCTATCATTACTTTAAAACCCATTATGACCCAGCGTTACCATTTGGCAACAAAAATATGGCGCAATATTTTTAAACCAGTTTTGGCATGATATTCCATAGTTCTATTGGCATTTTGGTTAAAAAATATGGTTATTTTGCATATTTCAAGGCCGTAGTGGCACACACACAGTAAACACTAGTAAAAAGTAGCAAAATCAGTGTTGACCAAGGTGCAACGCTCTAAGAATCAACCGATCCCGTCAACTTCCACGCAAGCCTGCCACCGTTTATTTAACGTGGGCCCTCCCACCATCGTTGCCACAGATCGGTTAACCCTTTTAAGAGTTGCAGCACCAGGTCAGGTTTGGTCGTGAGCGGGTATCGAACCCGCGCTTGCGTAGACACCATACGGTTGTTTAAAAAGCTCAAACCAATCTCAATGTTATTCTAATCGGAAAATTTCAAATTTAATTTGTGAATAACATCCTTATCGTCCGACCCTAATTTAAAGCTTTAAGTATCCTTGCCTGCTGATATAGGAGGATTATTATTGAATTTCGTATATGGATAAACAATTTTATGCAGAGTTGGCAAGAGTAATCAACAAAATGCTACAAAATAGACAATCTCTGGTGTCCCATTTTTGTATTGAAATAATATTAGTTTAAATAGTTTATAATATATCAACACACAACTAATTAACTATTCATATTGAAATATTAATGGATTATGGTGTTTGCATGGATAGTAAACAAATATTGTTACGATTACAATTATTGTTAATTTGTAAGATCTGAAAGTACTGTAACGGTGCAATTCGCGGTGGTGTTAAAATTGCACGCTACAGCCTCGGAATCGCTCAATCGGGTTAAATGTCTAGGGTTCTAAATTGATGTAACAAATTAATTTAATTTATTAGAGGGCTCAGACGCAAGGTCAAATGAACATATAGTTCTCAAAGCAAATCCTTAGATCATCACAGCTCTTGAATTTGGAAAAATTAAATTTAGATTCCCCGGTGAAATTCTGATTAAAATAATAAAAACTAAAATAAGCCACGCGGCAAAATGAAATAAAACGCAAGTATCTTCAACTAAAACGCAAGTATCAGGATTTCACCGTCAAGTTATCGCCAATTAATAAAATCGGGTTTCTATTGAATTAATTTAAATCACAAATACAATATTCAATTTAATCACTAAAAGTCCAAAGGGTTTTCCGGGAGCTGTTTCGCCCCGGGCCTAACGCTGATAAAATATAAGTTTTATTTAATTAACAAGTACTTTTTATTCCCAGGGTTAGTTCGCCCTGGGCCTACAATGGACTGATGTAAATCGATTCGAAATGAAATAAAATATTGTCTCGCTCCGGTCAACCACGCGGTCTACCGGCTAACCAAGAACTCTTCAAGAGTACGTAAAACGCTATTAAAATCTATTCCTTGTACGAATTATTTAATTAAGTTAAATAAAAGGAACATTAAATTAACAAGTCTGAATTATAAGGCACTACGCTGAAATGTACAATTACTATAACCGTACCTGAGCCAGAACGCTGAATTATCCGTCGCCTCGTCGGACGCCCGACGTTTATTTTATTAGTTCGCTTATGGTTAACCCCGAGCAGCGGAGGAGATGCGGCGGGCTGTTCGCCAGGCCATCGACTGGTGGACCTTGTCGGCTACTCGCCTGACGGAGGACGGAGGACTGACGACGGGTGCTGTCCCAGGAGTCGAGACGACGGCCTTCTCCCCACCACCGCCGCGCATGCGCGGCGCGGTCTCCAAGTAAAAGTCGGAACAGCTGATTCTAACCGGGCGGTCAACGTCAGCTGATCCTCGGAGGCGCGCGAATTCAAACCGCCCGAACGCTCGCTTCAATTTAGATCCTTACAGTACCAATACAGATTGTTAAAAAAACCGACAAACAATTTTTCATCTATTAGTTTACTTTAAATTTGTAACCCTGCATAAAAATTTGACTATCCTGCAAAACAAACATTCAATTTGGCGATGTAAATTTACTATAGAAACAATTAAAAACGCTTTGAGTACGCAGGTCTGCTGCAACAGGGTAATTGCAATTTATGTTCAAGTAAGTACAACGAAAGCAGTTCAGATTAAATATTAACTTGGTATACATTATTAAGTCTTAAAACGACAATAGAATGATTAATAACTTAGCTCTGTGCGGCGGTCCACGTCGACGAGACCCGCCAACAGCGCGCGGCCCTCGACCTGACAAACTTGGTAAAATTACATTTTACTCGAAAACGGCACTTCGTAGGAAAAAACTATGAGAGACATAAATTGTTGTAAACTACCTAATCTATCTATTGGTATCATATTTAGTGACATCAGAGCCATTGGTATGACGTAAACATAATTGGAAACAAACATAAATATATTTTGGAACAATATTTTTTGTTTTAGAGGCTTTTTAACTACTTGCCGGTGTAATAAAAGCGTTTTAAATGCATTAGTCTTGTTTGCCTACTTTTTGTGAACATTTCTATCCTTAATTTATCAAAATCGACCGAAAAACAACGGAGCTATGACTATTATTATGCAACAAGTACATTAAAAATTCACTTAAATTTTCATATTTTTAACACAAGATAAAACCACTTTTGCAAGAGAGTTCATCGTGGCAACATTGGTTTTGGTGACCCTTAGTGTACCCAGAAAAAGGTATAATCGATTTCAAGAGTATATCTTTCGGGTATCACCTCAATGGGATTTTGAGGGCTTGGGTCCCCTACTAATATGACAGTTCAAATGAGGTTTTTGAGAGAAGGATTTCTCACATATTGGGCATTGATGAGGTCGCTCACCAGTGTGAGTCAACACATGATTCTTCAAGGGTACTTTTTGATTGAAGGATTTCTCACATATTGGACACTGATATGGGCGCTCATCAGTATGGGTCAACATATGACGGTTCAAATGAGGTTTTTGAGAGAAGGATTTCTCACATATTGAACACTGATATGGGTGCTCACCAGTATGGCGCAACACATGATTCTTTAAGATGTCTTTGCGAGAGAAGGATTTCTCACATACCGAACACTGATATAGGCGCTCACCAGTGTGGTACAACTCATGATTCTTTACGAGGTTTTTTGTAGTGAAGAATTTCTCACATAACGAACATTGATATGGGCGCTCACCAGTATGAATCAACACATGATTCTTCAAGAGTACTTTTTGATTGAAGGATTTCTCACATATTTGACACTGATATGGGCGCTCACCAGTATGGACCAACACATGATTCTTCAAGGGTACTTTTTGATTGAAGGATTTCTCACACATTGGACACTGATATGGGCGCTCACCAGTATGGGTCAACATATTGTCATAATATTTTATTCTTTTAATCACATGTTATTTCTGAAACACATGTTACAACTGTTTTGTATGTTTACTAATACAGTAGACTCCCTCTTAACCGGCCACCTCGGGACCAGACACCGGCCGGATAATGAATTGGCCGGTTAAACCGATGTTCATTTAAGAACGCAAACCTACAATTTTATATGGCCTAAATATAATTATCACTAGAAAAACAACCTCAAATGTAATGATGTATATGATTTATAGCTAACATCCACCACCCATGAAATCCACAACAAACCTAAACTAATAATAATTCGTTTCTTTATTGTGGTCTACTGGATAGTAGGTCCAAGCGCATTGACTTCCGGTGGCATTCACTTTCGTACAGGACGTTACATTTTAATTGGTTTGATAACGACAAAATGAAATAAATTTAAATTGAATGATACATTAGATAAGAAAATTACGTTTCCGGCGAAACGCGGCCGGTTAAAGCGATGTTGAGATAAAAAATGGCCGGTTAAAAAGATGTTATTTTGTGTCAGGGTAGGCCGGTTAAAGCGGAGACCGGTTAAAAGGTGGCCGGTTAAGAGGGAGTCTACTGTATCTATGTTTACTTTTCAAATGCACTTTTCTGTATACTCAATTCTGTGAATTAAAGCCTATGTTCGGGTTAATCTTTGCTTTATTCTACTACAATTTAATTCACAGTGAGTAAGAATATATGGATCGCCTTCTCCGTCCAAATAAATACACTCGAGTTGGATCCTGATTCTCCAAATGCAGCGACACATTGGAATCACTGGCAACACCGCTTCCAGAACTTCATTAGGAGCACAAATGCTAATGAAGAAGAGAAATACAGACTTCTCATTAATTATATCTCTTCTAATATCTATGAGTATGTAAGTCAATGCTGTACTTATAATGAAGCAATAACAGTTCTCAAAAAAGTATTTGTGAGGGAGAAAGGAAAAAGGGACCTCTTCGCGGCAAAGTAAAATTTACAGTATTGACAGTTTTATCGATTGAGGTCAAAAATATCGATTTTCGGTTGTTTGCATTTTAATATGCTCCATTTCGTCCTTTACCGGTTGAAATACATTTCAAAACACGTAATCGAATAAAACATTCAAAATTATGATTAAAGTAGTCGATGTCTAGCTTGAGAAAAGGTACCTCTTCGCGCTTATGGAGAAATAACATTGCCGCGAACAGGTCCCTTTTCAAAACCAATCTAAAAGCTATGCTACACTTTGAAACCTGCATTCTGACGAATTCTATCGGCGACAAGGTGAACTACAACGAGTTAATTGTAAATATAGAACATCTTTAAATAAATAAAAACCAGAAAATGCCGTCCAGAGGTCACTTTCGGCAGTTCTGTAATTCGTTATGGAGAAATAACATAGGACCGCGAAGAGGTCCCTTTTCTGAAATATCCACTTTTCACTACATGCTTTGATAAAAACATTATTTTCTTGAAAACTACTGTGAGTTAAGACAAAAATATGTGTTCCCATTAAAGAGGACATTTACAGCTTTATTTTGATAACAAAATCGTTTCTTAAATATGAAAAATAAATGTTTTATGCTAATTTAAATTTTCAAATAGATTTTTCTGAAAATGGCTCTTTTTTCTCACGTAATTTCAAAGTCCTATATCTTTAACAAAAAAAATCGTAGACTCGCGGGACTTGCGCCAAATTGTTGGAAATTAAATGAGGAATTCAAAAATATGAATAACTCAATATCGAAAATTGCCGCGAACAGGTCCCTTTTTCCTTTCCGCCTCACATTTATTAAACCAGTGAATGAGGTATTTGCTAGAAATAAGCTGTTTACTCGCCAACAGCAGCCTAATGAGTCAATCGACAGATATTTAGAATCCTTAAGACTTCTAAGTAGGGACTGCCAGTTTAAAGCCGTAACTGCTGAAATCAACCGAGACGACTGTATCCGAGACTCTTTTATTAGGGGGTTGCTCAACCCGGTAATTCGTCAACGTTTGCTTGAGAACGAAACTCTGCCATTGACCGATGCCTACAGTAAAGCTCGCTCCTTAGAATTATCACTAATTCATTCTCTAGAGTATGAATCTTCAACTAGTCATACCATTAACGCTATTACCGATAGCATACCCAAAAAATGTCAAAATGCAAGCAATGTCACCAAAAGCCAGCCAGATCCTGCAGTCGGAGCTGTGCGGACTAAATGCTTCTTTTGTGCAGGAGCTAGACATCCCCGTGAAAACTGTCCGGCAAAAGATAAATTATGCAACAACTGCGGGAAACCTGAACAATTTCAAAATGTTTGCCGCTCACAACCCAAGAAAAGCACGTCTACTGTAAACAATTCTGTATCTATGATTTCATGTCCTGTGTCACATCAGTCAAAAGTAAAAGCTACAATTACAGTCAATGGTTACCAACTTTGTGGGATGCTAGATTCTGGTAGTGATAAAAGCTTGATCGATGAATCCATTGCACGTGAACTAAATTTGAAAATTCTTAGAACCAATGATGAAGTAGGACTAGCTTCTAATGCTCACAAGGTTCAAATAAGAGGAATTTGTAAAGCAAATCTGGATATGCTCGGGCACAAGTATCCAAATACTAAACTCTCTGTATTGTCTAATCTTTGTTCCGAGGTCATTATAGGCCGTGATCTATTACAACTGCATTCATCTGTTCAATTCGAGTTTGGAGGGAACAAATCTCCCCTAGTTTTTTGTGCCGCCCTTACTGTAGCTAACGTCGAACCTGCTAGATTATTTGCAAATCTGTCCCCAAATTGTAAACCAATAGCAGTAAAATCAGTCCGCCATTCCCTGAATGATTCTCAGTTCATAGAAGCTGAAATAAATAAGTTCTTAAACGATGGCATTATTGAGAAAATCATTTCACCGTGGCGGGCCCAAGTGCTAGTTACATCGACACCAAATCATAAAAGAAGGATGGTCATAGATTATTCCAGAACGATAAATAGATTTACAGAATTGGATGCTTATCCTATCCCTACAATAAACTAAATAGTCTGTAAGGTAGCCAAGTATAAATTATTTAGTACCATTGATCTTCGGAGTGCATACCACCAGGTACCAATACCTGAACAGGACCGCCTTTACACTGCTTTCGAAGCTGCTGGGGAACTCTACCAATTTACACGAATCCCTTTTGGTACAACAAACGGTGTGGCAGCATTCCAACGTACTATGGACAAAATAATATGTAAAGAAAAGTTGAAAGATACTTTTGCCTATCTAGATGATATCACTATATGCGGTCGCACTCAAGCCGAACACGATGAAAATCTTAAAAATTTTATGGAAGCAGCATCAAAATACAATCTAACAATCAATCATGAGAAAAGCTCATTTTCATTGCGAAGCATAACCCTCCTGGGACACTTAATCAGTGATGGCATTATTAAACCAGATCCCAAACGTTTTAAACCACTTAAGGACTTCCCAGCACCTACTGATACTGCTTCCCTAAGAAGGGCACTAGGCATGTTTTCCCACTATTCAAAGTTCATCCCTTGTTTTTCTGAGAAAATCAAACACTTAACGCAGTGCTCGTTTCCGCTCTCTGCTGAGGCTCTTTCAGCTTTTGAAAAACTCAAACTAGATATTGAGAACGCATCCATAGCTTGTATAGATAATGACATACCATTTTGTGTGGAAACAAAAACTACTAACTTTTACTTTTTGTGCTTCTGATTCTACTATAGCTGCTACTTTGAGCCAAATGAATCGACCTGTAGCATTTTTCTCTCGTACTTTGTCGGACTCAGAAAAACGGCATTCTTCTATTGAAAAGGAGGCATATGCCATAGTTGAGGCTGTCCGTTACTGGAAACACTTTCTCTTGGGCAGGCATTTTATATTCATTACTGACCAATGCTCTGTAGCATTTATGTTTGATGTGAAACATGTAAGTAAAATTAAGAACGAAAAGATTACAAGGTGGAGGCTGGATCTTTCTTGCTACTCTTACGACATTGTGTATCGTCCAGGAAGAGACAATCATGCAGCTGATGCACTTTCGAGGGTTGTGTTTGTATCCTCTAGTGTCCATAAATCATTATGCCATCCAGGCGTCTCAAGACTCTGCCATTGGATCCGCTGCAAAAATCTTCCTTATTCTGTAGAAGATGTGCGACGAGTTACAGCGGCATGTCGTACTTGCGCTGAAGTGAAGCCGAACTTCTATAAACATCAGGGCTCTCCCATCAAATCCTCAAGATCTTTCGAGCGGCTTAATATCGATTTCAAGGGGCCACTTCCTTCTAACACTAGAAACAAGTATTTGCTTACTGTAATTGATGAGTATTCTCGATTCCCTTTTGCTTTCCCTTGCCGAGATACTTCTGCTTCTTCAATCATCTCATCGCTCCGACAACTCTTTACCACTTTTGGTGCTCCTTCATTTATTCCCAAGAATAAATGTCTGGCTCTGGATTTATGTCCCAAGAATTGAGAACGTGGCCCACTTCTCTTGGCGTCATGACAAGTAGGACAACTCCATATAATCCTCGCGGTAACGGGCAAGTAGAACATTATAATGGGACTATATGGAGGACTATTCAACTTGCCCTCAAAGATCGAGGATTACATATTACTCGATGGGAAGAAGTTCTGATAGATGCTCTCCATTCTATTGGATCCTTACTATGCACTGCAACAAACGTAACACCGCATGAACGAATGTTCGTTTTTCCCAGACGATCTTCAAATGGAGTTTCAACTCCATCATGGCTTGTCAATCCTGGAAAGGTTCTTCTTCGCCAATTTAACAGACAATCTAAATTCGACCCTTTGGTAGAAGAGGTAACTCTCTTGGAAGGTAATTCGGAGTATGCTCATATACGATATCCTGATGGGCGAGAATCAACTGTATCCAGGCCTACCCGTCATCTAGCTCCAGCTGGAGAAGAGTAAGACAACCTTGACCCTGATGACAATGAAGAAGCTTGAACACCCTCCGAGTACTTTTCTGAAGAGCCAATTTCTAGTGCTGAAGTCCCTAACATACCTCAACAATCAGTGAATCAGCAAGTTGAAGCTAACAGATTTAACGTCTCAAATCCAGAAAGCACTGTTAGAAGAAGTGAAAGACTTCGTAGAGACCCTGCTTACTTGAAGGACTACATCCAGTCTTAAGGAGGGGGAGAATGTCATAATATTTTATTCTTTTAATCACATGTTATTTCTGAAACACATGTTACAACTGTTTTCTATGTTTACTAATATCTTTGTTTACTTTTCAAATGCACTTTTCTGTATACTCAATTCTGTGAATTAAAGCCTATGTTCGGGTAATTCTTTGCTTTATTCTACTACACATAAGACGGTTCAAATGAGGTTTTTGGGAGAAGGATTTCTCACATATTTGGACACTGATGTGGTCGCTCACCAGTATGAGTCAGTTAAGAACATTTAATGATTTTGTCCTACAAAAGAAACTCTTTCATGTTGAACATTGATGAGGTTTCTTCCTAGAATGAGTCAAAACATGAGTCTTAGTTTTTGTAGAGGTTATCAAGTTGTTCATATAGTTACAGTGCCTTTAAACAGTATACATTTAAACATTTAACACATCAATCTTAATATATCCAAGATTCAATATTTATTTTCAACATTTTCAAAGAAAATGTCATTTACCAGCGCAAAAAAAATATTATTTTTACATGAAGGACTATTATCACATTTAAAAATAATTTTGAATAATAGTGTAGGTTTATAGCATTTAAGCATAACAAAACTTGAATTTTTAATGTGCATATTTCATATATTGGTTTGTGCTTGGTAAAAACATTAGGCCTATTTGTGTTTGGTCCTAAAATAAAACTCACTGTATATAATAGTCTTATTTTGGATTTGCAATGGCTTAACATTATATCATGGTCTATTCCATGCCTATGTCACTTTTACATACCGTACTGTTTATCCACAATCCTAATAGTAGTTAACTTACTTGTTAAGTTGCATTTCTTACTCATCATGTTTCTTGTTATATAGTCTTATTTTTTTGAATGCTGTATACTTTATACTCTATTTTTAAAAGTTAATTTTCTAATTCCAAAATTAAAACTTTTAAGCATTCTTCTGCACCAAACCTGCAAACAAAATAGGTTTTCAAATCAATTTTAATAAATATGAGTTATCTACCTTATATTAAAAAGGGCCATAAAGGGTTATATTTAGTTATACAATTTTCCCAAATTTGAGAAGGGACATGCCGGCGCCTACGATAACTAACGGGCCTGTGTACTTCTCCCCACCACTAAAGTCACGTGACTAAATGTGGCCGATCTGCAGCAAAAGTTTCCATAAGATAACATTGTGAAAAACGTGACATCCCTCACTGATTTTCAATCTCTTAGGGATTAGATCATAGATTATTCGACAAGACTTATATAATATAATTTAGATAAAATAAGGAACAAAATGATACCATTAATGCAAAATTCAAAAATATTCTTAAATACCGTATTTTATTAAGTTAAAAATTCAAAACTTTATTCAATTTATAGTTTTGTTTACACTTTTCATCAGCTGTTGACCTAAAAATTATAATTCATTGTTAATGATGATGTTTTTAAAGCTAAAATTTACAATTTAACTTGTTTTTATTGAAAGTAAAAATACCAACGGGCAAACAACCAATTTAAGACATCTATTTTATGTCTTATTTTCCAGAAATACCCTTGAAAAAATCGGAAGAAAACCATTTACAAAAAAGACTATATACACTACAGTGGTAGAAATTGAAGTTTTTGTTTTACCTAAAGAGTGAGTTTTAGGTTTTGCAAAGCGTAACGTTGTTAGTATCATTCAATTTGTAATTTAATGAGGATTGGAATGATTTGCAACACTTCAGACTTCATTGACTTATATTTAAAACTACACGCAAAAATTTATGCAAAAGTTAGGCTATTGCAATGCTTTTAAATGGACAGCTGAAATTCAGCCGCATCTGATCACGTGACCAAAAATGTATGTAAGCCCGTTAGTTATCGTAGGCCCCGGACATGCTCCCTATGCTGACAAGTGAACCAGCTGATCTATGTCCATAACAAATCTAATTAATGTATTACCCAGTCAACTCTTCTTACTTACTGGTTTTCACCTTAAAATACACAAGAGCATTGCCTCCTTCATTAAAATTAACAACAAGCAAAAATTGGCTATATAAGGTGAGTCAAATAACATAAAAGAGGGCTCCATATATGAAAATAATTTTCCCTAGTTAAATTTACCACAACCATTACGCAAATTAGAAATTTTGGTAATTTTTTCTAAACAATATCTTACTGATTTGGGATGGTAAAACGAACGCTCAGTACATTTTTTACCTATATTGGTCAAAGGAAACATTTTAAACAACAAATTAAAACAATCTTAGTGGCTCTAAAAGACTTAGGACCGCACTGAAGATAGGCCTAATATGCGACCTATAGGAAAAATTGTAATTTGCGGCAGCGCTCTCTCAACACAAATAGGTAATCGACATAAATAGTTGTGGGAGATATTGTAGAGCTGCTAAAAGCCCGGCCAAAACAGGTTTGTGTTGGAAGTAACTCCAGAGTAGCTTAATTTTTCACAGTCGATTTTCTCTGGTAAGGTATGCAATTTCCTGAAAGTCTCGGAAAATCCCCCTTGAGCTTCCCGCCCCGTTTACAGTTGCAGAATGTCAGAAATTAAACTAAGGTTTCAAAACAAGTAGGCCTACTGTAAAGCAAACAATGTGGTGTTATTACAAATTTGCGACCAAAATTGTCATTACCACTTGTTATAAAGACCTCCAGGCAGCAGACCTGTATACTTAGTGAATTTCCAAAAGATTTTGCATTTTCCCCATGGGCACCATAAAAATGAATATGTAAGTTTACTACCATGAGATGTTGTTAAAAAATGTTAATTGTTAGGAAATGGTAAGGTTGGAGTACCTTACTTATGGTTGGGTTAGGTAAAAATAAAATTGTATTAATATTTGGCACTTTTTAATATTCCCCATAAAACCCATTGTGGGGCGAGTGTGTAGGTTTGGCACCATAAGGGTGTTGTAAACAAATATCAGTTAAACTCTACCTAGTGTACCAAATTTTACCAAGTTATTTCAATAAATAGGCGAGATAGAGGGTTTTATTGATTTCCCATAAGATTAACATGATGGGAACCCTGTTTTTTTAGCTTTTCTCCAGAATCTTTTTAGCTAAGTTAAAAACTCAAAGTAGGTGTTAGGTTTTTTAGCTATTTTTAATGGTTTTAGTTCAAATTCTTGAATTTTGAAAATTGAGGTCCAAAAATGCCAAAGCCCATTTTTGACCCCTTTGAGACCCCATAAAACCCTGTTCCCATAACCCAATCTTGCTCGTTTGCGAAGGGGGGCCACCAATTGACCTACATGACTCTTGGCCGTTGTGCCAAGTGTCCTACATTTTAAAATTAAATAATAATTATTCAATAAATAGCTGGAACCATGTGTACGATATGTCACTTTGCCGTCTTGCAAAAAAGTTCAAAACTTTTGTTGCTAACCGCATTGCAAAAATAAAAGAAGATACTCAACCGCAAGAATGGAAATGGATTCCTTCAGAACTTAACACTGCAGATTACGCAACTCGTTCTAAAGACATTAAAGAAGAAGAATTAGAGCAGTGGTTTAATGGACCGGTATTCTTGAAAAAACATGAAGTCGATTGGCCTAAGGAAACCTTCAACATTAAACACCAAACAATACCAGAAATCAAAAGAAGATATGTTGGAGTGACAACTGAAACTAACAATCTGGGACTCCACCTGATGTGGAACGATTTTCATCAATGGAAAAACTGTTGAATGTGACTGCAGCTATTTACAGATTTGCAAAGATTTGGAAGAAAGAATTACCCAAAGACTCAACAGTAACAAACTCTCAATTAGAAGAAGCTGAACATTTGTGGATAAAGAAAAGCCAAAGTGACAGTTTTCAGAAAGAAATAGCAACTATTAAAGCAGGTCTACAATTAGAGGGATCCACTAAACTAGACAAATTAACACCTTTCATTGATGAATCAGTGATTCTACGTGTACAGGGACGACTTGGGATAGCAAAGTGTTTGACTAACGAAGCTAAACACCCAATTATTCTGGACCCAAAACATAAATTTACAAAATTATTAATTGACCAATATCACAGAAGATTTTTACATCAAGGTCAAGAAACAGTTTCAAATGAACTGAGACAACGTTATTGGATAATTAACATGAGAAAAGCAGTAAAAAGCAGCTGGAATAGGTGCAAACTGTGTTCTCTTCGGAGGGCTAAACTTGTCCAACCAAAAATGAAAGAACTGCCTTCAGCTAGGTTGACTGCTCAAGTCACTCCATTTTATAGTTCAGGTATGGACTATTTTGGGCCTATGTATATAACAGTAGGACGAAGACAAGAGAAACGGTATGGTGTAATTTTTACATGTATGAGTATAAGAGCCATTCACTTAGAGATTGCTCATTCCTTAACCAGCGACTCTGCCATAATGGCAATTAGGAGGTTTATTTCACGAAGAGGTTCGCCAAAAATGATCTATTCTGATAATGGAACCAACCTCAAGAAAGCTAATAAAGAACTCCAAGAATCATTGACTGAAATAGAACAAACATTAATCACATCCAAGTTAGCTGCGGAAGGAATTGAATGGCACTTCATCCCTCCAGCGTCACCACATATGGGTGGATCATGGGAGAGACTCATTAGAACAGTTAAAGTAGCAGTTGAGGTTTGTTTGAAAGAGAGGAAACTGAAAGAAGAAGTTTTATTAACAGTGTTTGCGGAAGTAGAAAATGTTGTTAATAGCAGACCCTTAACATCAGATCCAATCAGATCCAACATCAACATCATCAGCAACATCCCTTAACATCAGTGTCATCAGATCCAAACGATCAAGAGAGTATAACTCCAAATCATTTTCTAATAGGAAGATCAGGTTCAAAAGCTCCCTGTATAAAAATTCCTGAGAATATATGTCTGAAAAAAGCTTGGAAAACTGCACAACAAATAACAGATGTGTTTTGGCAGAGGTGGATAAGGGAATATTTACCACAAATTAACGCAAGATCTAAGTGGACAAAAACAGCCAAACCTATTGAAGAAGGTGAGTTAGTGATTGTAGCCGAACCAAACAGTCAAAGGTCCGATTGGAAGAAAGCATTAATTCTTAAAACATTTCCTATAACTGATGGACAAGTGAGAGTAGTAGACGTGAAAACGGACTGTGGAGTGTTCCGTCGACCAGCCTCAAAAATATGCCGAATAAGTGTAGAAGAAAATTTATGAAGGATTAAAGGACACTTGTTGAAATGTCGGAGGTGGAAGAATGTGCCAACTCTGCATTAAGTTAAATGTATTTGGTTTGATCAGCTGTTAATTTAAATTATTTTTTTTTTCACATGCTTAATTTTTATAAACAAATTGATGTTCTTTCTGTTTACCTTTTTAGGAATGAATTGATTTTTCTTTTGTATATTTTAAATGAAGTAAAATGTTAATATCTGTAAACTGTAATTGTTATTTTTTTTTCTTTGAATCACTTCTGTTACTGTCCCAATGACATTAATTCATATCCAATCAATCATTCATTGTATAAGATGTCCTGCACTGGAAATGAAGTGGTGCAGGACAGGGATGATGGAATGAACGCTAATGACCGCAGGGGCAGCGGAAGTGACAATTATAAAATAAATAGCCGAATCCATGTGTACGACCTGTCACTTGGCCGTTTATCAATTTTAAATTCGAAATTAAATATTAAAAATTAAATAAACAGGTGAAACCAACTGACCTACATGACACTAGGCCGTCATGCCATTTGAACGTATTACGGAAACGCCCCACAGTTTGAATAATTTTTGACCAATAGCTTCGTATATAACGACTAGAGTAGCAGAAGGCACATGAAGGGAGGCTCGCAGGTGTGGCAAGTATTAATTCCCGTCAAGCCAAAAATTCCCTTGATGTTACTGGGAGCCCAAATTTTCATACGAATGAGTTGAGTTAGAACTCACAAACTTATCATCTATCAAAATTAAGTAAGTATAGCAACTGAACAGCTTTAAGAAAGAGACTGTTACGTAAATTCATGCCAAACACAATTAATATGCCTTCCAGATGTGATAAAGATAATATTCTAAGAAGTTATGGGAATACAATTTTCTTGAAGTCTAGAATTATGTGAATAGGCTGTACTGTAACTAGTAGTGTTTAACTGTATTTTGGATGTATCATAGGTGTCATGACTTTGTTAAGCCTTTAATAAAGAACGAGTCGTTGCCGGTCGATACTTGACGAATACAGCTCCAGCCTGAGCACTATAGACGGATGGTGTGAAACTTGTATATACCCCCGTCGCAGCAGACCTGCGTACTCGGCGAATTTCCAAACGATCTTGAGAGTTTGTATTTTCCCCATTAACACCATAAGAATGGGTATGTAGGTTGGCTGCCTTGGGATGTTGTTATAAAATGTTAGTTTTGTTAGGAAATGTAATAGTTACGTTAGGTAAATGTCAAACTGTATCAATTTTCGGCACTTTTTATAGTCCGGTTAGACAGCGGTGGCGGCTGAGGGATTAGGATGGCCGGGACGGCCTCCCTTCCCCTCACCCAACCTTTGGTCGGCCGCTCCGGGCCTGGGCCAAGAGTCACCCACTGGGCAAGATTTGCGATAAGTACAACTTTTGTTACTTCGCAATATATTATCATATAAATGCGATTTGTGAAACCTTCAGAAAATTACAAGAAAATCAAGGCCAAGAACTGTGTTAATACGATAATATTGAGTATTCCAGGTCAAAAATTTAACTGCTGTATATTCGGGACAAGACTTAAAATTGACACAAATGCCGTATTCTAATATATCTGAAGGTTGGATAAACGCGCCTCCTCGAAAGTTTCAGTCGAAAAAACTAATGATTATCACGAGGAAATGAACTCTGATATCTTTGAAGGTTGGTTTTTAACTTGTAATTCCAGCAATACCTCTTGGAAGCACTATTGTTTTGGATAATGCCTCTTACCACTCACGAGTAAAGGATAAAGCTCCTACTTAATCCTAAAAAAAGT
The DNA here is from genome assembly GCA_030545055.2 of Neoaliturus tenellus. Classification (NCBI taxonomy): domain Eukaryota; kingdom Metazoa; phylum Arthropoda; class Insecta; order Hemiptera; family Cicadellidae; genus Neoaliturus; species Neoaliturus tenellus. Next base: position 43,037,129 of record CM061536.1, read on the forward strand.
GAAATGTCCGAGTGGTTGAAGAAAAATAATATCCCATAGGCCTACCCTTCAGATGCAAAAAAACCAGAACTGTATGAACTTGTAAAAATGCATAAACCAAGGCTAAAAACTTATGTAATTGATTCAAGGGCTACTGCAATGGGGTACAAAATTCTTCGACTTCCGCCATACCATTGCCAATATAATCCTATTAAAATGGTTTGGGCTGCTTTAAAAGGCTATACGTTAGGGAGAAGAACACAACATTTAAGTTAAAAGATATTGAAAAGCTGTTTATTTATGCAATTGGTTCCATCACACCAGAAAAATGGGCGAGTTATGTGTGTCATGTTAAGAAAATTGTGAATGAAGACTGGACAAGTAAGGGGCTGAATGATCACTCCGTGCAAGAAATGATCATCAACTTGTGTCCCGGCGACTCCGATGACACCGAAGACGACTTAGATGACATCGAATCTGACGACTACGACATTGGCTGTGATTACTTAGAGTGATGGTAAAAGCATAGGCCTAAATTACTTTATAATTTTAAGTAAGATGATTCGTATATTATAAAAAAAAATAAATAAATAAATAAATAATTGAAACAGAGAAATAATTCAAACAGAGCATTGTTACTGTATTTGAACACGAGACATTTATTGTATCGATAATTACTAAACAAATTTACTATTGAACATTTAAAGAATTATTTGTAACAAAAAACATTTGTTGTGTTTTAAAATTACTAAACTAATTTACTATTCCTTTGAATTTAGAGACAAAAATAACGAAATTTATATTAAGTACCGGGTTAACCTAGCCTTGCTCTTTGGTTTTAATTCAATTAATTGTGTTATAGCATCACGGTAATCAGGCTATTAAGTTTACACCAACAACTAACTTCACCTCTCACAGTTAAGATGTTTCATAGAAATGCTTAAAAGAAGTGTTTTTTATTTTATTTCATTACCCTTCTCTAAACTAAATAAATCTATTCGTATAACAATAAACCATTCGAACTAGCACTTAATTTTTTAGGTGGGAATTTCCTCTCCTATTGTGTAAAATAGTACCCCAGATCACCCAGAATCCTCAATATTATGGCATTAACACAGTTCTTGGGCTTGATTTTCTTGTAATTTTCTGAAGTTTTTAAAAATCGCATTTATATGACAATATATTGCGAAGTAACGAAAGTTGTACCAATCGCACCTCTTGCCCAGTGGGTGACTCATGGCCCAGGCCCGGAGCGGCCGACTGAGGGTGGGTGAGGGGAAGAGAGACCTCCCCGGCCGTCCTAATCCCTCAGCCGCCACCGCTGTCTAACCGGACTATAATTTTTCCCATAAACCCCATGGGGGTGAGTAAGTACGTTTGCCACCATATGGGTGTTGTAAGCAAATATCAGTTAAATCCTACCTAGTGAATGAACATATCAAATATTATCAAGTTATGGTGTTCTTTTCATTTTCCCCATAAACCCCATAGGGGTGAGTACGTAGGTTTGCCGCCATGTGGGTGTTGTAAGCAAATATCAGTTGAACCCTACCAAATGAATGTACATACCAAATTTTATCAAGTTATTTTAATAAATAAGCAAGATACAGTGTTTTGTTGATTTCCCATAAGATTAACATGGAAAACCTATTTTTGGCTTTTCTCCGTAACCTGTTAAGCCAAGTTAAAAATTGAAAATATTAAATTGTTTGTTTTTTTTTTAAGCTCTTTTAAATGGTTTTAGTTAAAATTGTTGAATTTTGAAAATTATGCTCCAAAAATTCAAAAAACCCATTTTTGACCCTTTTGAAACCCCATAAAACCCCGTTCCCATAACCCGATCATGCTGGTTCGCGAACTCATGAAAATAGACCTAGCCTTACACCTATATAGATATATATATACATATATATGAAAATGAACGAACGGTGTTTTTGGCTTCTGGGGACCTCAAAATAAAAAAGTAACATGGTCCCGGGCTTAGGTCTTACCATGGCTACTACCGTAATAGCGTATTCCCTATAGGGAAATTCGCTAAAAATGAAAATTAAATCAATCACATAATTAAATAAACTAATTGTTGCTCCCTAATACTCTGAAAAACTAAATAAATTAAAATGGCAGAAGGGAGTTATTTTTATGAAGACAGCTGTTTGTTTTCATGAAATTAATTATATATTAGGTAACCTAACTAAATTTTTTCTTATATTTAAAATACATGGAAACTTTAAAATCCAATGGGGCGAAGCTCATTGAACTGAGGGTGACAATAAACAATAAATTAATCCATGACATCTACAGAGAATTCACTTTAATTTGACACCTCAATCATCAAAATCGGTTCATAAATAAAAGAGGTTTGCTGCTCACAAGAAATTCCTTACGGAATTATTAAGATAGATTAAAAAAAAGAAGTCAAGTTACGTTTTAATATTAACTATTTACAGCTGATTGAAAAGGAGAATGAAGCAGTCTTGCCACGGGTACGATATTTATCGTAATGACACCATATTACTCTATTTTACATTTGGATTATTAGTTAATAACAAACCATTAGGTAATGACCAAATTACAAATTATCAATCAAGGTAAAATATGTAAAATATGTTAGTAATAGTTGAAACAACAAATCCCCAACGCAAACGAGAATGATTGTTGTTTCCTGCAGCGTTGGCAACACTTGCAGGTAACAAAGAGTAAAATGTTGGTCTTTTAACACTTTTTAAACTATCAAAACCTCTGTGGCGACATCCACGGATGTCGCAGAAAGTGACACCATTGCTCTTATGGGATGTAGCTCACCTGGCCCCAGCCTACAGTCACCTTGAATCAAGACGGCTACGTTAATGAGTTATTCCATACACCACAAGTCACGGTGTAATTTATAAAAGGGGGAAATATTTTCATACATATTGGTATAACTGCTAAGAGATCAGTCATGTGACCATTTAAATTACGGTCATGACGGACGTACGACGATGATCATTGGTTGCTTTTCTGTTGGGGGGCGTTTCCGTAATGCGTTCGTAAGGCACAACGGCCAAGTGTCATGTAGGTCAATTGGTGGCCCCCCTATGTATTTTATAATTATAATTTAACTTTAAATTGTAGGACAAATTTCACAACGGTCAAATGGCATGTAAGACTAATGGTTTCATCTGTTTATTTAATTTTACATATTTAATTTTGAGTGTATGACAAATGGCATAACGTCCAAGTGTCATGTAGGTCAATTGGTGGGCCCCCAATGTATTTAATAATTATTGTTTAATTTAAAATGTAGGACAAATGGCACAACGGCCAAGTGTCATGTTGTTCAACTGGTAGGCAACCGTTTGCGAACTCATTAAAATAGATCTGGTCTTACACCTTCATACCAAATTCAATTAAAACCAGAGGTGCCTTTCAAAAGTTATCAGTAGGCCTACCTCAGACACACATCTATATCGAAAGTCGTGTTGGTTACACCACTTAATATCTCGAGAACCGCTGAACTGATTTGGCTGAAAATTGGTGGGAAGGTAGCTTAGAACCAGGAATAACATATAGGATACTTTTTACTCATAGTCCTCCATAGGGCTCCGCCCCACATGTCTTCAAAGTTACCATAATTCTTATGGAAGCAACATTTTTATATTGGAACATATTAATTTTGTAAACAGCTGTTTTTACTTAAATTATTGAGGGAAGATTGATAGTAAGATTGTATAGTAAGATGGGAAGATTGCAGAATTGCGGTGAGTGAGCCTAGCGAACGAGCTTAATCTGACGGAGAGTGATTACTGACTGACTCATCACGAAATCTCAGGAACTATTACACCCATTTCTTACTCCTCTCCAGATGTAATGTATGCAAAAACCACCAACTCCTTATTATATAACTCTGTGGAAAGTCATCACTTAACATTAGGTTAGCAAGATCGGAACACACAAAATATAATTAATGTGTAGGTAATTACAATTACCTATAATTGAATAACATAAAAATTCATTCATTTTAACCTTTGTAATTTAAAAACACTAAACTCTATGTTTACTAATAACATAACCTCGAAGCGATACGACCTCAATGAACCTACAGTAACTCCAGCGGTACATTTAATGCAATTATTTATTACATAAATATTAGCAGCCTTATTCTTGTCACAAAATGATCTTTGATACTTACTTGAACAAATAATATTATTCAATAGAACAGTAATACTGAAAAGATTAGGTAATTTCATACCAACAACAAATGACACTATTCACTATTCACAGCACAGGCGTCTATTTCGGCGTATTTTCACTTTGTCTTTGTGGCCTTTGTGGGAGAGCAAATTCTGACGAGGAGTGGGGGTAACGCCGACAGTGTTACCAACACCGCAAATACCACGCACGGTCATCACGCATAATGCTGAAGACCGTATTTACGAATAAGAGAGACGCAGACAAAAGAAATGATCAAATGATACCGAAGGTTGTTATTATTGATAATGGCTATTTAAAAGACTTAATTAGATAAATAATACACCAATATAACTACGATGTATTAATGTGATAAACGTGTAAAAATATAAGCTTGTTAGATGTCACCTGTTACCTCCAGAGTCTGTCCCGTAGACCATTTCGGCATGAGACCCGTCATCTATTACTACGTAGGCCTATCTTCATGATTCAATCATGGTGTCATGTTGGGTAAGGTCGAGTTGGGTGATGAGGATCATTTGTTTAGGAAGGTTTTAGGGAAAACCAGGAAGATTGTAAAAACACTCATCCAAAAGATATTGTTTCAAAGCTTTTTTGAATTTGTTGATTTGCTTAATGTCTTTTATTTCCTGAGGCAGTTGTGTGAAAAATTTAACTCCTACATAGCCAGGTTTTGTTTCAAAAAGTTTCAAGTTGTGTTGTATTGATGGATTTACATTTCTGTTTCTGGTGAAGTGAGGGTGAGTATGAGCCTGTATCAGATTATTGTCCATTACATATGAGATTGTTTCGAAGATAAAAAGAGACGGTACAGTTAATATCTGCAATTCTTTAAATTTTTCCCTGCAGGAATCTCCAGGTTTAAGCCTAGAGATGATCCTGATTGCTTTTTTTTTGAATAATGAAAATTCTTCTGAGGTTTGATTTGCTTGACAGACCCCAAAGCACTATTGAATACCTTATATGACTTTCAATCAAGCTAAAATACACTAACTTACAAAGAGCAATATTATTAAAAGTGGATAGATTCCTTAATACAAAAATATTTGAAGTTAAGGTTGAAGCAAGTTTATCGATGTGCTCCGTCCACCTTAAACTATCGTCCAACCTCACTCCCAGATAGTCTACAAAAGGAGATTGTTCAAGAAGGTTTTCATCTTGAAAAACTAATGGAGTTGAAGAGCCAGCCCTCATCAGACGATTTCTCTTTTGCATGGTAGTGATAAACATGTAATTGGTTTTAGTTGGATTTATTTTTAAGTTGATATCTGAAAAGTACTGAGAGATGGCTCCGAGCTGGCAAAACGTCTCCCTTTCAAGTTCGTGAATGTTTTTGTTCTGTGTAAAAAGTGATGTGTCGTCTGCAAAAATGGTCAGCGATTTGTTAGGGTGATTACAGGATTGGGATATGTCATTGATGTATATTAAAAAAAGGATTGGCCCTAAAATTGAACCCTGCGGAACTCCCATTGAATTGGGTGAAGTTTTTGAGAAAAATTGTTTTTTCAAACCAGAGACTGAAGTGAAGTTGATTGTGGTTGATTGCTTCCTGTTTGTCAGGTAAGACGTCAGCCAGCCCAGAGCCACCTGCCCGACTCCTAATTGTTCAAGCTTTCTGATCAAAATCTTGTGATTGACGCAATCGAACGCCTTAGAGAGGTCGATGAAGCAGCCGATAGCTGAATCACCACCCTCCAAGGCGTCGATGCATTTATTTGCAAAGTCTATGAGAGCTAGCTTTGTGGATTTTCCCTTTTGGTAACCAAACTGCTTAGAAAACAGTAGATTATTGTCCTGCAAATATTGAACTAAATCTTGACACACTGCTTTTTCGAGAATTTTCGAGACGGTTGGAAGGAGTGAGATTGGACGATAGTTCTGGGGAAGAAGTTTGCTGTCTTTTTTGTGAAGAGGCTTAACTATCGCAAGTTTCCCACTGTATGGAAAAATACCTTCCCGGAGAGAGGTGTTAACCAAATGCAACAGGGGTTCTTCTAGTTGCTTTGAACAAAACTTGATTATTTTACTGGAAATCCCATCATGACCTGATGACTTTTTATTTTTCATTGATTTTAATATTTGCCTAATGTCAACTATTGTCAGAGGTTTGAAAGAGTTTAATTGAGACTGAGGCCTAAATTCATCTGATGTTACATGAACAGAAGCGTGATAGTTAAAGTCTGGGTTGAAGTTAAGAAAAAAATCATTAAAAATGTTACTAACTGTCTCTGGGTCTTTAACTAAACCCCCATTTACTTCTAAAGTAATGTTAGGCTCAACTGTTGGCCTTTTTTGTGGTCTTAAATCGTTGATGAAATTCCAACAAGTTTTTGATGGATTATCGGAAGCTTTAATGTCATTAAAAATTGCACTGGATTTCGCTTCACGGATTTTTTTCCTATACCTCTTTTTGAGAGCATTGTGAGCAAGTTTTTTCCTGTCACACCTGGTAGACACCCACTCCGAGTATGAGTTTTGAACTTGAATTTTCATTTGCCATCTCGTCTGTTACCCAATGTAACTTTTTGTTGTCTTTCCTTTTTGCTTTTTTTATTGGACAAGAAATGTTTAAACAGTGGGAGACAGTGCTTACAAAATTGTCATACATAATATCTATATTTTCAGCAAAATAAACATCTTCCCATTTTTCCCAACTTAACCTAGTTCTCAACTCCGACAGATTTTGCTGAGAACAGTCTCTAAATTCAAAAACTTCATTGTTATTCAAAACAGAATTGACTGGCATCTCAAACATTATTGCATGATGATCAGAAATACATGGCTGAAAAGATGAACAAATTGAAAAAGGTATGTTTGTCAAGAAATTATCCAAACAGCTTTCTGAATGTTCAGAGATACGTGTGGGAAAATCTATTTTTATTTCTAATCTAAAGCTATTTAAAATGTCCTTAAAAGTTTGGTATTCCACTGGATGAATGTCTTTATCTAAATTAAAATCGCCAGAGATTAATATTGACTTGGGTCCTCTTGCTGCATAGTTAATGTAATTCTCAAGGCACTTGAAAAAACAATTAAAGATTGAATCATATGGAGGCCTATAAACTACTGAAAAAATTGTTACGGTATTGTCTATAAGGATCCTAAGTTCGGCGATTTCAAAAACTGATTCCCTACAAAATTGATCTAACTGCAAAACATTTAATATCTCAAAACGGAGATTATTTCGTGCAAAAATGGCAACTCCTCCCCCCACGGTCAAGGATCTGCTAAAATAACTCCTTAGAGAGTAGTTAACAAGAAAAATATTTAAAATTGAATCACTGGTCTGCCCATGCTCAGAAACACAAAAAATGTCAGGTTTTACTTCATCTAAAAAGAGTTCAATTTGTTCCTTTTTTGTGCTTAACCCCTTTTGAACATTCAGATGCACAATTTTAAAATTGCTTGATTTGCAGTTGAGATTTTTGAGTGAGTTACTACTGTCTAAATTGTTTGAGATCTGAGAGCTGTTTGATTTGTACAAATTAGTCTAGGCCCTACTTCCTTGAAATATTTTAGGGCAGCAAATTATTGTAACTTATTATGTAATTTACCTACGTGAACAAATGTAATAGTAAGCTGTAATTGGTATTGCGTTTTTAATATGATGTTTTAAATATAAAAAATATAAGCCATTTCAAAAATGTATATTATAAAGAAAAAAATTATTAATTAATTTTAATTAAAACAGTCAGTTGATTTTTTTTACACGTTTTAATATGAAAATTTAAAACTTAGTAGCCTATTTACCAGGTGGATTATCCGTTATGTACTTCGGCGATAACCCGTTTAGCCAAAACGTGTAGAAAAATCCACAGACTGCTTTAATTAAAATTAATTAATAATTTAATTTTTTTCTTTATAATATACATTTTTGAAATTAAATAGGCTTATATTTTAAATATTTGACATCATATTGAAAACGTAATACCAATTACAGCTTACTATTACATTGACAAATGACAAATGACAAATCTTTATTGCCGTTTTCACATTACATAAATGTATGGCATCGTCACAATTTACAAACATGTCTAAAAAAACAATGAAGTTCTATCTATAATAAACTAATTAACAGATTTAAGTTTCTTTATAAATTCATCAATGTCATAAACACTTAAATCTAACAACAAAGCTTTTAAGGTTAATTTGAACTTTTTATGGTCTAAAAACTTATAATTAAATGGTAACAGATTAAAAACCCTCTTACCCAATTCAAAAGTTGATTTAATGGTGGATTGGTAATTACACTGATTGATTAGAAAGAAAATTACGTTGTCTGGTAAAGTGAGAGTGAACAGAGCTATTACTGTTGGTTTACGTAGGTAAATTACATAATATGTTACAATAATTTGCTGTACCGTAGTTGTATTGGTGTATTATTTATCTAATTAAGTCTTTTAAATAGTCATTATTAATAACAACCTTCGTATAATTTCTTTTGTCTCCGTTTCGCTTATTCGTAAATACGGTCTTCAGCATTGTCCGTGATGACCGTGCATGGTGTGGTGTTGGTAACACTGTCGGCGTTACCCCACTCCTCGTCAGAATTTGCTCTCCCACAAAGTGAAAATACGCCGAAATAGACGCCTGTTCAAGCATTGCTCTGAGCCCGGAGCTAGTGATGGCAAAATTTCTTGAAAAATCGATTTTTCGATATATCGATGTATCGAAAGAATAAAATCGATTTCGATAAAAAATCGTGAACAAAAAATCGATGTCAAAAAATCTATGTATCGAATGGTAAAAATCGATTTGTCCGAAAAATCGATTTTATTTTGCCTTCACTATGATGGCAGAATTTCTTGAAAAATCGATTTTTCGATATATCGATGTATCGAAAGAGTAAAATCGATTTCGATAAAAAATCGTGAACAAAAAATCGATGGCAAAAAATCGATGTATCGAATGGTAAAAATCGATTTTTCCGAAAAATCAATTTTATTTTGCCATCACTACCCGGAGCACTCTTCAAGGAAAGGAGTGGGGGAAAGTGTTGACAGTGTTGCCAACCATGTAGTGATGCAGATGCCAATCTTACAAGCATTGCCGATTATAAATCACGCCACATAAGTTGACGAATGGCCAAAAACAGCTGTGTACGGCGTGGGGAGGAGAGGGGGTACTTTTCCAAAAACATCGAGCTTACGTTACATGAAATTTTTTATAGAACAGCTGATTATCCAATCATTTTAACTGAATAATAGGGAAAATTCATTCGTCAAGTTACGTGGCGAGGGTTATAGGGATGGGCTTAACCTTAACTAATGTTTTCTCCGCATTAGTTGCAACCAATGTTGCAACTGCATTAGTTGCGGCCGCGCATTCGTTTAATTTAGTTAATGCGGTTGCATTAGTTAATGCGGTTGCTGCGGCAACCGTTTAACCGATACGGTACCTGTTTCTCGCTACTGCTACTGTTGTTTCTTGTTCGGAGAGTGTTTATTGGTGTTTTCAGTAAAACACAGATTTGATTTAAATTATAGTTTATTACTGAATAACACATATTAAGAGAATACAGATACTGAAATTACACTAATACTGTATGGGAGCCATTGTGTGAGAGAGGAAGGGAGCGGAAGGCTGGCGGTTGTGGCGGAAGCTGGATACATTGGCATTTGGATATTTACAATAACAATATATTAACATTATACTATATCAACATCTTCCTTCCCAACAGAGCAAAATATTGGCTCAGAACAAAACAAATGATACAATATTAACAACTCAAAATAACAAAAATATAGCCTACTCAAGATTGGTAATATATTACAGAATCAGGCAGTATCATACGATAACCTCCTAGGATTTCTCACTAGCCTACCTCTTTTAGTTACATAGCCTTCCATATTTTTTACAACATTTGTTTCATCCGAGTCATTGGGAGATCGGGAAGGACTGGGCTTGTTAGGTGATTGATTGGGAGAGCTGGAGCTCAGGTTAAGCCTATTTGGGTCAGCTGTAACAACATGTCTTTCATTTGGACTAGGAGGAGATGGGCTGACATTAGGGTTAGGAGATAAGATGAAATACTTCCTATTACGTGTATACAGTCTACCATTTTCATCCTGCACCAAGTATGAACGGGGTGTATTTCCTAAAGCTTGTATTTTACCATGAGACCAAGGACCATCTAGGTTCTTTTTGAACAAGACCTGATCATTTACATTTAGTTCTGACAAAGGTTTTACCTGTTTATTGTAATACTTCTGGATAGAACTCTTTCTTCGGTTTACAAGCTCCGGATTAGGTTTTGTTACTTTTGACTCAAGAAACTTAGTTGAACAAGGTAAAAGAGAATTTAAGTTTCTAGAAAACAACATCTGAGCTGGCGAAGGCAAATTACCTTTAGGTGTGTTCCTATAGTTAAGTAAAGCGATATAAGGATCTGAGTTTTCACATTTTTTCAGTATACCTTTAGCTATCTTTACGCCAGATTCAATTTGACCATTAGATTGGGAATGTTTAGGTGAAATTGTTACATGACTGAACTCATAAGTTGATACAAAAGTTTTAAACTCTTTGCTGGTAAACTGAGTACCTGAATCAGTTACTAATATTTGAGGAATACCATGTCTGGCAAACATTGACTTAATTTTGTTGACTACTGCTTTAGAACTAATATCATTGAGAGACACCAATTCAATGTACTTAGAATAATAATCCATTAAGACTAGGTAATTACAAGTTTTAAATTCAAATAGGTCTGCTGATACTTTAGACCAAGGCAAAGGAGGAATGTCATGAAACATCAGTGGTTCCTTAGAATTATTAGGGGAATGCAAAGCACATGTCATACAATTATTTACAAATTCCTTGATGTCTGAATTGATACCAGGCCAGTACAAAACACTTTTAGCTCTAGTTTCACAAGTATTTGCACCTACATGTCCATCATGGAGTTTAGCTAACATTTCCTTTTGTAAACTGTGAGGAACTATTAATCTATCATTTTTGTACAACAAATTATCAATTACATGAAGATTTTCTCTTAAGTTCCAATAAGGTTTAACAGAGTTTTCTAGATGGTTTTTGTTACTAGGCCATCCATTTTTCACTAAATCTCTTACTTTTACCAAGGTACTGTCACAATTTGTTTCATTCAAGAACAAACACATTTTTTCTTTTGAGACAGGTAAGCTGTTTTTGAATAGATTTACTTGACATATTATGTCATCATCAGTGTGATCAATTTCTTCAATAGATTGGAAAGGTAAAGATGATCTGGACAGAGTATCTGCTATGAACAAAAGTTTACCTGGTTTGTAAACCACATCAAGATCGTATCTTTGAACTTTGAGTAACATTGTTTGTAACCTTAGGGGTGCTTGTGACAAAGGCTTTCTAAAGAGACTTACCAGAGGTTTATGATCCGTTTCTACAGTTACTTTACGTGAAAATATGTACTGATGAAATCTAGTACAACCGAATGTTATAGCCAACATTTCTTTTTCAATTTGGCTGTAGTTTACTTGACTTTGGGTTAATGATCTTGAAGCATAGGCTACAGGGTTGTTACCACACAGCAACACTGCACCTAAGCCTGTAGAACTACTGTCTACGGACAAAGTTACATTTTTAGTAGGATCAAAATAACACAAGACTGGAGGACTTGCCAATAGCTCTTTTAGCTTTCGGAAAGCGCTTTCTTGGGAATTATCCCAACGAAACACAACATCTTTACGTAAAAGCTCTCTAAGCGGTGTAGTTAGAGTCGAATAGTTTGGGATGAATTTAGAGAGATAATTAGTCACACCAAGAAACCTTTCCAGTTCTTTACGATCAGCTGGAGCTTGCATTTGTTGTATCGCAAGAACCTTCGAGGTGTCTGGTGAAACACCAAACTCAGAATACTCAAGGCCAACAAATTTCACTTTAGGTACCCGTATTTTACATTTGGCCATGTTGAACTTGATTCCGTTAGCTTTTGCAATTTCCAGCACTTTCCGAAGGCGTTCATCATGAGTCTTTTGATCCGGACCACTTATACAAATATCGTCAAAATAACAGACAACTCCTTCAATGTTACCGAATAATTCTGTCATTTTACCTTGAAAATAATCAGGAGCACTACTTATGCCATAAGGCATGCGTAAGAATCTGTACCTAGCAAAGGGGGTGTTAAAAGTACATAGCCTACTTGAACTTTCATCTAGCTTAAACATCCAGAACGCTGAACTTGCGTCAAGAACAGAGAACAGCTTGGAATTTGTCAACTTGCTACTAATTTCTTCTGCTGTGGGAATTTGACATTGAGGGCGTTTTAAATATTTATTCAAATTTCTAGGATCTAGAACAACTCTTAAGCCTGAACCTTTTTTATTAATTAGTACCATACCATGAACCCATTCAGTTGGTTCATCTACCTTGGCAATTATGCCTAATTTTTCCATCCTTTCTAATTCAAGTTTTAAGGGCTCTACTAAGGCAAAGGGAACTCTTCTGGGAGGTTCAATTTTAGGTTCATAATTACTGCATAGCTCTAATTTGATTTCTCCTGGGATGGTACCTAAATTGCCATCAAACATAGTTTGATAATCTTTTACTACAATATCATCACTTTCAACAACTGAGACAGATTCTACATGTCTACTTATAAGACCCAACTCACTACAGGTATATAATCCCAACAATGGTGTACAATGAACATCAACGATCGCAAAGGAGATTGAGTAATTTTTTCTTCTGACAACACAATTTAAATCAACTTGACCTACAACATTTACTTTTTCTCCCGTAAAAGAGGAGATAGAATCATTTGTTTTGTACATGAGGGTTTCAGACAAACCTAAATCTTTGAACAAAGAGTGTGAAAATAGATTAGTTTGGGCTCCACTGTCTAGTTTGAAAGGAACAACCTTATGATTTATTACTACATTTTCATACCAATCACTTATGCTTTGAGATTTACTAACGCTATCAATTGTGAAGTTACTATCAACTGAGTCAGTAGGCCTATCGTTTACATTAGAATCGATAACCTCATTTACCCTTTTAGTATTTTTACTTGGGTTGATTTTAGTCTGGTTGTTGGAATTTTTTGACTGGCAATAATTAGCAAAATGATTTTTACGTTTACAAGAGAAACACTCTATACCGTAAGCTGGACATTGATTTACAAAATGGTTTTTTCCACAATTTCTACAATTATTTATAAACTTCTTAGGACTAGGCTTACGCTTAAATTGTCTATTTGATTGATGAGACTGGTTGTTACTCGAAACTTTTGGTTTGGATGATTTGCTTGCACTTACTTGAGCAATTTCCGATCCATCTAACTCCTTCATCTGCATTGAAGACAACTCAGCAGTCTTGCAGATATTCACAGCTTTTTCCAAGGTTAGGTCAGCCTCACGTAGCAGTCTCTCTTTGATGTGTTGGTTGTTAGGACTTAGGCCGCATATTAGTACATCGCGCACCAAGTCTTCTCGTAACTTGTCAAATTCACAGTTCAAACTTTTATTTACAAGGTCAGTATAGAAAGAATCAAAGGACTCACCGGGGTTTTGTTTGCGTGTTAAGAACTTGTGTCTTTCTACTGTCAAGTTTTTCTTAGGAGAGAAATAGGCCTCGAATTTAGCTACAACTGTTTCATATTTGGAGGCATCACTGGAACTTAAGTTAAACGAATTGAAAATTTCCAAACACTTTACACCAAGATTGTGCAACAAAATTGCAACTTTCCTTTCATCCTCTTCCTTTTCTAGATTAGTTGCTGTTAGGAAAATTTTAAACCTTTGATACCAGGATCCCCAGTTCTGGGCCAAATTGCCCTCTAGGCTAAGTGGGCCTAAATTTGAGTCAATACTATTAGAATTTGGGCTAGTAGGAGCCATATTACTTGAAGTTAATTGACTGAAGACTTATCTTGCAGTAAACTGAAGCAAACTTACTCACTTTTAGACTGGTGTACTTTCAACACATTTTCACAACACAAGGCTCCACGACATTATCCGTATTTATTATCTCAATCCTCTTTAATTTAATTTTTAATTACTAAAAACCTGACACCATGTTTATTGGTGTTTTCAGTAAAACACAGATTTGATTTAAATTATAGTTTATTACTGAATAACACATATTAAGAGAATACAGATACTGAAATTACACTAATACTGTATGGGAGCCATTGTGTGAGAGAGGAAGGGAGCGGAAGGCTGGCGGTTGTGGCGGAAGCTGGATACATTGGCATTTGGATATTTACAATAACAATATATTAACATTATACTATATCAACAGAGAGAATTAGTATGCACTACGTTGTTGCAGCCAAACAGATTACAAAATTTTCTCTTCGCCTCAAAGTTTAATTTTTTTAAATGTCTTAATTTATAAAAATACTGCAGCCTAATGTAAATTTTTAATTTTTTCTCTATAACTCATTATTAATTAAACCTTAATTTTTGCCAAGTTCAATAATATTAAAATATTATAATTTATAATATTTTTGTTTTTATCTTCCAAATTTGACAATACATAAACCTTAGTGTAGAAATAATTTAATCATAGGCGGCTCTAGACTAGATTTTCTGGGGGGGCTAAGGCTTCAGAAGTGTTGGGTCTAAATACACCCCCCCCCCCCCCCCCGCGAACACCAATGCAATGACGTCATCGACACAAGCCAGAACGACTTCAACTTTCTCACTAAGCTTGGACTAAGTAATCCAATGGTGAATGTAAAATGGCCATATTTATAGAACAATATTATAAATTACAGTAATCTAAATGAAATATTAGGAAGAGTCCCATATGAATGTTTTCAGAGCAACAGAATAATGCGAAACGCCTACCTCGTTTACTAACCTTGGTCTTGCTTCAATCAAAATACCAAAATTTGTTTCTAAATTTATAGCTCGTAATGAAGTGATTTGTCTCGTTTTGTGCTAGGTTAGATTCTATGGAAACATCTGAAAAATCTATAGCCTATGTAACTTACATAAGTTACTGTTGAATATAATGCAGTAAACGGGAAAGAAAGAAAATTAAGACGAGCGCGATCGGGCGTTAGACAATTTGTTCACCACTCTACATTGAGTTCATATATAACGGTATTCAATCTAAGTAATATGGTTATAGGTATTTTATATGGTTTATAGTAACTTATTGGATTTCCTCCAAAATATTAAATTTTCCAAATCAACAAGACTAGAATAAATTACAAAAAAAAAAAAAATACTGAATAATACTATGTTACAATAAAGTCTGACAAGGACATCCAGTTAAGGGGATAATTTATAGACCTACTCGATTAAGAGCTTTTATTGGCAAAGATAGGCTTATTTGTTTATTCAGGTAGCCCGTTATGTCACTCATGATGGGCCTTTAAAAATTTAAACCCTCACAATAGCCAAGTTCATCCTTACTGATATCATATATCTTGGTTCGGGGTTTTTGTGAAAAGAAGGCCTAAAAGGCCTTCGATTCTGGTGAAAGCTAGCCTGATGGGGACTTAGGCAGACGCCAAAATTAATTCATCGCCTTGCTGGATCAATCCATGGGATCAACAGTGTTATAAGTAAAAAATACAAATCCAAGCCAGATAGCTTATCAACTTGTTTATTGGACAATGAAAATTCGTTGCTCAGTACCAAAATCAAAGTGACAGATAGCAGACGGGTGCTATATCAAAACTTGATAAGGTATCTGAAATTTACGTGTTTTTTATACTGCTAGGTCTATTTGACAGAAAGGGCAAAAAACAGTTCTCTGACATGTAGCTAGTGAGGGCTACTCTCTAGGAGATAGATAAATAAGAGTGTATAAAACCATGTAGCCTAACCGTGAAAATAACAGGTACAAATAGCTGAGAGAAATAGCTCTTTTCTTCATGCATTATTCATGCATTATTCATTGAAATTTTTATGTTAATCTTCTACGATTACATTTTAATTTCACCCTCTCCCAAATCTATGCAGAGTCCATTGATGTCAAATGCATTTTCAAAACGCCAGTCTGTATATAAGTTATTATATTTATATAATATGATTTTTTTACCATGCCCAGGAAATCTGGGGGGGCTTAGCCCCCCCAAGCCCCCCCCCCCTTTAGCCGCCTATGAATTTAATGTACAACTATATTAGTATTAATAGGCCTACATAGTTAGTAACGGTTGAAGATGAAAAGGGATTGAGAATGAATAACATTCATTAAGACAAATAATTTCCATTAATAGAAAAAAATATATATTACAAACTCAATTTGTAAAACCAAATTACCGCTTCAGATATACGCCCGAAACTGGCCTGGATGAGATATGAAGGATATCCGATAACTTCTAAAACAGGTAGAAACTAGAGTTTCATAGAACTCAGTTGCCTAGTCAACTGATTTTACTAATTCAACAGCCACGTCCCCGCAGTGTTTAGCGACATCGGCTGTTGCGAGCTTAACTGATGCATTAGCCGCTCTCCCATATTAGTTACAAGCGCATCAGTTGCGGCGCCGCAACTAATGCAAAGTAACTGATGCGGTTACATTTTTTGCCATCCCTACCGGCCGCGTCACAACACTCACAACTCAGTTGACTGGAATGGAACGAACCACGAACGAACTGTGTTCCGGTAGTTTCAGCAACGTCCGCCAGGACTGACCATTTAGCCCCCTCTTTAGTGTTTGTTAATCTAATAAGCAGCTAGAGAGGTTGATTTGATTTATAACAGAATCCTCCCTATTCTCAATTACAGCATCCCTGTCGAACAAGCTGGATTTAGGCCTAGTCGCATAACTGTTGTGACCAGTTCTGGCTCTGACTTCTTTCATTGAGGATGGGTTTGAGCGAAGACTGAAAACCTCTGTGGCTTTTTTAGGTCTGACTGCAGCATATGACACTGTCTGGAGAAAAGGCCTCCTAGTTAAATTTTACGACCTTATTCCTTGCCCTTTCGTGTTGCGTCTCCTCAACTCAATGCTCTCCAATAGGATGATAAAAGTATATCTGGGACGCAGAGAAAGTACGTTTAGGCAACTAAAGGATGGCCTGCCACAAGGGTCAGTGCTCGCCCCACTGCTCTTTAATGTGTATACTGCCGACATTCCTGTAACTCGGTCCTTAAAGTTTATATATGCAGATATGATATTGCATTGGCAAATCAACACCAGCATTTTCGACAAGCAGAGGAAACACTAACAAATGATCTCACGACCCTCGGTGAATACTTTGAAGCCTGGAAGCTAAATCCAAACCCAACAAAAACTGATGTTGCTTGCTTCCACTTGAATAATAGACTGGCCAACCAAAAACTTAAAATCTTATTCAACGGTTTTGAGCTGAATCATAATGACCACCCACAGTATCTGGGAGGCACTTTAGTTCGGTCTCTCACGTTTAAAAGCCACTTACAAAAAGCGGCAGCTAAGGTGAGAACCAGGACTAACATTGTCCATCACCTTGCTGGCTCTCCACATGGGGAGCCAACGCTCAAGTTCTGCGAACCTCTGCTCTGTCATTGGTATAATTAACTGCTGAGTACTGTGCTCCCGTGTGGTTAAATAGTGTGCATGTCAGGGACATCGACATCCAGCTAAACAGGACCATGAGAGCCATTAGTGGTACACTCATGGCAACCCCTGTACCCTGGCTCCCGGTGCTGTGTAATATCGCTCCTCCTGAAATAAGACGAAGGGATGCACTCATTAAGGAATACACAAAGATCTTATCTGCTCCACAGCTGCCCATCCATGATTACCTACCCTAGAATGCGGGCCGATTGAGGTCCCGAAAACCACCGCTACGAACAGCCTCCCAGTTGATGGACACGAACTTCACCATCAATACAAAGTGGACTTCTCCTGGGACGCTTTTCAAGGTCGGAACCACTTCTTGATAGCTGACCCGACCGTAGCGGTAGGTGGTATGAATCTTCCTCGGAAGCAGTGGACTATACTCAATCGTTTTCGCACTGGAGTGGGAAGATGTAATTATTGGAAGTACAAATGGGAAATGACACAAGACCAGTCATGCGACTGCGGAGCAGAGCATCAAACTATGAAACACATAGTCGAAGAGTGCCCACTGAGGGCCTTCCCCGAAGGATTGACCGGTCTGCAAAGCTCAAGTGAAGCTGGGCTGCAATGGCTTAGCGCCCTGGATTTAGCTCTATAAAGAGGGATCTAATTTTTATTTTAGTGTTTAGATTTTTATTTATACTGACTCATCAGGTGCTCTGCAATGCAGAATTTATTTTATTATTCTTAAAACATGGTGGCTGGCTAAATGAGCCATACGATTTTTAAACTTAAATTTAGACCAAATATATATATAATCCCAGAAAAAATAGAATTTGGTCTAAAGTTAAGTTTAAAAATCGTAATTTTTCACATTGGTCTTATGGGTTGCTATCTATACGAAGTAACAACGAAAGGTATTCAAAAATAAAGAAACATTAATGTTAAGTAGTCTTTTGGAAACAGCTGTTATTTCTGAAGAGGTATACTTGGTTGTTGGTGGAAATTGAATAACTCTATTACCATGACACTATAACAAAAGTAAATAAAAACCAACGAGCAAGGCTCGGTTAAAGTGGTACTGTAGTTTTGAATACGCACTGGGTTTCGGGGGCAAAATCACTATATTTAGCCTATATTACTAACCTCAGTAAAGGTTAAAGTAAAGTCAAAGTAAGGTTAAACCTCAGTAAGGTTAAAGTAGATGTTGTTTCAAATCAACATTAAATGCAAAAGGGTTATAATATCATGATGTAAGATTTAATTGTAACAATTTGTAAATAATGTAACAAAAAAATAAATTATTGCATGTTTCGCGTGTGTTTTTTTTTTTTTTTTTTTTTGTTTTAGCGAATTTCCCTATAGGGAATACGCTATTACGGTAGTAGCCATGGTAAGACCTAACCCCGGGACCACTTTACTTATTCATTTTGAGGTCCCCAGAAGCCAACAACACCGTTCGTTCATCTTCATATACAAATACATACAGGGTGTTTCAGTTTCCAAACAACCTGGAAATATTTTGTATATATGTTCCTTAGGTCGTGACAGTAAAAAAATCACATAAACATATGTCCTAAAATGCTTTGTTAAGCCGCGAGCCGCCATTTTGTTTTTTACAC
Organism: Neoaliturus tenellus; assembly: GCA_030545055.2. Taxonomy (NCBI): domain Eukaryota; kingdom Metazoa; phylum Arthropoda; class Insecta; order Hemiptera; family Cicadellidae; genus Neoaliturus; species Neoaliturus tenellus. Next base: position 43,056,361 of record CM061536.1, read on the forward strand.
ATAATAATTTTTATTTCATTGACGGTTTGTTGTATTAAGTTCATATTTGGCATGAAATTTTGACACCAATGTCCATTTTCAGGAAAGAAATTATTTTTGTCCGATGTGTGTTTTCAAAATGGCGGCCATTTTAAATTTTTAAACTCAAATATCTCAAAACCGGTAAATTTTATCAAAATTTTACAAGAGACTAAAAAGTTGACAAATAAAATTACCTAACTAATGAAGATTATAAGGATCAAACGACAGATAACGGAGTAATTGGCATTTTTATGCATAAAATCATTGATTTCCCTTTAAAATGCATGCAAATTTAGGTTATTTTAAAAGAAAAATCTCAGTAACTCAGTTTTTTGTTTACATATCATTACAAACTTGGTACCATTGGTTAGATAACTTAATTTTTCATCTTTTTTCCTAATTATAGTACAGTAGTTTGATAACTTTTACCGATTTTGAGATATTTGAGTTTAAAAATTTAAAATGGCCGCCATTTTGAAAATACTTATCGGATCAAAATAATTTTTTTCCTGTAAATGGGAATTGGTGTCATAAAGGTTTATGCCAAATATTAATAAGCTGTTTATAAATAAGCGATATATAACTTTTTAAAGATTAACCCATAAGAATAACATGGGAAACTTGATTTACATTTTCTCCATAACCGGTTAAGTTATTTTAATGATTCAAAATACTAAATTGTTGGGTTTTTAAGCTCTTTTAAATGGTTTTAGTTAAAATTGTTAAATTTCAAAAATTAAGGTCCAAAAATGACAAAAACCTATTTTTGACCCCTTTGAAACCCCATAAATCCCCGTTCCCATAACCCGATCATGCTGGTTCGCGAACTCATGAAAATAGACCCGGTCTTACACCTTTATACCAAATTTCATCAAAATCGGAGGTCCCCTTCAAAAGTTATCAGTACCACGGACACATAGATATATCTATATATATATATCTATATATATATGTAAATGAACGAACGGTGTTTTTGGCTTCTGGGGACCTCAAAATTAAAAAGTAACATGGTCCCGGGCATAGGTACGTCTTACCATGACTACTACCGTAATAGCGTATTCCCTATAGGGAAATTCGCTAAAACGATAAAAGTTAGGGGTCTATACAAAAAATGTCAGAACTAAAACGCATTTTGCTCTTGACACTCGCAAACGCCATATGAGCTCTGTTCCAGCGGTCCGTGAAATAGTTTTAATAAGTTTAATCCATCAAGTAAAAAATGCATAGAGACAGACAGAAAACAATAAATTTCAATCTCTGTTTACAAACTGATTCGTCTAAGGGACCCAGGAAGTTTGTATACTCCCTGATAATGCAGCCGATCTTCTTAACAAATTGATAACGGTACATTTAAGTCACAAGGCAGACAATAAAGTTGGATTGATTAGGTCTAATCATACAGGCCACCCTTTCATCCAATAACAAGAGGCGGGTTCATTGACCAAACACGATCCGGGCCGCATCGACCGCCCTCAACACGCACATACACATCGGCGGTCGTAACTGGGGCAGGGCACGACAAAGGAAGTGACACACGGGATGACAAGTTCCCTGCCCTTCAACAGTCATCATCAATAAGAAAAACTGTGAAAGAGTTTACACTGGACCAAACAATATTTAATGTGCAATATATCCTAAATAAATTAAATATTTACACAATGTCAATAAAGTTTCGATCTGCTCTGCATAATTAGGCTATGATTCTGATTTATTTGCATATAAAATATTTTGTTGTTTAGTCTTGGATTCGCACATTTTAAATAAAAAAAAATTACATTAGTTTAAATGCAACAACTAGTTATTTTTGTTCTTTTTTTAATTTTAAATAAATAAATATAAATATATATATATATATTTGTTTATAAAATTGTAACAAGGTATTAATGCAGCGGTATATTTTAAATCTGAGTATCAACTAAACAGGGGTTTGTAATTGTAAACTATATTTTTATCAAGGAAGTTAAATGGGATACGGCTTAGATATAACGTAAACAATGAATAAGTTTGATTGTAAAATAACAAGGTTTAAATCTATAAAATCATAATGATAAGTTTTGTTCATTTACGTAAAAATCATAAGTTAATGGCATTTCCTTGGCTAGTGAGCGCCTACAATACCTGGACGCAAACACAATACACTTCTGTGTCACTTTTTGTCTCCATCGCCAGCACAGGTCTCAGGTTTCTGGCCCCGGCCTTGAGCGCGGAACATATTTCAATATTTTAAATAAATTAATTGATATCTTTAAAGTTAAAAAAAAAATTAATTTGATTAAAAGCGTATTGATAATTCATTTATTTAAATTGTAGTGTAGCTTATTTAATTATCCTTATTATTTACGGTAACTAGCGAAGCTCTTCAAATTATGGGCATTTGAGTTGATAATATCGTCTATATTGCAATAGAATTACTACAATGACTTTTCGCTTTTTCGGGTTTTAAACTAAGCTACTAGTGATTTAAATGGACATATCGTAATTAAGTTAATTTAAAATATAGTTATTTATTATGGTTATACTAATTCGGCACTTTAACTTTTGTCACAATAGAACTGTAGTGAAATAAAACTTAATATGCTAGTTTTAGTTAAATTAAAGTTTTTATTAGGTTTTCACTCAATTAATTTTAAGCAGGAAAATTTGCCCAGGATTCCCTTACAACCGTATGTGGTATTTTGCCTAATTCCAAACTCTCAAACATAAGTTTAAATATAATTTTTTTAAGTCACCCACAAATTCTTAATATTACAATAGAAATCGACTAAGAGAAAAATATAGTACTGTATTTAAGTAACTCACCTGTTTGTGCCCCTAATAAAAAGGAGAAAAATGTTAAAAACGAATTACGGGCTAATAATATCAGTTATAATATCAGAAAGCATTTGATGTTTTGTCTATGAAAAGTCTGTTAATTTTTGCAGCATAATAATTTTTTTTATTGATTAAATCTTTCCAACGAAGTTGCACAAAACAAAATGTCGTTTAATATACCTCCACCCATCATTCGATAAGTTAACTTGCTACCTTCTCATTTAAAAGGCAAGCAGAAAAAAACAAAATGCATGATATACCCTATCGCCATTATCCTTTATTTTTTTATTTTTTTTATTTCTTTAATTTTTTTTATAGAAGGATGATTCTTCTAGGGATTAGGATCTAAGGGTGATTAGGTTTTAATATTCAGGGTGTCCATCATCGACTGTCCGAAACTTTTCCATGTTGTTCAGCAAGCCAAAAGAAACAAAAAAGTTCATACAGTATAAACATATTCCCTAAAATGCTTTGTTAACTCGCTAGCCGCCATTTGGTTTTTTTATACCTTGGCGTATATTTCCATAACAGATAGATGGATTGGGTTCAAATTTGGATGGATCTTAACTAAAACAATAGGCCTAGTTATTGAAAAAAAGAAAAATTTTTTCGGTCGTGTATTTCAAAGTGTATTTCAAAGTGGGCCATGTTATATGTTTAAACTCAAATATCTCAAGACCAATAAATTAAATCAACATTTTACAAGATAGGCCTATATAAAAGTTGCAAAATTAAATTATCTAACCAATGATATTATGTTTGTAATGATCTGACAACAAATTACTGAGTATTTAAGATTTTTCTTCTAAATTAACCTAAATTTGTATGCATTATCATGAAATACCACCGTCACAGGTAATCAGCGAATTTCCAAAACGATTCAAATGTTTTTTTAGCTTCCCCCGACCCCCATAAACACCATGGGAACGAGGATGTAGGTTTGCTGCCTTGAGGGTATTGCAATATATATATATATATATATATATATATATATATATATATATATATATATGAAAATAAACAAATATTATTTTTGGCGTCTGGGGACCTCACTAAAACAATGATTATGCACAACAATTTCAATAACTCAATTATTTGTTGTCACATCATCACAAACGTGGTGTCATTGGTTAGATAATGTAATTTTGCAACTTTTTTGTATTTTGTAAAATTTTGATAAAATTTACCGTTGTTGAGATATTTGAGATTACAAGTTTTAAATATCCGCCATTTTGAAAATACGCGACGGATTTTTTTTCTTCTAGTCATTGTTGTAATAATGGTTCATGCCAAATATGAACCCTATCCATATATCCGTCATGGAAATATAAATTATTATTAAGTGTTAAAAACAAAATATCCGTCATGGAAATATAAATTATTATTAAGTGTTAAAAACAAAATGGCGGCTAGCGTGTTAACGAAGCATTTGAGAACTTATGTTTATATGAACCTTTTTGCTTCTTTTGGCTTGCTGAACAACATGGAAAAGTGTAGGACAGTTAAAGCTGGACACTCTGTATAAAAACTTATTGTTTTGACACCTATAGTGTCTAGAATGTCCATCATATCTACCATTCAAAGTCAGACAAAGGCGTTCTGTATGTTGTCTATGTTTGCACAAAAAATAAACTGCTAGGTAAATGTTGTTTAAACATCCAAATTAACAGTTCAACTTATTTTTGTTTTCATCCAGTTAAAAAAGTATTGTAAAATCCACAAAACAATAACGAAGATCAGTAAAAAACAAATGTCAATCTCATTTCAATTGCAAAGATTACGCGCGCGTGAAGGCGGCAGTACCGGTGCTGCTCCCACTCAAACCATTGTTGAACCACACCAGCTGGGAACGAACAAACAGAAACAACGCTTTTCTTTAGACAGCCCAGCTGTTGCCTCAGTCCCTGTTGTGCCTCGCGTTCGGGTAGACGTTGTTTTTCTGCGTAGTATTAGTAATAGTGCAGTGACAAAATGAAGACAAACAAAGAATATACCATCGTTAAAACGAAATCGTCTTCCAAAGAATCTAATCGGAGAGAAATCCGGAATATGATTATGCTAGGAACGGGCTTCATGGTCATGTTCTCGGCATTCAACACAATGGAAAACTTAGAGGTACCTGTTTCACAATGCATTTGTTTTGACTATTCTTAGATGTGCTGAGTGAACGCTCTTTGTTCTTTTACTGTCATTGTAGTTCATTGGAAAAATTAGTTATAGGGAGAAATTATGGTTTAAAACTTAATTTTTATACTCTTCTTTAATTTTACATCCTATTGAGTTGAGCAAGTTTAGTTAACTGGTCAAAATCTGTCTAAAATAAGTTAGTATCAAACTTTTTAGATTGCATGATTTAAATTACTTAAGGTGATAGAATCTGAAGTGCTTTCAGAATTTACCCTAGTTAAAATTTAAACTTGATTTTTAAGTTTAAAACTCAAGTTTCATGCTCTATCAGAAACTTGTCTGGAGGTTCATAATTAACTTAATTGTTGTTTACCACCACAGAATTATAAATTAAACACTAAAACAAATATTGATTTTTTGGTAGAATAACTTAGTGTTGAATGATTACCTAATAAGTTAACTTATTTGTCAGCATTATTTATGTCTTGTCTACACCTCAACAAACTTTTTAGAATAAAATAAATTACAGTATTGACCATTTTGTTACTGGCTTTAAAATTAAACTTACTTACTGCTGGTAGGCTACTGTACTAACTTTTTATGCTGATTGGGGTGACTATAAATTAGGCCCTAATCAGCCTAAACCTACCTTACAGTACCGTACCTACTTTTGTCTGTAACTAGACATAACTTACTTGTGTTTAGACTCATTTACCATAGCTTAAATGACAATTATTTTTCCTATTTAAACATTAAGTTATTGACACATTATATAGAAAATATTTTAACTTAAGTTGAACTTGGTAAATCTACCTTTCGCTCCAGTAAAGTGATAGCTTGCCCTAAGTTAGATACAGCAGCAGTAAACATGCTCATTTTTCTAATTTATTTTCATTGGACCTATACCTATTACATGCATTAGTTTGTTCACTAGGCCTATGAATTGTATGGTATGTTGTCATCATATAGGCCTAGGAGCTATGCTGTAAAATAACTCTTTTACAGCAACCCTCATTAAGAGTAGGCCTAATTAAGTTTTTGTAAGTAAGTGTTGTGTAGTGTAAATAACTGACACTTAATCGATCTGGCATAGACGGTAAAAAATGAAGATAACATGTATTTCAAGTAAATTTTTAAATGGTGACCCTAAATCAAACCACAAAAATTTTTAAATCTATACTTATTAATAGGCCAAGGCTTTTATTGTCAAGAGAACTTCTCCTAAAATTGTCATGTTTTTGGTGTGGTTAGATAGGGCTTGTTCTGTAGTTGTTTCTGCCAAAAATTGATGAGAATCGGACTCCCCTTTCAGTACTGAATTATTAATTTAAATAGAGTGAAGCGGTTAAGTGGTGAGCTCTTGTAGCGAACTAACTTACTAACAGCCTACAGTTTTCCCCGCCAGGGGCGCACCATTCAAAACCCTAATTTCAGTGACTAGACTGCGGGTTGTGATAGCTGAGCACCTAAAGCAGGCACCTTGGCGAGGATGTCTACGCCGACGAGGGTTTGATTCCCGCTCATGACCAAACCTGACCTGTTAGTGCAAAATATTCTTAAAAGGAACACCTAGCCGATCTGTGGCAACGTTGGTGGGAGGGGCCGCGTTAGATAAATGGTGGCAGGCTTGCGTGGAATTTGATGGGATCGGTTGATTCTTTGAGAGTTTGCACCTTGGTCAACACTGATTTTGCTACTTTTTACTTAGGTACATTTACTGTGTGTGTGCCATTACGGCTTTTGAAATATGAAAGATAAGTTAGTAACCATAATTATTTTAATTCCAAGATGCCAATAAAATAGTCAGAAATGAAAAACAAACGTCTACAACACTCAAAAATATATTTACACTTATACTGCAAAGAATACAGATGGTAAATATATCAAAAGATGGAAAATGGCAATCGATTTCGACCGGACACACCGATCATCATCCGGCCCAAAGAGAGAATACGGACCACATTCTCCCAAAGAGAGAATACGGACGGTGCATTCTCTCTTTGGGCCGGATGATGATCGGTGTGTCCGGTCGAAATCGATTGCCATTTTCCATCTTTTGATATATTTAACGTCTGTATTCTTTGCAGTATAAGTGTAAATATATTTTTGAGTGTTGTAGACGTTTGTTTTTCATTTCTGATTGCAAACAACACGTATCATGCTAATAAAAAAAGTGTTTAATAAAATAGTTTCTACTTTCACTTAGATATGTTAATTTTATCAAATCAATAAATGCCATGTCCTTTACACAGGACACGGGGACTGAAATTAATAAGGCCTCTATAAAAAATTTGTTTTACAATTTTCCCATTACAATAACATTGGGATTGGGTTGAGCATTTCAAACACCTGTTAATGTACAGCTGTAAATAAGTGTAGTTATTGGTTACTATTGATATTCATGATATTAGATTGGGCGAATGTCATTGATTTAAAACTAAAATATAACGTTTGGATTGTATCGAAATAAATTGCTCGATTTAGAGCAAAAGTACACTAGTTCAAATTAATATAGGTAAATATGGGCTCATTAAACGATTATTCCTTAAGTTTTAAGTGACTGTGAAACTTCGTTATCGTCCTCCACTGTTATTATCGATGTTGAGATTAAAATCGGGCGATGTAAACAATCGAATCAACAATGATATTGAGGTAAGAAATGTATTATAATAATATTCTAACCTAACAATCTAACCGTAAACCTCTGTTACTTTTATGAGCAGTGAATTTTTTAACAACAAAATCAATGGTCTTTGGAAGTATTTCAAATGCATATTCTTTCAATACAACAGGGAAAAATACCTCTGAATCGTATTTGGCAGCATTTGTGTGCCACGATTTTGGGTCACATGAAATCTGTATCTTCTCTTCTCATAACTAAGCTTCACCTACAAAATAAACTTATTATTTTGTGTTGTTTTTTGGTAATGTTATAGAAACAACATACATTACAATAGTGAAAATTTGTAATGGTTTTTGTTATTTTCAGTGACTTGTTTGCAATAGTTGTGTATTTTTTCAAAGTCTAAGGGTATTAACTTATCTTACAACAAAACTAAATCAGGTGGTAAAAATCGTTTTCGTATCATGTAGATGCATATTCGATAAAGTAGTAATATTATTGCAAAATCTAAATTTTAACATCGATAATAACGGTGGAGGAGGATAACAAAGTTTTGCCTAAAAGACAGTCAAGTCTACATAACTTAATAAAAACTTGTAGGTATAAAAAATCGAGAACTTTGCAAATCGTATTGATCAATGAACAAAGATGATATTTTTCGAATGACGTACTGAATAGCTAAATAAATATTAGAGATCATAATACCACCAAAGTTCATTGTCTAATACAGTAGTATGAAAGTTCACTAGATTATTAGAGCAGTGCTCGCTCATTGATAGCTCTTAAACACAGTCCCTTGGAATTTAATTTCATACGCTCAATTTGATATCTTAGCCTACATGTATGATTGAACATTGAATTTAACATCCAAACTTTGGACCATTGGATCCATCTATATAAATGTAAAGAAAATTTTATTAAAAATTTATATTGTTTTACATATTGTACATAAACTGCCGATTGATAAAGAATACTTAAGCCAAAATTTGGATATTAGGATTTTAGATTGTATAAGATTTTTCAGTGTCTTTACTGAACACTTTACTGCCGATAGCGCCACATTATTATTTATTATTTATTTTTTGTAATATAGATTCAAGATAATTTTTTACCAAAATTCTTGAATAGAGTCCTACTGTAGAGTATTGTGCCTCTTGTCCCTATAAGAATTCCATAAATTTAAATTTCATTTAGTTTGTATTTTATATTTTAAATGGAACTGTATTTTTTTAATAGACCCCTAATTTTTTCCTTTATTTATAGGCCTACCTATTTTTGGATGGTTAGCGCTCATCTCCAAACATACTCTAGGATGTTGTGTTTTTATGTGTTTTATCTATCTATGTGTTTTTGCATTTATTTGTGTTTTTTCTTTTCAATGACAGTTATGTAGCTTCTTCTTATAGACCCTCCGATTTTGATTGCAGTGATATCTCTGTACACTTTTTGTTCAAATAATAATAAAATAATAAATAAATAAATAAAATAAAATAAAAATAAAAGATTTTCTTCTTTTTAATAATTTTACTACTCTCTTTCATACAAAATTGCCTTGAAAAAAAGATAACAGATATCTCTACTTCAATTCATGAGAATCCCACAAATCGATAACATTGACAATTGTTCTAAAGCCCCTCCAATAATTCAACTCAAGTTTCATTAACATTTTGATATAAATCTTTAAAGTGTTTTTACTTTATTAAAATGTCTGCCTTATGATGTCTGCCTTGATGGTCATATTTTTTATCTCGACAGTTAATATCTATCTTGATAGCTTTGCTTGTTTTCTCTCAAGTTATATAATGTGATGCATAAAATTACTGTCTTTATTCATTGTAGTAGATACCGGAAAGTAACATTTTACAGTAATACGGTAAATTAACTATCAGACTGGTAACAAACTTTAGGGCGTTAGACCTGTTACCTAGTTTATTTTTAAACTCTTGATATTTATAAAGACCATCTTTTGTTTCCTGTGACTTTTGTTTGTGCTCTAAATAGCTGTGGGGAAAGTAAGTTATTACATGCCCCTTTGTCCTCAAATTGGATGGTACCTATCAATCAGGTCAAATTTGAAGACTACTCCGACCTGAATCTCCGACCTGGTGTTGTTGTGGTGTTGCCATCTTCTAGAATGTTTTCTATTTTTCGTTATTATCAAAGTTCCCTAACAATTATTAGCCGGTATTCAGATTTTTCTTCTTCTTCTCAGTTCAACCTTATTGTATTTTTTCCAATCAATAACCAGGTTTAATTTTCTCAAGGACGCATCTCGAAGCCGACGCACAGGCATATGTATGCCCATGTTGGCTTATTCCAAAGACCCTATATGCAGATTGTAATTAACTTATATAAATATGGCAGGGCCTACACTTATTTCTGGCACATATTATTAATTTATTTGTTGCAACAACACACCAAGAAGAAACTGTGCATAAAGGACAATTTTATTAATGAATGTACTTTATTGTTTGCAATGTACTTTTTATTTTTGCGAAACAAATCTTTTTCATTCATTTATTCATACTTTCAGGTGCTTTGTCAGGATGTTTTTGTGACTGCTAGTGCTACTAGTTACTTAACTATGTCATTATATTTTAGCATAACACATAGTACCTCAATAGCTCCATTTTGTGTTTTAAATTAAAAACAAAATAATCTCAAAATTCTTCATAACTTTCTAAAAAATTATAATCTGCAATGCACTTTATATTTGCTTCATCCCTAAAGATTACTGGGCTACACAGTAAAATACAGCGAGCACATAACTTGCTGCACATAATGTTATGTACTCACTGGTAAAATGATAATGAATTATATAAAACCTTGCTACCAAACAGTTCATGGTATTGAAACGGAACAAAAGTAATTACACCCGTGTTTGTGTTCGGGGAATACAAGTGAACGACTGCCAACAAAGTCAACAGCAAGTCCAATTTGAAACTCTCTTCAGCTAATTCATTTCAACACTTTTAATTTATAGGATAGTTCAACAACCTAGTGATGACATAACAGCAAAGCAAAGTGTGGTAAAATTTGTTAGTGAAGTTTTTTTGGTGCCATTATCTGCTTCTATTTTTTTTAACGTAGATATTTCTCACCAGATTATCCGGATTGCTTCAAAGAAAGGTTCTTAGATTAATAAATAAGGTCATTAAGTGTTACCATCTCTTAGATAATGTAAGGCACCAAGGATTTAATTTATGAATTGCAGTATAATCACATAATCCTATGATTTGAGCTTATCACTCTGAAAAAGTAGTGTTACAGTACCTAATTAGATAACTCGGTTGTAAAAATAATGGGGTTTACCATGCAAAAATAAATCTTGATTTTTCTCAAATATTCCTGATTTGTCTGGTGGAGTTTCATTACTATCTACAACCGCAGAGAGGTAGTGTGTTTCTCTGTTCAGAGGCAAACAAAGTATGTATTGTTGTGGTTTTCATGCCCAGTTCGCCTTTTAGAAGGAATGAAGGAATTGTGTGTAAAGTTTAAAACCTTTTTAAGAGGATGACAAGATTCAAGCTGCGTTAACTTACTGTTACTAAGCTAAAACTGAGCTAAGGAATCTTAATCAATTTGAGAATCATGCTAAAGCAATAATAATAAATAAATATATTTTGTTTTTAAAGAAACGTTTTTAAATATAAATAACCTTTTTGTCCCAAAAACAATCCCATACCGTACCTTTTTATACCCCGTTCAAAATAAATGTGCGGTCGAAAGACAGAATTTTATTTCCCACCACAAGGAATATTCCCTCAATACCTTCCTGAATTCCCCAATTTTCTTCCAAATCAGATGTTATTTTAATTTCACACTTAAAATTCAGAGTAGAAAATAGCGCTGATGATCGTGTTACTTCCCTTACTTGCCACTGGAAGCGCACCTTGTTAAACCTGAAACGTCAAAATTGGAATATTTATTTACGAAAAATCAAAACATCGGCTTAAAGTGACATGAGATATTGAACATCTATAGTAATTCTCAGTGATTCTGATTGGTTGGATTATTGGCTGCGGGAGGAACGGGAAAAATGGGGGAATTGAAATCTGGGTTTCGACCACACATTTATTTTGAACGGGGTATAGAAGTAGTCTACAGGACTAAATTAGTTGCAACATTAGGATGGGGAAATGTAAATAATGATTGAAGAAGGTTTAAAGAAGAATGAAAAGGTTATTTCGGATTTAATTTGAAGAAGATTCAGTTTCAGCCATTACAAGGAAATGGTTGTAAACTCCTGTAACACTTGCCACAAATTAATTTGCACTGTTAGAGACTAGGCAGGAACTTGGTTGACACTGGTCTCACAGTATATTGTTAGCTGGTTTCAACATAATATAATTTACACATCTAATTCTAATTTTAGTTTGTCTGTAGTTGCAACTTTCTAAATAAATATTTTTCTTACGTAGACCTAAAGGCAATTTTAAGGCGTTAACTGTACCGACATACTTTTTAGTTACTTCATTTGTTCCTCACATTTGTTTAAGTTTGTTAATAGGTCTACAGTAAGTAAATGCGTAGCCAAATTTATTTTAATAATTTTGTTAATGATCTTTCTTTGTCACATACGGATTACTTTCATCTCCATAGGCTGAATAAGCTATTAAAACTTTGAATTGTCCAAAATTGTGTTACTTGAAAAATTCCATAAAATATGAATTTTCTAAACCGTGAGGCCAGTCATGTAACGGAAGTGTTGTAGATCTGCCAAACAACCGCAGTTCTGTATTTTTAGCAAGAGTTGTCCATGCAGCATGGCCTTGCGCTGCTGTTGTTATCTGTCGATTGTAAAGTTTATCTTGTTTGTGGGACGTTGGTGTGGTGGGCGGATATAAGCTAACTAGCTAACTCATCACTTACTCTGTCATTGGCTTGTTGTTATCTGTGTAACAATATTGTTTATATTCAAAATGCCCAAAGCTGGGAGAAAGTTTTTAAGTTTTTCAAACATTTAAAATTTTTGAATCAGCTAGGCCTACCTATTTTTTTTAGGAATTATAATAATTTTTTATGTACACTCTACTTATCAATGTCAGAAAACCTCCATTTAAAGACACAAATTAATATTTCCATTATTATCTTTTTTTGTCAGTCTTACATGATGTACTAATGGAAATGGGTTGTTAGCTGTTGCTCTTTTGTGGAGCAAAAAAAAAAATTCAATGAAAAAATTAATAATTGTCAGCCAGTGACATTTAGTGCGGTAAGGTGATTTATTGACCAGTTTTAAACAATAATGTGGGAGGGGTTCTTTTGCTCATGATTTAACTAAACCATCAAACATCAGAGTAGGCCTAGGCCTACATTACTATTCGTATATGGTGGTATCTGATCTGTGATTATTTTTGGAAAGAAAACTTTCACTAGGCCTACCTAGTAAAATTGTACACTACAAGTAAAAAATTGGGATCAATAGTTAAAACTGTACTGAGTACCGATATACTTTCTTTTAAATTTGGCATTGATAAATTATTTTTTGTTTAATACCTTTCGTATGAGGCAAAAGTATCTAACCTAGAGATGTAGTTTGCTCTTGAAATCCTTTATCAGTCATGTCAGTCTGAAGAGATTGACGCGTACTTTGTTTTTAGGAAACCCTCAGTATCAATCATGTTGTACTATCATTTTGCATTCATAACTCCAAAGATAAGTTGTACTCCAACGAGCCGGTTTGACTTAGTACTTAGCTGAAACATTAGCAAGTAGAGGCAATACAGCGGTCCAGATAAACTTTCTTGTTGGATGAGTTGTCGTACTTTCTTTCTGTTGCTTAGTAATTGTGGATTTAATATGTAAAAATTATTGAGAAGGCAACAAAAAAATATAAAGACCTACAGAAAATGCAGATAAAACGCTGGCTAAATGCTTTTAAAATTGATTAAATGTTAAAAGAAGCTAAAAACCTGGATTCAATCATAAGTTAAGTGTTTTCAGGAAAATGTTATAAACAACAATTTGATGTTAATTATGTGGTCATTTAAAAAACAGATAAAAAATTTAGTCGTGCAAAATACGCAATTAGCAACATAGGCTAGGCTGAAAGCGTTATCTTATCGAAGATAATAAAACAGAATGTTTATGATTCAATTAGCGACAAATCAGAGACATGTAACACTCACAAATTCATTTCAGCTATCTTTTTAGTTATTTTATAAAACAAACATCGATTCATAATGCCAAATTGCAGAACACATACTGTACATGATGTGTGTTGTGTACTTATTACCTTTTAGTTTAAATACGTGTAGAGTGTAAGCCTACCATCAAAGCTGTGAGAGCATATATAGTTTCTGTGCATTTGATCAAACATTACTTTTTCCTCCAACCTTTTTAATGTGGTTGGTTTCCATGTCATGATACTGTATTTTTTTATGTTTACACTTAAGGTGAAAAAGTATGAAACACTTATAAAACATTAATGTATATATTTTTTAATTGGCTATATACGTTTTTAATTGGCTAGCTTCATTCTTCAGTAGATGAAGGTCATAGGACCACTTGGAGACCAAATGTAAATATTACGACACTGCCTTATTGATCATCCACACATGTTCAAATTAATGAAGGTCTTAGGTCAAGGTTTTCACCCATCCTGAATACAATTTTGAACGCTCCCACCATCTAAAGTTAGGAAATTTTGTTTGGCTATTCATCAAATCAGGAACTTGTTGGAAAATCTGGACATAAATCATGAACCTACAGCTCAGTGGCGTAACTGATTTTTACGGGCCCCCCTGCAAACTTATTTTCGGGCCCCCTCCGATAGGTCCGGTCACCGGTTATCTCTGTTTCCCACCAGTAAATCAGTGTCAACCAATGGTTAAGGTGGTGGTAGAGTTCTTTTGATTACTTATCTTTTACCAAAAATATATATATTTAGACAAAGTTAAAGTATTAATGCATGTACAGTTATTGTAACAATGCAGCCGCAAGGAATCTACTATATTTAAAAATTTGTATAGCCTGCTTTTATTATAGGCCTACAGTCTATCCTTTTAAAGAAATTAAGCCTATCTGATTGTTTGTTCTATAAATTTACCCTCTCTTGGATATTAATATTAAAGTAAGAAAGTAACAAAACTCAATGTAGGCTATCTTGTGTTTTATTTAAAGTAAGGGGTTAACCGAGACTTGCTTGTTGGTTTTAATTCACTTTTGTAACAATATCATGGCAATTAGGCTTTGCGGTTAACGTCAATTATATATCTTTCACAGGTGACAACTGTTCCAAAACCCATGCTTAAAAGTAGCAATATTTTATTTTTACAGTATTTAACTTTCATATTTCTTTGACTTGATGGTCAATAATGTTGTTTAATAAAATTACAATAATTATTAAACTTAGTTAAAAATATATATTTTTTCTGGGGTTTAGGCTGTTTCTAAACTTATAATTGCGCTTGGACCAAAAAACTTCCAAATAAAAAGTTTGCAAAATCTACCTGCTACATTTAGGCCACGGCCACACGGGCGTTTTTTTCACGCACAAACGCAGCATGAAAATACGCCAGAAATATGGGCAGCATTAAATGTAATGGGGTATGCCACACGTAGTGTGTTTTCCCGCCGTAGCTTTTATAATTAAAATTGAACTATCAGTTGAAGCAGCGTGAAAATAAGCTAGTATTTACCGCGTGAAAAAACGCCCGTGTGGCCGGGCACTTAGATAGATGGAAAGTACATCCACCACAGATACTTCTCGTAGGCCTATTGTTAAGCTAACACCAAGGATTCTTAACTCTAAGCACATCGAATAACACGTGTTTTAAGAAGGAAAAACAAATCCAATATTTAAAGTAATTAATGACATTATTGTTATCGGCATTTACAGTGTTTTTCCTATAAAAATAAAATTCCCAAGCTTAAAATTAATTTACATAGTTTTGTTCATTTTAGTGAAAAATGTTTTTATCCCTAATCCTCAAAAGTATTGGTTTTGTCTTCATTGGAACTTCTCAGCACTTACGGAGTTTTGGGAAGCAAATTATTTGATTACCGTACCTCTGAAACGTGTAACTGTCTCGTTCTCTATTACTTAGTTTACTTAAGCAACTAAGATTTTCTTGGTACATTGTGCTTCATAGATAATTTTTCATTAACTTTAATTTTGAAAAGGATTCGAAAATTAAATTGCCGCAACACACAGCGCGACGAATTGCACGGCGCGGCGGGCAGGTTGAGCCGACAAGGGCTAGCGGCTGGCGGCAGACTAGCAAACTGCCGAAAATCTAACTGGAAAAATATTTTGATATTTTATAAAAGTTATATTCCAGGCATTTTGAAAACATAATGGCGCCATATAAAATGCAAAATTGCTACAACATGAGTAAAAAAAATTATTTAACATAAACATATTTCCCAATACACGGGCCCCGTCCGCGGGCCCCCTTAGCTGCGGGCCCCCCCGCACCGCGGGGTCTGCGGGCCCCTCTGTTACGCCCCTGCTACAGCTTTTTATTTCTGAATGTTATTTAATACTAAGAACAAAGGAACAAAATGTAAATAAATAATTATTGTTGGAATACAGTTAACTTACTAATGAAAGCTAATAAAATAAGACATCAAATCATGTAAAGAGCTCTTGACCAAAGGCTAATTGTAGCCTCATACAAATAAAAAAATTACAATTTAACAAAAATAACTTTTTATTTATTTTATTAAAAACTTTGACATAAAAATATACCTTCTTGTAAGAACGTTTCTACATTTTGTCAGTTAAATAATGTTACTCATCAAAACTTCTTCTTAGCAGAGTCAGTCAGATAGTTTATTTATTTTATCATGTACATGATTCATACATTTGTTTAACTTTCTTGTATCTATCTGCTATCTCCCTTTTAAGACCAGTACTGTTTTTTAAGAGTATTTTGATTTGGAAAATACAGATAAATTATTTTCCTAAATAAAGTTCATAACACGTCTCCACAATAGTTAGAACCTTTCCTTGTTATCATTGAAATTGAGTGTTGTTCAAGGTTGAGAAATGCACTTTCACAATGACTTTACCCAGAATAAGATGGCTGAAATCAAACACAATCCTATAATTGGTTCCATGTTTGGGCGCAACATCAAAGCATTTCCGTGTTTTAGAAATATTATCTCAATAAAACATACACATTAGTGAGAGAGTTTTCTAGTGGTAGCTCTGGTTGTGAAATTGTCATATCAGCTGAAAGGGGAGTGGGTCATGATGGTTGATAGCGAGGCGAGGAATCTGATGCATATGCATGTCCTGGTGTCCGCCTGCCTTCTGCGAACAACAAACTGATGCCCTGTGACTTTTTCTGCTCTTGAATATTTAATATTTTGAACACACATTAGTACTGGAGTGTACTATTTACAACTGATATAACGCATAATTTAATCTTATTTTCTAAATAATAGGAAAGTCGTATATATATATATATATACAGGATGAACAACTTAACTGTGCCACCATTGGCATTGTTATATACAAAAGAACTCCTCTTTTACTATTTTTACAGTTATCAAAATATTGTTTATTTAAATCATATGTATGTACAAAATAATAATAGTTCATTGTTTACTTTTTACTTGTTAACTTACTCAACTAATAAATGGTTATGTTATAAACTTATTATTCATGGTTATTTAAAACACGACAAATGGCGACGTCGGAGGTGAGTGTACACACGCATGGAAACAATAAAATCATAGTTGAACCTTTTAATGACAAATTGGAAACATGGGAGATGTATTTAGAAAGACTTGAAATTGCTTTTCTTTATCATAATATTCCTGAAGATAAAAAGAAAATAACTCTTCTTCATTGCATTGGCGTAAACACTTATAGCAGACTTAGGGATATATTGTACCCCACCTCACCCTTGACTAAGTCATACGCTGAACTTGTAGAAACTTTAAATGCACATCTGTCACCCAAACCTAATGAAGTTTCAGAGGCTTTTAAATTTCACTCTAGACATCAACAGGAAGGTGAAAATGTCATTCAATTCTCAGCAGATCTTAGGAAACTGTCTCGATTTTGTAATTTCGGTACATTTCTTACTAAAGCTTTACGCAATCAGTTCATCCTCGGTCTTAAGGATGATAAAATACAAACTAAATTGATTTCCTTAAGTGACGACACCTTAACCTTTGAGAAGGCATTAGAGATGGCTCAAGTCATTGAAAAGGCTCAAGGTGATGCTTTAACAATTCAATCTAGAGTGAAATATGAAAGTTCATGCAATAAAGTAAATTCGACCACTGTGCAAGGCGCTCAAGAACACAAAGCAAACGCAAAACAATGTTTTCGTTGCGGGGAGGTACACGGCTACCCATTCGATTGCAAATACAAAAGTACAGTTTGCAATTACTGTCGCAAAACAGGTCACTTATCAAAAGTTTGTCTTAGTAACCCAAATGCAACTATTAAACTACCCAGGCGGAAAAACTTCTCTAATAATGACAGCGTTGTTTCGCGAAATGTAAAACAATTGGAGTTTCAAGAGGAAACTAATTCCGGTCAGACATCTTTAAGCCAAATTGAGGTGGGACGTAATACGCTTGTAAGCAATGTGGACGTGGTCAATATCTGTTCATTGAATGTGCCTGGGGATAAATTTAAAAAGATAATGTTAAGTGTCAGAATAAATGGTAAACCAATTCCTTTTGAGCTAGACACAGGAGCAGGGGTATCCTTAATGTCAAGTAAAAACTTTCACAAATATTTTCCAAACCACAGGCCCTTGATGAAACCTGATGTAGTTCTAAGGGATTTCAACAAAAACCAATTCATTCCCCTGGGGAAAACTATAGTTCAAGTTTCTTACAACAATCAAATTAAATACCTACCGCTGTACATTGTGGAGGGCAATCGGGATACGATATTTGGTCGTTAGTGGCTCAGATCGATCAAAATCAATTGGTCTGATGTAAACCAAACTCAGAGTAATAATCATGGTCAGGGTACAAGTACTAATTTGAAACTTCAAGCGATATTGACAGAATTCAAATCAATATTTGAACCTAAGGTGGGTCTCTTCAGAGGGGGTTATTATCATTTGAAACCAAATGATAATAACCCTCATCTTCATTTGAAACCAAACACAACACCGGTTTTCAAAAGAGCTCGGCCGTTACCCTATGCTTTATTACCAAAAGTTAGTGCAGAAATCGATAGGGTGGAGAATGAAGGTATAATTACAAAGGTCAACCAAAGTTCGTGGGCCACTCCGGTTGTTCCTATAATAAAGGCTAATGGGAACATACGATTATGTGGAGATTACAAAGTCACCCTCAACCCACACTTGATCATTCCCGAACACAATATGCCTCGAATAGATGACATTCTGGCAAGGATGGGCAACTCTTCTAAATTTACTAAAATTGATATTTCTGAAGCTTACCTTCACATGCCCGTTAAAGAGGAATTCAGGGAACTACTAACTATCAATACTCACAAAGGTCTTTACAGGGTAAACCGTCTTCCTTTCGGAATAGCCAGCGCTCCAGCTATCTGGCAGTCTGCGATGGAGAATATCTTACAGGGAATCGAAGGAGTTGACGTATTTTTCGATGACGTCAAAATAACAGCCCCAAATGATGAAGAGCATTTTAAACGACTGCGTGAAGTTCTAGGCCGGTTTAAAGAGAATGATTTGCATATTAATGTTAGTAAATCACAATTCCTTGTTGATGAAATTGATTTTCTTGGTTACCATGTATCACACAAGGGGATAAGTAAGAGTAAACATATTACAGAAGCAATACAAGAGCTCAAAAGACCCAGTAACTTGCAAGAAGTTAGGCAGATCCTTGGTTTGATAAGTTATTACCGAAAGTTCATTCCAGACTTGAGTGAAAAGCTACATGCAATAATAAATCTCACTAGGGCCGAAACTCCGTTCATTTGGACAGACGATTGTGAACGTGCCTTCCAACTAGTAAAACATGAAATGATGTCTGAAAAAATCTTGTGTCATTTCGATCCTCAATTACCTCTCATACTGGCCACTGACGCTAGCCAACATGGGATTTCGGCTATTCTTTCACACATTTTCCCAGATGGGAGTGAAAGACCAGTAGCATTTGCATCTAAGACATTATCTTACACACAAAGGAAGTACAGTGTCATTCAGAAAGAAGCATTGGCTATATATTTCGGAGTGAAACACTTCTATTCTTACTTGTACGGGCGACATTTTACCTTACTCACGGACCACAAACCTCTCGTATCAATATTTGGACCTAAAAACGGAATACCTCTCATGGCGGCCACAAGATTGCAACATTATGCCATTTTCCTTCAAGCATTTACATTTGATATAAAATATAAGAAAACATGTGATAATGGAAATGCTGATGCTTTATCGAGACTTCCTAAAAATGTGGAAGAAGCAACTGTTCTTGACTCGGCTGACGTACACGAAATAGAACTAATTTACACACTACCAGTGACAGCAGAAGAGATTGCCAAACACACTCAATCAGATCAGGAATTAAATCACATATACCACTCTTTAATAAGGGGGGAACCAATACAACACCCAATGTCGTCGAAGGAACAAGAATGGTCAATTCAACTCGGGTGTTTATTGAAAGGAAACCGGGTAGTAATTCCCAAGGCGCTTCGCCCAAGAATTTTGAAAGAACTTCATGAGGCTCATGTGGGTATAGTTCGCATGAAGGCTCTGGCCCGTTCATATGTTTGGTGGCCCAAGATTGATAACGATATCGAAAACATGACCTTAAACTGCCCGGGGTGTCAAGAAGTGAACCATCAACCACCGAAGGCTCCGGTACACCATTGGGAGTATCCCTCAAGGCCGATGCAACGAATTCATGTGGACTGTGCAGGACCCTTCTACGGCTACTACTTCCTCATTATCGTGGATTCCTATAGCAAATGGCCAGAAGTTGTACCACTCAAAACCATTAATACTAATCAACTAATAGAAACTTTGAGGAGGTTCTTTTGTTCTTTTGGAATTCCAGATATACTTGTATCTGATAATGGAGGACAGTTTGTTTCATTCGAGTTTCAACAGTTTCTCAAGTCAAATGGAATTAGACATAAGAGATCTGCTCCGTATCATTCAGCTACGAACGGGCAAGCAGAACGGTATGTGCAAGATTTGAAGGAGTCGATAAGAGCAATGAATTATGAAGAAGGATCAGTTGAGTTGAAATTGCAAAGATATCTCATGGCGTATCGAAGAGCACCTCATTGCATTACTGGACAGTCACCTGCACATTTATTCATAGGTCGCCAAATACGCTCCCGACTCGATTTGCTATACCCAAATCTATCGAACAAAATGAATCACAAGTATGACGAAGAATTGGATCATAATTACCATCGAAAGTTTGACACTAATGAACCTGTGGCATACCGGACTTACGGGCACGACAAGTGGGGTTTTGGAAAAATCATAAGACAAGAAGGCCCCAGAAATTATCAAATTTGTACTAACAACGGGACAGCAAGACGACATCTGGACCAACTTCGACGCTCGGGATCAGATCTGTGTGAAGGTTCATCGCTTAAAGGAACTGGCATGGGATTAGCAAACCTTAGGGAGGACATAGAAAATGATGTTCTAGTAAGAGACAGTAAAGAAGATCCTACTGGCGGAGGAAAAAGGAGTTCAATTGAAAATCCAGAGAACATAACAGAATGTCCAGCAGAACAAACGTTAAGAAGATCAACACGAGCCAGAAGGCCGGTAGACCGATTAAATCTATGAAGGGGAGGTGTTATATACAAAAGAACTCCTCTTTTACTATTTTTACAGTTATCAAAATATTGTTTATTTAAATCATATGTATGTACAAAATAATAATAGTTCATTGTTTACTTTTTACTTGTTAACTTACTCAACTAATAAATGGTTATGTTATAAACTTATTATTCATGGTTATTTAAAACACGACAGGCATATCCTAAACTATGAGGTTTAGAGAAAACTTGAAGTGGGGAACATTACCTATTTTTTAAGGCAATTAAAAATATAAATTCCATTACCTTGTAAATGGCCGACATTTTCCAATATGGCGGCCAACTTTAAAATTTCTTATGGAACACCCTACATTTTATGGCATTTTTCAAATTTTCATGTAATTTCAAAAAATTTTTATTCCTTGACATTTTTCTCTAAACTTAACGGTTAGGGAGCTACGGGTATTTAAAGTTCATTTTTAGTTCCATAAGAATTCAATATATTTACACTTATACTGTAATTGTTTACAAGACGGTAAATATATATAAAGGATCTTATAATGGCGATCGCTTTCGACCAGTCACACCGGTCATCATCAGGCCCAATCCGAGACTTTTTTTGTATATATAGATCCTTTATATATATTTACCCTCTTGTAAACAATTACAGTATAAGTGTAAATATATCGAGTAGTTTTGGAAGACGTTTTATTATTATTTCAACCTTCCATAAGAATAACATGGGGCAAACTTTATCTGCCCATATTTCCAAAACCATTCAGTAAAATAAAAATACTCAAGAATAAAAATGTCTTAAACTGATGTTTTAATGCAATTTTTTCATAATAACGTCAATTTTTTAGACAATTTTATTTTTTGATTGCCATATTGGAAATATTTTAATTTATGCGTAAATGATAATTTTTATGATTGAAATGTTCTTGAAACATAATTTTAACACATTTTTATTCCTGAGAATTTTTTATTTTACTGAATGGTTTCAGAGATATGGGCAGATAAAGTTTGCCCCGTTATTCTTATGGAACTAAAAATGAACTTTAATTACCTGTAGCTCCCTAACCGTTAGGTTTAGACAAAAATATCAAGGAACAAAAATGTCTTAAAATTACATGGAAATTAAAAAAAAAAAAAAAAAAAAAAAATGTAGGGTGTTCCATAAGAAATTTTAAAGTTGGCCGCCATATTTGAAAATGGCAGCCATTTACAAGATAATGGAATTCATATTTTTAATTGCCTTAAAAAAATAGGTAATGTACCCCACTTAAAGTTTTCTCTAAACCTCATAGTTAAGGATATATGCCATTGGTGGCACAGTTAAGTTCACCCTGTATACAGGGTGTCCCAGAACTCTCTGGAACTCTTGTATATTTGTTTCTTGCATTGAGACAAGAAAAAAACATCATACAAATAGGGGTCTAAAATCCATCGTTAAGCTGCTAGCCGCCATTTTATTTTTTCTCATAAGCTGCCATGCAATGAAAAAATATTACACTATTTCAAACTTGTTACACAAACAATAATTTTTACAATACTAACAAAAATATATTTGAATAAAAAGTATGAATTATGTCTTTTCTTTTAAAAATTTAAACTCCTAAATTCTTAAAGTTAAAAAATTTAATGATATGTAGGAGTAACATGTCACATGTTGAATATCAGTTGTGATGAGGTGTGGTTAGAGAAATCTACTAAAATCTATACTTACGTACTGTGGGTGCACATACTTGATTTTTTGTCGTCGGATTGAGTGAAGCCATAGAAAGTGAGATGTGCGGCCTTGGCGGGTCACGGCACGCCGGTGCACGTTCCAGCCTGTTGCCTCGACGCTCAAGTGTGACGGGTTCGGTTACATAATAAAAAACTCAACAAACAACACAAGTTGTGTCACGTGTCGGATCGGTGTTCAATGTAGCCATGTGTCTGCCCAAAAGTGTGCATTGGTTCAGTAAAATGTATGCATGCTTTAAAACTAGTACTAGTGGACTCTTAACAACACAAACTTTGATAACTCGAATTGTTTTTAATCCTCTTGGGAAGCCTGAATAAACCATACATAGTTCAAGTTAATTTTACGGTTATAGTCGACTCCCTCTTGTTCGGACGGTCCAGTTGAGGTCTTGGAAATGATTTATTAGCGCACGCCAGGTTTCTCACGGCCGAAATCGATAGAATTGAACGTGTCTGTTTTATTTCCGGCTACATAGAAACAAATAACCTCAGTTTGGCTTACGATTACGCTCGTTCCGGATAGTAATTTTAGTTTAGTAATTTTTAATTGAGTAGTTACGATTTTATTTTTTAGGTCAAACTTTAGCAAAGTAATTTTATGAATTAAAAATTGTAGCCTTAACTTCAACCCCTCACTTCAGTTAGGAGGTGGCAAGTCCAATCCCTTTGACGGCCACATAATAAGGGGTTTTAGTTTAGGTTGCTTCCCTAAAATCGATTCGTTTTCACATAGCAAAAAATGGCATTGGCATTGACCAAACAAAAATAGAAAAGAAAAATGTTTTTAATGAAAAAATGAAGTAATGAAACCGGACTCAACGCCTTCGACAGGGCAAAGCCCTTGGAAGCGAGTCAAAGGCAGAGGCCGGCTCAAAGGAAGAGCGGAAGGGACCCAAGAAACACTCAAGAGCTGGCCAACAGAATCCATTTATTTCCATCTGTAAAATCTATTAAACATGGTTTCACAGACATTCACAATAAGTACCTTAACTTGATAAATAACCATCTGAATTGTTAAAAAATATTTCAAATAACATTCGTTTGAAAGTGTTGGCAAACATCATAATTAAAGATTTGGTTCTGCTTAAAATTTGTAAATGTTGTTTCTTTCTTTTTTTTGAATTTAATTCATGTTGAGAAATAATTGTGATTTCATGATTTCATAATTTAAATGCAAGATGGCCACCAATAACAATGCTAAACAATAAATTAATAAATAAATACACACATTGACATTCACATAAAAAAACGATACAATAATTAACAATTTAACGATTTACGGAAATGATCGCCTGATAATGAGTTTCCGCAACAGCGGTTAGTGGAAAAAAGCTTAGGCCTGCCAGCCTAGCCTACAGATAGGGCACAGCCCTCAAGAAAATCACTTGATAAAAATTTACTATTGAAAATTAAAAGAGTTGAAAATTAAAAAGTTGGAAATTAATTAAAGAAAATTTTTTAATTTGGCCAAAAAAAAAATTTTTAAGACAAATTTGTCTCGGCAGTGATTTAAAATGGGAAAGCCAATTCCACCCGGTATCCTCCTGCTGAAAAGGGCGGGCTCCTAATTGGATTTAGACCTTACAGACTAAACAAGATCAATTTAACAATATTTGAATCTGTACTATTACAAGAATAAAGTCCTAGCCTGACATGGGACCAAAACTTCACACCGTTGTTGGTTTGGCAAGAAGGAAAGTCCAGGTGGAATCACTGCACTGAGGTGGTGGATGGCACGCAGTAGTAATGGTTAACACTGACCTCAGCCGTAGACAGAGCCCCGAGATTAGGCCTACCAAAGTAGACTGGGCGGTGGAGCCGGAAGGTGCAGGTGACCCCAAGGTGAATAGGCCTACGGTGGACATGGCCTGGGCAGCGTAGTCAGCCGGCGTAGGTGGACAAGGGCACCGGCAGGTGTAGTACTAGGTCAGCAGGCAGTATGGATCCATGTCGTGTGGCGCAGTGGTCATCAGGCCAAGAGTTGGGTGGGCAGGATCAGATCATCTCGGTTCAGCGGGCAGCGTAACCGCCATCCATGGGCCCCGTGAATAAACTTCTTAGAAGTATGCCATCACTAAAGGATGGCACGAGTCGTGTTCAGGAAGACAGACGAACCCAAAGTGAACGAGCAAACTTCCAAGCTTGAAAATTTCAACTTCGCCGGAAGCCACAGAACACGAGGAAAGAATTCTAGAACTTTCCAAAACATCTGGACCAAAAAAAAACTGGCACTTCCGCCAGGCTTGAAAGAAACAGAATTGGAAAGCAAAACGGCCTCGGCAAGACCGACGGCCAGAGCACTGTGACGTGAGGCAAATACAGTAAGAAAATCCAATGAATTTTCGTCTTTGAAATTTGCCACGGCACAACCTCCCCCACGAAAACCAAACCTCCGGGGAGAGAAAGGAACAGAAACGGAAAGTGAACCTCCACCTTCCAGAGGGAAAACTCACCTCCGGGAAAATTTGCTGGGCCCAGCACTGGTAACAAAAAAATTGACAGTGGAGGACACGGTCTCACAGGAAAGAGAGGGTGATCAGGCCTCCCATTCCATAGGACCTCCGAAAACAGACCCTCAATTGGAGGGTACATCCTTACCCCGGAAGGCCTTCAGTTGGGAAACATGAGCCTTCCTGAACACAGCACCCGAGTCTGGGTGACCGAGTCTCACAGTCACAGGCGATAGGAACTTCAGAATCCTGTGGGGTCCAGACCAACGGTAGCAAAGTTTGGCAGCTCTTTTGTCGGCGGCAGAACTTAACGGGTGAGTCTGACAAAACACAAGGTCTCCGACCTTGAACGGGTTGGCGAGGCGACCCTTATCGTAGCGTCTCCGGACTTTCTCCCTACTGCGCAGCAGGTTTCTTCTCGCTGCGCGCCAGGCACGGCAGACGTCCCCGCTCCCAGGTGAGGGCAAAAGGTCTGAAACGCGCCACAGGTTTGAGAGCGGTGACGAAGGCGGGTATCCCAAAAACAATTCGAAAGGGACGGCCTTGTGGCTCTCATGTTTCGCACTGTTGAATGCCAGTTGCAACCATTCCAGTGATTCGTCCCAAGTGGTTTGCCGTTCGGCATGGAAGGCGATCAGGGCCGCTCTCAAATTGCGATTGAAGCGTTCAGCATGTGAGGGCTGGGGATAGTACGGCGACGTAGTAATGTGCTCGATGGCGTGGCCAAAACAGAATCTATGGAACTCCCTAGATGTGAACTGGGGACCATTGTCAGTGACCATTTGCTCAGGTACACCGAAATTCTGAAACAAACGGGACCTCAAAGCCTTAATGGTGAGATCTGTCGTGGCCCTACGGAGTGGGAACAACCAACAAAATTTCGAAAAGGCGTCCACGCAAACAAGTAGGTAAGTGTTACCAGACCTGCTACGGGGAAAAGGTCCCACGTAATCAATGAACACCTTCTCAAAGGGGCGGCTGGCCACATCCGAGGACAAAAGTCCGATTTTCGTGTTCTGAGCGGGTTTGCTCAAACAACACAATCGACAAGCTCTCACTCTTTCGGCAATGTCTTTATCCATGCCCTTCCAGATAAACTCTTTTCGGATCTTGGCGATAGTTTTGTGGATGCCCAGATGACCCCCCACTTGAGATGAATGGAAGTAGGAGAAAATCATGGGCACCAGGACACTGGGGACAACAATCCGAGTGCCACCTCCCACACGTGGGCGGCAGCAGAGGGCCCCCTTGGAGAGAGAGTAAGGCGGGCGAGGCCCCACTCCCTCAATTTCCTGCATGATAGGCCCCAGCTCTGGATCTTGACGCTGGTAGGGAGCAATATCCCCGAAAGCCAAAGGAAACTCCAGGAGGACAGTCCCACACAACGGATTCTCCGCAGGAGACGGGGTGTCATGATACATGCGGGATAGGGCATCGGCAATGATGTTTTGCGTCCCTCGCACATGCTGGACCTTGAATTTGAAAGCGGCAATTTTCACCACCCACCTACCAATTTTTCCAAGCTGCCTGGGGTGAGAGAGCAGCCAAGACACTGCTTGGTTGTCAGTCTCGAGCAGAAACTCGGCATGTTCAAGGAAACGGCGGAACTTGTCCATTCCGAAAACTACCGCCAGGCATTCAAGCTCGTACACGGAAGATGCCTTTTTCTCGGCCTGGGTCAAGGTCCTGGACGCAAAAGCGATTGGCTGCCTTTCGCCATCAAAGGTCTGTGACAAAACGGCGGCGATGGCGCTGGAAGAAGCATCCGTTTGGAGAATAAACGGCCGGGAAAAATCTGGCATCCGCAACACCGGGGGTTGCATGATCGCCTCCTTGAGCCGGTCAAAGGCCAACTGCTGGTCTTCTCCCCACTCAAACTTCGCTCCTTTCTTCCGGAGGGCGTTAAGAGGGGCAGCAATCTCAGCCACCTTTGGGATGAACCTGCGGTAAAAATTGACCATCCCAATGAAACGGGCAACTCCCTTTGCATCCTTCGGTGCCGGGAAATCGCGGATGCCCTGAGTCCTGGCAGGGTCAATACGGATTCCCCGGGAAGAAACCAAATGGCCCAAGAAGGAAATTTCAGATTGGGCAAAGGATACCTTTTCGGGGTTAGCAGTGAGCCCAGCCCCACGCAGCCGCTTCAGCACTTCTTCCAAATGTTGGATGTGCTCCTCAAAGTTTTCACTGTACACCAACAAGTCGTCCAAATAATTGAACACATATTTGAATTTAATGTCATGGAAAATCGAATCCAACAAGCGTGTCAGGGTTTGAGCTCCCACGGCAATTCCCATTGGGACACGCGTGAATTG
The DNA here is from genome assembly GCA_030545055.2 of Neoaliturus tenellus. Classification (NCBI taxonomy): domain Eukaryota; kingdom Metazoa; phylum Arthropoda; class Insecta; order Hemiptera; family Cicadellidae; genus Neoaliturus; species Neoaliturus tenellus. Next base: position 43,084,153 of record CM061536.1, read on the forward strand.
GTACAGATTCCATGGCACACAAAAGCTGGTGACATGTCGGGACTCCTTCTTCAAAGGGATCTGGTGATAGGCCTGATTCAAGTCAAACACTGTGAAAAATTTCGCCTTTCCAAACCAGTCAAAGGCCGAATGGAGGTCAGGCAGCGGCACACTGTCAATCTCGATCTTCGAGTTTAACTTACGGTAGTCGAGGACTAACCGTGACTTCCCATTGGGCTTTGGAACCAAAAACGCAGGGCTGGAGTATTGAGACCTGGAAGGTTCAATCACTCCCTCCTTCAGAAGCTCATCAATGATTTTTCGCAAGGCCTCCATCTTAGGGGGCGCAAGCTTATACGGATGGCTGCGCACAGGTTCCTTATCAGTGAGTCGAATTTCATATTCCATCAGGCTCGTGAGACCAAGGCGGGGAGTGAGCACATCAGGAAAGCGAGAGCACAAGTCCCTCACAGCCTTCCTATGCTCCGGAGGCAAATGACCCAAACTGTCGCCCTTAGAAACGCTATCCGGTTCCTCCGGGCACTCCACCTCCCTGACAGACATTGACGGAGTAGGGGCCACCAAAGGCACCAGCACGTCACGGTTAAACTTGAAGTAGCAGCAATCTCGCTGCAAATCGACAATGAGGCCGGTCTCTCTAATGAAATTCGCACCCAAAATGCATTGGACGCCCAGATCCTTGGACACAAGAAAATCCCAGACCCATGAAAATCCTTGGATTTTTATCTTGAAAGCCACCTTGAGCCAAACGTCCATGGGGGCATTACTTGCCGTGAGACAAGTCAGGGACACGTCTTCCGAGCGGAGGATCGCCCCAGATTCCACCAAAATGCGGTGAAAATCGGAGGAGATCAGGCTCACTGCAGCTCCAGAATCAACGAGGGCCGGAAAATTTGAGTCACCAATGAGAAGGTCAACGTAGGGACAAACAGGTCTTTGGGTCCTGATGCCAAGAGTCGCTACGCCCGCGACACCTTTAAACAAAGGATCGGCTGGGCTCATCGCCTCCGGCGCTGGCCTAGGTAAGGGTCGGGGGCCTACCGGGGTAGACCCCCGCCTTCCCCGTTTTTTGGCCCGGACGAGACCTGACGGCAAAAGCGGCGAATATGGCCACGCTGACCACACCCATAACACGTGAGGGGCGTGCGGTGTTGAGGAGTTGCCGATGGTGAGGACACCTGTCCCACCAACGGACGGGACTGCCTGGCATTCGTGGATCTAGCACTCTCATCCCTGCGCTGGTCAATGAGTTGCACATTTCTAGCACCCACAACCAGCTTATCGAGGCCAGAAAATGAGTCAGGCTTGGTGGCAAACACCAATCGAGAGCGCTCCTCAGGAGTGATACCATCCAGGATCACTTGGACAACTTCAGCTTCACTTAATCCCACACGCAACACGCGTCCGGCAGAGCGGACAGCCGTCACGTATGCCGCGAGGCCTTCCCGCAATCCTTGGCACCTATAAAACATCTGCATCTTCAAATCCTCCCGCATCCGTCCGGGGACATACATGTCGAGTGCCTGACGATGAAATTCCTCAAAGTTGCCCTTGTTGCTGAGCACAGCATTCCGCAAGTCGGATAGGGGTGAGCGGCAATACGGTATCAGCAAGCTCAGGAGAAGTGAGTCGCTTACGCCCGGGATCTCCCGCATTCGGAAAACGTCCGCCAGAAACTTCAGGAGCCTGTGGACGTCAAGACCATCAACACAGGGCAAGGAGAATAAATTTTACTTTGAGGACAACAGATGTAAACATGGTTGACTGTAAACGCTTAAGAAGGGCCCACTTTACTCTGCATGGACAGCATCTGAATAAGGAAGGTAAACTTGTTTTGTGTGAAGAAATTCTCAAGGCGCTAAAACATAAGCTAAATTACACAAATCAGCTTCCTAAGGAGATAAGAGTTGTTGAGGCAAATATGAATCAGCTGTTTGATGATTTTAGTAACTGTGAGAACCTGGCCTTTTCCCACTGTATATCGGCAGATCTGACAAGTGACAGGAATATGACGGCGGGAGTCGCTGTAAAATTCAGAGAAAGATTTGGTAGACCAACCAAGAGTGACTATTGTAATGAACATTTGGTCTACCAAAAAACCAACGGATCCTCTGTCTATGGCTTAGTGACAAAACCGGAATACTACAATAAACCAAAAATAGAAGAGTACAATGCTGCCTTCCAAGAGCTAACGACTGACTTCGCCAGGCGCTCTTTTAATAAGCTGATTTGCTCGCCCATGGGCTGTGTGCGGGATGAGATACCACTGGAACAATTTGCTGCCAACATAGTCAACTTTCAACGGAAGACTAAAGCTACTGTCATAGTAGTAGCCTACTACCAATCCTCTAAAAGAACACTGTTTAATGGCTATACCTACAAGGATTTTGTACACAAACTGAGAGAAACCATCTCCGAACAATATCAGCAGAAGGTGTTCGACGAGTCATCTTACACAATCAACAGTTGTCAAGAAACCACCGAAACTCACAAAGAGGATGCAGTGAGCAAACATCAGCCTGTCTCACCTACCACAACCAGTCCTCCCACGGTTCCTGGAGTTCTTGACTACAGTGAAGTAGTGAAAATGTGTGATGGTGTCAGTGAAAAAAAGCAGAGCAACAGTGAAATTAGTAGTGTCTATAGTAAAGGTCAATCTAGTGTCACAGTGTCCTCTGATATCATGGGTCTTAGTGATAAGCATTTTTTGTCTCAGAGTCCTCACCCCTCACCCCCTCCAAATATCCTTTAACTTGTCTATCTGCAATCAATCTACCACCTAATCACATTACCTACCTACCTGGACCACCTAGTCAACCTCCTAAAAACCACCTCTCTCAAAAACCACTCCAAAACTGTAAATATAAAAATAAGTCCATAGTTAAATTATTTCATCAGAATATTGAACATTTAAAATCAAAAATTGAGGCTTTGCAAATAACTTTGAATGAAATAAAACCACATATTGTTATCTTGACGGAACATGACATGAAAGAGGAAGAAATTGAGCGTTTAAATTTAGAATACTATTCTGTGGGGTCATATTTCTCTCGAAAGGTTTCACGAAAAGGTGGAGTAATGATACTGTCTAATGATAAAGTGAAACAAAAAATAGTTACAATTCCTGACTCTTTGAAAAATAAACTAATAGAAGAAAAACAGTTTGAATTTTGTATATGTAAATATTCAATCAACAATTTCAAAATAGTAGTTGTAGCTGTTTACAGATCCCCTTTGGCTAAAGCTGAAACATTTTTAGATAGATTAACTTTACTTTTAGAATTTCTGAACAAAACGTATGAGTGTATCGTTGTTGCAGGAGATATTAATATAGATGTACTAGTTAAATCTAAGGAACACACTATGTTAAAAAATATGCTAAAAAGTGTAAATATGGAGTATTTGGTAAAGTTTCCCACTAGGATCTCTAAAATATCAAAAACAGCAATCGATAACTTCCTTGTTACAAAATCTCAAAGCAGCCTCATGAAAGTAAATGGGTTGATAACTTTACTGTCCGACCATGATGGCCAGTGCTTAGAAATAGCTTTGCCAAAATCTAATTCTGTAAGGAATAACTTTATTTTTAGGGACCAAAGAATTTTTAGTGAAGAAAACATTATTTTGTTTAAAAAATTTCTATTAGATGAGTCATGGGCTGAAGTATTTTTCTCACCGGCCAAAGATAAATACGATACTTTTCTAGACAGTTTCATGTACCACTTTAATACAGCTTTTCCTATAAAAAGAATTAAAAAGAAAACAAAACATAAAAATAATTGGATATCTATGCAACTTAAAGAAGAAAAGAGGACACTAGTTAAATTAACTCGAGAAATCAGAAATAAAAAAGATAATACTCTAACAGAAATTTTAAAACAAAGATCTTTGAATTACAAAAAAAATGTTAAAAAGGCAAAAAGAGATTTTTTGGACAGTAAAATAAAAAAATCAAATAACATAAACAAAACAGTATGGAATATTATAAATTCGGAAGTAGGAAACAAAAACCATAAAAACAATCAAAATATTAATTTAGTTTTTAATGGAAAACATTACTGTAATCCAACAGACGTATCAAATGCATTCAATGATTTCTTTGTAAATGTGGTAAAAAATAACATTGATTTATCGCAGGTAAACAATAGTACAGATAATAATGATGTTATACTAGATTCTGCCAAATGGGAAATGAAACCAAGGTTTAGATTAAGAGAGGTAGGAGTACTAGAAATAGAAGAAATTATCAGTTCTCTAAAAAATAAGTGTTCGAGTGGGTATGATGAAATCCCTATATTTTTGTTAAAATCCATAAAAAATGAAATCAGCTACATTTTAAGTCATCTCATAAACTCATCGTTTGTCTCAGGAGTTTTTCCAGATAAACTAAAAATTGCAAAAGTTATCCCAATACATAAAAAAATGATGTAAAAAATCCATCTAATTATCGTCCACTATCTTTATTACCAACATTTTCTAAAATTTATGAAAAAGCAGTTTACAATCAATTAACAGAATTTCTAGTAAATAACCACTTAGTAGATGACATTCAACATGGTTTCTGCTGTGGAAGATCAGTAATTACTGCAAGTATTGCTTTCATAGAATCAATAATTGACTCAATTGATGCAGGAGACCCATGCCTCGGAATATTCATGGATCTGTCAAAGGCATTTGACAGTGTAAATCACACAGTACTTATTAGTAAATTAAAATCCCTGGGTATGGTCCAATCTTCATTGGATTGGTTTTGTTCATACCTTGAAAATAGATTCCAGTTTGTACAATTAACTAGTTTTTCCGATAATAGAGTTTCAAATCATCAATCACAATTAAAAAAAGTACAATTAGGAGTTCCACAAGGATCAATTTTAGGGCCACTTCTATTCATATGCTATCTAAAAAATATATCAACTTCATTATCAAATACTGAGAAAAACAGTATCTTTTTATATGCCGATGACACTAACCTAAAAATCTCAGATAAAACAATAGAACAAGTTGAAATTTTGTCTTCTCTAGAATTAGGAAATATTGTGCAATTTTTTAAAAACCATAATTTACAGCTGAACATTGAAAAAACAAATTATATATCATTTAAAACAGCACAGTCAAAAACCACAGCAGAACCTATAGTTATGATTGATTCCGAACCTATTGAACATATTTATAGCACAAAATTTCTGGGTCTACTAATAGATGACAACCTAAATTGGAATGAACATGTAGGCAAAATCATATCAAAAATTAATTCAGGATTATACGCCTTGAGAAAAATGGCAGATTTATGCAATCAATCAACACTCAAATTAATATACCATTCCTACATTCATTCCCACATATCATTTGGCATCTGTCTTTATGGAGCCACCAAAAAGGAAAACCTTGACAAAATTCTAAAATTACAAAAAAAAGCAATTCGAATCATCAAATATCTTCGTCAAGATGAATCCTGTAGAGAACATTTCAAAAACCTTCAAATAATAACAGTTTATGGACAATATATTTTTGATACAATTATGGTTTACAAAACTTTGAATTCAAAAAATCAATTAATAAATTATCCAATTCACCCATACAACACTAGAAATAAATCGGAAATCATACCCACTCATCACAGATTGCAAATGTACACAAAAAAACCATCATATGCGGGAGCAAAATTTTTCAGAACTTTACCTAAAGAGATAAAAAAAGAAAAAAATATAAATAAATTTAAAATTAAGTTAAAAAATTATATTACTTCAAATCCCATGTATTCAATTGAGGAGTATACCAATTTGTAAATGTGTATATATTATAAGTGTATGTATTATAAGGGTAGCTATAAGGATGACACTATTCCGTTGTATGCTTATGTACACAAAATGAATAAAGATCTATTTGGCCTGTAGCAACGGCGTCAACGGGTTCGGCAACTTGTTGTACGCGCCGGGCGAAAATGGTGCAGTCGCTGGTGTCTTAGGCTCAACCAACGGAATAGGCGCAGCCATAGACTCGCCCGCATTCGCCAAAGGTCCAAATTCAGGCCTGTCGGCTGAACACCCTGCATTCCCCTCAGATGTGGTCAGAGGAAGAGCAGGCGAAAGCGGAACGATCGGGGAATCAGCAGATGGAGGAACCGTAGCTGCACCAGGAGGCTTAGCGGAAAGCACCTCCAACAGCTCCTCGACGGACTTCAAACATTCCTGCAGCCAAGTAAGATCATCACCCCTACGATTGCCAAACTCCAAAAGCAATTTCACTCGCCCCTGCAAGTGGACAAGGCGAGACAGGAGTCGGAGTTTAGTTCTGGCAGGAAGCGTCTCCTCCCTGAACTCCTCCAATCTCCCCTCCCACTCTTCCATCTTGGTCATGCATGCCTTCAATTCCGACTCAGGATCCAACTTCGCCGGCCACGAACTGGGGAAACCGCTGGCCAACAAACCCCTCAGCTGGGTGCGAAGAGACCGCGCATCGCCAGCTGGATTCGCTCCTCTCGCACTGACCTCGAAAACGAGCTCATCCTTCAAAAGATGCTCCGGAGTCAAAGAGAGCGCCATGATTATACAAATCACGAAACAACGTTCCACAAACAAATTACAACTTAGCTGCTGAGGCTACGGGACCAGGATGAGAAACATTCACGGGGCCCAGAACAACAGGTCCCACAACCCACTTGGATGATCAAAAAACACAAACAAAATTTGACAATCAGGCGATCACTATCCACAATGATGAACAAACTTACAAACAACAACAAATGAAAAATTCCTGGGTCCTCCAACACTACCAAAACCTGAACATGGCCTGAACAAAACTGCATTTCCAGTGGCCAACCACGCTCTGCTACCATTTTGAAACCGGACTCAACGCCTTCGACAGGGCAAAGCCCTTGGAAGCGAGTCAAAGGCAGAGGCCGGCTCAAAGGAAGAGCGGAAGGGACCCAAGAAACACTCAAGAGCTGGCCAACAGAATCCATTTATTTCCATCTGTAAAATCTATTAAACATGGTTTCACAGACATTCACAATAAGTACCTTAACTTGATAAATAACCATCTGAATTGTTAAAAAATATTTCAAATAACATTCGTTTGAAAGTGTTGGCAAACATCATAATTAAAGATTTGGTTCTGCTTAAAATTCGTAAATGTTGTTTCTTTCTTTTTTTTTTGAATTTAATTCATGTTGAGAAATAATTGTGATTTCATGATTTCATAATTTAAATGCAAGATGGCCACCAATAACAATGCTGAACAATAAATTAATAAATAAATACACACATTGACATTCACATAAAAAAACGATACAATAATTAACAATTTAACGATTTACGGAAATGATCGCCTGATAATGAGTTTCCGCAACAGCGGTTAGTGGAAAAAAGCTTAGGCCTGCCAGCCTAGCCTACAGATAGGGCACAGCCCTCAAGAAAATCACTTGATAAAAATTTACTATTGAAAATTAAAAGAGTTGAAAATTGAAAAATTGGAAATTAATTAAAGAAAATTTTTTAATTTGGCCAAAAAAAAATTTTTAAGACAAATTTGTCTCGGCAGTGATTTAAAATGGGAAAGCCAATTCCACCCGGTATCCTCCTGCTGAAAAGGGCGGGCTCCTAATTGGATTTAGACCTTACAGACTAAACAAGATCAATTTAACAATATTTGAATCTGTACTATTACAAGAATAAAGTCCTAGCCTGACATGGGACCAAAACTTCACACCGTTGTTGGTTTGGCAAGAAGGAAAGTCCAGGTGGAATCACTGCACTGAGGTGGTGGATGGCACGCAGTAGTAATGGTTAACACTGACCTCAGCCGTAGACAGAGCCCCGAGATTAGGCCTACCAAAGTAGACTGGGCGGTGGAGCCGGAAGGTGCAGGTGACCCCAAGGTGAATAGGCCTACGGTGGACATGGCCTGGGCGGCGTAGTCAGCCGGCGTAGGTGGACAAGGGCACCGGCAGGTGTAGTACTAGGTCAGCAGGCAGTATGGATCCATGTCGTGTGGCGCAGTGGTCATCAGGCCAAGAGTTGGGTGGGCAGGATCAGATCATCTCGGTTCAGCGGGCAGCGTAACCGCCATCCATGGGCCCCGTGAATAAACTTCTTAGAAGTATGCCATCACTAAAGGATGGCACGAGTCGTGTTCAGGAAGACAGACGAACCCAAAGTGAACGAGCAAACTTCCAAGCTTGAAAATTTCAACTTCGCCGGAAGCCACAGAACACGAGGAAAGAATTCTAGAACCTTCCAAAACATCTGGACCAAAAAAAAACTGGCACTTCCGCCAGGCTTGAAAGAAACAGAATTGGAAAGCAAAACGGCCTCGGCAAGACCGACGGCCAGAGCACTGTGACGTGAGGCAAATACAGTAAGAAAATCCAATGAATTTTCGTCTTTGAAATTTGCCACGGCACAGTAAGTATAAACTTTAATAAAAACAATGTGGAGATATTGTTGATTGAAAACTGATATCCTCACAATTGTTTTTGGAAGCGTCAAAACAGTTTGTAAGCATAGCCCACCAAAGTGATATGATGATGTCGGAGGGTTCCTCTTCCAGCTCATTTGTCAGCCACAATGTTGTCATTGTCGTCAGTTACCAGATCAACCTCATCATATACCTTTGAGCGTTTGGTATCAGTTTATCATCATTTGCCATCTGACCACTTTGGTGCTGTTTTATCGAGATGGATCACTATCAGGTTTTTCATTCAATAGCCTGTCTTTACTTCTTTACAAGCTATATTTCTTTTTTAAGCTGTGTTTACACTGGAGTTGCAGACTTTTGTTGGCAATCTCGATTACACGCTAGTTGCAGATAGAAGTTTGCAACTTGTTCTTGCAACTGTACACCGTTTGCTTCTGCAACCTGCAATCAAACGATCAGTCAGTGTGTATAATGTTGAGTGCCGAGGAGGTTGTACTTGCTGCGGAAGATTGTGTTATTCTTACTAAATGTAGAAAACTGAGAAGATACTGGGTTCGACCTTCATTGCAGGCAAGATGCGAGCTAGGTATAGTTTAGTGATCTATTAAATGATGTGAACAGAGGTGTTGCAGATCCTTTGACGGGAGAATTGAGATGTGATATCTGCATAAAAACCTTATAAGAATGTCGAGTGACAATTTTGGATGTTTAATTATTGGTATTGGACACAAAATCAGCAAACAGGATATTACAGGTGGGAAAGGAAGTGCCGTAGCACGACCTTGTATAGCCAGTGGGCGGGAGGGGTGGCGAGATTAGCAGCCTCAAGTTGCAGATCAAATAGGCGCTCAAATAGGCAACTCGTGTTGCCGACCGGGGTTGGGAACTGCCTTTGATCTTTACCGACTCCGGTTGGAAAACTAAATTTCAGTTGCCGACTCAAAAAAATCGGTCTGCAACTCTGGTCGGCAACGCGAGTTGCAGTTGTTTTAATGCATGCAAATTCGAAATTACCGATAAAAGTCTGCAACCACTGGTTGCCAACTCCGGTGTAAACGCGGCTTTAAGTTTTTAATTTTCATTACTTAATGGTGTTGTTACGTAACTCATCATAAAATAAATAAATATGGATAAACAACAGCTATCAAGGTATTTCTCATTCTGCACTCTTTACATCCTTGTATGAAATTGGTTACCTATACAGTTATAAACTATTTCACTGTGTGAATTTAAATCTATTCTCACATTGCTTCTTACAAGATAAGAAATTTGACTAAACTTAAGAATAAAATCTGTTCATAATTTTTATGAATCATACCATTTTTTTAAAACTACCCCAACGATTCTAGTCACTATAATTTCAAGTAGAATTGTATAGACTTGTAGTTTTAAAGTGAGAAGAGTGGCAGAGTGGTTAAGTGCTCTCGTGCCCATCCTGAGGTTGCTAGTTCGATGCCCATCGGAGACCATTCCAAATCGAAAAGTTAAAAAATGCCTCTGGGGTAGAAAGACCAAAAGACAGCATCTTTATTCAATTCCATTGTAAAATTTGTTTCATCGAAATCCTAAAATGAATTTTGGCAGGTATTTGTCTCTGAAAACTTGTTCTTTGTCTAGATTCTAATATTTCCAACATACACAGTATTTTTCAGTTAATCTTGTATCAGTCAAATAGTTTCAAACGCCATCTCCTGCCACACTAGGCATCAGAGTATGAGATTTTCAAACATCTACTTGCCAAGTCACACAAATAACGTTTATGTAATATTATAACGGATGTAACTTGCCCTTTGATTTTACCCTGTCGATTATTTATGTAACACAGCCCAAATTCCAGGTGGTAACAAATGAAAAGCAGATGTCTGCGGGAGAGGGATTTATAAGAAGTCTATTTCTGCGCAGTCAGTGAATGCTCTCACATCAGATTGGCAGCTTGTCAAAGTAACTGGCCTACCTCGATCAAGCTGTCTGCTGTGGAATTTTTATCGTTGTTTGACCTGCAAGCATTATTGTTGGATTGAGAAACAAAATCATTTACTTTAACTCTTTCAATAACTGGAACAACTAATTATTTCTTTATAATTTTCACAGTTTGACAAACAAACATTTATACTGGTAATATCAAATAAAAAATAAAAAAAATAAAGCAACTCTAAAAGTAGGCCTAGTTATAAAATTTTAAAATCATTTACTTTCTTGTTTAGTTGGGTTCAATTACTTTGATGCCATATTTTTCTTCCAATAATATTACCATTAAAATAATTTTGTTTAACTATAAAAATCCAAAAAGAGAAGTTGTTGTAGACACTTAAAAGTGTTAGTTGTTGTTGTGATTCTGGAGACATGCGATATTTTAATAGCACTGCATGAGACGAATGACACTCACAGGAGCTGATTCCGTGAGTAAATGATTTACAAATGAGTACATCCAACACTATCGTTGAAAGGTTACTGTTGATACTCGGTCGATAAGATAAAAGGTCATATAAGTAAAAAGTACTAGTTGTTTATGATTGTGTTCAAATCTATTGTTATCATCGTTACTGTTACTTGCTAAAGTGCTAGAAAATGACTACGGTATAAGATTTGATGTTAAAAAGGCATGAGATTCGATGTAAAATGGATATAAATGATTAATACAAAGTTGTTAGTGAATTTACAGATTCTAGTTATGCATTTGCTTGAGGATTAGGTTAACATAAAAATAAAAAAATAAAAGTATATTGGTGTTAATTTATGCTTGAGGATTGTTTCAAGCTCCTGCAAAATGTATTATTTCAATTTAAATAAAATGAAATAAATTCTTTTATCTATGATTATTGCAACAAGCACAAAAACTGATTTTACAAATACAGAGGTACATGATTAGATCAAATTCAAACAAGATTCACGAATCACGTTAAATTACGGTTCTAGACCAATGGGAGCTTGATGTGACTAATGAAGTCAATTTTAACTGCAATGGTCCAATCAATGAAATGAAACAGTGCTTTATTTTTCAAACATAACATTGAGTACAAAATTCTTTCAGAAAAATTAATATACTAAATTAGCTAAATTAATTAATAACTTAAACAAAATAACTTAAACGAAATTCCTATACTAAACATATTTTTCAATGCTTTTTGACAACAACATTTCACTGCACTGGTGCAGCAATAGTCCAATGGACTGTCTGCTGGGTTGACAACAATAATGAATGCAATTGTTTTGTAACAAGTAAACACACATGAACATACCATAAATCAAGGAATCTAAAATAAAATAAAGAGAAGGTAGGGGTCAAGACATGCAACGCCCTCTATGCACCAGGTGTTCTTTTGCACCTATGACGTCACCATTTACTAATACTGGTAATGATAATGATGAAGTCATAGGTGCAAAAGAACACCTGGTACATAGAGGGCATTGCATGTCTTGACCTCTATCTACCATGTCTTTATTTATTTTAGATTCCTTGCCATAAATCATCAGTCAATCAATAATTCAGGCATACAATAATAAATGAGTTTATTTTTTAATGTCTTGTTTTAATTTTGATGTAGTGCTGTAAATTTTGTTACATATGTAATTTTTAAAGCTAAATCAACCACAGAGAGGCATAAAGGATTGAAAGTTACAGAGATGTCTTGCTAACGGATGTGTTTGTTTACTTGGTTGGATTCCTTTGATCATACAATTACAGTGAACCATTTGTATAAACTATTCCAAATTGAAACTAAGCTATACAACCTTTAGATTGTATGGTTTAATTCTTTGCCTATGTTGTAACATTACAACAATTAATTGTTCAAATACATTTTTGACTTTTATTCCTTGCAAATCATATTCTCTTCTGTTTTGCATATAACATTTGTAGATATGAATTACATATAAATGCTCAAAGACAAACTTGATAATTAACATTAAAAGCTCACTTATTTATGTCAAGTAGATCTTGAACTCTTGGTAGGTGGCCTGTCCAGTTGACATTTGAAGGCCCTCTGGTGGCAAATAAGAATTTTCTTGGATTTTCATAATCACCAGTATATTCATTTAAGTATAAATTTCCCCATTCTAATTGATTATATTCCAACCTTAAATATCTTAATGAGTTTATAATATCACACCTTTGTATGACTGGTGTTTTATTCTTGGTGTCAATTGTGAAAAGGGTCAGGAAATGGATATATGAATATGGTAAATTGTACAAAAATAGTATGATGCAAATTGTAACAGCTGTGTGACCAGCTCACCCCGGGGCCTACGAAAACTAACGGGCCTGCATATTTCCCCCCACCACCAAAGTCACGTGACTATTTGCGGCCGATCTGCAGCACAAGTTTCCATAAGATATCATTGTGAAAACGTGACATCCTTCACTTATTTCCCACCTCTTAGGAATTAGATAGTAGGTTACTAGACAAGACTTATACATTTTAATCTAGATTAAATAAGGAACAAAATGATACCATTACTGTAAAGTTAACAGTTTTCCTGATATTTTTTATTATGAGATAAAGTCAAAACTTAATTTAGTTTATAGTTTTGTTTACATTTTTCATCAGCTGTTTACATAAGAGTATATTTCGTTGCAAATAACAAAAATTTAGAACCGAAAAGGTACATTTTAATTTGTTTTATCGAAAATAAAAATTATAACTGGCAAAATACCGATTTAAGACGTTTATTTCGTGTCTTATTCCTATAGAAATATCTTCGAAAGCATTGGAAGAAATCTGTTTACAAAAAAGTCAATGCATCCTACAATGTGAGAAATTAAAGTTTTTCTTTTACCCAAAAAGTGAGTTTTAAGTTTTGCAAAGCGGAACGTTATTAGTATCATTCAATTTGTAATTTAATGAGGTTTAGAAGGATATGCAACACTTATGACTTCATTTACGTGTATTTTTAAATACACGGATGACAAGTCAGGCTATTGCAATGCTTTCAAATGGAGATGACAGCTGAAATTCGGCCGCATCTGGTCACGTGACCAAAAATGTATGCAGGCCCGTTAGTTATCGTAGGCCCCGCTCACCCCCTCTCACACTGCTGCGTTGCCATTCAGTGAGATATTTTAGACCTACCTCATGTGATACAACAAACAATATGTTTTTGGGTAAATTTGACAATAATATATCAACCATCTTTGAATCATTTTATGCCAGCTTTATATCGAGGTCTTTTTTACCTGTTATGAAAATGTATTGTGTCTATTTTTTACCTGGTTTAAAAGTAAACATTGTAAGATAAAAAAATTTCTTATACATTATTTCTTTTTTAAATGTTTATTTACTACTTGTTTGATGAAATTATGATAACAAATTTGGAGTACTTGTAATATGTTTCTCTAAAACAAATAACTTTCCATGTTAGTTTTTTAGCACTTAACAAATAATTGTTGTCCTTCCTTTAGAGGTTTCAGCTCATTGAACATGATCAACTAGTAACAGCATCCTTCACCATCATCCCAACTACACTAAAAAATTTAAATGTGGTTTCAACTATTATAATGTGTAAATTAAAAATCCATCCGTTTGTTCCAGAAACCATTCCTAGCCAGCGCTCAGGAGGATGACCCCACGTTCACGGCGGACGGTTACGTCGCGCTGGGTATTCTGTATCTGTTCTTCGGCATCTTCCTGTGGGTCGCGCCGAGTATAATCAGCGTGATCGGCCCACGCGCCGCCCTAGCGGTCAGCTCCCTCGGCTATAGGTAATAGGTAAATGCTGACTCATTACGTACCTTACTGAATAGAAGGGAGGTAAAGGCTCAGGATTTCCTTGAAAGGTTTCCGATTTTATAAGAAGGCGGGGTAGTTTCGTTTGAATCTTTGTTTTGGCTCTAAGGACAGATTTCATCCATTCTTAAAAATTTTTCTTAAGGAGTATTTTTTGTGTATGCAAAGTCTGACTCTGACTCAATACCATAAAGATGTACGGTAGGCCTATATGAAAAAGGCTTGTCAGCTTTAGATCACCACTGCAGGTTGTATATCAATAACTATTATGGTAACTATTTAATTAGGATCATAACAGAATAAATTAATATTGAACTCAGCTTACTAGTTTACTGAACGTCATAAAAAAGGAAAACATCTTAAATAGTTTAAATTTTAAACTACTATTTCCCATAGGTAATTAGATCTTCTCAGTTCTTGAAAAATTGTTTCACATATCTCATTTATAAAACTCATAGAATAAAGGAATAAGTATTTCACTTATGAATTAAGTATTTACAATAACTAATCATATCAGTTTAAAACCATTTCAAATAAAAAAAAATATAGCTTTGTGGATTACTGTACTATTTTAATTGTGACCAAATCATAATAAGTTAATGTTTATGTATTTGTCTACAAAATATGCATAATTGGGGTCATTTACCATTGTTTTATTATGCTCTCACATCAGGTAGTGTAGATTAAAATGAGATTTAGAATGGGAAATATTGCGATAGAAATATAAAGGGAAAATGTACTTATAGCCAATGAGTGATATTATTAATTATTAATGAGTGGGATTAGGCTGTTTCATGGACTTATTAGAGCCTGAATGCAACCTTCCATATAGCTAATAAATAAATACACAAACAGCCATATTATTGTTGTTAAATTCAAAACATAAGTTTGAACGATGCCACTGTCTGATGTCCGGCCAGTCACGTGTCCGTGCAGTGTCGCTGAGTCAGGCTGGCTGGCCGGTCGCTGATTCTTGCAACTATTGCTTGTTGAATGCATCGTTGGCACTTGCACCTGCCCTCTGCCCACGGTTAATAATAGATTCTTACAACACCGACGATACCAGATTGTAATTTCAGTCTCAAACGCTGTTTGTGTTGTAATAGATAAATTGTAAACTAATTACTTTTTATATAAATTTTTTTGCTGTTGTACTCGTATTTGTAAACATTGAGAAAACTGTGATTTATTAATAAAAAATGACAATTTGTTTTGTTTGATTTCTTAAAAATAATATTCTTATAAAATGTTTATCATAAAAAGTACTACAAAAATTGGCATGACATTTCAATTTTTAGAAGGCAATCAAATTATTTAGAGTGAAAATGAAATTTGACGTTCGTATGGTGGGGGAGAAAGGTTGGCTGGACAAGTCTAGAGCACTTGTGATGTGGAAGAAATGGACAAATTATTTAAAAGGTCGGTTCCAGTCAAATATCAAATACAAGAAGAACCTATTTATTATTATTTGCAACTTTATTTTGATTCAATTTCAAGAAGGTGTAGGACCCTAGTTTTTGCGCATGTGTTAGGATAATAAACTAACAAAATATATAAAACTGCCTTAATTTGATTTTTTTTAGTTTTACTTACTCAATCCTTTTAACTTTTCCATATTAAAATAAAATAATAATAAATTATTGTATATATAAACTACAATTTTTTCTAAAATATTTTTAATCTAAGCTTAAATTTTGCATAGTGGAGACCACCCAATATTTCTTTATTTACACCTGTTGAAAGGTGCGGCAGGGAGGGATGGGTTTCATACTGGGCGTCCCTGTTTGGTAGTGTAAAATTATGGCACGCCTATTCAAAGAGATTATTAAGAATGTGTGAATAATGGTTCTGACATAGTTGTTGGGAGTTTTGATGTTCAAGAAATTCAATGTCAATGAAATATGTTGTTCAATGAAATTAATCTTGACAGTAATTTGTTTCCGGGTTGGCTGGATTCCAACAACAAATTTACATAAACCGTTCAGTTTACTTTGTTATTGTTGTTGTTAGTGGTGGATAAGGAGACCCCGGCCGAACCGTTGAGCACGTCTGCCTCTAATGGGCATATTGCGCAAGCCCCCGGAAGGATGGGATATTGAAGGAAGGGAAAGGGTGAGGCACGGGACAGACTGTCCACTCATGTTCCAGCTGGGTTTCTATGCACGTCGCACTCCTCTCCCCCTGCTGTCTTAAACATATGTTCCAGCTAGGGGTTTCCATGCCCATAGCATTTCTACTCACCCCCTGCCATCTACATATATTTCAGCTAGGGATTAACCATGCAGTTCGCATTAACCCCACACTGTCTTGAACATGAATGAGGTTTGAAGGAAGGGAAATTGTCATAGTGGACAGCCAAAAGACTTACCACAGTGTTATAACAACTTCGTTTGCTGTACCCAATGTCAACTTCGCAACAAGTATAAACCAGTTTTAAATTTGTCCTGGGATTCAGTTTACTTTATTTGGAGGAAAACACAATAAAGCAATTTAATATTTATGGTGAGGAAAAATGCATAATCAGCTTTATTGATAGAGTAAAATACCATAACAATCATGAGGTCAATGAGCATGATCTTGGAATTCTGGCCATAAATGTTTGTTTTAAATCTTAAAATGTTTTTATGAATACCATGAAAGTGGGTCTATCCTCGATTTAAGGTTTTATGTAATTTTATTACTCTCTTCATTACACCATTAAAACATGGACTTTGAAACTAGTACCAAATAGCTTCAATTCAATTCAATTCAATTCAATTCAATTCAATTCAATTCAAAAACTCTTTATTCATATATGTACATATATACATTGAATGGTGTCAAACATATTTATACAATTTGGAATTTATCCTATTGTACAATACAATAATAAATAATAATAGCGTCTATATAAAGTAAATACTGTATAAAATTTCCTCTTTGCATTACTGTATATCATTTAAGGAATACAGAGTTGTACTTATCAAATAGTTTTTGAGTTCAGTTTTGAATTTTTTTTCATTATGTTGTTCTTTTATGTTCAATATTTCAGCTAGTAGTGGTGGTGGCTTAGTAGTGGTGGTATTTTTAGCGAATTTCCCTATAGGGAATACCCTATTATGGTAGTAGCCATGGTAAGACCTAAGCGCCAAAAACACCGTTCTTTCATTTTAATATACACTCACTTTCATAAGGAATTAATGAAATACCAAAATTCCACTAAGAAATGGAAATTCATTGAGTATGTAAGTCTGTTGTGATATTAGTATTCAATTTTTGAGGAAGCAAGTTCACAAAATGCCCTTTCCTATTTAGACACATAGAAATTTTTAGTTTGTTAAAACAGTTTCAAAGAGCCAATTCAAAAAATGTGGATTGTAAGTTATAAGAGTTAATGATACAAAAAAAAACCCTAGGAAAGTGCAGACGTAAGTCATTGACATCATACTTTAGTAATTTATCTGAAAAATACAAGTTCAGCAGCACAGCTGGAGTGCTTTGTCCTTCTGGTTGCTTTTACATAACTTTGATCTGTGACCTCAAAAATTTTAAATTTTGAGTTAAGGAGAAATACAATTTGGAAGTTGGTAAAACGTGAAGAAGTTAGACTTGTCTTATTCTTTCTTATTTAATGTTTCTCCGACTGCGCCACACTTTAAAAAAAATTTATTCCAGTAAAAAAAGAATGTTTTAACTATTGCTGGAAGAATCATAGAAATGATTTTCCTATAAATATTTTTAGAGACAAGTATTTTACTGATCTTAATGCTTCTGTAAATTTCAGTTAATTTGTTCTCCAGTTTTTCTGAACAGAAAGTTTTTTGTTATTTTGTATACTTAAAGGTCAACCTCTGAGTAATACTTAACTTAAATTCACATTGTGAAAGTTTTGAAGTATAAGTTTTGGCAATGATAACGCCTAACAACCATGAATACTTTATCGAAATTGAATGCCATGTCTATCAAACCTCGTAGAGTGAAGTAAGGGCTTTATCATTTCAATGATTCTCATCTCAAGCAGCTTACTGTAGTTTACGTAACATGTTTTACAAGAGGTGCTGAGTTGGGTGTCAATTCATAATTTATTAGTTGAAAACATTGAAAAATGTGTAAGGTACATAGAGATGTGTTTTCATTTAGTTTTACTGATGAAGTAGCATTGTCAATTTTGCTAAGAAATATAACAATTATTGTTATCATTACTAATTCACCTTATTAATATTTTGGTAAATGTGTTAAAATAGAAAATAAATATTAGGTGTAACAATATTACAAATAGAAAAAAAGAAAATTAAAAATTCAATAATTAGTTTTAAAGCTACAGTATGAAATAAGATTTAATTTAACTACTAACTAAAACCAATGAATACAAAAATCTAAAGAAGGTCACATCCCATGTTAAAAATTGGTATACACATTTTTTCGCTGAGAGCACTGTTAACCGAAATTGGGCACTACAAATAGAGATAGCGACATTGGAACGTAAACATAGTGCAAAAGAGAGGGAGATATTAAATTTCTTTAATAGGCGTGTTGTGTCTTTTGTCAATAATCCACTTTAAACCAATGCACATTGCTACCTAGCTTTTACCTTGCTTCTTTGGTAGCATTGGGAAGCTTTTTCAAGGATAATCGTTATTTTAAGTCATTAAATCCGTTTTTTGTTAAGGGGTTGACCTACAGGCTTTACAACTTCTAATGTTATTGTTATGGAGATATTTTATTCAATCAATGTTTAGAAAAACAAACTATACTTTACCAGTAATTAATACCATCATCATGGTATCCCAGTATCCTACTATTTTCAAATTTGTTTTTACTTGAGGTTCAAAATGAGCACTAAAGTAGGCTGAGGAAGAGTGTTCCCACATTAATTAATTTGTAAAAATAGGTCCAGTAATGGGAACCTGTCATTGGTTATGTATGATTGTGAGTGTGGTTGGACGAGGCAGAAGCTGGTGACCATCTGCAAGAAAGACAGAATGTAAATTGACTTAATAGGTTATTGTCTCGTGCACACACTCATGGTGGAGTGCCCTACTACGTCAACCAAAATTTTCTTAACCATTTTTTCTATAAGATGTGTTCTTATTTATTTTTTTGTATTCATAGCTGAATTTTAAAAAAACAAGTTTAAAACATTTACAATTGTTTGTGCTCTTTATAAAAAGGGCTCTTTATAATTTTTTCACATTAACTTATGACATTTATGCATTGGTACATAATTGAAAGGTATAGGTATCATATGTCCATGAAATATCATAGCTCTTTATAAACCAGTCATTGTCAATGTGTGGTCTTAAATTTTCTTCAGTAAGAAAATACAATCTGCTGTGGCATAGAAGGTTTTATTAAAAGATATGATTATACAGTTCCAGAGTATTCTTCGATGATACCTTTTAAAAACATTTGTTTATCACACAAATGACTATTGTGTTTTAGTTTTAACTAACCATTGCATGATTTAATTCTCACAGAACATGAATTATATGACTTGGTAAGTAAAATGTCATCAGGAATTTATGCATTATGGTAGACCAAAGCTCAGCGATTTAGACACCTTAAAAACTATAAACCATTCTTTAATTCAGTCACATGCATACTATGGAATAAGCATTTATGGAGCTATATCCAAGCAAAACCTAGGTAAAATTCTCGCTAAACAAAAAGCCGGTCTACAAAGTACTGATACTGTTAAACATTTGTTTGTGCAATTCAAAATTCTCACTGTCTAGAGTCTGTATATTCTTGAATCCATCAAATATGTTAAAGTATATGACAATGACTATCTATTTGATACAAATCACCAATACAACACTCGAAATAAAGTAATTTTACAAAAACACAATTATAGTTTTACATTTAAAAAACAAGTTGTGCAGGTAAAAGTTTTTTACTCATTTACCAAATGAAATAAAACGTGAAAATATGAATTCTTGACAAATAAGCTTTGTACTCCCCATCAGAATTTCCTTGAGGACTCCAAATGTTTTTTACAGCAAAACCACTGAGCATATGTATACTTTTAATACTGCTCTATATATTAGATGTATTGATTTGATCTCTTTTGTATTTGACTCTATTCAATTGCATTGATTTATGTAATATTGAATAAATGATATTTTGATTTGACTTGATTTGACGTGCTAAAATATTAATCTGCAATTACGTCTGTTTCAGCGCGTTCATCGCGTCGTTCTACCTGCGCAAGACGTGGCTGGTGTACGGGGGCTCGGTGGTGAACGGGTGCAGCGCCGCGCTGCTGTGGACCGCCCAGGGCAACTACACCATCCTCAACTCTCGGCCCAAGACAATCACCAGGAACACCAGCATATTCTGGGTCCTGTTCAAATGCTCGTGAGTGTCTTCACTGCAGTTTGATGGGAGGGTCATTGGGACCCGAATAACCCAATAAGTAGGAACGTTCCATTTAGTTTCGTCCCAAGTTTTATGTCGCCAACAGCACAGATATCTGTGTTACTTCTCCTAGTAACACTTCATAAGCGTTTTTTGTTTGTTTTACATTTTAAATATAAAGCCACCGCGTCCTCACTGGTGAACATGTACACCGAACAAAGTTCTCCCAAACTTTTCTTTGTTCATTGCTAATCTTTTAGAATGTAAATCATATGGCCGGTAATTGTTCGTTAGGAATATTTGTTGATTTTTTTGTGTTCGCCACGACTGTTCGGCCAGTGTGGACGCGGGTTTAGATAAAAATATTTTGTTCATATGAAAAATACCAAATAAAATGGCTGCTAAATAATTCAGACTAACTCTATAAATTAAATAACTTTACTAATATGCTCTAAAAATTTAAGCTATGGAGGTAGAATAAGTAGATAACTAAAAAAATAACACTACAAAACTGTTTATTATAATGATATCTGTGACTCTGGGGTGGCGTTTTCACTTTTCCTTTAGGATGCCCCTTTTATTTTCATTTTTGTATACTTAAAAAATATTCTTTATGTAATGTTAGATTGCAGTACTACTGTACAGCTGAACTCATAAAATAATTGGTACTGCGTTGGTTGAAATAAGTGAATCAGGCCTAAACTTGATATAGCCTAATGAAAAATTATAATATTTGCTCGATATAACAGTTAAGTATTGTTATACTAATCTTTATACACATAAAAAGTATATGTGTAAGATATGTTTTGGTACACATTCTTTCATCCTTTAAGAAAAAAATTTAAGATGAAATTTTTAAGGTTTAATATATATTTATGAAGTTAAGGCAGATCTTTTTATCATACGTTTTGAATTACTTCACAGCCAACTTTTTCAAGTTATGTAATATAGAGGCCATTTTATTGCTAAGCCTTCAGTTTTCTTTGTGCAATCTCACCATTATCAGTAGGATAAGATAAAAAGCTTTCACCATTTTGTGAATTGAACATAGTCTAATACTTCCTTATACCCGTTTGAATGTGCTAAGTTTTTTTGACACATTCAAGGTCGATCAATACAAAATGTGGTGGGAGTTTAAATAATATCCATTGTTTTAACACAGTAAAATTTAACGCTAAAGGTTTTTAAATTACGATTTTTAAAATGTAATGATTTTTTATAGTGTAGGCTTTATTTTTTATAGGATCACGTTGTTAAGGTTTTATTATTTTTAGAGTCTCTGTATACTAAAATATAATTTTGTAATTTTCATACTTTTTACTCTCTAAATTTAGCCCTCTGTTAGTGAGCCATATATCTAAAGATTGTACCTACCTTTTAAAATGATGTTTAAAAAACTAATTTTGAAAGGTTTCTGATCATAAAAAGTAAAAGATTTAAGATTTGAAAACAGTGGTGTATATAACAGTACCCGGTTGACCAAACCTTGCGTGTTGGTTTAAATTTATTATTTTGAGTTGGCTATTAAATTTACACCAACAACTAACTAAACCTTTCACAGTTAACTACTGTTCCAAAACTTCAAAACCAATGCTTGTTTTCACCCCTTTCATTGTTATTTTACTACCAAAATATCAACCCATAAGACAAATGTTAAAAACTGCAATTATATAAATCTTTTAAAGTTCAAAAACAGTTTTATTTTGTGTTGAAGCTGTTTTTAAACTTAGTACCTGGTTAACCGAGCCTTGCTCGTTGGTTTTAATTCACTTTTGTTAGTGTCATGGTAATCAAGCTATTAAATTTACACCAGACTCTTCACAGATAACAGCTGTTAAAAAACTGCTTAAAATTAATGTTCCTTCATTTTTGTTTACTTTTAGTTGTTATTTCGTAACCAAAACAGCAACCCATAAGACTAATGTTAAAAATTACGATTTTTAAACTTAAATTAAGACCAAATTCAATTTTTCTTGGGATTGAGGCTGTTTCTAAACTTATTTTAAGGCCAAAACACTCTTAAATGCAAAGTTTAAGCAAAATCTACCCGCTAGATTTCGAGATCGTGGAACACACATCCCTTCAGACATTGCTCGTATTATAGTATAGGATTTTTTAGCCAAAATTATCTTAATCAAAATTTTAAACAAAATCTGTCAGCAAGATTTTGAGATTGAAAAAATGCATTGCTACAGACACTCCTTAGTACCTATAGGACATGCTGGTTTATTTTATTTTTTCATGAAAAAATATACTTCTGATGTAATATTTTGTAACAAAAGACAAAATAATTTAATTTGCCTCAGTTAAAGAAAAATATTTTCAATAACTCAGAAGCAAGATTTCATCCAAAGCTAGATAAGATAAAAATTAGGCTTAATTATTTATACATCTTGGTAACAAATGATAGGATTATAAAAAAACAAAGATAACAAAGAATATTTAAAAATTTAAATTGATAGTAAACATGTTAAATTATGGATGTCCCCATAGTCGAAGGCCAGCAATATTGACCGCATCACCCGGTCCTACTGTCAAAAACGCGGTGCGTGAGTCATCCACTACGACTCGGGCTAATTGATAGTTTGTGGCGCCGCGCTTAGACTCACGGACGCGGGAGAGAGTTTTTCTGCGGGGCCGCGGACCTTGACTATCCCAACCTAACAATCCCACCCGGTCAAGCCGGTTCTGTACCGGTCCAACGCGTAATCGATTCATTAATACCTTCCTCATTTCTGCTGCAACGGACTGAAAAACAACTGTTTTTTTGCTGTCTCGTTTTTACTGTAAAGGACGATTTTATCCAATAAAATAATTTTTGTGGTTTCTTGTTTAAAATTTCTAATTGAACTATAAAAAATATTTTTTTATATAAAATATATTTTAGTTAATTATTTATTAAAGATAAATTTTTAAGTTAAATTATCACATAAATTACTACCTAATTTTAAAAATTGATCATTTATTTTATTTTCCTTTTATTTTACTTTCCTTTACTTGGTGCCACCATTTAATTGTATTAATATAATACTAATGAATACAAAATATTTTTATTTGAAATAATCCTAACTTTTTAGGTTATAATTTGATATTTAATTGAACTAGTTATTGTTTTTAGGAAAAGTATAATAGTGATTTAATTAAAAATTGTACTCTTAAAAAGGCATTTTGCACTTTTAGTAAAATGTATATATAAATTAATATTTAGGCCTACCCACTTAAAACTGTTAATCAGTAGGCTAAATATTTTTGAAGAGGATCCTTTAGTAACCAATGAAGAGAAATGTTATTCCTGAATTGAAACGCGTTAATTCGTCTGTTTGATTTGTAATTTCAACTTTTTTAGAGTGTTAACAGAATAGAAGTGAAAAATCATAGACCTAATTATATTGTAAATTTATCTATGTTTGAAAAGTCATGAAAACAATCCTAAATATTTTATTATTTTCATTCAAGCAAACCGTTCCAATCCAATTTTAAGCATATTTTTGTGTTTCTCTATCATAATACTATATTGTGAAAAGAAACGTCAGTTGAATCAATAAATACATAATTGGTTTATTTGCCATATGAACATTACAATACTGACAAAGTCTTTTTACAGTACCCTGCCAAGTTAATCAAAATATATTGGGTATTTTAAACTCACTATACTTTTCTGTAAATATTGTTTAACTGTGAATAGCAATTTGAAACATACCCTTGATTTAACTCTTGTAGTTTAAAACTTGCAATGTGAGTTTTCTGCTTGAACTATTTACTGTCATGTTCACAATGTTGTCACATGTTTAAATAGATCTTAGCTACACTAAATTAAGCAAATCTACTTACATTGCAGCCTGTAGGTATCAAATTGTTGAAACTTTAGCCAAACATTTTTCGGGTGAAATTACCACCCAACTTCAGCAGCAGAGTGTTCAGTTCATTAAATAAATTGTATTTTTGAATATTAAAACAACCATCCAAGTATGGACTTTATTTTAATAAACTGAATACTCTGCCGCTGAAATTTGTGGTCATTTCACCCGAAACATGTTTGGCTAAAGTTTCAACAATTTGATACCTACAGGCTGGCTGCTATGTAAGTATATTTGATTAATTAATTAATTAATTGATTAATCAAGGCTGTAAAAATCATTACCTACACAGTTGTTAGTTTAATCGTTTCACAGTTTCAAAAAGCGTACCCTCATAATCAACAAATTTCTTACGTTTGATTCAAAGTAATCAAATAATTAAGCTTTGTTATTTTCTACTATGTTAGTGATTAGGGTCATTCAAACTCATAACGTCATGGTTATAACTTACTCTTGACCAGACTAAATTACACTTTTGGTAAGCAAATTATTGTCATATTATTTTGCAAATTTTTTATTGGTTTTCCAAAATAAACCTCATTACACCTTCTAAAATGCGCTAAGTACAAAAATAATTGTCAGCTAGTTAAGAAACAAATCAATTTATGACTGATGTTTGTAGATCTGTATTTTATTCTTCACTTTTAGATTGGTAATAGTATCACTAAGTTTAGAAACATTCTTTATATAAAATAATTTATTTGATACTTTAGTAAAGGTTTGTTCCTTTAGATATCTGAAAATCATGATTAGTAGTTTTAAGTTCATATAAATAATGTTCAGCTGGAAAAAGCTAAGCTCGATAGTTTTATGTTTGTACATGTCAAACTTATGTTATTCAGATGCCTACAGATAGACAGATGCCACCTTTTGTTTGTAACACTGCTAACTTGTAGCTAAACTCCCTGATTTTGCCCACTAGTTTTTCAGTGTTTTATATTATATAATAGCCTACATTAAATTGTACATTTTATTCAAATTCTGCATTTTATACCTTAAACTATATTTCAAATTTACTTTAAAAGTGAGCATTGTTAAAATAATCATTGGCTCAAACAACATTGCTGTGACAAAATGTTACACAGAGAGGCCTGAAAACTTGTGTTCTAAGAAGATTCTTGTGTTTTGTCTTCATATATGGACAGTTTGTGTAAACTTTCAAGTAACTTGTTTTGGAAACATAATCATTCTTTAAAATTTGCATAAACATCATAGGGCAAAATTTAACTTTGATACAAAAATTTATGAAATTTCTTGGAGATTGGAAACGTTTTCTATAATCTAATGGCAACAAAGAGTTTTGATTTGGTTTGCTGACATAATATGTTTGAAGAGTAATACATGTTTGACCTCCATTACTAAGTCGCTCATTGAGTGACACGGTAAGCAGCTGGGGATTAGTAATCATTACTTTAAAGTCAAGTCAAGCACGTCCAAGATCATCAGAGCCCTGAGGTTAAGATACGACGGCTCATGAGAATAAGCCGGTTTCAACCGGATAAAACCGGTGGGTGTCCGATCTGACGATACTTTCTTTCGCACTCATTATAATAAGGGCGTGTCATTTTATTCTGTCGTTTCACTAAGTAAACAACTGGTGGATTTAATAACGTTTGTTAACGAGAAGGTCAAAATGATCAGCGTAGTCAAACAAATAACGCGCTGTAACGACCGACGAGCGGAGGCAGATTCCGTCATGTTCGACACTCGACCATCTGTCCGTCCGTACGTCAATGTTGGCGGCCGTGAACTTACGACTGGTGGCCCAGTGACAGTCGTAAGTGGGTCATGCATGTCGGGAATCAAGCGCGTTAACATTACTGCCACAGTAATTACCTTCACTCTATTGTTGAAGCAGTTGTTTAATGCTGCTTGTGTGTGCAGCACAGCTGTTATGAAAGTCTGGCACTGTGGTTGTTTGAACAGACAATGTAACTTAATGTTCTATTATTAATGTTTTTTTTTTTTTTTACATTAGATAATTAAATGCTGGGTGCCCTTAAAAATCATGATTCTGCAAATTATTGAAAATAAGTAATTAATGTTCGGACACTTTTTTCTGATCAGTTTAGTTGTGTCTTATACATTTTAACCTGTTTTAGTCATAACATTTTAGTTAAAAAATAAAAACAAATGCTGAATGCAATCAATTTTACATAATCTAACACATTATATCATATTCAAGTTCAAGGAAAAAATTTAATTTCTAAAAGTAGTAAAACTGCATAAACGTACAATTAAAATCGTTACTCAACAGTGGTTAAACTCTTTTTTAATAACAATTATCATATTCAAGTTCAAGGAAAAAATTTAATTTCTTAAAGTAGTAAAACTGCATAAAAGTACAATTTAAATCGTTACTCAGCAGTGTTTAAACTCTTTTTTAATAACAAAACCACGCCTTTGTTATTAAAATTTTAATGTAACACCATTACATATGTAACACATATGCTTAGCCTATATCTACAATTTATTACCAGCAGATTTTTCTGTACAGTTTAATAACTACAAAATAAAATTCCATAAGGATAACATGGGAGCTTTGAGGGGCTCTAGGATGAAAACCAGATTTTCCCCAGCCATGGGACCAATAGATTGCTGGTGGCCAAAACCTCCACATTCAACAAAAAAATCAAAAATCCTTAGAGAGAAAAAAAATTTTGCCCGTACAAACCCCTTCGCTCACTTGCTAGTCCAAATCGTGCAACCCTTTGTTGAACCACAGGTTAAAATGTAACATATTGGTTTATTTCCAAAGCTATAAGCTGATTTTTTTTTCAATTTGAGTAGCATTTAAAATCTCTGTAAGGATAACATGAAAACTTTGAAGGGCTCTAGGACGAAAACCAAATTTTTCCCAACTCTGAGACCAACTCCAATCGATTCCTGGTCACCAAAAACCCCATATTTACACAAAAAATTAAATAAATCCTTGGAGAGAAAAAAGTTTTTGCCCGTGCAAACATTGCTTGTTTTAGAGTATAAGATAAGATTTCATAAACCAATTTAAAAAAAATTCTTCAAGTTATGAAACTTAAGAAATAGCCAAACAAAATACTCAACTATCAGTTGAATGAGAATTGTCTAAACGTTTTTCTTAGTAATGTTTGTTGATTAACTAGATTTTGTAAAATATTTTTCATGTTTTATGGTGTTAATATTTTTTTTTTTTTTGCAAATGACTGTGCCTCGGAGACAGAAAGAAATTAAATAACAAATTAAAGAAAAAAATAATATAATGCAAATAAATTAGGTGCAGTAGAAGTTCTCTTAACCAACCACTGCAGGACCAGACAATGGTCAGATAACGAAAAAGGTTGGTTAAACTAAATAATACCAGAAATACATGTTA
This sequence comes from Neoaliturus tenellus, assembly GCA_030545055.2. Taxonomy (NCBI): domain Eukaryota; kingdom Metazoa; phylum Arthropoda; class Insecta; order Hemiptera; family Cicadellidae; genus Neoaliturus; species Neoaliturus tenellus. Next base: position 43,111,836 of record CM061536.1, read on the forward strand.
AAATCACTTAAACAAGTGAAAAATTATATAAATTATAATTTATATAATTAACTAGCTGACTTACCCGTGCTTCGCAACGGTACTCAAATTTCAATGCCAACCTGAGGAATTTTTACACTACAGGTGAGCTCGTTCGCTACGCTCACTCGTCTCAAATCTACAATATCCTTTAGTTTTTTATTACTAATCTTCCCTCAATACTGTAAATGAGAACAGTTCAGGTGAGCTTGTTCGCTTCGCTCACTCGCCGTCAGGTTCAGCTCGTTCGCTGCGTTCACTCGCCATCGCGTTTCGCTGGTTTTCTACGCTCACTCGCCTCAAGTCTATAAAATCCTTTAGTTTTCTATTACTAATCTTCCATCAATATTTAAAATTAGAACAGCTGTTTATGATTGAATAAATTGCAGACAACTACCCAACAACTGTAATTTCAAATAGTTCTCACCTGCAAATTATGTAAACAAAACCCATAACAAATTATTCTTCCTATACGAACTCCATGCTATCTTTGACCTTCTGTGGGGCGGGGACCATTGGGAATTTAGTAAAATCGCTTCTTATTGTCTGCCTACGCCATGAGAGGAATGTGTGTGCTAACTCTCATGCTTGTAGGTGCTATGGTTTGGCCTGTGCGTTGATCGGAATTTCGCATTTATATATAGAGATTATATAAATTGTTGCAATGCAATTAACTGTTCCCAACACAATCAATTAGTTAATAAATTAAACATACAGTTATGGTACCAAAAACTGTTAAATAACAAATTTAACAAACACTGTTTGCACAGTGAGCAATGCCTCCATGAAACATCGAGAGCTAAATTTGACTTGCTACAAAACGTATGATCGGCCTGTTGAAACATGAAAGTTATTTTTAGATAATTATCACAACATCGGCTTGCATGGTGGAAGTTTGTAGGTTCCTGGAAAACGGTCGGTTGATCCGAGGTCGGTTAAGAAAGCTTCCATTGTATAGACTATTAGAATTTCTGTGTGTGAATCAAAATTTCCAAAATAATAAATTTTTTTTAAATTGTTTTTTAATGAAGTTCCATGAAAAAAATTTAAGGCAATATACACTATTTTGTGTATTTTGTATCTCACAAAAGTTGTTGTAACATATCTTATAAGTTTTTTTTAATCCTTTACTATATAATTTTAGGAATGTTTGTAACAATGTTCTTACATTTTGTCCCTAAATCTAGCAAGTAGATTTTGTTTCAAATTATGTTTATAATATTTCTATAACCGTGAATTAAAACCAATGAGCAAAGCTCGGTCAACCTGTTTTATAAATTATTCTTATTTTTTAAATAGGCTCAATGTTGCAAAATATCTAATCAATCAAATCTCTTTTTTCAGTTACAGTTACCATTGGGTATTATTCATATTATTCATTTGTGCTGACCTTTAGGTTATCTGTCACATGAGTCCAATTTGTTATCAATGTTATTTGTTCTATGGTACCTGATTTACCAACTACCATTCCCAAATAATTCACTCTGTTGATCTTTTTTAAGGTTCGGTTTAGGTTGAAGATCTATGTATTATTTGAAATATCTCTAAGTAGTTTATTAAGTTTTAGGAAACAAATGTTAATAGAACTTCTACGTTCTAAAGCCTTTTCTTTTTTCTCTTGCAGGCTGTTCTTCGGCAACATCTTCGTCTTCCTAATGTTCAAGGGCAAGTCGAAGATCGACTACGAGACCGGCAACACGGTCATCATCACTTTGTTCGTCGTCGCCGCCATCGCCACCTTCCTCATGCTCTTCCTTCAGAAGCCGGAACACGAGAGCCAGAAGCGGGATGAGGCGTCGCTCTGGGCGTCGCGCGTCTCGTTCATCGCGGAGGCCGGACCCAAGGAGGCGTTCCTCAAGTCGCTCAGTCTTGCGATCAAACCCAAGATCCTCATGTTGTGTCCGCTCTTCTGCTACTTCGGTAAGTGAAAGCGGAATCAGAAATTCGATAAACTCCTGGATGATGTAGACAGGGTTGTTGGATTAGTCATATTGTGAAATTGTGAATTGTAACTTCATGACATCACCATTGAGTGGATTGCAATAGGGGAAGGCATCAGGCTCACCCTACAAGCTGTATATTATAAAATATCAATATCTTGCTGCCTGCAGAGCAAGATGTCATCAAGGAGGGTTGGTTGATGCTTTTTTTTAGTGTGGGAAAAGTACCCTATTGAAACAAATGCCATTAAGTATACAGACACTGCCAATCTAATAGGTGAATCTATCAACCAAAATGAGTCGTAATTAAATAGTGATTTATTTTCAATAAATCATTACAATAGGATTTTTTGAAAGTACTAAAACCATCTTTAACCAGTTGCGATGGTTTAGCCTTTAAAATAACACAATTAAAACACAACCTAAAATAACACAATTCTTAGAGTATACCATACAAAAATTAGATAAAGTAACAAGCCTGTGTAGCATCTTTTACAAACAGATACATACATATGTACAAACTTACACACACACACACAACATACAAACACATACAAACATATACTTGCACATGTATACATAAATGTATAAATATATTAACAGGTCTTTGCAAATAAACAACATATTAACAATTTAACTATTTGTTAATTCCACAATATACAGACATGAGACAAAATATAGATAAATCATCCGAACCTTTAATTAATCTTTAAAAACAAAAGAAAAAAATTTTTTGCTGAAATATAGAGAAAAGGAAAAAAGAACATTGCATAATTACCCATATTGCAATAATTTACTTTAGAATAATTGGTCAACTGGGTATGATCTTCAAAATTATAAAGCCACTGTTTTATTTTATTTTTGAACAAATTTAGAGATTGACAAAGTTTGAAGTTGCAGCCATTTTATTTAATATTTTTTGCAAAAATATTTAAACAATCTTGAGAAGTGATTTTGACACTTTGGATTTTCTTAATAAATTTGCCGCTTTTCTTAGTGTGTTTTGACTGTATCTTATCAGTTTGGTTTCATTATTACCACTCCAAATAAAGAAAATTTCTTGTACTTTTAAGATATATAAATGCTGTAAAGGCAGAACATTAAGTTTTTTAAATAGATTAAATGATGATTCTCTCTTTTTGTTAAATAATATAATTAATTCTAATAAAATGATTTTATACTGTCCTTATAAAATAGCGTAAGGGCGACATAGATATCATCACCCAAGCACTCGGCTGTGCAGAGCATAATATTTTAAAATCTCATTTCTTTACCTCTTTTCTCAATTTCTTCACTGACTCCGAAACAAATCATTTATTTATACCAATTTTAAGATTAATTATTATTTATTTGTGTAGGAAGTAATGACAAATGATTTTAGATAGTGTTGAAGGTGGTACTTTTCAAGCTGTTTCCCCTAAAATTAACAAATTTTAGCATTGGACTGACAGTGTGGTATTCAATAGCTAGGAAAAATAAAATGGACAATGATTCTTCTGTATCATTGCTATTTTTATTTTGGGCAGACTTTCATTGGAATTTGATTGAGTATTCTATGATATTAAAAATTACTGTGATGCACTGAAATAAAAAAGTTAGTCTTGGAAGTGCCATGTTTGAAGTGGTTCAAGCACCATTACATAACTGCACACGCACGTACCCAGTGTAGCAGACGATCCCGCATCGGTGTCTCCTCTCTCTTGACTCTGCTCTTAGCCTTTGCCAATTCTTGTTGAGATATGTTGGCAGTATTGAGAACAAGCTGCAAGCTATTATACCTGACGATTTTTTGTGTGCTTACAAACCCAAACCTGGTTAAAATTGCTAATTTAAAATAAATGCATTGTGATTTACTAAATACATCGTGGTAGGGCCTATGATTTGGTTTTAAAAATAGATAACTGTTTAGGTAATGCATTTTTGTTGTATTTTTCAAAAGTTTTATTATATGTTTTATTTGATATGAAAATAAATGTAATGTAACTTGTGAAAAAACTATCTTGAACCCTAAATTGTGAAACTATGAAAATTTATCAACATTATACAGTGCAAGGTGTTCATAAAAAAATTTCACTAACCTGTCAATTTAAACAAAAAATGTCCTCTTAACATTATGTTAAAAAAATTTCTTTGTTTAGCCGCCAGCTGCTATTTTGTTTTTTGCTCTAAATAATTTTTATTTCCCTTACGGATCATTATATGAAGTTCATATTTGGCATGAACCTTTATAACACCCTGATCCAATAGCTAACTTTTTTATTCTTTATCTGACAGTATACTTCTTATGGGGGACTCCCTCTACTTTTTTATGTTGCTTTCAGGTATGTATTTCACTTTTCAAAATTTCATGCCATTTTTCCAATATGGTGACCAACTTTAAAATTTCTCATAGAACACCCTATATTTTATGGTGTTTTTGAAATTTTCATGTAATTTTAAGACTTTTTTATTCTTTGACATTTTTCTCTAAACCTAATGGTTAGGGAGCTAGAGGCAATTAAAGTTCATTTTTAGTTCCATAAGAAAAACATTAGCCAAATTTTATCTGTACAAATCTCCGAAACCATTGCTTAAAATAAAAAAGTACTCAAGAATAAAAATCTCTTAGATTAATGTTTTAAGAACATTTTTCCTGTTATAACATAAATTTTTTTGAAATTTAAATTTTTGCCCACCATATTGGAAAGAGGTTTATGTATGCATTAAAAACAAATTTTTATGAATAAAATGTCCTCTAAACATAATTCTAAGACATTTTATTCTTAAGTATTTTTTATTTTACTGAATGGTTTCAGAGATATGGGCAGATACAGTTTGTCCCATGTTATTCTTATGGAAGTAAAAATGAACTATAATTGCCTCTAGCTCCCTAACCATTAGGTTTAGATAAAAATGTCAAAGAATAAAAAAGTCTTAAAATTTCATGAAAATTTAAAAAACACCATAAAATGTAGGGTGTTTCATAAGAAATTTTAAAGTTGGCCGCCATATTGGAAAAATGGTGGGAAATTTTGAAAAGTGAAATACATACCTGAAAGCAACATAAAAAAGTAAAGGGAGTCCCCTATAAGAAGTATGCTGTCAGATAAAGAATAAAAAAGTTAGCTATTGGATCACTTTAAGGAACTCACCCTGTATATCGTATGACTCATTTAGCCAGACACCAAGGTTTAAGAATAAGAAAATCCTGCAGTGCAGAGCACCTGAGTCAGTATATGTAAATGAAAATTTACATATACATATTCATGTACACATATACTTTATCACACTAAAATTCATTCTTAGGAAAAATTTTATTTTATTCTGATGTGTATTTTTAAAATGGTAGCCATTTAAAAATTTTAAGCTCAATTCTCAAAAACTTAAAATTTTACAAACTTTTACCAAAGACAAAAAGGTTGACAATTTAAATTGTCTAACCAATGATACCAAGTTTGTAAAGTTCGTACGACAAACATCGGAGTTGTTTCAATTTTTCTCTTTAAATGACCTAATTTATCATTAATTTTTATGTAAAATCAGTGTTTTTCTGCATAAAAATTATGCCACTGGTGTGATAAAGGTTTATGCCTAATATGAACTTCATACAACGATTTGTTATGGATATTAAAATAAGTTAGTGTAAAAAACAAAATGGCAGATCGTGGCTAAACAAAGGATTTTTCGACATACGTCAAGATGATATTTTTTGTTCAAATTGATAAGTACTATCAGCCCTTGAAGTTTAACTTAAATTTGTCAAAGAATAAAAGTGACAAACTTTGATCAAGCTATGTATGAATTGACTTGTGTAATTTCAGTGTAAATTATTAATTTTCTGATAGGCTTCATGCTTGGATGTATTAAAATAAAGATGCAGTTAATTTAATAAAATTCTGTCGATAGTATTCTAATTAAATTCTAATAAATTTGTAAACAAAAAAACCCCTTAATTGAATTTGGCAATGAAAGCATCTTATAACTGAATTACTCTCATTGTAGTCCTAAATACTTTGTGAAAATTTTAAGAAACTTAATAAATTATTTTCATTTATAAAATATATTTAATTTGGTATTTTCAAAATATGTGTTAAAAAAATATAGATTTAAAATTAAATACCGTATAAACATGTATCTATCTTAATGTGTTCCAAAAGTGAAAGTTTATTGTTGCTGATTTTCCAGAACCAGTTTGCAAATACAGACTTTCTTTTTTTAATTCTAAGGCATTGGAGAGATTGGTGTTAATGGAATTATTGATTTGCATACCTCACCCCACCCACACATGAAATCAGAACACTTTCAAAATGTGAGTCTTGAAGTAAATTCTAAAATAGGAAGCCTAATGAAACAACAAATAAATAAAACTGCTTAAAAACTAATTTTCTGTTATTTCCTGCTACAGAACCACGGGAATATTTTTTTTATTATGTGGAGTTTTTATTTTTATCTCTTTGTTTCTCAAAGTCTATAGAGCTTTAATATTAAACAAACATGTAATGTATGACTATAGACAATAGACAACCTGTTTATTCATGAAAGTTTACTATACTTTTTACATTCCAAGAGCTCTTAGAGTTTACGTGGAATTAAATATTCAGAAATACATTTTATCCAGATATGTTATTAGTTACAGTCAGTTGACAAATTCCTTTGAATTGTTTGCTATACAGCACACTTCATTAATTGTCCGTGTTCAATTGTGACACTTGCTTATTACTTACATAGTAGGGATCCAGATGGAAAATATGTATCGTATACTAAAATTATAACAAGAATAAATCACTAGAACTGTAATTTCTATTACCATTAATTAATTCTATTACCTTCATTAATTGCTTACGAAATTAAGTATCAAAGTTATTAGTTATAACTTCATGCTCTAAACAATTAAACTATAACAATGTTTAACTAAATAAGTTTTGCAGAATTATTAAAAATAGTTTTATACTCTGTTTTTTTAGCGAATTTCCCTATAGGGAATACGCTATTACGGTAGTAGCCATGGTAAGACCTAAGCCCGGGACCACTTTACTTTTTCATTTTGAGGTCCCCAGAAGCCAAAAACACCATTCGTTCATTTTCATATGTATCCGTGATACTGATAAATTTTGAAGGGGACCTCCGATTTTGATAAAATTTGGTATGAAGGTGTAAGACCAGATCTATCATGAATTCGCGAACCGGTATTGTCGGTTTATAGGAACGGGGTTTTGTAGGGTTTCAAAGGGGTCAAAAATGGGTTTTTGGCAATTTTTGGACCTAAATTTTCAAAATTCATCAATTTTAACCGAAACCATTAAAAAAAAAACTTTAAAAAATTGGTAGGCCTATTTTGAATTTGTATCTTAGCGTAACTGGTTACGGGGAAAATCCCAAAATGTATTTCCCATGTTATTCTTATGGGATATCAAGAAAACACTTTATATTGCTTATTTATTCAAAATCAAAACCTTTATTGACACAAAAACGTTACATAATAGATGCTACAATAGCAGTAACTGGTGTCTTGTCCATAGTCCATCTTAAAATCTAATACATCTACTTGAGTAAAATATAGGCCCAACTAATGAATTAGTACACAATACTAAAAATCTGAGTCATTTAAAAACTCAGTTGGTGAATAGTAACATTTTGTTAAAAGAATAATGCGAATTTTAGTTTTGAAATTTGAACTGCTGAGATATTTATATTTTTCTGGTATTTTGTTGTAAAATTTTAGACATGTGTAAAAGGGGCTTTTTTCTGTTGCTGAGGTTCTATGGATCGTTTATTGACATAACTTAATCAAATTTGGTATGTACATTATCTAGATAGGATTTAACCTACACTTGCTTACAAAACCCATATAGCGGCAAACCTACACTCACCCTCATGGGGTTCATGGTAATATAAAAAATTGCCAGAGCTTGATATAATTTTGTGTTTACCTTCACCAATTATTGATTATCTTAGATTTTCTACAACACCTCATGGTAGCAAACCTACATACTCGATCTTATGGTGTTTTGATGGGGAAAGAAAATAATCTGAAATTCCAATGGAAATTCGCTGAGTACGCGGTCTGCTGTGAGGGGGGTATTATTAAATTTTATCGGAATTCATATTCCTGTTTATCTATATTAATTTGTTGTTTGCGCAGGCTTCCAAGTGTCGTACCACTCGGGTATCTACGCGGCCTGTGTCGGCTTCACCAAGACGCTGGGGGAGGACAGCAAGAAGTACGTGCCCCTGGTCGGCATTGCTATCGGACTGGGAGAGCTCATTAGTGAGTACACGTGATCATAAGTAGTGTACCAGCAACTTGAGAAATAGTACGTGTTCGAAACAGCGTTGTGAACTGGTCTGAACGAATTATACTCTAAAGTAAAAAAATGTGAAACATTTAATGAGTCACACATACTTTTTTTGGCTTTGTACGGTCATTATTCTTCATTTTCACGATTAAAAAAAATATTTATAAAAAGAACATTAAAGATAATTTTACAAAGTTTGGAAAAAATATTGTTTTACAAAGTATGACACTGTGACCTCTAAAACGTACAAAGTGCAAATTAATCATCAATAGTAATTTATTAAGGAGTAAGCATTTGTTCATTCGTGACTGAAATAACTGACAATTTCTTTTCGTAAAATCTGTCTTGCTCGCCACAAATTAAGTAAGTTTTTTACAATCTTAAAATTATTAAAGTAAATATTTAAACTAATTGGAAACACTTAAATTACTATGGCGTACTCCCTTTATTTCCTAATTATCTTTGTTTTAGAACATTTTAATTTAGAGTGATGATTACCGTTTCATTTCCTTATTGCCTCTACAGAAGCGACAGCCTCCTCAACAGAACAATGGTGTTCATTGTCAGTTGACATATTTTGATAGCCAATCAAGGCCATGTCCTGGTCCAAGGCTAAGTTCAAGCTGACATAATCTTGTGACACGTCTGTGTTATCTCAGCGGCAGCGAAGCGGTGAAAACGGGTTTATAACCTCTTCCACCACTCACATGTAAAACTCACTTGTTTAGAATTTCAATCTAACGTTGAGAAACACAATACTGTTATTCTCTAGATAAAATCTTATCCAATTTGAATGAATATGCTCAAATATACTGAATTTATCATGTATTAAAAAAAAATATTTTGATAATGGTGAAAATATGTTGACACTGCAGACATTACTTATCTGTATTATGTAACTGTTCCCCTATACTTTTGAACATATTTCCTTTATTACGATTAAATGTTATACTAATTAATTTTATGATAATTCCCTAAACTGAACCACACTCAATTGTTTTCTTTCCAAAATAATTAACATCCATGTTCTGTTAAAGATAGCCTAATGGATATTTATTTAGTTCAATAAATTTAATTATTATCTACTTAATTGTATATGTGATGTTACATCTGTAACCAGTTTTAACTGTTTTATTATTATTATATCCTACACTTATTTGTCAGCTAAATAACAGTAGACTTCCTCTAATCCGGAATGTCTGGGACTTGACACATGCCAGATTACAAAAAAATTCACATTACAGGATGAATGTCAGGAAAATGTGAAATCAGGAAAGAAAAAAATTCAATAAAATATGTGTTTTATTCTTGAAACAGCTTAACTACCTACAGTATAAAAAAATATTTTTATAACGTTCTGTAATGAAAAAAAAAATACCATACATGATTATAAAACTAAAACGAGAATTACACAAATTCACCTGATGTCGGATGAATCTGACTTGTGTACTGTCCATGCATTCCAAAAAGCTTGCATAGCACATTGTCCACTCACAACTTCCAATCCCAAACAAACTTGAACACTCATTATTATTTTTATACATATCAATAATATGTTTCTGAAAGTCGTGCCGGATTAGAGGAAGTTTACTGTATATTTTTATCTTTCAATATGTCTCGGTTATCATAGAGTTAGTTATTTTTTGCTATGCTTTACAACGGGTTAGCTATGTAGTTAAATAGTTATTTGAAAAATTAAACAACCAGAAAGGCGTACAGATTGAAAGGACGTGAGTTTTCTCAACCGTCACTGCTGTACACTGTAAGGAAATTGTTAGGCACAAGTAAGTGAGTCAAGGACTTACAAGTCAATCAAGCAATTACGGTGTCAAACTGAGCGGCGGCCCCGCAAGACGTTTAATGGTTGACTGGACGCCACGTCAGCTGGTAGACACATAACATGAGATACTACTTTCAACTTTCACAGTGGCTTCATTTAAATTTAAAAAGTTAACAAATTTATTTGGTTTTGATTTCTAGTTTTAGGCCTATTTATTGTTGGTCCATATTTCTTGTTGGTTGATTGGCGTTTTTATAAAGAGTAACAAGTTCTTATTTGAATTTTTTAGTGTTTTTTTCATGCATACAGTAACAAAGTTTAATGGATTAGCCTCAAAATCATAAAATACATAATCGTAATGGGGTATTTCATATAGGGTTATTTGTAAAATTCAATCATGGAGAATATTTTTCATGTATTTACTGATGTAAGAATATACTTTAAAAAAATTCATGTTGTAGCTTTCAAAACTAATTGCTAGCAATGTTTGAGAACACTTTTTATCAATCTCTCAATTGTTAAAAGTTGTCTCCGAAAATCAGTTGTCTCCGGGAGTAGACTGATGACAACCAGCGAGACCCCCCACCACTCGAAATTTAAGTTGTTGCGACAATTGGCGCCGTGTGAACGGATAGGCCAATAGCGCTGTCTTGTTTTTTGCCAGTTCCCTAGTTCCCTTGTGTCAGTTGAGACATACAGGTGTGTTGTTTTGTTTACGTCCGGTTATTCGTTAGTAAAAATGGCACCAAAGTGGACTGATGAAATGAATTTAAAATTTTTTGAACTTACAAAGAACACAGGAGTTTGTGTGACCAGCGAGACGACTTGTTCAAGGATAGAAACGCTCCCTCTTCTTATTAATTCCTCTTCTAGCACATTGCAGGACTCACTGATAAATTCCCGGCACAGATCATTAAACATTAGTTTTAAGTTCATTCGGGATACACAGACAACGGGCACTCGGCCATGTTTCGCAGTCAACTGCCGTGGCAATAGTTGGCCCTGTGTAAACAGCTTCACGTTCAACTTGACTGGCCCCCGACAATTGTGTTCCACGTGATGACAATTGTCAAAAGACAACTGATTAGCATGAAATTATTGCCTTCGTGTAAAGCCGGGTTTACACGATGCCAGTAGGTGAGACAATTGTCAAAAGACAACTGATTGGCATGAAATTATTGCCTTCGTGTAAACACTTCAGGCCAATTGCCTTGCCAACTGCCCTCCCAATTGCCCCGAAACTCAGTTGTCTCCGGGAGTAGACTGATGCCAACGAGCTGGGCCCAGCGAGACCCCCCACCACTGAGAATTTCAGTTGTCGCGACAATTGGCGCCGTGTGAACGGATAGGCCAGTAGCGCTGTCTTGGTTTTTGCCAGTTCCCTAGTTCCCTTGCGTCAGTTGGGACATACAGGTGTGTTGTTTTGTTTATGTAGCAAGGAATGAAAGCGTCACTTTCAATTTTAGCTTGGGTGACAATGCTTTTCTTATTAAATCCTCTTTGGATATTTTACTTTCAACCATCTGTAAAAGTTCATCAAAACTCTCTGGACTCATCCTTAAACATGCTTTATATTCCAACGGATCTTCCATCCGCAGTTCCCTTATCAATAGAGATGACGCACCGTGACTGTCTCTTTTTAAAAGCCACCTCCTTGTCCACTCCCTCTTCTTATTTAACTCCTCTTCTAGCACATTGCAAGACTCACTGATAAATTCCCGACACAGATCATTAAACATTAGTTTTAGGTCCTCGCGGGACACGACAGACGACGATCACTCGGCCATGTTTCGGTCGCACATCAACTGCGCGAAAAATTCCTTCGATTTGCATCAACTTCGCGAAAACCGAAAAGGGTCCCCCAAAAATGTGCATCAACTGCGCGAAGCCCGAGCCAGGTATACAGTAGTTGGCGGCAAATCTCCTAGTTTACAGGTTCATCCCAATGTCCCACAAAGTGTGGTCAAACTCTTGATTTGGTATTAGTATTCGTAAATATTTAAGTGATTTTCTTAACTCCACTCCCCATGTTATTTTATTGGTTATTTCGGTTCGTTACGGTGTAGTTTTTAAAGGGAAAACATCGCCCACGTTGCCTTGGATTGTTCTTAAATATCCTATATGTTTTTTGAAAGTTGTGATTTGTAAATATTTAGTTATTTGTTTTGTAAAATAGTGGAATGATTTTAGATCTATATTTTTCACGGAGAAATTTATCAGCGAAAGAGTATAAAATTTAATAGTTAAGGCCCCCGGATACAGGTTCCAAAGAGTTTTAAAAATTGTCAGAGTATGATAATATATCGTCCGTATGGGAACTAGTTTTAAATTAAAATACAAAAATGTATCCACCCGTAAGGAAATGAGCATAACCATGAAACTACTCCGTTTCATCAGGTGAACAGATTTCCCATCAAAAGATTTATCCTCAAGAAGAAGGCAGTTGGTATTGACAAGCGGCCTACTAGGCTTTTCAACAGGAAATAAGTCAACAAAAAAAGTAATAAACATATTTCAGTTGTTTATTTTTAATCTAATGTAAAATTATCTAATTTGCAAATACACCATGTATTAAAACCCTATGTTGTCTTAAAATATGATACTGAAATAGACCCCCGACTTCGCGCAGTTAATGCAGGTCTCTGATCGTCCTATGGAGCGTTTCGCGCAGTTGATGCACGCCCTGTTTCGCAGTCAACTGCCGTGGCAATAGTTGGCCCTGTGTAAACAGCTTCACGATCAACTTGACTGGCCTCCGACAATTGTCTCCCACGTGATGACAATTGTCCAAAGACAATTGTCTCACCTACTGGCATCGTGTAAACCCGGCTTAAACACTTCAGGCCAATTGCCTTGCCAACTGCCCTCCCAATTGCCCCGAAATTCAGTTGTCTCCGGGAGTAGACTGATGCCAACGAGCTGGGCCCAGCGAGACCCCCCACCACTCGGAATTTCAGTTGTCGCGACAATTGGCGCCGTGTGAACGGATAGGCCAGTAGCGCTGTCTTGTTTTTTGCCAGTTCCCTAGTTCCCTTGTGTCAGTTGAGACATACAGGTGTGTTGTTTTTTATTCCACTGCCGTGGCAATAGTTGGCCCTGTGTAAACAGTTCACGTTCAACTTGACTGGCCTCCGACAATTGTCTCCCACATGATGACAACTGTCCAAAGACAATTGTCTCACCTACTGGCATCGTGTAAACCCGGCTATACGTTTGCAGAATACTGTTGCCTTGTGTAGAGAGTAGTGGTGTGTAGTGGTTCTGACTGTATCTCAATGAGTTTGGATGATACGCCAAAAAATGAGAAAGCATCAGGTAGTATGCGGGCAAAAAAAGGTTGAGAAACACTGCGTAAAAGGTTAACCGGGGCTGACCAGACTTAAGCTTGCTTGCCCATCTCAAATTTAAAAATGGCTGCCATTTTGGTTAGTGGTGAGATATAGATCTGTGGTTTGCACCATTTAATTTCTCTTGATAAACCGTTCAAAATGAGGGGTCACTAGATAGGGTTTACATTTGGAAATTTGAGGCTGCCCCCCGAAAAACCCATTTTGGGGCCTGGGGTAAAATTGTGACTGATCAAAATGTGCATTTTTTATGTTGTAAACATGTTTCAAGTTGGGCTTTCCCATCAAAACGCGTCAAAAAGTTACCTGGGAGTGTCCAGAATTTTGCTTAAACCCTGTAGATCTGTACACAAACCAGATAAATCTATTGATACAGTCTAAATACATATATTGAAAGTACTTATTTAAGAGTGTGCCCGAAGTTATTAACACTCTCAAAGCAGTGGGTTTTCAAACAAATCTTAAACGGTAACGATTCAATTGGATGGAATAGAACCAATCAGATTGTAACAGTGTCGTGATTAGCTGTTGAATTAACTCAAAGCCGATCGCAGCGATCACTTCTAAATGCGCTCCAAGCTACTGAAGTTGCCATGCTGTTAGGGGGTTGCATGTTCAGTCTGCAACTTGTCAGTTTGTTTGAGAATAAGAAGAAGTTATTTTAGTTGTTCGATGTTGGATTGTTTTGATGTGAACTGTAGCATGACTTTAAAAGGTAAAAGAACAGTATAATATTTAAACTTACTGTTCTAAATCCCCTATATGTTCATAAAATATATATTTGAATACAATTTTACTTGAGGATAGTGTTTTGTAACATCCTTACCTTAAAAAAAAAGTGATTATCCGAGGTTGTCATCCTCTAACGTAGCCTCGGTCCCGAAGACCTCAGATAAGTGGGCGTGTACTGTATAAACTTTTTTGACCATCATATTTGTAAAATTAGAGACTTTTTGCAACATACGGTAAATCTTATGGTAATCGCTAAACGCCATTTTTAAATTGGCAAATTTACGTATATTACTTTACACAGGATAGCTCAACTGTATGAATGTGTCTAATACGAGACTATTGATCACTTTTCAACGAGCTTTTGTACCTTCAAGCAGTAAAAATACCATAATCCGCCAGGGGTAGACTGACACTATGAAAAGGGCGGTGGAATGAGTACCGGAGGGGCGCCATATATATATATATATATATATATATATATATATACATATATGGCATTCATATTATTATTCATATCATATAATTTTCTAGCAATTAAAATTGTAACCTTACATTATTAAAGAGTTTATAGTTTAATTACTTGAAAATGACATATAGTTGAAACATGTTACAAAAAAAATATGTACTTTGGTCTTTATTTATAATGATCATAATAACAGAATCCCTTAAAATTTAAACAATTTACAATGTATCTATAGAAGTTTATTACTGTAGTTTGTAAAAAATACAGTAACTCAAACAAGTGTTAAAACCCCCCGTCGCAGCAGACCTGCGTACTCAGCGAATTTCCAAATTAGTAATATTAATTTTGACCAGCTAAACTTGTAAACAAAATTTCATCACGTGCTCATAAATAGGGAAATAAATGTCTATTCTCCTTAAGATAAATATAGGGAAAGAGTATGCAGGTATGCTGCCATGGGGGACACTAAAAGTAGGTTTTTAGCATAGAAAAAATTTATTTCGACCATATAAAGACATATAGTAAGTTTCATCAATATCTGTCCATAAATAAAAGAGTTTGCCTATTCTCCATATGATTAACATGGGAAAAGAGTATGCAGGTTTGCTGCCATGATAAGTACAAAAACCAAGATTTTTTTTACCTTAAATGGATGAATCTCAACCAAATGAAGCTAAATACCAAGTTTCATCCAAAAATATTGGTTAATAAGTGAAATATTAACACATCCTTATTCTCCATAAGATTAACATTGGAGCCCTAAAAGACAATGTACTGTCTTTAGAATTTGTAATATCTCGGTAACCAATGGAGATAGAGCAAAGCTTCAAAATACTAAATTGTGTGTTTTTTTTGAGCTAAATCCAATGGTCAAAATGAAAATTTAAAATATTTAAAATTTACATATGAAAAATGCAAAAAACCCATTTTTGGGGTACAAAACCCCCTAAAACTACCCCTTCCGGTAGGTCGATATGTCTGGTTTTCGAACTCATCCGAATAAACGTAGGATTACACATCTCTACCAAATTTGGTGTCGATTGGACCATTTTTACGAGAGTTATCGTGTCTAGGGACACATACATATATACATACATATATACATATATATATATACATATATATATATATAAAATTTTTAATGACTATTATTTTTGGTCTCTGGGCACCTAAAAACGAAAAAGTAACATGGTCCCGGGCTTAGGTCTTACCATGAGACCTACGGTATTAGCTTATTCCCTATGGGAAATTCGCTAAAAACAGTAACTTTTTCATTTTCAATAAACATTATTTATAATGTTTATTGAATGTTTGTTGAATGTTGTTAAATGTTTGTTGAATGATTGTTTGAATGTTTATTTATAATGTTTATAAACTGATATTAAAAATCAAACTAATGAAAGTAAAAATAACTTTGCAATAAGAATTTGAAGGCTTTGTAGGCCAATATTAAACTTAAAAAGCCATAGTTTTTTATCTTTATCAAAACGGACATATTTCATTTACATTACTGTTTGTTTTTATTGCTGCCCATAAAAGTTAAGTCAACATACCAACAGTTTATACGTGAAAAAGTCTTCGTAATTGTTCACTCTTCTCACTCAGCTTGTTGATTATCCAATAATTATTGATCTTGACAAGAATATCTCCCTCCATATTCACGAGAAATAAGGTCTGAAGGTGTTCATCAGTGAGTCGTGCACTGAACAACGGAGCCTTGTTTTGTTACATTTTAATTTTGCAAAGGGCCATTCACATGACACTTGGGTAGCTGGTAATGTCAAGAGATTTCCTTAAATAATTTAAAAAGGTTCGTGTACAGCCTTGAAAACAAAACCATTGTACTCAAGTAAAACGTCGAATGCACACTTGAAGCAAGTATTGCATTTTTACCACTTTTCCACTGAATATACTGCAAATCGTTTGAGTCTCTTTATTCGTCATCATTTAAGTTGGAAACCAATTCTTATTCCGAGAGCTCACCTTCAAAATCATTGGTTGGTTCTGTTATGTTTACCAGCTTCGACAACTGGTGTTGACACGGTGATTAAAATATACTAATGTAACCCCGAACGTCTTCTTAGGGAATTAAATAAAAAGAATCATTTAACACACTAACACAATTTATTTGTCAGGTTGGCCTAAAATGTAATATTACAAACTTTACGATTATTAACTGATTAAACACAAATGAAACAACACCGCTCACTACCAGATTATCGATACATACGGGGGACAGAGGACAAACACCCGATAAACCGAAACTCGGGCCACCGCCATTAACGCAGCGGTGGCGCCGCGGCGCGCAACGCCAGACGCAGGCGCTTAACACGACTTCACGGATCCGACTGGGGCGAGGTGACGATCGTTCGTCAGCACGCTGAAGCAGTGTCAACCAATCAGAGCACTGCTGCTTCACGCTGGTGCCTTGATTAGTGGAGCGCTCTTTGGATCACAACGGACATTAATGAAACTAAAACTGAACATTGTCGACAACTCAACGCACAGCTTGGTGATGACAGACACCACGTCAGCACATTCCATAACCCATACGCTGCCTGAGCCGAGGTCTGTGGGATTATCCAAGAGGCTACTGTCATACTGTCTTGCCAAGATGGGCTAGACTACAAATAAAGCACCATGCCCTAAAATATGATACTTAGTGACGGTAAAATTGTTATGATTAGGGTGGTGCAAACTGTATTATTTATGGGTCTAGGGATTTTTGGGCCGTCACACTCCCCTCACCCTTAGACCTTGCTGTCCCCAGCAAGAGGTCACAGCAAATAAACTGGAACAGACAGTCTGTTGACCAGAGATCTTCAGCCTCAGAAAACTTTCGCTTGAACCCACCGAACCTCAACTAATGGCAGCCTCAGGTCTCTAAATGGTCCAAAAAAAAGAATGAATATTCGCTCATTACTGATTTACTACAAAAGATCAAATTGACAATGAATTTTAATTTGAAAGATACGGCAGCGAATGTCCTCTGTCTCATTATAAATCCCCTCTTAACTTTTTTGTTTTGTTTGACAAAACAACAAAATAACACTCTAAACAAGTCAATCAACCCCAACTTATCGCGTAATACACAATCTACATCGCCTCCATCTACAAACATTCAATAATTACAATAAAATCAAACAATACAATTATTACATAAATCTAAACGTTTATACAACTAAATCAATAAAAAAAAATCTAAACTTCATAAACAATTCAAGATTTGTACAAAATCAGTTGAAAATCTCTTTAACAACATATGCTCCACGGGGAGGCTCTCTCGCAACAGGCTTTAACACGCGCTTCTTACTGTTTATAAAATAAATGACACACATGCCGGTGAAGCCTAAGTCAAGCTTAGGTAGTACACAGTCTACGATATTTGATCTACAATAAGTTTGACAACAAAAACAAGATTGACAACAAACGACGAATCAACGGCATAATCGATAACTTCCACAAGACAAAATCCAACGTCATAAACAACTAATTATGACAACTCACAAAGAGTACCTCAGCCTTTGCAAAATCGAACCAAAAATCTCATCTATAACGTATGCTCCACAGGGGAGGCTCTCTTGCAACAGGCTTCATGAAGTGTTTCTTACAGACAAAATAATAATTAAAATGAATTAAACAAACTTAATAAACTAAAACTTTCAAGCACTTAGGCTACTCAGCTTGTGTGTGTTTTTTTAGCTGGAAAACACGCACAAGCTATCAATTTACAAAATACACTCAAGTAAACGAACAGCCAGTCAATCAGTATGTACTATCAAAATGCTTCTAAACATTACCCGACGGAACTCTGTTAAAATTGATCAACAAAGACTCTTGAAGCAATCCATGCCCGACCTGTAGAGGTTCTGCGCAGAGTCCCCTGACTCATCCCGTACATATCTTACTGTGAGACCTGCTCACACTTCCAGGAAGGGCCGGAACACATACCGGGCACCGTTCCAAAAACATCGTTGTCACTATTGGAGACTCTGTTCGCAACCCATTCTACAGGTGGCCGACCAGGCTGTGGTAGCTTCAGTTGCCTCGTCCTGTAACGGTATACTATATACTTAAGTAACAAACAAAAATAATTAAATTATTTCAAAGTAGTCAATGTCAAACTCAACTAAGCTAGTGTGCTGATTGAATGACTGCGCGTTCTGACCCACAACACATAACATATACAACCAACAAAAAATCACAACTCATGAAAATACTTATTTTACACCAAATCAAAATTACAACAACTAATTAACATCATAACACGTTTTGAAGGCCTGGTAATGTGCTAACGCCTTGTCTTGCTAGAAGGGTCCGGAACACCCTCCAGCAAGGCATGTTCCATCGCGGTATCATGGTTATGTCACTCAAATGAAATGATAAAAAAAAAATTTTACTTTGGGTAGAGCCTAAGTGTACTCAGTCCAGCTTAAGAAGAAGGGGAGGGATAAATGTTTTAGGAGAAAAGGATTGCGCGCATACCTTCCTGTGGACACAAGACTCGTCCCTATACTTGTCTTCAATAAAACCAATTCATACTGTCAAAGCAATAAGCAGAAAATAAAGCAAATTGTTGTATTACCAGCCTTCAATCATACTCAAATGGAATAGATTCCACTAAACAACAATGACAAAAACATTAAACAATTTACGGAAACAATTTACAAATTAGTTACCCTTAACCTCAATCCTTGCCACTTTCAGTTCAGCTAACAAAATTCCCAACACAGTCCATCAAGGTCGGAGATTTGACTAAAACATCACTGGTTTCCGTTGTCTAGACTCGTTCTACCAAATCATGATTAACGCACTACTAGTTCATCCACACCGAATTCCCTCTTTCGCAGTTGAGGTTAGTATGTCCATACAGCGCAACGCGGCTGCTGCATACGCGGGAGCTCGGTATTGCTCCTTCAACACATCTCTTCTTCACTTAACCTCAAGGAAGATTAGTACTAATAATCTGATAATATCAGAAGTCCGAAAATCATTACTGTACAAGTTGGCCAACTATCGAAGCATGCACTTAAGCAATGTCCAAATCTGGATTATTCCACTCTACCGGTATAGTGCACAGCCGGGGATCCCCTATAACTCTCGATATATCGAACACGCGACGACTCCTCAGGGTCAACAGCAGCTTCTGGAGAAGGCTACTTGAGACAATCTCGTCCTGGACGTCCAAACATCTCCGACGGCTCGTCACTCTCCACCGGCTCGTCACTCTCCACGCAGATCTGCTCATCATGCATGTCCGGGCAGCACCTCTGCATTGTCTACGACCCAGGCACTGGCACGGAGCAGCACGGCATTCCCTCCTCAGGTGCACCTGGACAGAAAAACCACACACAGGAAACATTCTCCACCAGGAACAACAATCACGAACAACACACTCACCATCTTGTTGTTCCACGAGCAATGTCTGGGGCTTAGAGAAGCTAAGCGCGCAGAGCAGCTCAAAGCAGGGGCTCCAGTCACCACATCCGCCCTAACAACCACCATGCCGCTCATGCGGGCAGGGGTACTCAACACCGAGGGATTCCAAAACTCAACCCAATCGCCAGGGGAGACCAAGACTCAAGTCTTAACACCAGGAACAACGAACACTAACAACACTCACCATCTCGTTGTTCCACAAGCAATGTCTGGGGCTTAGAGAAGCTAAGCGCTCAGAGCAGCTCAAACTAGGGGCTCTACTCTAACCATCGCATCCGCCCCAACCACCACCATGCCGCTCTTGCGGGCAAGGGTGAATAACACCAGGGGACACAGAAACTCAACCCTATCGCAGGGGAGACCAAAACTCAACCACAACTTGACCGTGTCCCCAACAACTCGACTGGAGCTGCCGACAAGTCGGGCAGGCATCCTGAATTCAGTTAAACATCCAGACAATTGCCTCTATCTCACTTTCTGGCAATGTCAATTCACACCCATCTCAACTGCTGCCAAACATTTTTTTTTTTCATGAAATTTTGGGCAGGCAGGAGGCAAAAAAAAAACACCTTTTACTCTCTTCCCCTCTTACTACACACAAAAATCAAACAAGTGGTCGAAGTTGGCAATCTCCAAGCCATTCGAGCCAGCCAGTTTTTAGCCCCATATAAAAAAAAAACAACACTCAACACTAAACACAATCTCCAATTTTTTTTTTTTTTATCAAACTCCCTCCCAATAGTACTTTCTAACTAGGTATTTCATTCAGTACAATATTGACTTCATTCAGGGGTGGCAACTCAACTGGTTAGCTTACTGTAAAAGATGTTTATGTATGAAATAAAAAATTATGGAAACCGAAACAACCAACTTCCCATATACCAATCCTATCCCAACTTAAAACATCCTACCACTTGCTGCTAGGCAGAGGGCCTGATCATTGCAGGGCGCGCTCTCCTACTATGAGCACTAGCTTCACGTTTGTCAGGTCCCCAAGACCATCTGACATATAACCTACCAGAAACACTCTTACCCTCTCGACTCTAGTTCACCGTGCTGTCAGCTGCAGAAAGCAGGCACGACACTCGGAATTTTTTTTTCAACTATAAACACAAAGTAACCCTCCACTTTCGGTTTCCAGCTCAACGAAATAACAACTTATTGAAAAATAATAATGATAGTTGTTTGTAGCAAAAAAAACTTTCTCCTATACTTGTGCTTAGTTATTTTTAGCGAATTTCCCTATAGGGAATACGCTATTACGGTAGTAGCCATGGTAAGACCTAAGCCCGGGACCACTTTACTTTTTCATTTTGAGGTCCCCAGAAGCCAAAAACACCATTCGTTCATTTTCATATATATGTATATATATATCTATATATATATCTATATATATATCTATATATATATCTATATATATATGTGTCCGTGGTACTGATAACTTTTGAAGGGGACCTCCGATTTTGATGAAATTTGGTATGGAGGTGTAAGACCAGGTCTATTTTCATGAGTTCGCGAACCAGCATTGTCGGGTTATGGGAACGGGGTTTTATGGGGTTTCAAAGGGGTCAAAAATGGGTTTTTGGCATTTTTGGACCTTAATTTTTAAAATTCATCAATTTTAACTGAAACCATTTAAAAGAGCTTAAAAAAACAAACAATTTGGTATTTTGAATTTTTGTCATAACATAACTGGTTACGGGGCAAATCCAAAAATGTGTTTTCCATGTTATTCTTATGGGAAATCAAGAAAACCCTCTATCTTGCTTATTTATTGACATAACTTAATCAAATTTCGTATGTACATTATCTATATAAGGTTTAACTTATACTTGCTTACAAAACCCATATGGCGGCAAACCTACATACTCACCCCCATGGGGTTTATGGGGAAAATAAAAAAATTGCCAGAGTTTGATACAATTTTGTGTTTACATTCACCAATTATTGATAAACTTAGATTTTCTAACAACACCCAATGGCAGAAAACCTAGATACTCGATCCTATGGTGTTTTATGGGGAAAGTAAATAATCTGAAATTCCATTGGAAATTCGCTGAGTACGCAGGTCTGCTGCGACGGGGGTATTATTTAATGTGTAAAATTATCGAAGTCCTACTAACAACGCGTAACCAGTCAAGCCACACTCCCCTTCCTTTTTCAGAATCGTCTGCGGTCCACTATTAACTCCAATGAAATAAAAATAAAAATGAACACATGATTGATACTTGAATTTATACTTAGGCTTTGTTCTTGAGCATCCCAGTGACGTCCATCGTGGATTCCCATCGGCATTCAGCGTGGGCAATCCTCAGGAACATCTGTCCGAGGGCGACTACAAGTGCAACCTAATTCTATCCTATTACTGTCAAACAGAGAAAAATGTTATTGACTGTCCAGTGCAATTTTTACTATCTCCTAGGCTATCACCGTAACCCAAAAAAAGGAAACAAACGAAAAACATTTTTTTTCATAAATTTAAGATTTAACTACTGACCCAGAAATCACTCATTAACCTCCATTAATAAAAGTAACCTAGTTAGATCGTAAATAAGAAAGCCCGTTCTGTTTTCAGTTTAAATTCCCTCAATTTAACTCCATTTTTGTGCACAAAAACTCAACTCCTCTACGATTTCCAAAAACGACAACAAGCCTACGCGGTTGGTCACCTCTGGGAAGTTCACCTCTCGAACGCTGTACCGTCGGTGAGGGCAACGCGTATATCAATTTCTCCAACTCATCCTGAGTTCCACGGGAGATCCAATAACAAAATTACAATGATATGCCCTCAAAAATACACGGTCAACGAGCTATTAAATTCTATTCCCGTCCTCTGCTCCCCCCCCCCCCCAAAAAAAGAAAATAAAATAAATTTTATCCGTTTCAATATTACCCCAGTCGGTCACTGCCCAAAAATTAAATCTCTATTTAATTTTAAAATACTAAGCAGTTCTAATTTCATGTCAACTCAGAGGGGTTGGCTATGTTCACAAGTCCCAAGCACCTCCTAGTATGTAATAATAAACATTCCCAATAGTAATTTAAGTCAACAATGCTCCAACATCAATAATTAATTGAATATCCCTCTTCACGAAAAAGATGTGCTATGCTCCCCATATAGCCACTACTAATTTTCCTGAATAAAATTTCAAACACCTGCCGTCCATATGAAAATCATTCTCAATTATTCACCTGTTAGTAATGAAGTGAAAATATTCGATTCTTAAAAATTTTGCAAGTCAACTCATGAACTTCAGAAATTCGGCTAAGTCCTGAGCTGAAAATCCGCAATAAATTTTTAAATCAATAACACATCAGCATTCCCTTGCAAGTAAGTCAGCCCGCGAGACTTTGTCCCAAGTCCGGATCGATATTATTCCGATGGCCCAAGACCCCCCTTTCTCCACTTACTGTTCTCTTCAGAATATAAATATAAAAAAAATAATAAAATTCATATCTTAATTTCTAGTGTGAACCAAGTGTGTTGGTGTCCTTTGACCTGACAAAGAAAATTGGCCAGAAGCTTTTCTCACAAAATAATCACTTTAACTAAAAAGAAAAATTCAAAGAAAAATTGAAAACCAAATTTTTAGTCAGTCATCTATTTATTTACCTTTTTAAAAATAACTTTTTAAATGTATTGGCCTATTTTCAATGACGCCCAGACATCTTCCAACACACCCATCGATTCACAATAATCTAGGGTTAGCCCAATGTTAATACAACATGCAAGTAAATTTAGGTTAGTGTAGTTAGGCCCAATAATAATAATTATAATTATTAAATAAAATCCTTAATTTTCTTATAATATTTATTAAAATGTAATTTAAATAAAATAATTAATAAAGACACTCCTTATTAGTGATAAATTAAATACCGAACGAGGTCAATCACCTCCGCTAATCAATTCGCAAGTCCGACTACCAATTCCGTCTGCCCAAGAACAATTCTCTTCAATGAGTTAGTTCCAAGTCGATCAAGGATTCGAATCAAAGAACTGAATCCCCCGACAAGCACCGCGAATTACCCTGCTCAGGGAATTTCTCCGCCTCCACTTCGAATTTTCACAACAAGTTTCTAAGTTTCACGAACAGCAATAAATTTTCAAACTAGCATCAATCTAATTTACAATGATGTGCGAGTCGAAATACTACTTCAACAATCGGTGATAATCCCCAAAATTTATTATTTCTACCCGTCTGGCCCGTCCCTCTTTCTTCTCACTCACCGGGCGTCAGTCCGCCATCTTGTCTGTCAATGTGACCTACAATTAATCACAAGCGAGCAAGAAGCGATGGCGAACTGCCGATGGTGGGGGAACCGACGCTCAACCTCGTGGCGTCCAAAATGGCGAACAGCTTATGCTCTAATTATTTTAATTACTTCAAAATTCTGTAGAAAATCGAAAATTAATTATTTTTTGATGGGAGTTTCACCAAAATGCGTTAATCAAAATTCCCTAGCCGTTTAGCGGTGAACCCCTTGCAAATCCCTAAAATTTTGAACATTGACCTAATTGACACAAAGTGCAACTACTGTAGTCCACTTACCAAAATTCATCTTTCGTCGTCTTGGTGGGTCCGCGTTTTCAATCTTCGGGGTGGTTATTGCGCACTCCACCCCACACCCGCGACACCACTTGTAACCCCGAACGTCTTCTTAGGGAATTAAATAAAAAGAATCATTTAACACACTAACACAATTTATTTGTCAGGTTGGCCTAAAATGTAATATTACAAACTTTACGATTATTAACTGATTAAACACAAATGAAACAACACCGCTCACTACCAGATTATCGATACATACGGGGGACAGAGGACAAACACCCGATAAACCGAAACTCGGGCCACCGCCATTAACGCAGCGGTGGCGCCGCGGCGCGCAACGCCAGACGCAGGCGCTTAACACGACTTCACGGATCCGACTGGGGCGAGGTGACGATCGTTCGTCAGCACGCTGAAGCAGTGTCAACCAATCAGAGCACTGCTGCTTCACGCTGGTGCCTTGATTAGTGGAGCGCTCTTTGGATCACAACGGACATTAATGAAACTAAAACTGAACATTGTCGACAACTCAACGCACAGCTTGGTGATGACAGACACCACGTCAGCACATTCCATAACCCATACGCTGCCTGAGCCGAGGTCTGTGGGATTATCCAAGAGGCTACTGTCATACTGTCTTGCCAAGATGGGCTAGACTACAAATAAAGCACCATGCCCTAAAATATGATACTTAGTGACGGTAAAATTGTTATGATTAGGGTGGTGCAAACTGTATTATTTATGGGTCTAGGGATTTTTGGGCCGTCACACTAATTCCTCATCCAGTTTCCCCTCCTCGCAATCGTTAACTAATTCAATTATTCTTTGAAAGCTAGAAGAGTTAATGTCAATGCTGTTAAACCGCTTGGGATAAAAATATTTTAAATCTAATCATAGACTTTGTTTTTTTGAAAACTTTTCGTTCATACATTTGACAGCTTGATCTATCACAGTTAAAAAAGATTACTTCAGATCGGCAATTGCTGTCCTCAGTTAGGCAGGCCACGTCTCCTTGATTAAGTTTCTCCCGGCATTTTCTTCTTCTTCCTACTCTCACCCCAGGCAGTTTTGTTTCTATGATGATTTCTTCCATATTTGGAACTTTACCTGACAAGTGTTCGATTTTGTTCGTTATTTCAGTGGCGAAGACCTCTGCAGCTTTAAAGACATCGGCAAACTTGGACCTAGCACCTTTTAAATCCTAAAGGCGGCTTGTTGTCCTAAGTACAGCTTACTAGCCTCAAAGCTTGAACATAGTCAAGATCCTTGGTTTGCAAGGTAATCTGTAAGTTGAGTGTTGCGCTAAAAAAATCATCAGGAAATTCATTGCAACGAAGATTGCCTGGAAACTGCATACTTTCTGCAAAATGCAAATATACAGCATCGTTCCTAACCTGTTAAAATTGTCTATTTATTAAAATAATGGATTACAAGAGTCGTTTTAATACGCGTATTTGTATTCAAAATTGTACATATTACAGAATAAATACAAATATACACTTTGTGTAAGGTTTAACAAAATATTCCCCCTGGGATTGACCTTTACTCGTACTACGTCGCAATGGTCGCGCCCAGGCTGACTGGCTGACAGCTGTTTCGCCGCACAGGTTAGCCAACTATGTATAGTCATTGCTACAAAAAAGAGTTCCCAGTTGGAGCAATTTATCAAAGTTGAACATTCAATTTATATGAAGATAAACGTATTATCATTGACTATGCACACTACCGTAGTGTACATCATTGACTATGCACACTACCGTAGTGTACATAGTCAATGGTTCCTTACTCTGTGGTATTATTTTCAAGTCATGAAGTGAAAAAACGTATTAATCGTTTTAGGAAAAATTGAACTTTCAAAAATTATTTTACAAAATTCCTTATAATGAAAAAATCTTGTCTTAGGGGCGCCAGGGCGCCTTGATAGGGAGGGCGCACCGGGAATTTTCCCGGTGTCCCGGCGGCTCAGTCCACCCCTGTAATCCGCCACTATTTAAATAGCGTTTTGCATTTACCGTATCCATTTACCGTGTGTGCAAAAACTCTATTAAACCACGCCCGGTGTCAAGATCATTTTGTTCATGTCATTTTTAAGATCATATTTCTGAGAAAAAAAACCTTCCGCTCAATCAAACTGAACCAATTAGGTGTGAAATTACTACCCAAAGATTGTGTACCTCAGGTTATGTAACAGTAGGCAGAAGAATTTCTGCAAAAACAAATAATTTGTCTTGGATTTAAACTGTAGTCTTAATTATTTGCACTACAGTTTATGCAGAAATATAGTGGAACGGCAACTTCTCTGAACATTTCATTTTTCAAATCACAAATGCTTAGGCCTGGTAAAAATTTGTGTATAAAATTATATTAAAACTTGTACAGTACTAATCATGATAAAAATGCAGTTAGAAATGAGGAATTTATTATTCTCACTCATTTGTGTACCTGTATGATACGGTTTTTAACCTTATTTATTCATGTTCAAACCAAAATACCATGCATTGATTAATTTATTGGGTCAGTGAATATGAAATGAGTTGTTGCTATGAATCTTATCATGAATGGTACAGTGTTTTTGCAGCCACAAATTTGTCAAATATTGATAAAAACTACTTTTTCAATTTTAATTTAATTATCTTATTGAGGCTAAGGTTGAACTCCAAGGTTTAAATTCCTGAAATTTATGGATAAGGGATTACATAATACAATCAAAACTTGTTTATTGGTATGTTTTAATGGTTGTTTGTTTTCAGTTTTACTTTTCTATACTTTCTTTATAATTTATGTAATCTTGTTGAATACAAATTAAATATCCTGACAAATTAAATATTGTGGCGATGTCCTGTAACCAGCTACTTGGAGGGCACGAATTGTGGATAGTTACAAGCGATTTATTTCAATCAAATTCATCTTTTCCAAGAGTTTAAAGTTTTTAACCATTAATTATTGAAATTTGAATAAATGTTTATCAGCCTCTAAGTCAATAACTCTTTCACTTGAGTTCTGCCGTGACACTTCTACCTTTTTTGCAAGTAATAATTCTTTGCTAAGTGTGTGTATGTTCTGTGTGGTTTATTACTCAAACAGCTGTTACTTATTTCTTGTACGCTTGACTCTGGCAGGAAGATGTGTTCATAATTTAAATCACTCACCAGTTTCATGAAAGTGGATAAGAAGAGATGTATTAATAATAATTTACTGTTTCAGCTGGCTCAATCCTTATTCTGAAAGGCACGCACATTTCAAAATTCAAGTGGGGAGGAGTTTACATCGTATGTATAGGCTTCACCGTACAAGCTCTTTGCTACTTAATATCGTTCTTCAATCTGCCTAATTCTGCAAATTTTGGTGACACATATGAACAAGCTTACATCCACAGCAAGTAAGTAAACATATTTTACAAAATCAAATTAGGATAAAAATGTTATAAATATAAAATTAATTTTCATAGTTTCTTTTACTTATGTTTTTTCATCCAATTCTGAGCAAACCGTAACATTTTTTGTTTATTAAATTTATTATTACTTGTTCATTATTAAATGATCAATAAATTGTAATCTTTTTCTACTTATCTCTCCTTGATAGTTATCTTTTTACTAAACCATAAAAATATTTTAGTAAAGTTTTTCTAGTAGTTTTTGCATGCTTAAAGCATACATTTTTTTTAGATTTTTAAAACTAGGATTAGTATAGTTATAACTGTTTGACAATGTCACCTGTTTTGTTAGCTTTGCTATGTAAAAAAAAAAAAAAAAACCTATAACCGTATGTGACAATAAACAAATTTGAATTTGAATTTCTCATCAAAATTAGAGGGGCATAAGATTTACCATACCAACACCAAACACACAAACACACAAACACACAAACACACAAACACACAAACAAACACACACACACACACACACACACACACACACACACACACACACACACACACACACACACACACACACACACACACACACACACAAACACACACACACAAACACACAAACACACAAACACACAAACACACAAACACACAAACACACAAACAAACACACACACACACACACACACACACACACACACACACACACACACACACACACACACACACACACACACACACACACACACACACACACACACACACACACACACACCCACCCACCCACCCACCCACCCACCCCAGTATTTCCCTGAAGATAAATAATTGAAACTTGATCAAAAATATAGGGGAGAAATCTTCCCCACTCCATCAAACCAGTGTGATTTTTTAAACATCCTGTAAAAGTTTATTTTTAAGATTCTCTTTTTTTGGCATGTTTCTGGATTAATCTTAGGCATTCAGAAATGTCTATAGTATAGCGTATAGTCCTGAATTTTATCCAACAATGGATGAAGTAAGTTTTGCCAATTGCTCCCTCAAGAACTTATGTCATTTACCTCTTTGCGTATGTAACTCCTGGTTTGTAGCGGAGTAAACAGGTCTGTTGACCTTCTCTTCTCTTGTCGTGTGCTCCCCTCACGCCCAGTGTTTGTGTCGCAGTGTGTGGCTGGCCATGCTGTGCTCGATGATGATCGGAGTGGGCGACGGCTGCTTCACGTCGCAGATCTACGCCCTCCTCGAGGCAATGTACCCTAACGACAGCTCCCAGACCGTGGCTCTCTTCAACTTCCTCAACGTGAGTCACATTTGTGGTTTTATCAGGAAGTGTTAGGGATGTTCAGAAATTAAGTTCGCCTAATATCCAGTGAAGTGATGAGTAAAAGTAAAGGCGTGTTAATGCCAGCATTGGGAAGAAGTACTCATCAAGTACTCAGAGGTAAATAGATGGTAGGGGAGGTAAATAGGGTCATGCGGTGAGCTGTATTTTTAAATCAATGTAGCTGTTTCAATTTAAAAAGCTGCTTGCTCCACCGCGCCACCATTGACGAAGCTTAGTATCATTTAAGTTTTTCCGAAAAAATAAACCTCTGGATTAATAATGTTTCCATTAGTTCATCATTTGAAGTAAATACTCAAAAAAACATACTTTAATATTGATTTCCAGTTCTTTCAAACTTTATTGTTAGTTTTATCAAAGGTGGATAATGTGGCCCCTCTATTCTCTATTGTTGGTATTAAACAGTATGTCTCAGAAGTCCTGACTTGATTATTTCATAAACGACTAAAGATTATAGAATGTTGACAAAACCTGAGTTAAGTAAGAAGGGTATAAAAGTTTTACACTTTTTAATATTGTAAAAAAATTTTATGTAACCACCCCCTCAAAAAGGGGTAACTGCCCCTAACTCAAAATTTCCAAATACCAACCCCTATCATGCGATACACCATTGGAAAGAGTATAAAAATTATGATTTTTGGTGAAAATCTTTTTATATCAACTTGTGGAGTAGTAGCAGGTTAAGAAGTGAACTACGGCAAAACAATATTAAGGCCTGCACAGACCGGAGCGATACTCCGTGCGATACCAGAGCGGGCGCGATACTTTTTCTTGGAAATTCGCGTGCGATACCAGTGGTCCGTGCGATACCATATTGTCTTATGGAGCCGCACACACCAGAGCGAACTGCGATACGCGATACTGAGGCGATCGCGATACTGTAGCGATGGTATCGCGGTAACGCTGCATGCACCATTCGCAGCGCTTTATCGCCGCGATACCATGCGGCCAAACCATGAACTACAGAACTACTCAGTTTTGTCTGTGCTGTCAACCGTTCTTCGGCACCAATAGCTTCACGGAAGTGGGTATTTTCCTTTTCAACAAAGTAGCAATCAAACTCAGCAACTCGTCAATACATTCCTGATTCATTCTAAAGTGTATGTAGAATCTTTTTTTCATCTTTACTTAACTGGGACATTAGCGTATGGTACTCGCCAAATTGCAGCCGTTCTTTATTTATGCCGTGTATCCACATTTTTCTCTGTCTTTCGTCTTCTAGCACGGCTAGTAACAGCAACGATTCTTCTTCATCGGACGATGTCATGGTAAGTTAACACACTATAAGTACATTGGTAAGTACACTATAATATTTAGAGAGTCACACAGTCACCGCACCCTACGCTCCCCTGAGGTGTACTGGCTTCCCGCGGGTCTCTTTTTCCCGCTCTGGTGTGGAAGCACCTGTTCCCGCCGCGATATTATCGCTCAAGTATCGCAGATAAAATTCCAGGAAGGTATCGCGTCGCTCCAGCGATAAAGTATCGCTCCAGCGATAAAGTATCGCTCCAGTCTGTACAGGCCTTTACTGATATTGATCCACAACAAGTTGAGATAAAAAAAAAAGATTTTTCCACAAAAATATCATAATTTTTATGCTCTTTTAAATGGTGCATCCAATGTTTATAGGGGTTGGTATTTGAAAATAATTTTGAGTTACGGGTTTACCCCTTTTTTGGGGGCTGTTACATAAAAGAAAAACTTTTACATCGTTAAAAAGAGCATCCCCTACTAACATATCTCAGGTTTTCAAGATTCTAAAATTTATAGGTGTTTGTTTTTGAAATAATCAAGATTAGTGAGGACTTCTGAGACACTCTGTATGTGCTTAGACAAACTGCACAAGTTTTGATCACTTCTCCATGTTCAAGAATTCAATGAACATCATAAAAAATAATATATGAAGAACACATGTAACATAGATCAAACACTTTACTTCTTGACACTATTTATCAGTTCTCCATAAACTAAAGAGCACAATTATCAAATTATTTTCGTATTATTGCCCTAAAAAATTATTTGACAGAGGTAAGCAGTAACATTAAATAACAGCTGCGGCGCTGGCAGACTTCACCTTGTGGTTCTCATTTTGGTTTTAAATTGAAGTGTATCCCAGTCTATCTTTGCGGCTTATAGACAGATACCTAATGAGTTTTTCAACTCAAAACTGTTGCACACATGCCTCCTTTAACTCTCCTTTTACCAGATATTATACCGAAAACTTAGATCACTATTGGAAATTTGGTGAACTTTAACCCTAATGTCAAAAAGTGTTAAATTGGATTTCATGTTACCAAATTTGTTTTGGGTATAAATCCTGTCTGCTGTGCCACAACAGGAATGTTTTCAAATCTTTTCGTTCTCTTAGGAATGAGATAAAATACCACATCAAAATTAATTTTGCAGTACAAAGTGTGTCTGAGTACTTAGCAACAAACTTGTAACTTGTACCAGTTGATTTTTTTGCTTACTACAGTAGAACCTCAATAAGACGATTCCTAAGGAGTCATAAAAAAACAGATGTCTTATCCAGGTGCTCGTCTACTTGAGTGTCATGCTAAGGTCATTTGCTGATAATTCGTCTTGTCGAGATGACTGTTTATTGTAACTTCATCCATAACAAGTGAAATTTCAATAAAACCTCACTGTATAGCAAGAATTCGTACAAAACAAACGTAATATATATATCCGTGTCCGGAGGTCACCACATTAAATATTTTTTAACCAGTAATTAGCAACATATCTAGCCTTGTCGTTCGCTAAAACTAAGTCTTGTACAGTACAGGTGATTCCCATCATCGAGCACCTCAGCAGATGTTCGTGGGTTTGCTGTTCACCACAGTCACATATGTCGACTTCAGAGTAGCCCCAATTCCTCAGGTTATATCTGCATCTTGATACGGTTCTCAGGCGATTTAGGGCTTTCCAAGAACAGTACGGCATATCACCCCCGTTAGCAAGTCCTTCATGAGGCTCAAAAACTGTCCGCTCTGGGAGTGAATCTCTCCATAGAGAGAGCCTGCGGGTTTCCTCTCTGGTGGACAGAGGTCTCGTTTTTTGGAGGAATGGCTTCCTCGATGTGAGTCGTGATGCTGCAGGGGCATGATTGAAAAGAGGATGCCTTTCATTGTTTGCCTGGTTTGCTCTTTCTTTTTCTGCAATTACTTTTCTCCTGATGTTGGGTGGGGCAATGCCAGCCAAAGGGTACATTTGATGGACAGGAGTTGGCTTCAAACAACCAGTGACAATGCGGACCGTATCATTTAAGGCTATGTCGACTTCCTTGGCATGAACTGACCTTTCCCAGACTGGAGCTGCGTATTCTCCTGCTGCAAAGCAAAGTGCCAAAGCTGTTGAGCGAAGGACTTCTGGGTGTGCTCCCCATGCTGTTCCAGTAAGCTTACGAACAATACAGTTCCTAGCATTTACTTTCCCTTTTAGCTCCTGGCAATGTTTTTTAAATGTCAAAGTTCGGTCCAACTTTACACCTAGATACTTTGGACTCTCACAATGCTCAAGATGCACATTTTGCCAGACTACCCTAAGGTTCCTTCTTGCTTCCCGATTACGAAGGTGAAAGTAGCACACTTGAGTTTTCTCTGGGTTAGGTTTTAGGTGGTTCTCTTTGTAAAATTCAGATAGTTCACCTAGAGCCGCTGTAAGTTTGCTTTCAACTTGTTCAAAACTCTTTTCTTGGGCCAAAACCGCAGTATCATCAGCGTATATAAAACTTCGTGTATAATCAGGAATTGGTTGGTCATTCGTGTATACATTGTACAGGAGAGGGGCTAGCACACTCCCCTGGGGAAGTCCATTTTTCTGGTTTCTCCAACGACTTTTTTTTCCATTAAGGGAAACGAAAAATCTCCTGTTTTGGAGCAGACCTCTTACAATTCTCGTTAGGTTGTGGTCTTTTGTAAGGTTGTAGAGCTTATACAGGAGGAGCCTTCTGTGGTTCACTGTGTCATACGCAGCTGTCAGGTCAATGAATGCTGCTCCTGTTATAAGCCCTTTCTCATAACCATCTTCAATGTGTTGAGTCAGGTTTAAGACTTGACTGCCACATGACTTACCTGATCTAAATCCAGCTTGTTCAGGGATAAGCTTATCGTCAATATTAGGTCCGATTCGGTCCAATATCATCCGCTCATAAACCTTATACAGGTGGCAAAGTAAGGATACAGGCCGAAAGTTCTTTGGCTCGGTTGGTTCTTTTCCAGGCTTTAAAAAGGCTACTACCTGAGATTTTCTCCACAGCTTTGGTATCTCTCCTGATTCAGCACATTTATTTAATACCCAACCAACCGTGACTGGTCCGAAGTTCTTAATTTGCTCATTTCTTATGTCATCAAGACCAGCTGCCTTGTTTAGCTTGAGATTCTTGATGGCGTTGTCTAACTCGTCAGCATTGAAAGGAGGATTCAGAAAATCAGTCTCTACCTCCAATGATCGTTCTATTTTTACATGTTGCACTTTGCCCGTAGGCTTTCCGTTGAGGAGCAAATTGTGTGCTACTTGATTGGCAGAAATAGGTGTTGGTCCCACAGGAGGACTTTTGGGATCGTAATCAAACGTAATCAACCAATAAAAAAATGATGTTTTAATGTTAAAAAAAATTAAGTTCTTAAATTCAACCGCTAACGGTGTAAATTTATGTTTTAAGATATTTTCTGATATCCTTATTCATTGCCACTACTACACCAATACGCAAATTTAACACAGCACTTAAAACGCAAAGAAGCTTTGTAAAATAACTTTTTTTGACAGCAGACACACAACTGGCTTATAAAAATGTTTTTCCAGAAGGATGTATAGGGAAGGGATTTCCTAGAACTGAGCATCAAGACATCTGTTAACTTAAATATATCTGTCTTAACTGTGGGAACCATGCATAAGAAAGGTGATTCGTGTTATGAAGGTTCTATATACATCATTTACATTTCATTTACTGAAGATACGTTCACCAAGGGTAAATTCATTTTATAGAGGTTCAGACATTTTGAAATACGTGTTATAGAGGTTGTTTAAGTTGCAATTTAAGCTGGTAAAGTACTTGTTATTGAGGTACTTAAATGAAAATAATACGTCCTATAGAGGTATTATTAACATTGAGTGTTATGAGCAATTCACGGATCCTAGAAAATGTTACTTATTATCAAGGTTGTCGTGTTATCGTTGTGTATCGATGGTCGTGGTACTGGGGCTCTTCTATATATTTAACTCCAACAGTGTTAAACTCTTGTAGACCTAACTTACTTTAACAATATTTTATCCCTTGAAAAGTTATTCTCCGTTTAATCACTCGCCTTTCTCTTCACAGAGCATGTCGTCTGCAGTGAGTTTCTACAGCAGCACCATGATCAGCCTGCACATTCAGCTGCTGATTCTCGTCTGCGTTGGACTGACTGGAAGTATCGGCTTTACCGTCGTAACCGCCAAGGTCAAGAAGAACATGAACAACCAGTCAGTGCCTACGCACTAACAAACGTAACCGCGAACATGCTCGCACGCTCTGTGATCCACTTACAGACCAGTAGGTTACACTTAATTTTTTACACAAAGTCTAGAATCGATTTGTACAAATTTTCTCTAAATCGAGTACTTTGTAGTTTTTAATCTATACACAAATAAACCTTAACATTAAACTGGTAAACGATTGAAATTAAATGTAAAGTACAAACTAGATTGATGTTCCCGATAAGGAAACTACAATTTTCAATCGTAGTTTTACAATGTGGTGCTTATTTTATTGTTAATACTTTGGAATATCATCGTAATTTTACCCAGGGGTTCACTTTATTTGTACGTGCTCTGCTTGGGTAGTACTTAAGGGATTTTAACGAATGACTGTGATTTTCCTTCAATTAGCACAAATGTACGTTCCAAAAATATTTGTATGTAGCATATTTTATTTTTAGAACTTCTTCAGAAAGCTCTGTTTTGAAGGGTTATTATTTCAGCCTTTAACTCGGGAGCACTTTGAAAGTACTTCTTACTATAAACTTTAAGCTAACTTACTAAGTTTTCTAGTTTTACTGAAGTGTGATACTATAAAAAATTGAATAATTTACATCTTTCATTTGCCATAAAGCTTCTTGAATAATAAGTACTTTGTTCCTACTTCTGTGCCTTGATGGACCTTTGTGTAATGTATTGTTTTACCAAACATAGCCATAGAAGTCTATAAAATGATTGTTGTCAAATAACTATGTCAATCTTTTCCCTTATATCTAAATTTCATAACATATTGACCCATGGTCAAAACAAATACAATGATAACTAACATCGAAATTATTGGATGTTTTTTGATTAGTAAGCTTTTGCAATCCCGGTGTCCCAATAATTAATAAATATTTTATATTGCATTCTGTCAGCTACCAATTACAGACTCGACGAATTGAATATCTTTGTATTTTGGTAGAAATGTGAGTTAGGGTGATTTATTTTTCTCTGTGTTTTTAGGTTTATAAAATAATCTATACTATCTATTGATTATCTTATTTTCAAAGACATGTCAGTCATTGAACAAATTATGTGAAGTTTATTTTTTATGTAGTTTATAAGTGAGATAGCTAATTTTTCATGATTAAAGGCACTTTGTATATATTATTTTAGTATTTTCATTATCAATCATAAGTAATTACTACCAAACTAAAGCTCATGCTTTTAAACATCTAACTTAATGAAAATTGTTTTATCTTTTTATATGTTTTTCTTGTTATTTGACTTAAATAATTGAGTGTTTTCCATACACTCTCCATTTAAGACAATCATGTGAGATGAATTTTTGTAGCTACTGTGTTCAATTTTATATTTTTTTCACAAAACTTGCATCTTCTGTCTGTGAGGATCATCTGAAATCTTCCCATGATAGGCAAATATTTTCTTATTTGAAGTATTTAGCTAAGGAATTTCTGGTTTGGTTACTGCTTATTGCTTTAAAGTACACTTGTATTCCCAGAAAAGGTGTTGTGGAGTGTTTAATTGTTTAAACTTTGAAGTTTCAAGTAGTACTTACATTCTGTTAGTACTTATTTTAATTGCAGTGACTTATAAAATCAAAACTGGCCTAAATCTGCTCAAACTTGTATACTTAGTGATCAGACTTAAGGAAACCCTCAAAGTGCTTGTTATTGTAAATAGTTCGTGCCTTAAAATGAACAATACAGTTGGAGCCTTTCATAACTTGTGCAAGCTTTATTTTTGCTGCTACTTTTTAGCATATACATTAATTACAAATATTATCTACAATAATATACAACAACACATTTTATGACTCGGAATTTTTCATAAACTACTTAACTAATTTTGTATGATATTTAATAATTTTTGTATTTAGTTGTTATTAAGCATCAACCCCGAATATTCTTATTTAGGTAGTGTGACAAGGGTATTGTAATTGAATGTTTAATTTTTAATGTGCCAATGTATATGTGTGTGTAAATCGATTTAATAGCGTAAACTTTGTTGATTGCTGAAGTATCTTATCCAAAGTTTATGCTATTTCTGGCAGATAGTAATAATTTTAATTTTATATATGTATATTCATTTATTTCTCACTTGCACCTTCAAGGAGGAAAATAGTTTTTTATGATCATACTACTTAAGTAATAAATCGATGATTGAAATATACAATTATTGTTTCTTATTTATAGCCTTTGTGAGTTACAGTAGAGTTTTGCTATTTTGAAAATTTCCCTATTCCGAACAAATTTTGTCATAAAATACTGATTTCTTTCTTTCTTTGTAAACAAAGGGAAACCCCGTTATGTGATTGTACATGGATTAAGGTCTGACCTATTACGGACCACATCCAATTTTCCATATGATTGTTTAAGTATATTACATTCTAGCCCAGCAAGTGGTGATTTTCCGTTTAAAAAAAAAAGTAAAAATTTCTTACTAGGTGTGTTACGGACGATACTGGCCATCATTTTGCTCTTTATCATACTGATAGAAACATTGACATATTTTTTCATCAGGGTATAGTATGCTTTTATTTCGTAAATCTGCGGACATTTTTCATCATTGATTAGTAAAAATGAATTCACAACGTTTCGGGGTCTGGAATCTGATCCCGTCCTCAATGAAAGAAATACCTAGAACATAACAAAGTTTGTAAGATTCGAGTCTGATTACACTTGATTTGTACTGATTCAAAGTTGTTATTATATTGACATTATGGTCGCTTGTCTATAGTTCAATCATTTTTAACAAGCTTGATTAAAATGATTGATCAGCATTTACTGCCAAACTCAGTTTCATTACTATTGACTGGTATTTTTCAGTCAGAGCAATGAGCACTAATTTGATGTTAGTTATAATGATTGTCTAAACGACGAGAATAATCAAGCCTTACATTTCACATTCTCCATAACGGAAATCTTAGTAGACCAAAGGCCCAGTCCCATTCTGCAGGACTAATACGTTTTTCAAATGTTATTCTTTTTTAAGAACCTTAGATGATAAGTCCTATGCCTTTGCAATCAAGTACAGTAGGGTCCTGATAATCCAAAATTCGTAATCCACAAGTCTGGTTTATCCAAAACCAAAATTAGAATTAAATATATATTATTATTATTATTTTATTTTATGGCCAGCATAGGACCACTTAAGTCAATATAATGGTCAGGTTCTTCTTAAATTCTGTCTCTTCTTCTTGTCCGCCCAATACTTCTTCATTCTTTCCGACCGTTGTTTTCTTTCTTCTTCCGAAACCACTCTTCCTTGTCTCTGATTGTTTGCTCCTATTGGCAGGATGATATTTTTGTCTTTGAGTACTGCGAGCGCCTCTGACTTATTTTCCAAATCTTCTAATGATATTTGCAATCTTCTCATGTCCTCCTTAATCTCTGTAATCCACCTAAAGTCACTCTTGCTATTCCACAACTTTTCAATTATTTTCTTACTTATCCTATTTTCTGGTGTCCTCAAAAGATGTCCAATGAATGAAATTCTTTTCTTTTTAATTATACTTGTCAATGGCTCTATTTCCTTGTATACAGTTTTATTTGAGGCCAGTCTCCAAACTCCATCTTTTTGATATTTTTTGTTTATACATGTTCTGATGATTCTTCTTTCTATTTTCAGTATTTTATCTATTGCTAGAGTGTTGGTTGTTTTAAATATAGTTTCACTTGCGTATGTCATTTGTGGAAGTATGACTGCTTTGTAATGTTTCAATTTTGTTGCTATTGATAGACATTTTTTGTTGTATGTGTTTTTAGTAATATGTTGCATTCTAATCAATTTATTAATTCTATTTTGCCATGATGGATTTTCTTTAAGATTGTATGTTATAACTTCACCTAAGTACTTAAAATTTTCTACAATTTTGATGCAATGTTCTCCAATTTTGATTTTGTTAGCCAATGGTGGTTTTGTTAACATTATTTCTGTTTTCTCAAAAGAAATTTTTAGGCCTATGCTCTGGGCTATTTCCTGAAGTGATTTTATTTGTTGCTTGGTTTCTTGGATGTTATTAGCTAGAAGAGCCAGATCGTCAGCAAATCCTAAACAGTTTAACTTTATGTCATCTTTTTTTGTTCCAACAATAATATTTTTTGGGTTCGTTTTAAGCCATTCTCTCATAATGTATTCAAGTACACAGTTAAAAAGAAGTGGTGAAAGGCCGTCTCCCTGTCTTAAACCAGTTTTGACCAGGAAAGGTTCTGATATTTCTCCTCTAAATTTAATTTTATTGAAGATGTTTGTCAAGGTAAGTTCTATAAGTTTTATTAATTTTGGGTGGAGTCCGAAATGTCTGAGAATCTTTAATAATGATGGTCTGTGGATGGAATCGTAAGCTTTCTTAAAATCTACAAATGTTATTGAAAGAGGTTTGTTTCGTTTTCTGTAGTAATCCATAATCAATTTCAGCGTAATTATTTGTTCTGCACAGCTCCTCCAAGGTCTGAAGCCTCCTTGGTATTCTCCTAGTTCATTATCAAGTTGTTGCTTAATCCTATTGTATAATATTTTTGAAAAAATCTTATATGTGCAATCCAAAAGTGAAATTTCTCTATAGTTATCCGGGTTGCTCTTATCTCCTTTCTTGTGAAGTGGATTGATTATGGCTGTGGTCCAATTTTCTGGGAATTTCTCGGTTATCCAAATTTTTTGTAAGATCATATGTAGAGATGTTTTTGTTGATTTGCCAGTATATTTCCACATTTCTGCATAAATTTGATCTTCACCAGATGCTTTATAATTTTTCATATCTTTTAGTGCTAATTCTACTTCTTGTACTGTAGGTGGGTTTAAATATTCTGGTTTTGTCTTTATGGGAGTGTTTGTATTTATTGTTAGAAGATTTTTAGGTTCGTCACAGTTTAGTAATTTATTAAACGCTTCTGCCATAATTTCTGCATTTTCCTTGTTATTATGGGCGATTTTTCCATCTTTATTTTTCAATAGCAATGTAGGAGGGGTGTAACAACTTAACTGTTTATCGAATGATTTGAAATAATCTCTGGAATTTGTTTTGAAGTAGTTTTCTTCTATTGATTTCAAAAGATTCTTCTGATATTGTCGTTTTACTTTCCGGATAATTTGGGAGCATTTCTTCCTAATATTTTTGAGATTCGTGGCATTTTCTTCTGACTTGTGATTTTGAAATCTTACCCAGCCTTTATGTCTTTCTTCAAGGGCTTCATCACATTCTGTGGTCCACCAGGCATGTTTTTTACGTCGATTTATTGGGGCTACTTCTTCAGCATGTTGTTTTAAGATTGGTTTTAATTCTTCTAAATTATCCGTTAACTTTATATTTTGTGTCATCTTCTTATATTGTTCATTTTTTATTAATTTACGTGGGTCATATTTTCTTTTATTCTCATTTACATTTTTTATCTTTTTTCTTAATGGGGTGAATTTAATTTTAATTTTCACTAGATAATGATCTGAGCCTGTATCAACTCCTCTTAACACCTTAACATTTTGAATTTCTTTATGAAAGGATTTGTCCATGCATACATGGTCCAGCTGCCATTCTCCTTTGGTCCAATCAGGATGTTTCCATGTTTTTAATTTACTAGGTTTTCTTTTAAAATATGTAGACTTATTGATAAGTTCATGAGTTCTGCAGATTTCAACTAGTCTCTGTCCATTTCTATTGGTTTGTTTCTGTGGAGCATATTTTCCAATAACATCCCTGTATTTCTTTTCTTTTCCCAATTGTGCGTTGAAATCTCCAATTAAAATCTTAACGTGTTTCTTGTTAATTTGGTTTACTGTCTGATCCAAAAGATCCCAGAAATCTTCTACTTCTTCCATCGTTTTTGTATGAAAGTTTTTCTCATTTGTAGGGGCATGAGCATTAATAATAGTGTAAATTTTATTTGTTGTTTTTAAAGTTGAGGTTGCAATCCGTGGTGAAACAGCATTAAAATCAACTATTGAATCTATTACTTTCAAACTTACTATGAATCCTGTTCCAAATTGGGGGCACTGTTTAATTACTTTATTTGCTGGTTTTCCATTGTAAATCCTATATCCTTGAGATTCAAATGGGTCTTCTGTTGTGTTCCTCATTTCTTGAAGTCCTGCTATAATGATCTTTTGTTTGTCTAATTCATTTGTGAAGTTCTTGAGCTTACCAGTCTTCAGTAGAGAGTTTATGTTATGTGTCGCAATGTAGTTTACTTGTTTATGTTTTACTTTGTTTGTATGTTTTGTGCTATAGTCAAGTGGTTTCAAGTACTTTGTTTCATGTGAGCCTTTTAGTTGGCTACCCACCGAATCCGATGTAGCCTTCTCCTTCCCCAAGGGGTTGGACGGTGGAAATTTTCTTCTAAAAGACCTTTCCATGATTGACTGTCAGAAGTTAAAACTTCGGGTGAAGCAAGCTTCGAGTTACAACTATGGTTGTTAGCCACAGAGGATATGAATCAGCCGCCACTAACATGTGAATCAGACGCTGTCGGGAAACCGCCACTGACATGTGGAACCGTCGTGCCCTTGGTGTTACATCAGAGTTTTCCTTCTCCTAGCCTTCGTGTACCCAAACCCTATCGTACAAGGCAGTAATTAAATATATATACATATATATATATATATATAAAACTAAGAAAGAACAGAGTTATAGTGGACAAATTTGTGGCTGGTTTTAAAAAGAGATTTTAACGTGCACACCCAGAATTAGTACAAAAGGATATTTGTATCCTATAAAATTCTTATACTGTTTACTTTAGACACTCAGTTGTCTCAATTTTGAGAAAAATATGATGATAAATTCTTGGACTTCAACGGTAATGTAATTATTGTTGAGCTATCTGTTGTTTGACTTTCGGTAGAGACTCACGGTAATTTATTATAGAGATAAGCAAACCAGTTCTGTACTAGTCCTGGTTGGTAAAACGCAAACCAATTGATGAATACAAAACAGATCATGCCCACCTTTTTTGTTTGATTTCCATGAAAAACACTAGCCAAATATTGGTTGTGTGATATTATTTTTATGAACTATAAAATAAGAAATGATTCTTTGAAAAGAGAACCAGAAACTATAGATTGTATAAACGTCTCAACTCTTGACTAATAATTCTCACGGCACTTAATGTGACACAACAGCATCCGACCATCGAGCAGGCATTTCAGACTGTTATCTGTTCCCAACAAGTAGGGTAAACTTATGTCATTCTTTATTAATCAATCAATCAATCAATAAACTCTTTATTCACAAAGTACAGTTTTGTACAGAGAATGGTGTCAAAAATAAAAAAGATCGTAAAAATAAAAATAAAGCTCCTATACATTTAACAAAGCCAAGCCTTACAAATTAACATACCGTACACACTTGCTCTAACACATTACGCACATCCCTCAGCCTCAAAACAATTTATTTCTTAAATCCAAGTTAGTTCTTCAAAGGAGTACAAAACTTTAGCAGTCACTAATTCTTTCACCCTTTTGCGAAATGTTTCAAATTTGTTAATATTTTTAATATTTGAGGGCAAAGCATTAAAAATTTTTATCCCATTGTATGTTGGTGTTCTAGTAAAATGTTCGGTTCTATGTGGCTTTATTGACAAATTTTCTTTATTCCGAGTATTGTAGGTATGAATATGGCTGTGTCTTAAAAAATGCTCCAAATTTTTCTTTACATAGGAAATTGTTTCAAGAACATATAGGCCGTAAACTGTAATGGTTGCCGATCAAAAGGTTGATTTTGGCCTTATTTTACTGTACTATAATCCCAGACAGTTTTCTGCGAGTACTATCAACATCTGTCTGAGATTTTTATGAGAGTAACTAACTGCTCTCACGTGTAAACCTACCCTTAGATACAAGGCAAAATTCTACTTATATCAAAACATACCTTCTCATCAATGAGAAAGATAACAATAACTAGAATGCAACTGAAACAACTATCTACTGTACAATTATCTACTGTATGAACTTTTTATTTGGCCACTTGGCATGTGATTGGACAATTATTGTCATGGAGCAATAAGTAATTGGTTGGTAAATAGTTTGAAGAATAATAAATATTATTTTTGGATGTGTTTTCACATCCAAAGTTAAAAATTGATTATTTTTAATGGTTCTCAACATCCAAATCCCTTCATATCCAAAAATTTTGGACGTCGAGAAACATACTAAATTGTTTTAATAATTTATAGAAATAAAATAAAAGGTAATATGTTTCCACTTCCAAAAATCATTTATTTTTAGATGCCAGGAGATTTGGAGGTCGGGAATCATACTGAATTGTTTAAATGATTTATTGCAATAAAATGAAATTTAATGTGTCTTGACCTCCAAAGTGTCTCGACATACAAAAAGTAGGTACAGCGGCATCAAATCACAATAGAGCTCAGACTTTGAAAGACATTATTGGGGGTGGTAATACATACTGAATTTTGTAAAACAAATTAATAAATAAAATGTGTCACCATTTCAAAATTGTCACGACCTTCAAAAAGTATAGCCGCAGCAAATGCGCGGGTGTCAGTGGCTTCTGTAATTGATTGTGTATTTTCTGCCTGTCTATAGATGTAGAAATTTTTAATATATTAAGAAAAGCAATTCTCGAGAACTAC
Source organism: Neoaliturus tenellus (assembly GCA_030545055.2). Lineage (NCBI taxonomy): Eukaryota > Metazoa > Arthropoda > Insecta > Hemiptera > Cicadellidae > Neoaliturus > Neoaliturus tenellus. Next base: position 43,155,128 of record CM061536.1, read on the forward strand.
CTAGATGATAATTAAGATAAGTAATTAAAATTCAATTGGGCCAGGCCTATAGGTCACTAATCAAGATTTTATGAGGCACTTCAAGCTACTATGCTAAAATATATTTAACATAGAAGTAACCAGCCTACTGTAGGCAATCTTTGCATTGCAGATAATTTAAATAATATGAACATAATTTGTACAGTACTATATTTTTTCTTCATCCTTTTCGGGAAGAAAAAAATAATTAATCTTTCCAATAATAAACTAACGTTCAGAGCTAATCCTAGAAGTTAGATTTAAGGAAAAAAATCACTTTTTTCACTGTTGATATTAAAGAAAGGTAAATACACATTTTTAAAATTTATTAATTTTAATATTTCAAAGGGTTATAGATCTTGATAAACCTTTTCGTGAATAGAATTATACTCCATAATCAATTAGAAAAACTAGTATAAGTAGAAAATGATTAAAATTTTCTCAGTCACAGTCACAAGTCTTATGTATTGCCACAAAGTACCTTGTTGGGCTCATAATCACACACACATAAATAAATACACAATTTTTATGTATAAAAAAATATTATTGATATTATAGCGGTTCGTGCCTATGCAAAGACGTTCTTGCCTAGTCTATGGAGGCACTAGTTCCATCTATTTGCAATGAAGAACCTTTTTATTACTAAATTATTGATTAGTTATTTTACAATAGTGTGCTTTTGTATGTTCAAATAAAATATGTATTGAAAAATAAACTAATTAGATTTTATTTCCTTTTATCTATTCTAAACATTGTAACATTAAAAATCATCTTTGAAATACATTTTAAAAGTCAAAAGTTATAATAATCCAACAGTATTATTTGACGTCTACCGGATGTCCCATACCCGTACACCCCTTTTAAAATTTTAATAATTAATTTTTAACAAAAACTAATTGTACCATTGTAGCTAAACTGTCTATATGTATAAATATGTGAATTTATTTATAAATGTGTAACTAGATGTATTTGTCTTCTAGCGAATTTCTCTATAAGGGAATACGCTATTACGGTAGTAGTCACGGTAAGACCTAAGACCGGGACAGTGACACTTTTTTGTTTTGAGGTCCCTAGAAGCCAAAAACACCGTCCCCTATAACTGTCCAAAGAATTTTGTGTGAAAATTTGGACGACCTAAACCTGAGGTAAGAAGTATCAAGAGGAGGTATGCATATTTTTATGAGAGGGGTGGTGTGTGACAAGAAGCGAACTGGACGCCCGCGCATCACTGAATCACAGTTGATGCTGCACGCCAAACATTTCAACAGAATCCTCGGTCACTAGACGTGACCCCTTTGGACTTTTTTATATGAGGGTTTGTCAAAGACATAGTGTATTCTACTCCAGTTCCTAATTTAGAGACACTAAGAGAGAGAATAACAAATGGAGTGACATCCATTAATCAAGAAATGTTAATCAAAACATGGGACGAAATATTAAGTCGCCTAGAATATTTATAGGCAACCCAAGGCCCACACATAGAGGTGTGTCGAGTTTGTACAAATGCAAATAAAACTTAAGAAGTCACTAGGTAAAATGGAAAATGAAGAATTACTCTACCATCATCTGTTTTCATGCTATTCGGTTTCTTTATCAGGGCAAGACTTTATGGACACCCGGTATATATCTTTATATATAATACGTGAAGCCGTTTTTTGTAAACACTAATCTACCTTAATTTTGTGTAACGGAATGTCACTCATGTCTCTTTTGAAGCCAAATGAACCGGGACTTCCAAGTTGTACTATACTCACCCTTACCACCACCCTCAACCTGGACTGCCAATATATGTAAAAGACCTGAACTTCATAATCAGATTTGATCAGTCCTGAAGTCAGGGGTATTGTGTATGAATCAGGTCTGAACAGAACTCAACTTCCTGAATCAGAGTTATCAGTCCTGAGGTCAGAAGTTTTTCGACTAAATCAGGACTGAATTCAGGCTTTTAATTAAATGAGAACTGATCAGTCCTGAAGTCAAAGGTTTTTATTAGAATCCCCCTGAATCAGGTCTGAGTTCAGTGGTTAGCGAACTCATGAAAATAGACTTGGTCTTACGCGTTCATACCAAATTTCCTAAAAATAAGGTCCCTATAAAAAGTTATCAGTACCACGGACACATATTTATATCCCCCGTCGCAGCAGAGCTGCGTACTCAGCAAATTTCCAATAGAATTTCAGATTTTAAAACAAAATAGGATCTAGTATGTAGGTATGCTGCCAAGGAGTGTTGTTAAAAATTTAAGATAATCAATAATTGGTGGAAGGTAAACACAAAATTTTATCAAGATCTGGCAATTTTTTATTTCCCCCATAAACCCCATGGGGGCGAGTAAGTAGGTTTGCCACCATATGGGTTTTGTAAGCAAGTAGCCTATAAATTAAACCCTATCTAGATAATATACATACCAAATTTTATTGAGTTATGTCAATAAATAAGCCAGATATAGTAGATATAGATACATACAAATATTTGAAATTTAACGAATGGTTTTTTTGGCGTCTGGGGACCTCAAAATGAAAAAGTGACATGGTCCCGGGCTTGGGTCTTACCATGGCTACTACCGTAATAGCGTATTCCCTTTAGTTAAATTCGCTAAAAAAAATTAAAATAGAGAAAAATTACTTGTTTGTTATTTAGATTTGAGAATGGTGATTTTATTGTTATTTTATTACACCTTCTGTTAGTCAAAACTACAAGGTAACAAAGTTATGGAGAATCGTTAGTCAAATAAATGTTTTATTTATTATTTAAAGTTATTATTTACATAATAACAAGATATAAAAACAATATTAAGAGTATAAAAGCATCTAAAGTGAGTTCAAGTAATTGCATCTCTTATTCTTCACTTTCCACGAATTCTATATTTAATTATTAATTAAATTAACTTTAATTTAAGGTATCGTTTTGACTGTAGCTAAATACTAGGCTTAAGACTTTTGCCAATTCATGTGATCAAATTAAAATTCATTGTAGTAGTCCCAGGGCTGCTGTTAAAGACTAAAATAGTTTTAGCGAATTTCCCTATAGGGAATACGCTATTACGGTAGTAGCCATGGTAAGACCTAAGCCCGGGACCACTTTACTTTTTCATTTTGAGGTCCCTAGAAGCCAAAAACACCGTTCGTTCATTTTCATATATATGTATATATATATATATATATATATATATCTATATATATATATATGTGTCCGTGGTACCGATAACTTTTGAAGCGGACCTCCGATTTTGATCAATTTGGTATGAAGGTGTAAGACCAGGTCTATTTTCATGAGTTCGCAAACCAGCATTGTCGGGTTATGGGAACGGGGTTTTATGGGGTTTCAAAGGGGTCAAAATTGGGTTTTTGGCATTTTTGGACCTCAATTTTAAAAATTCATGAATTTTAACTAAAACCATTCGAAAGAGCTTAAAAAAACAAACAATTTGGTATTTTGAATTTTTAACTTAGCTTAAATGGTTACGGAGAAAATCCAAAAATGTGTTTTCCATGTTATTCTTATGGGAAATCAAGAAAACCCTATATATTACTTATTTGTTGACATAACTTAGTCAAATTTGGTATGTACATTATCTAGATAGGGTTTAATTTATACTTGCTTACAAAACCCATATGGCGGCAAACCTACATACTCACCCCCATGGGGTTTATGGGGAAAATAAAAATTGTCAGAGCTTGATACAATTTTGTGTTTACATTCACCAATTTATTGATTAACTTAGATTTTCTAACAACGCCCCATGGCAGCAAACCTACATACTCGATCCTATGGTGTTTTTATGGGGAAAGTAAATAATCTAAAATTCCATTGGAAATTCGCTGAGTACGCAGGTCTGCTGCGACGGGGGTATTTTACATACCTTCTGTGAAACAGCTCAAAATTTTTGTTGCTTGTTCACAACAACAGCAAGAGCAACAAAAATTTTGAGCTGTTTGACGGAAGGTATGTAAAGTACTATTTTAGTCATGTGATCATGTGATATCTGTCAATGGCAAATAAACCATTCTAGATTTTTGAGGAAAAAATTGTTGTTACTTTAAACAAAAGTATATGATGACAGATTTTCTTATGTTAACTAGAGGAACACTCGATTTCTGCATTTATTATTAATTCCTACCTCACATTTACCAAGGAGTCTAGAATTAGTAAAAGAAATATTAAATAAAACAAGAACATGACCTGTGCATCAACAAAATATTAATGTCAGAGCATCCAACGCATTTTGAACCCCATCTTCATTTAATTTAAAACAATTTTTCCAGATTCATAAAAATACCTGGTGTCCACAAAGTCTTGCCCTGATTTCATAGCTCTGTTGCACAGACCCCACTATAGCCACACGCATCTTACATTTCCAGAGGGAATTAGTATACTTTTTCCCATTAATTTGTTAACATCTGAACTCAGCTGATTGACAACAATGCACTACAAACTAAATAATAAAGACAGTGGCATCCATTAACTCAAATCGCACATTATTGAAGTATATTTTGAATTTGTGCACAGCTGTAAAATACTTAAAAGGTCACTTGTTAAAACTGAAAATAAAATTTTATTTAACAACCAATTTTTTTATACTATTCGGTTTCTTATCAGGGCAAGGCTTTATGAACACCCAGTATATTAATGCAAGTGTAAATTTTTATAAGATCTAAAATAGTATTAACCTAACTTTATTCCTAAATTAAACTATCATTATTTTATATACAAAACTTGTTGAAAGCTACTTTTAAGCTTTGTCCATATTAGTATTAATATCACTTATGGTTCTAGAAATTTACAACCAAACAAATGCACCATACCAAACCAAATAAATGCACCATACCAAACCAAATAAATGCACCAATAACAATCACATATTAGATTCTCTTAGAAATGAAATACATTAGAATCTAAAGTAACTAAGGAACTAGTTTGTTCTATGCTATGGGAAAATTAAATAATGAGATTACCAAAGATTTGGATATTGTATTGTGACTGGAATTGCTTTATCAAATAAAAATATTTTATAAAGAAATAAGCGTTCAACGCATTGAACACTTGAAATGTTCTCTTTCATTTGTGATCTTTTTTTTTTTTTTTACATCTATCGCAAAAATAACTGCAGCAACAAACAAAGTCATAACTATAGTTTTTTTCTGCTGGCAACTTTCATATGTTGGGCAGAATGAGTATGTAGCAAGAAGTATAGAATTACTTCTTGCTACATATGAACATCAATATGTAATTCACTTTGGGGTGAATTACTTCACCCCAAAGAACATCTCCGATTAGAGTATTGTAATGTTGGATTTTACCATAAGGGCAATGTTAAACTAGTCCTCGCCACTTTCAGCATACAGTGTAACCCCCATTAACCGTCAAACTTGGGACCTGGACTGTGACGGTTAAAAGAATAGACGGATAACAGAAATGTTGTTAAAAACCTGTACATTCCAAATTAGTTTTGGAAGAAATTTAACTCTTTATACTTCGCTAAACCCTCCTATATTTTTCTAACATAGGCCTAAATAATTAGTTGAACTCCTGGTCAGTGACATTTGATTCATTCAATCAAAATGGCACATATTCTTTCGGCAGAGTTTTTTTTACGATACGTTAAAATCATCAAAATGTACCTTGAGGCAGTGACTATGCTACAGATATCAGATTGTAGCAGTTAAAAGAATGACCGTTAATAGGGGTTCTACTGTAATTTGTTTATTATTTTTTGTCAGATTTGCTTCAAATAAATTGTATTTTGAATCTCAAATTCAATGTTCCTGTTGGAAAATCAATTATTTTTAAAGATTTATAAACTCCTGTAAATTGTGTTTAAAAAAAATTATAAAAAATTTACTGGTTCTCCCCATTTTGTAATAAACTATAATTGTGATAAAAACATACTCACAAACCATATCTGCCTTGATGAACCCTTTATTTAGAGCTATAAACCATGATATTCTGATTACAAATAAAGGAGTTATTGCATTTCCCGTTTAACATTGCTCTTATGGGGAATAGATGGGTTTTCTAATGACTCCAACATCTACATTGACAGTTTTCTCTGTTTTCCAAATTTCAATTCCCCAATATTCAGACAACGTCAAATTCTAACATTTTGTTGACGATCTCCTTAAACACGTTGGATAGCCTGCCAAACAGTCCGTACAAGGAGCAAATTTGAACTCCTAACAAAAACTAAGTTGTACATTCCGCTGAGCTGTTACTATTTCGATAATATTATGGACACAATGCATGGCAGGTTTTTTTTTTTTTTTTTTTTTGTGCACATGATGGCTCATTGGAAGTGGTTAAGATGAAAACTCACCTACCCAAAACGGAGTATAGTTACATCTACAAAAAATCAATGCGGTTTAAATAATCAAATGCATTTATAACGATTAATTTATCTTGTAAACAATAGGAGTTTTTATTTTTGCTGCAGCCTTTCCTGATAATCTATTTCTTATTGAATTTCCAAATCTTTGGTAAATGAGGTGTCATTTCTAACCAAAGCTGTCAATGATCTCGAGAAGCGATGCTGCTTGTTTCATCTGTGTTATTACATCTTGGTCTGCTGCTTCTCCTGGAGAGACTTCCGATGGATGTCGAGGCTGACGTAGATGTAGCAGAGTGCGCCGGCCGTCCCTGTCACAGTCAGTACTAGGAGCTGCCAGTAGAGACCGACGTAGTTGCTACTGAAGAAACCCACCGCTGAGAACAAGCTCTGTAACATCAAAACTAAATGTCAGCCTGGAAATACAGTGAATTTGATACGGCAGGGAGATTTTACACAAACAATATACATCATTTTAATATAACCAGGTTACTAAAGTTTGTAATTTAAATAATGTAAAGTACCTAAAAGGAAGATGAATATTAATTTGTTAATAGCGTGACACAAAAATCTTTGAGTGGAATTACATAATAATTAAGTTAATTAGTGTTAATACAAGGTAAGTTGTGGGCTAGTTTTAATTTTTCCATTTGGAATGCTTTTTGGGGAGCTGAATCTGAATCTGATGTTTGCTAACACAATTAAAAGTAAGATAAATGTTAATTTTGTATAGGGTGACACAAAAATCTTTGAGTGGAATTACATAATAATTAAGTTTATTAGTGTTAATACAAGGAAAGTTGTGGGGTAGTTTTGATTTTTTCCATTTGGTATGCTTTTTGGGGCGCTGAATCTGAATCTGAGGTTTGCTAACACAATTAAAAGTAAGATAAATATAAATTTTGTATAGGGTGACACAAAAATCTTTGAGTGGAATTACATAATAATTAAGTTTATTAGTGTTAATACAAGGAAAGTTGTGGGGTAGTTTTGATTTTTTCCATTTGGTATGCTTTTTGGGGCGCTGAATCTGAATCTGAGGTTTGCTAACACAATTAAAAGTAAGATAAATATTAATTTTGTACAGGGTGACACAAAAATCTTTGAGTGGAATCACATAATAATTAAGTTAATTAGTGTTAATACAAGGAAAGTTGTGGGGTAGTTTTAATTTTTTCCTTTTAGTATGCTTTTTGGGGCGCTAAATCTGAATCTGAGGTTTGATAACATAATCTTCTGACACAACAATGACAAAAATTATAGACAAATATGAAAAATTTGTAGTTTTTGGCGTGTATCTCAGATATTATCAATTTTTTGCACATATCATGTAGTACCGTATTGTTAAAATGAAAGTAACTTACATCAAATTTGCTACAAAATCCACTGCTTATGTATTATTCTCCGATTAACCGTTTAGATTCCAGTGATATTGAAAAGTTGAAGTATTATTTATTAATTAGTTAAGTTTGCGAATTCTTCCGCCAATATAATTTGGTTAATGTAGATCTATATGCAAAAGTAAAAGTCAACCAAATACACATAAAGCTAAAAGTGTTTTATTAAGTACTAAAGCGTTAATTTTTATTTACAAAAATGTCACATTAACCAGTTTCAGACCAAGTATACCTGGAACATGCATTCAATGGGCGAAAATCATGGAAGTCCCAGGACCATTGGGTGGCAAGAAGCTGCGGAACTTATTAAATTAAACCAAAACAGCGCTTCATTAAACGTGTATTTTTACTTACTAAAATACTGACTGAATACTTGGTCCCATGCTACTTTTTACATGTCATTTATAAACAAGGACAAAACATAATGTTACTTTATCTAAAAAAATAGGCCTAATAGCAGAAAATTTCAAGTTTTGAGGCATACCTCGAGATTGTAAATGGTTTATTGTGCATTATAATATACAGTTCAGCATTTTCTTTTAAGTCTTAATGGGTTAAATATCTGGTTATGTGAATTGTTGTTTGCTAAGGGCCCACGACATGGACGCTTTTGAAACAAAACCGGCATCCATGTTTTTTAGGTCTAGATTTAGCATTGCAGGGCTCAATCCATATTGTTACTTGGTCTGGGAATGGTTCATGTGTGTGACCTACTTGTAAATAAAAAAAAAAAAAAAAAAATGGAAGCTTTAGTACTTAATTAAACAATTTTAATAATGTGTAATTGTTTAAGACTTATAATTTTGCATAACTTATACTATTAACAATTGATATTGGCAGAAGAATGTGCAAACTTTACCAATTAATTAAAAATACCTCAATCTCTGGAGTCTTAATGGTTCATCAGTAACACATATGAAGTTCATTTTGTAAAAAAATTTAAATACTTTTATTTTAAAAATACAGGCCTTGTGTGAAAAATTTATAATTTCTAAGTTCTAGGCCTAAAACAGCAACAAAGTACAAAAATTTCACATTTTTCTCATTTTTGTCAATGTTGCAAGTAGTGTGTTTTGGTCACTTTTAAAACCGGCCACGTGCCCACGGAGCCACGTGCCGCGGCAGCTGGCGCCAGCTGCCATGTCACATAGCTTCCGGTGGGGGTTAGAGGGTATATATGAGATGCTGTAGTTATATTTTATGTTATATAGGTTGGGGTGGAGATGGCGATAGTGTTGGCGTTAGGGTGAAGTGAATTTGCGCATAAAATTAAAATTAAAAGTTAGTTCAAAATTGAAATTCGTCGGTGTTAACGAAACTCTAACAGTTGAAGAAAAATTAAGAGTTAGTTCAAAATTGAAATTCAAACTTATAACTGAGATGCGGAAAATATGTCAAGGTCATCCAGAGTAAGTTTTAAAAAATTCTATCCAACTATCACCAGAAATAGTTTTAAGTTGAAGTAGTTGGTGATAGCGGGATAATTGATTCGTGCCATGGGAGAGGTGTTTATTGTTTGAAAGTTGGCGATCGAATGAGAAGCGCCGCCTAGGGAGAGGGCTTATAAAACGGCAACCTTCCCCCCACCACCCCTTCCCCCACTCCTTTAGACCAATAACCGGTCGCCGACTCTATGTGGTGAAACTGAACTAGACATGGCGGCCGCCATGGATAATTCTAACCTCAAATCTTAGCTCAGCTGAAGAGAATAGAGGAGCATGAAGTAGGAATTGTGGTGACAGCGCTTATATGAGGAATAGTAGGGGTAAAATAAAAAAACTTGTTGAACACAGTCGATAGGTGTAACAAGTTCAAAGTTGTTGAATTGTAACATAGAATGCAAAATGTTGTAAATAACACTATCATCAACATTAACCTGCGAAGTTTTTGAAGAGTATAATGGGTTAAAACTGTACTTCTTCCTAACTCTATTTAAATTAGTTCTACACTTTGAAATTGAAGGTTTAGAAGTACTTCGTAATATGTGTTGTGTTCGCAAAAGCTTTAATTTTAAACATTGTGCAGTCATCATAACCGATGTGTTAAGTTCAGAGGTTAAAAGAAGACTGAGATATAAAATGAAGTGTAAAAGAAATTGAAACAGAAAGCCAGAGTAGTAATTTTATAGGTTAGAATTTACAAAGGCTATTCCATGGATAATTCTAACCTCAAACCTAGTAAGTGAAGTAGTCATAACATAAAACTAACGAGAGATGATGACCGAGCGGATGCGAGGCAATGAATGTTTGTAGCGCGATAAACTACCCACCTTTATAGAGGCAATAACTCCAGCCAGATGGCGGCAGATGGCAAGCAAATGACTGGTTGACCGACTTTCACCTGAGTAGTAAGAGAAGTAGGGTTCTGTGTCTATCCCTACTCCTTGGGGTCAATGACCGACCGGAAAGGTCAATGACCCTCCCCCCCTCCCCCCCCTCCCCCTCCCCCCCCTCCCCCCCCGAAAAAATGGAGCCCCCCCCCCCCTTCCCCCACTCCTTCCCCTACTCTTCTGGGTCAATGGCCGGTCACCACCTTTCCCTACTCCTTCTAGGCCAATGACCGGTCACCACCGGTTGCTGACTCTATGTGGTGAAACCAGACCAAACATGGCAGCTGCCATGGATAATTCTAACCTCAAACCTGCTGCGCATACAACGAGTTCTCCGGACCGGAATCAGTCCATGCTATGCGCATGCGCCTAGTCCTGTATTACTCACTTTAGCGCTACTGCACATGGATAATTCTAACCTCAAACCTTGGTTTTGTGTTGTTGCGCATGCGCCGCTCCCCACTCCTTTGCCTTCCTTTTACACTGCTGCGAACTGGACTGGATTGAACACTGTACTGGAGTGAAACAACTTCCCCCACTACTCGAGAATCCGAGGAGCAATACGAGCCTGATCTTAGCGTCAGTCGTCAACAAACTTTCATAGCGAAAGGTTGTTGGCGACTCAGCAAGAGGTTTCAAATATATAGTAGGCCTATATATATTTGAACTTCTTCTACTACGTTGCGTTTTTTAATGCAATGTAGTATGTGTGTGTGTGTGTGTGTGTTTAGTTTTAAGTTGTATTTAATTTAAGAAATAATTTGCGCATTGCGATGTTAGTTATAAGTTGGGTTTAGCATTAAGGTGTATTAATTTTAAGAGGTGTTTAGCATTAAGGTGTATTAATTTTAAGAATAATGATGGTATTTGGTTGTGTTGAATTATTTGGTTTTTAATAATGATGTGTTGTTAGTTTTAAGTGTTGATATTAATAATTTATGTTGTTGTTTTGCCTTTCAGCTAGATGTTAGGGGGTAGATTAACTGTAAATTCAGAAGTTCAGTTGAACTTCACTTAGAAGGGGTGGGACATCCGCAAATTGCGGACTAGGTTTTTTGCATTTTGTTTAGGAATATGATGGGTGGGATTAGTTTGGGTGGGTGTTAGAGTTGCGTTTCTGCATTAGCTGTTCCAGTTTCCCTGAAATTAATGGTTACGCTTTGATGCGGACGGGACGTTACGCTTTGATGCGGACGGCCCAGGGACCTCCCTTGCAGAACGTAACTAGTGGGTTGGGAGTGGGAACCGCTAGGCAAACAGGGTGGTGGGAACAGTATTACTGTTCCCATCACCTTGGATCATTATAAATCTTGAATGACCTTGACCCACTTTCGGAAGGGTCAATGACCCCCCCCCCCGAAAAAATGGAGTCGATTCCCCCCCCCCCCTTCCCCCACTCCTACCCCCACTCCTTCCCCCACTACGGGTGAACGACCGGTCATGACCTGAAAAATTAAAATGGCTATAACTTGATAATGGATTGACGGATTTGGACAAGCGATACATCATTGAAAAGGTCTATGTAAGACAAACATTTTGGTAAAAGAAGAATTTGGTTATCTTATTTTAGTTAAAAGTTATGCGAATTATTTTAAATAAATACCTTCTCTTTCCCCTTTTCCCCCACCTCCCAGGTCAATAATCAGTCTCGGCCAGCTGCTACCCCTCTCATTTGCATATTGTTATAAAAGACGCACCGACTGCGGCTAACATTTCATTCTGATTACAGACGTTACGCTGCGAACTTGGAGCCACAACCATGTTATCTCTGCCAACTACAACTTCTACTTTAACTTCTACTTCGACTTCTATTTCTACTACGGCTGTTCCTGCACCTAAGAAAACTCTTCGCCTCAAAAACCTTCCTGATTGCTACAAGAATCGACTTGCATCTCAACCTTCAACTTCTGGAGCTATTCTTCCGCCAACCAACACTTGTAGACTTCGTAGTATTTTTTCACCGCCTTCGCCTTCAAAGGACTCCGCACCACCATCAACTACTATGCCGCCACCGCAGAAGCCAGTTCACCACCATCCTAATACCCCTTCCGTTGAAACCATTGTTCATCGTCTTAGCACACCTATTATCCCACTATCACCATTGCCTCCTACCCCACCACTTAGTACACCTGAAGATCATACCAATCACAAAACTGATTCCTCTCAACCTGCTACTAAATCATCTCCTAAATCAGCTCCTAAACCAGCTTCTAAACCAGCTCCTAAACTTACTCCTAAACCTACTCCTAAACCCGCTCCTTCAGAGCAATTTCAATTATTACAAGAAGAGCGTCGTAGGGCATTTAGCCGTCCCACTACTTGCCCTGAAATGCTTACTAGGGGAATTAAGAAAGGATCACCTTGTGGGAGGAAATGTGTAAAAAACGAAAGTTTTTGCCGTGTACATGTCGTAAAACACATTTCTGAACCACAAGTGACAGAAACCCCCACTGTTGAATACCAATCCAAAATTATTGGTGTGAAAGGAAATAGGCTTAAGAGAGGTTGTGTCTATTTTTTTGAAAGTGTTATTGACAACAAACACATTTTGGCAACTTGTAACGGCGTAAGATATAATATTAAAGTGATTGAATCCTTGCGCAAAGAGAAATCAGTTTATGAGTTAGACTCTAAAGACTATCTCCTCAGACACAAACTGGATGGTATTACAAGGTGGGGGCGTAGCAAGTAAATTCACATAGCTTTTTCCAAATTATTGCTTAAAAAAATACTGGGGGAGAAACACAACGCGTTATAGCGTTGTGTTTCTCCCCCATTATTTTTTAACACTCTAAGTCTCGTGACCTACTAACCTACTTCCATCCAAGTAGTAAGAAAAATACTTCCCCCACTCCTTTGGGTCGATGACTGGTCATGGTCAGCACCTATCCCTCATTTGCATACTATTATAAAAGCGGAGCGAGCGTTGGTCACCCCTTCATTTTTCTTCTACACGCCGTTCTTGTCGTTTCGTCTCTGCTGTTTACAATATTTCTTGCTTCAAAATGCCTCCTCATCTGAATGAAAATTTTAATTTTTCTGAAATTTCTGATGTTTTTGAACAATCTGAAGACACTTTAAGTAACGACAGTGAAAGTGAAGATGATGAGGACGATGATGATTATACTGTTGAACTTAGTGAAGAACGTAAAGTCATAGCAATTGATCCACAATTTCCATTTGATACAATAGAAAAGTTTATGGCTGAAGCTAATAAATGGTTGGACTCAGGATGTTATGTACGAATTGACTCTTTTATATTGTATGGTGATAGTCATTCTTTCCTTGTCACACCAAATGACAGAGACCGCATGTTGCAGTGGGCACAATCTATGATGGAGTGCTACGAACAAGGTGTGGACACTGGCGGCTATTTTCTTGCACAACTAGTGTAATAACAAATTACCCTTCCCCCACGTAGTGAAGAAGGAAAAGAAATATTAGGAATCTAATTATAATACTTCCTTCCACATATAAAGAAGAAGGGGAAAGGAGTGGGGATTATAAAGTGGTGGGGGAATGTGTATAAATGCAGGTTGTTTCAAGAGACTTTTATTATTATTGTGGCTTTAGCAGAAACAACATGGAGTTTAAATCTTCAGCAAAAATAAGGAATAATATAATAAAGAAAGAAATTCGCAAGAAAGAAAAGATTGAACTTATAAAATTACAACTTATAATACCTTCCATTGAAATTGGATGTAGCAAACTAAAGACTTTGGTGAAAACTAACGAATATTTGTTACAATTGCTAAAAACAATCGAAGAGTTGAAGAGAAAGAATGGACATTCTACATAGTAAAATTTGAACATTTTAATATAAATAAGTAAACTGAAAAAAGTAGATGTAGAATAGAGAGCGAGGAATAGATCACTTTGTGGTAATGGACTAACATGCCACTTAGTGCTCTATTCCTCGTTCTCGCGTTAAATTGGATTACCTTGACCTATTTGTTCGACTGTTAGAATTTGGTTAACACTGTTGAATTTCAGTTTTGAACTAACGTTTATTTTTGTTCAACTGTAAGAGTTTTTTTTAATACTGTCGAATTTTAGTTTTGAACTAACTTTTAATTTATGCGAATTTTTAGTTTAACTTTAGTTAATTTATGCACAAATTTAGTTTAACCAAGTGTCTGTGCTGTAGCCATTTTCACCTAAAAGTAACTACAATTAGTTGGGTGGGGGAAAGTTCGTTAAAGCTTGAATATAAAGAAGTATATACTAAAACTCCAATGGGAATAAAGAACACGAATGAACAATTAGTTTGTAGAAGGTTAATATTTTTGTTCAAAATGTTTGATTTCCTTGGATAGTGAAGAAGATGAAATAGTGGTGGGGGAACCGTTATAAAAGGAGGAACATGAGAGCCCATTTCATTTCTTGGTGAAATTTCGAAGAGTAAACATCTCAACATGTATTGTTGCGATAAATGTTCGGAATCGTTTCACGATGAAATTCTATTAGACTGTCATAAAGAACTAATTCACAACAACCCAGAAGAAAAACAAGAACAAGAACAACAAGAACAACAAGAACAAGAACAACAAGAACAACAAGAACAACAAGAAGAACAAGAAGAACAAGAAGAACAAGAAGAACAAGAAGAACAAGAAGAACAAGAAGAACAAGAAGAACAATATGAAATAACTGCAACATCTTCAACTACTTTACCGAATCTACAAGTATTTGCATTACCCGGTAAAGTAGTAATGCATCATAAGATTCAAAATGAAAACTTGAAGCTAGAAGAATTTATTAGAGAAGCAAAACCAATTGTAAGTAAAACTTTAAAAGAAGAATTGAAAAGATTGAACTTTCTTAAATTTGGTTTACTACTAGAAGCTATGTTTATAAATGTACAAGAAGAATTATCACCAAGAGGATTCATAACAAAAAACCGAACCATTATGGAAAGTTCAAACATTGATTCAATAGTAGAAAACTGTATAGAAGAAATATTAACAAAAATTCAGGAACACGAAGGAAGAGGATCCGGATGAAGTCTTACAAGTATTGAAGTATTAGATATAAGAGTTCATAAACATGGATATGGACTAATGGGATCTAGTTACATTCCTTTGCCCAAAAGAATTAAGGATACAAGATCATGTATTAATGTGAAAAATCAAGATAATGAATGTTTTAGATATGCGATGACATCTAAGTTTGTACCAAATCATTTCGATAAACCTAACCAACACTATGAAAATCAAAGACGTAGGTACAATTTTCAAGGAATTACTTACCCTGTATCACTGAAAGATATATCAAAATTTGAGAAGAAAAATCCTGGTACATCTATCAATGTTTTTGCATTAGATAGTTCAAACAAAGTGTATCCTTTACGTGTTGTAAAAGAAGAGCTACCAGATCATACGGATTTACTACTACTAACGCGAGGAGATGTGTCTCACTATGTGTACATTAAGAAATTCGATTCTCTTGTTAACAAGCAGCTTTCTAAAGCTCGACACAGAAAGATAATTTGCAAGAGATGTTTTAATTTTCAACGAGAAGGAAGACAAGGAAGAGAATGGTTACAAGAGCACAAAAGGCTATGTAACAATAATTATGAAGCAAAGATTAATTTACCTTCGGAAAACAGAGCATTTGTTACATTTCAAAAGGTTCATCATCAATACCGTATCCCTATAGTTGTATATGCGGACTTTGAATCAACACTAATTCCTATGGAAGATGAAAATTGTGAAGCTAGAAAAAGTGTCAAATATCAAATGCACAAACCAAATAGTTTTTGTTTAATGGTTAAATCAACATTATCAGAAGAACATTTAAACAGATATGGATTAACTTCAGAACCTCTAGTATATCGTGGTGAAAATGTAGAAAAAATATTTCTTGATCACTTATATTCAATAGCTGGAAATGCACAAAGATTATATACAAATATTGTACCAATGAAACCGATGGAGGAAGAAGAAGAAATTCAACATGAAAATGCAACTCGTTGTTTCTTATGCAAAAATGATTTTACTATTGAGAATTATAAAGTTAAAGATCACGATCACCTCACAGGTTATTACAGGGGTGCTGCTTGTAATAAATGCAACTTGAGCTATCGTTTACCACTATTTATTCCTGTGGTTCTGCATAACCTCAGTGGGTACGATGCTCATTTTATAATACCTGAACTAGGAAGAGACGACGGTAAAATCGATGTGTTAGCTGAAACTTCAGAGAAGTTCATAAGTTTTTCCAAAGAAGTTGGAAACATGAAACTAAGATTCTTGGACTCCTACAGATTTATGCCGTCGAGTTTATCCAAACTTTCAGAAAATTTAAGGAAACAAGATTTCATCGAAACAAAGAAGATTGTAAATAACGACAAACTGGATTTGGTACTTCGGAAAGGTGTGTTTCCATATGATTACATAGACAGTTTAGAAAGATTTAATGAAACATCACTTCCGGCTAAAGAAGAATTCAAAAGTAAACTTTATGACATGGACATATCTCAAGAGGACTATGATCATGCATGTAAAGTATGGAACGATTTAGGATTTAGAACATTGGGAGAATATTCAGATTTTTATGTTAAATTGGATGTAACTTTACTATGTGATATAATGGAAGAATTTAGAAATACATGTTTTGCGGCATATGGATTGGACCCTCTTCATTCGTACACTTCACCTGGATTAGCATGGCAAGCTATGTTGAAAGAAACAAATTGTAAAATACAACTTCTTACTGATATAGATATGGTTATGATGTTAGAGTCAGGAGTTCGAGGGGGATTGACGCAAAGCGTTACACGACATTTCAAGGCGAACAACAAGTATCTGCCCGATTATGATGCATCAAAACCAACAACATTCCTAGGTTATTTCGATGCAAATAACTTATACGGATGGGCAATGTCGAATCCCCTTCCATATGATAATTTTAAATGGATAGATCCAGAATCGATTGGAAACATAATGGATATACCGAAGCATGGTGAAACTGGTTACATTTTTGATGTTAATTTTGAATATCCTGAACATCTTCATGATCAACATTATGATTTACCACTTCTTCCGAAGACTGAAATTTCCCCTACTGGAAGATGGCCAAAATTAATGATGACTTTAACCGACAAGTCTCGATATGTTGGACATTACTGGATGATACAACAAGCTTTAGACTTAGGATTGAGAATTACAAAAATTAATCGAGTACTACAATTTTCTCAATCTTGTTGGTTAAAACCTTACATCGACAACAACACAAGAAGAAGAGCCACCGCTACATCAAGTTTTCAAAAAGATTTTTTCAAATTAATGAATAACGCAATATTTGGCAAGACTTTGGAAAACAAAAGGAAACATAAGGATATCAAATTGGTAACTGATCCAGTAAAATTACAGAAATTGGTGCAACAACCAAACTTTGGTTCATCTATAATTATTAATGAAAATCTAGTTGTTATTTCCATGAACAAGAAGTCAGTTACAATGGATCGTCCTTTGTATCTTGGAATGTCAATCTTGGATATTTCAAAAACACATATGTACGAGTTTCATTATAAGAAGATGGTTAACTATTATGGAAGAGAGAACATTGGTATTGCATATATGGACACGGATGCACTAATTTACTGGATTAAAACAAATGACATGTATGAAGATCTACGCACCTTTATATATAAAGATGATTTCGACTTTTCCGATTATCCTAAGGATCATCCAAATTACGACTATGACAGAAATAAGAAAGTATTGGGAAAATTTAAAGATGAAACAAATGGTGTGCCGATGATGGAAATTGTAGCATTAATGTCCAAACTGTATTCATTTCAACTGTACATAAACGAGAGGAACGAACATCAAGTCACGAAGAAGGCCAAAGGAATAAAAACTTCTTTCCTGAAGAAGAACGTACAGTTTGAACATTATAAAAGATGTTTGTTTGAAAATGTTGAAACAACTGCAACGTTCAACACTATTAGAAGTTATAATCATCAACTATTTAGTGTCAAACAAACAAAGTGGGCATTAAGCTACAAAGATGACAAGCGCCATATTTTAGAAGATAAAATTAATACTTTACCATTCGGCCACTACTCTCTAAACCCTATTGACCAGTAAACCTATTCTTCGCCCTCTACCTTCTTCCTTTTTCCTTTCCGTAAAGAAGAGGGGACATGGCAAGCCCAATGCCATGTTCCCTCTTTTTTACACTAATATGAAATGGCCTTGACCTATATTCAAGCTATATAAATGAGAATAAACTATTCTATGGATCAGTATTTTTACATGCGGTGTACAAGCAACATCTGAAGATGGAAAGTGTGAAGGACAAGATTGTAAATGAACTACATAAACCAGCAAGAAGAAGATTTCCAAGAAGAAGTACAATCATTAAAGGGATGAATGATCTTTATCAAGCTGATCTCATTGAAATGATACCGCACAGTAAATTAAACAAAGGATTTAAATATATTTTAACAATTATAGACTGTTTTACTAAAATAGCTGACGCTTTACCATTGAAGGATAAGACTGGTAAAAGTGTTACAAAAGCTATGGAAACCACAATACAAAGAAATAAATTTAAAATTAAACATCTACAGACCGATGATGGAAAAGAATATTTTAATAAAGACTTTAGAGCTTTGATGAAGAAATATCAAATAAATCATTATTCTACAAATTCTGAAGTTAAAGCTTCAATAATTGAAAGATTCAATAGAACATTGAAAGGTGCGATGTATAAACAATTTTCAAAACGAGGATCATATGTGTGGTATGACATATTACCACAACTTATAAAACAGTATAACAACAAATATCATCGTACCATTGGAATGAAACCTATCCAGGTAAACAGTGCTAATGCGAAAATTGTATTACAACGCATTAAAAATAATACAACACCGAAATTAGAAAAATTGCAACCAAAGAAGTTCAAGGTCAACGATAAAGTTCGTATAAGCAAATACAAAGGTGTATTTAGTAAAAGATATCTACCAAATTGGACTAATGAAGTATTTACAATTTATAAAGTGCAACCAACTATACCTGAAACCTATTTATTAAAGGATAACAAGGGTGAATTACTTCAAGGTGGATTCTACGGACACGAATTGTTGAAATCAACAGTTGGTGATGTATATCTTGTCGAGAAGATTTTACAAAGAAAAAAGGATATGGTTAAAGTCCGGTGGTTAGGGTTTGATAAAAGTGAAGACTCTTGGATTCCTTCAAAAGACTTAGTATAGTTGTTTAATAGCTCATTGTGTGTTTAACCTTTATACAAGATGGAGATTGTACAACAAAAAGATCGATTTAATATCAATAACATTGATGAATTGACAGTTGACAATGATAAGTTAAATCATGGAAAACATGGTGAATTACTACCAAATACGATAAGATGTCTAATAACTGGTCCTTCAAATTGTGGAAAAACTAATGTTGTTTTTAACCTTATAACTAATCCTAAAGGATTGCGTTTTAACAATATATACATTTTTTCAAAATCATTGCAACAACCAAAATATCAATTATTGGATAAAGTACTTGCAAGTGTACCTGAAGTAAATTTTTACAAGTTTAATGCCAGTGAAACAATTATGCAACTAAATGAAGCAAAACCATTTTCTATTTTTATATTTGACGATGTTTCTTGTGAAAATCATGACACAATAAGGAATTATTTTGCTATGGGAAGACATCATAATATTGATAGCATTTACATTGGTCAAACATACAGTAAAATTCCAAAACAACTTATAAGAGACAATGCAAATATGTTGATCATCTTCAAGCAAGATGAAACAAATTTAAAGCATATATATAATGATCATGTAAATGCGGATATGCCATTTGAAAAATTTAAAGAGATGTGTGGCAAAGCATGGAATGAGAAATATAGCTTTCTCGTTATTATGAAGGAAGAAGATATTAAAAATGGTAGATATCGTATAGGGTTGGATAAATTTGTATTTATGCGTTGAACTACCGATGCTACATCTAGTTACACGTTGAACTTCACAGTGTAAACATGGTGAATCAAGAAAAACTATTAAAAGAAATAAAATCACTCAGTGATTCTATTAGGATGAAGAATCGTGCATTGAGGATGGGTTTAAGTGAAAGAGAAGAATTTCTAGAGACTACATTTAAACCTATTACGGAACCTTTAAAACAGATATCAGAAACTATTGGTAAACCTCGTTATGAAGGAGATGTTTTACTACCAGTTTCTAAACAAGAAGTACAAGCATTAAAAAAAGAAGAAGATGATGATTCATACACAAGTGCTAGTGAGCAAGAAGAAGCAAAAGAAGAAGAAGAACCAATTGTTGAAAAGGGAGAAGAACAGCCAATACCTGAAGCTGAACAATCTATTCCAAATTTAACTCAATTGAGTAGCGATATATTACAACATGGACCTCTTGGAAGAAAATATATAATGAAAATGCTACATGATATGAAATCAAACCCGAATTTGAGTAGATCACACATATACGGAGCAAGAATTGATGGGAATGAATTAAAGATTGGTGATTCAAAGCTTGAAATAACTCAAGACGATTACATCATTATTGGTGAGCATAGATATAAAGGAACAAAAGGATTATATGAATTAATTTTTAAAAATATACCACTAAGATATTCATCCAAAGATTTAAGTGTTTTTAAAGAGATTTTACAAAATACTAACGCTCATAAGAGAAACTACTTAAAGGATGCAATGATTAATCGTTCACGTGCAACAAAATATAACATTGTTATAAAAAAGTTGTTTCCTCCACGAAAATTGCCCACATTACGTACTGCTCCAGCGGTGAGACAACCACTGAAAAGAAAATCTTTATCACTTATGGATTTATCACTTCTTGAACAACATGGTAAAAAGAGTAAAGGAGATACTTCAACCTCTGGTAAAGGATTGATGAAAAATCTATACAATACAAATGTGATTTACTACAACGACATCAATAAATTGGTTGACCGAATGAGACTATTGCATGAAGCCATGGAAGCCGGTCATACGGGTTTGAATAATGAATGGGTGGCTCTAGTTGATGAACTTAGGAATCGTGGTATAGTTGTATAATTGTCCGCGGATATAAAAGAGTTGCAAGCGTAAGACGTATCAGTTCTAACATGAGCGTCGACAAGTTCGGACGGTACTCCGCGTTAGGAGTACAAGTTGGAGAAGACAGAAAAAGAAGTGGATTACCGCAAACACCTGAAGGTGACTATAGCATAAGTAATAAACGTTTAAAACTAGTTAAAGATCCAGAAGAAGATACTGATGGAGCAAATTTGAAGACAGTAAAAGAAGCTACTTCAACATCATTGAAATTACATAAGAATACTTACGATGTTAAATCACATAGAATAATTAATGTTGGTAAACCAACTGAAAGTTCTGATGCAATTACTAAAGAGTACTTATTATCTGAACTTTCAAATACTTTAAAATTGCAATGGGGTAATAACTTAAAAGATGGACAAACGTATGATGCTGGAAATTATAGAATAACCAACGTGGGAAATCCCAAAAATAATAAAGATTCAGTTAATAAAGAATATTTACATTCTATAATACCGGAAAAAACTGAACATGGATTTTCTTTTTATAAATTTATTATAAATGACATTGGATACCCAAAGGAAGACGGTGATGCTGTAAACCTAAAATACATCAAGGACAACTGTATTTTACAAGATGTTAATGGAATTGATTGTCATGGTAAAACATTGACAAATGTAAAGTTTGGTTCTCAACCAAAAGATGCTGTTACAATGGAACAATTATCTAAAGAATTAAAAAAGGAAACATCAAATTTTGTAAAACATGAAGATGCCGTGTTAAAGCGGGGAGATAAATTTATACATGGAAATAAAAAGTTTGATTTAATGCAAGGAAAAAATGATGAATGGGATGCAGGACATAAAACAATAACAAATGGAAGATTTGGTATAAAAGATTCAGATGTACCTCTTATGGTACAAACATTAATTGCAAGTGGTGGTAGATTAGGTACATACGATGGTCTTAATAGAAGAATAAAAAATATTTATCCTGGTTATGAAGAAGATGATTGTGTTACATTGAAACAAACAATAACTTGGGATAAACACTTTGGGACCAAATATGATGCAAAGATGAAGAAAATAATTAATATTTTACCAGGTGAAGATTCAAATGATGCTGCTACTATTGGACAAGTCATAACAACATCAAAAAGTGATTCAACCGCATATACTTGTAATGATAAACGTATTATGCAGTTACAAGATCCTCAACATCCGAAAGATGCTGTAACTTTAGATTGTTTAATAAGAATAGTGGGCAATTTACTTATTGATACCCACAATCATATAGCTAGTACAACGAGTCATGTGATGATTCAACCCGATGAACGAGAAGCTTGGATTAAAAATAGAATTATAAATCAGTATATAATTAATTTGAATAACTAAGTCTTTAAATATAAAAGATTTTGCACAAGTTATTCATTTGTGTAAAGTATCTCGTGGAGTAAACATGCCAGTTATATAAGACAACATAATGAAGACCGTATCGCTCAGTCATCGTCAAGACAGCGGCAAGAGAGGACGTGGTATAACATCAGCTGCATTATCCCTGCTTAGACGGATTCCAGTTGGTGCTGTTGTAAATCGAACAATAGACGCTTTACCATACGAATTACATCTGCCCGGAGGTTATCAATATTGTGGACCTGGAACTAAGTTGGCAAAGCGTTTAGCAAGAGGAGATCCTGGAATTAATAAATTAGATCAAGCTTGCAAGGAACACGATATAGCATATTCAAAGTATAAAGATTCAACAAATAGATCAATAGCAGATAAAATTCTAGCGGAAAAAGCTTGGCAAAGAGTAAAATCAAGTGACGCAAGTATTGCAGAAAAAGCATCGGCTTGGGCAGTAACTACAGCCATGAAGACGAAAGCAAAGTTAGGTGGTGGAAAACGTCGCAGAGGAAGACCTGCAAAGAAAGGCGCTCCCAAAAGAGGTGGAAACATTAAAAAAGGACGTCGTAGAACTCATAAGCCAAATGTAAAGAAGACTTCTGTTTGGCAAATGGTAAAAAACGGAGCAGGTTTATACCTAAGACCATACCGTGTGTACTAAATAAGAAGAGTCAATTGATAATTCCAAATAAAGCCTTAACAAATCATCAGTTAAATGATTATGTGAAATGTTTGAAAATACCATTCTTTCGAGGAGTTTTTATGAAAGATGCATTACCAACTAAAATATGGAAAAATGAAACTGGAATAGTAAATTTGGATTCCACCTATGGTCCAGGTACTCATTGGGTATGCTATAAAAAGCTTGGACAAACCGTTTACTACTTTGACAGTTTTGGCAATCTACCACCGCCAAAAGAACTTCAACATTATTTTCGAAACTCAAAAAACATTTTTTACAATTACAAAAAAGAACAACCTAACAATACTGAAATATGTGGGCATTTATGTTTGGAGTTTCTAGTGAAAAGTGTCAGTCAGCTTTAAGATGTCATCGTATACAGTGTCATTGAGTGGAAATTCATCCACATTGAAAAGTACGCTGTTCCCAGCATTGCGTCTATCCAAGGAACGATTATGGGAAGCGGCATTACTTGATTTGACTACCTACAACTCAATTCCCAATGTTACGGAAGGGAAGAATAATTTACTACATTATTATGAAACTAAGGATGCTACAGGAAAATACTCAGAATTGAAAATAATTATATTTCCTACTGGAGCTTATGAAATTGATGATATAAACCAATTATTACAGAAACAACTCGGAGAAGACAATATTACCGTTAAAGGAAACAATAATACTTTAAAAGCAGAAATAACTTCAAAATATTATATTGATGTCAGCTTGGAACAGTCGATTGGCAGTTTACTTGGATTTACAGATACAAAAAAGAAAATCTTAACTCCTGGAACTACTCATTCAGGTGATTCAACTGTAACAATATTGAAAGTAAATAGTATCGATGTCACGTGCAACATTATACACGGATCGTATAGAGATGGAGTTAATCAACATATTTTACATACATTTTATCCAACAGTGGCTCCCGGTTTTAAAATTGTTGAGAAGCCACAAAACTTGATATACCTACCGTTAAACACCAGTTTCATTTCAGACATCGTACTGAACATATTGGATCAAGACGGTCATAGTGTTGACTTTAGAGGAGAAACAATTACTATACGGATACACATCAGAGCAGCAACATAAAAGTCAACATGGGATTATCATTTAAACCGCAACGGAAGAGTCGGGAGCTCAGTAGCTCCTCAACATTGGAAGAGTTAACATCGGACAACATTCGTTTTCTACAGAAGATTGGATTGAAACTTAACAGCGATGGATATCCTGGATATATCTCAAGGACCAACGTTCGACGAAACACTATGGGAGAAGGAATATCACACGCACAACCCTTACACTTCATCAAAATTAAACAATAACGATGAAATAAGGATCCCCATTCAACAACAAGATATTTACACTTTACCGTGTGAAAGTTACTTGTACATCGAAGGACGGGTATTAAAATTGGATGGAAAAACTGCTTCAACAGTTCCTTTTATAAATAACCCGATGGCATATCTTTTTGATGAAATAAGATATGAAATATCAGGGGTGACTGTTGATTCAACAAAAAAGGTTGGTTTAACAACGACATTGAAAGGATTAACATCATTAACACCGCATGAGAAGAATTCAATAGTCACCGCCGGATGGGTTGCCCCCGATAAAGACACTATAACACCAGCTTCCAACGGTCACTTTGATTTTCATGTACCTTTACGATTGCTTTTGGGATTCGCTGAAGATTACAAACGGGTAATAATAAATGTCAAACAAGAATTAGTATTACTCAGATCTTCAACTAATAAGGACTTGATACTTGCAGACCCTGCAACTACGGAAGATAAACTGGAATGGCAACTACAGTTGGATAAAGTTGTTTGGAGAGTACCTCATGTAAGATTGGCTGATGAACATAGAATCCTATTATTGAGAAAGTTGAAATCTGACCGTGATATTGTGATGCCATTCCGAAGTTGGGAATTTCATGAATACCCTACACTACCTCAGACAGAACGACAAACATGGACCGTCAAGACATCAACTTACTTGGAACGAGCAAGGTACATAATACTCGGTTTTCAAACTAAGCGAAAAGATGTTATCACTGCAAATGCTGGTCAATTTGATCACTGTAAAATAAAGAATTGTAAAGTTTTCCTAAACTCTCAATTCTTTCCCTATGACAATTTGAATGTCATGTTCAGCAAAAAACGTTTTTCTATTTTATACGATATGTATGCAAGATTTCAATCGTCATATTATGGAAAGACTAATACACCACTATTATCACCTGACCAGTATTATTCCAAGGCTCCAATAATTGTAATCGATTGTTCAAAACAAAATGAATCGGTAAAATCATCAAGTGTGGATATAAAAATTGAAATGGAATTTGAAGAACCAGTAGCGGATGGAACTTCGGCATACTGTCTAATTCTACATGATAAAATAGTTACTTACACACCGCTGACCGGAATTGTGAAGAATGTACTTTAAGAAGAATTGTATAACAACTGCAAATTTTTGAGGTTAGAATTATCTGCTTTAATTTTTGAGGTTAGAATTTCATTTGTGAAAGACAAGTTGAAAACAAACAATTATGTAATTGTATAAATTTCAAGGATTTTACGAAAAATATAAAAGCGAGAAAATAATTAGTAGAAACTTCATTCTATCTTCAACCGTCGTATGGGAAACATCATTCGCAAGATGAATTCTACTAACGGAGAAGAAAATACACCTCTAATGGATGATAATAGTTCAGATATAGAAAAACAAGTTGAACGAGAAATGGACGAGTTCCTAAAATTCAACAAACATAAGAAGAGAGAAGAAGAAAAAGCTGAAAAAGAAGTAAAAAGGAAGAAGGTTGAAGTTAACATTACAACCAATATTTTAACAGAAGTATTTCTTCGGATTATCTACCCAATTTCTTCATGCATGACAAAAAGTATATCAGTTGGAATTTTAAAATCAATGGATTATTCACCAATTGTTATTTTAAATCATGGAAACAAAATGGTTACTTTCAGTGAAACTACTTGGGAATCTCTCATGAAACATTTACATCTTTTGGAGTGCTATTTAAGTAACAACACATTTGGAAGAAGAACAAGATTAAGTTTATTGGAATCAAATATTGAAGTTGATATAGTAAAACATCGTGGAGGACAAATTGTTCGCTTCAGAGATTTAACTACACATAATGTTAAATTATATTTCACTAAAGAAGAATTTTACACTTTAAGTTGTACTACCGGTCCCGTCACCAGATATTTGAAACAACTAATATTTTCAAGTGCAATAATTAAAGACTATCTAATTGATACATTGGACAAAAAACCTTTTGTTCCAATTTTATACGGTCCTGTAGATACTTCAATCTTTAATAGAATACCTCAAGAAGTTGAAATGTGGAGACAATTAAACAACTATCACACCAATTTTAATATTGATGAAGTGGCACAAGAAGTGAAAGAAGAAGAACAATCCTGTCTGTTATAAACATCGGCTCATTCAATTTTTAAGTCAGTTGTTAGTAAGACTTCATCATGAATAAACGGGTTTCGTTTTCTAATGCGCCACATATAATGGAAGTTAAAAGAGGTATAATTGAATTTCAAGCTTTCCGAGGAAATGATGGTAATGTAAGGTGTCAGATTTTGAGGGGGGTAAATAACGTGTCTATGTAAACAAACGCTCAAGACTCACCCAGAATAAATCACATAGTACAAACTAGAACACAGGATAGGCTGGGCTAGGCTATAGGCTAGGTTTGGCCTACGTCGCGCCTCAGCTCAGCCCTAGGACCGGCTTAATAACATTTTATTGAACATCACATATTTCACTATAATTAATCTCTATCACTGTTGACAACAAATAGCCTTCATCAAATACACTTAAATACTTTTATTTCAACCATAATCTACGTAAATAACTGCCGAACTGAAATGACTTCAAGGACCAAAACATAAACATAACCTCAAAGAGCGTTTGTTGAGACACGGCGGACGTTGACGTTAAGTGACGTTAGGGACTTTTCTTCTTCTTCGCGTCAGCTGGTGAGCCCGCAGTTTTTTCGTCAAACGCCGGAAGTTCAATCCGACGTCATTTTAACCAGCTGATTCCTCCGACCGTGGTGGGGGAAGGAAAGCTCTGACCTCGTGTGGAAATGGAAAGATTATTCTTCGACCGACTACGAAACGAGTAGCACGACGAGCTCCGTACACGTTATTTCGCCTACTCCCCGGTACGTTCTATCCGGTTAGAATATTAGTTTTCGTTTTTATTTATTTTCCACGTTCATTAAAAATCAGTTTTTCTAAATTACTAGACCAATAATACATTTTATTTTGTTTTCTCCATAGTTTATTTTAATTTAATTCTCGCCGGCTAACCTGTCACGGTTTGTCCGGGACGACCGTTCACCGAATTTATTTTTATCTTCATCTCGATTCACAGTTTAATTTTATTTATTTATTTTAGTTTCTGTATTTATCCATTCGAACAACGGAAGTTATTCGTATTTTCTCGGGCTATTACTGTTTAATTTTCATCTTCCGACAGACACGCATGCCTGCGTCGTCTGGCGACTGCCTAGTGTAACTCAAGTATATTCTTATATTTGGGTGAGGCCTACGGAATCATCTGTACGTTAATTAATTAATTAATTAAACCTTTCAAACCTTTAGTTTACGTAAATTCCAAAATCTATTTCGTGGACAAGGATGAACGCACCCAACACTTCGAATTAATCGTTATTTTAGTTACGGTTGGGTTCTGAGCCCTGTGCGTTCTAAATTCTAAATTTTCTAAATTCTAATTGGCATCGTTCAAAATTATTCCTAAGCAGCAATTAATTTAATGGACCCCTGGAATTGTTTTTTTAGCTCCGTCTGAGATCATCCGAGGCATTTATTTCGGTGACGTATTTCCGAGGTTAGGAAACCATTCGGACGTTATTTATTTTTTCCCTCCTCCGGAATTACGTCACATTTTTGGCACCGCCGAACAGGGACTTGAGTTGCCCTATTTTTAAAATTAAAAACTTTCATCAGAAATAAATATCATGAAGAATTTGGAATTATTTCTACGACCCTTCAAGCTTTTGTTGGCGTTTAACGTCATCGAGCGCGACAACGCCGGTAGTAAGAACCCCGACAAGACCGCGAAAACAACCCCTACGACGACGACGGTCCCGACAACTGAGACAGCGACTTCGTCTGTCTCGGTGCATGGGACTACCGCGGCGGTTACGACAACGGCCCAGACCCAATTGCCATTGGGCAGTACGGACAAATCTCCGCTGGAGGATTCTCGCGTCGGGTGGATCCACGAATTAAACAAAACTCAGTTGGTCGCGGAAATGGCGAAATTTAATCTAGACACGGAAGGCACCGTGGCCGAGTTGCGGAAACGGTTCTGCGATTTTTGGAAAAACCCATTTGGAGCTACCGGCTCGCTGCCATCGATAGCTCCAACTTCGGGTGCGCAGATACCGACCCTCGCGGTCCATCCACCTGGTCACGACGATGAAGACCGG
This sequence comes from Neoaliturus tenellus, assembly GCA_030545055.2. Classification (NCBI taxonomy): domain Eukaryota; kingdom Metazoa; phylum Arthropoda; class Insecta; order Hemiptera; family Cicadellidae; genus Neoaliturus; species Neoaliturus tenellus. Next base: position 43,183,828 of record CM061536.1, read on the forward strand.
CACGAGAATTTATCTAAACAAGCTGCGAGTTTGCCGCCACCGACCACCGCGGCCCAATGGCTAGTACCTCCCGCGCCGATAATGCACGAGCTCGCCAGCGTCCGGGAGATCTTAGGCCTTTCGCCGAACGCGGACTCGGAAGCCGTTCGTCGGACTCTGGTATCGATTACGAGGAAGGAGGCAGTCTTGGGTGATTTGCTATCACGTAACCCAGACTTCCATTTAGCCCCACCGCGTACGGCAGCACGCCCTACACTCGCGCCCGATGTTACGTACAGCGAACGGTTCCGCGAGCCGACGCCCTACGCGGGCCTGCCGGGGCCAACCGTCACGACGTGCGACGGGCCGCCCCGACACTTTCACGCTCCCATCGACCTCCCGGCGCAGAATTTCGTTCCGGGGTACGGTCCACCGTCCCTTCCGACTCATCCGCAATCGCACTACTACGATCCTCGCTTCCCTCCGACAGTTTCCACTGCACTCAACCCTCACGTTCAGGGTGGAACCAAGGCTGCATACGACTTTCCAAAGCTTTGCAACTTGGTTCGCAAGTGGAACTTGCGGTTCGACGGGAGGAAGGACGCCGTTTCCTTCCTGGAGAGATTGGAGGAGCTGACCACCGCCTACTCGATCTCTCCAGACGAAACTTTGAGGGTGATGCCGGAACTGTTGCAAGGTATGGCGCTTCTCTGGTACCGCAACACCAAGGACCAGTGGCACTCTTTTGCCGACTTCAAACGGAGCTTCGAGGCCCAATTCCTGCCACCGGGATATCGGCACGATTTGGACCAGGAAATTCGTAAGCGGACTCAGGGTGAGAACGAATCCATTCGAAACTATGTCACGGCGATTTCAACCCTGATCCGCCGGAGCGGCACGTTCTCGGAACAAGCGAAACTTGATCTCGTCTACTGTAACATGCGCCCGGAATATAAGGTCATGGTTCGTCGCGGTGACTTTTGCGCTCTGGAAGGATTGATGGAACGCGCCGAAGATTACGAATTGTACTTGCGGAGCCGCCAAAGCTTTCGTCCGCCGCCATCGCCTTCCCTCGCGCTCGTGTCCGAAACGGCCTACGTCCACAAGCGGAAGTCGGACAAGGCCTATGACAGCGCGGGCGTGTACCGAGACGAATTCGGGAGCGTCGCCAAACCCGAGGTTCACTCCAAGCCGAGAGAAACCTCGGGTGACCGACGCCAGTCGCGGGTGACTTTCCGCGACAACTCGCCTCGAGGCACGTCGCCCTCCCGTAACGATCGGCCAGCGAAGGCAGAGTACGCGCGGCGCACCAGATCACCCAGCCCGGCTGGGGCGCGATCGAGGACTCCAGACCGCGACGCTCTGGTCTGTTGGAACTGCGATGAGACGGGCCACATGTTCCGCGAGTGCGAAAAACCAAAGGTACTAAAATGCTTTTGGTGCAAGCGGGAAGGCATCTCGACACGCCGATGCCGTTGCAGGTCGGGAAACGGAAACCGGACTCAGTCGGCCGGAGGTCCCCTGAGCCCGTCCCGAAGCAGCGCACGACCTCCGAGGAGTGGGGAAAATGGCTCGAGGCCGTAAAGACGTTCGCTGGCACCGTGGAAAACCCCAGCGACACTCGACCCTTTGCCGACGTAACGATCGAGGGCGAGACGTTTCGGGCCCTCGTCGACACCGGCTCCGTCGTCAACCTGATAGGACCTCGAGCAGAAGAGCACCTCCGCAGCAGCGGCATAAACCCCAACGTAAAGAGGGTGGAGCTGCGGATGGCCGATGGCTCTAGTTGCCGAGTCGCCGACTCCTATCGCGTCGACTGCGAGGTGAACGGCCGACGGTATGCCCTTGACGCCATATTCGTCCCCGGATTGACGACTGAGGTAGTGCTTGGTATGAGGTGCATCAGGGAGCTCAACCTCATACAGGTACACCTTGATGACGACGCCCCGATATCCGACGACGACTCTACACTTGACGATCATACCCAAGACATAAACGCTTTGAGTTCACTGACGACCGACGAAGACACGAGGCTTGCTGCTTTCTTGGGGAACGAACTACCTCTGTTTGACGCTGTTGAGGGGAAGACGACGTTGGCAGAGCACACGATACGGCTCAAAGACAACGCAGTCCCCGTTAAACAGCGGTATTACCCAAGAAACCCCGCGATGCAAGCGATCATCAACGAGGAGGTGGCGACCATGCTCCGCGACGGAATCATCGAACCGTCCGATAGTCCCTGGAGTTCGCCAGTGGTACTGACGAGGAAGAGCAACGGTAAATATCGTTTCTGCATCGACATGCGCCGCGTAAACGATAGCTCTATCCCCGACGCGTATCCGCTGCCCAGAATCAACGCGATTCTCGAGAAACTGAGGCAAGCGCGATACATCAGTACCCTGGATCTTAAACAGGGCTACTGGCAAGTTCCGTTGGCGAAGGAGAGCCGACCGATAACGGCATTCACGGTACCGGGACTGGGGCTCTTCCAGTTCACGGTGATGCCGTTCGGCCTCCATTCGGCCGGAGCGACTTTCCAAAGGCTCCTTGATAAGGTCATCGGACCTGAGCTAGAGCCGAAGGTCTTCGCTTACCTCGACGACCTCGTTGTGGTTTCTGTCACGTTCGAGGAGCACTTGCAGTCTCTCCGGGTGGTCTTCGAACGCCTCCGAAAGGCGGGCCTACGGTTAAACCCGGAGAAGTGCAACTTCTGCAAGAAGGAACTTAAGTACCTCGGACACGTCGTGAACAGTGAGGGTATTTCGACCGATCCGGAGAAGGTGCGGGCCATCGAAGAGTTCCCCCGCCCTTCCAACGCCAAAACGCTTCGAAGTTTTCTCGGTCTTGCGTCGTGGTATCGCCGCTTCGTCGATAAGTTCGCCGATGTAACCGCACCATTGAGACAGTTGTTGAAGAAGAACTCACGGTGGCGGTGGGGATCGGAGCAGGAAGCGTCGTTCGAGGAACTCAAACGCCGTCTCGCTTCCACTCCCATCTTGGCTTGCCCGGACTTCTCCGTGCCCTTCGTCCTGCAGGTCGACGCCTCAAATACGGGTTTAGGCGCCGCCTTAACTCAGGACAGGGAGGGAAAAGAAGTCGTCATCGCGTACGCCAGTCGCTTGCTCACGGACCCGGAGAAGAACTACACGACGACAGAGAAGGAGTGCCTCGCGTTGGTTTGGGCGGTTCGAAAGTTCAAGCCGTACCTCGAAGGCTACAAATTCATCGCGGTAACCGACCACGTCGCGCTGAGATGGCTCATGAAACTCCATGAGCCAAGCGGACGATTGGCTCGGTGGGTGATGGAGTTGCAGCAGTACGACTTCGAGATCCGGTATCGGAAAGGAACTTTAAACCGAGTCGCGGACGCTCTCTCAAGACAGCCCGTTGACTACGGTGACCGACCCGACCACGCCGACTCAACTTCTCCGACTCTTGAAGTCGCGAACGTGACGCGGAAGCGACGAAGTCGACTCGCAAGCCGGCAGCCGGACGATGTAGAAGAGACGCCTGAACGAGAACCTGAGTCTCCATCAACGGACGACGCAGCTGACAACCCCGAACGCCTGGGGTGGTACGACCACCTGTTTGCGGCAGTGACCACGCACCCAAACCGCCACAAACGTTACCAGATCGTCTCGAACCGCCTTTATCGCTCGTTTCAGAGAAGAGGTGACAATAACCTCCTTTGGAAAATGTGTGTACCCCCGGACCAGATAGAGGCGGTGTTGCGACAAAATCACGACGTCGCCACAGCCGGACACCTCGGTGTTAAGAAAACCCTTCGTCGGATCGGAGAAGAATACTTCTGGCCTGGATGGCGGAAAGATGTGAAGAGCTACGTGCGGTCCTGTGATACCTGCCAGAAGTACAAAGTGGCGCAGGAAAAACCGGCGGGGAAGATGTATTTTAGGAGCCCGAAAGGCCCCTGGTACTGTGTATCGGCTGACCTGGTAGGCCCGTTACCCAGGTCAGGTAGAGGCCATCGATTCCTGCTGGTGATCCAGGACACGTTTAGTAAGTGGGTTGAACTGTGTCCAATCGGAAACGCTACGGCCAAGAACGTCACTGCCAAAACTAAAGAGGTGCTACTACGTTACGGAGCCCCGGAATCGATCATCGTTGACAACGGGACTCAGTTCGTATCAAACCTCTTTAAGAACTTGGCTGCCGATTGGAACATCCGCTTCACTAACACGGCGCCGTACAGCCCACAATCAAACCCGGTGGAACGTGCCAACCGGGTGGTCAAGACCATGATCTCCCAATTTGTTAAGGAGAATCATAGGTCGTGGGATCTCCATCTCGGCGAATTTCAATTTGCCATCAACACCGCAGTCCACGATTCCACGGGGTATACGCCCGCGATGATGTGCCTTGGTCGGGAACTCAAGGTGCCCAACGCGATCTCGGGGCCTACTCTACAGCAGGTGGCCGAGGGTGACGAACCCTTGGCTGAAGAAATCCACGAGAAGCGCCTTCAAGAATTTCGACGGATCTATGAGAAGGCACACAAGAACCTAAAGACCGCTTATCAACAGCAGGCCAAGTACTACAACCTCCGACGTCGGGAGGTGACGTACAAGAAGGGAGATCGGGTGTTGCGCCGCCTGCACACACTCTCTTCAGCGACGGATGCCATCGTTGGCAAGCTGGCGCCTAAGTTTGGTGGCCCATGCGAAGTATTAGGACGTCAGGGAGTAAACCTTTACGAGGTGAAAGACGTCCAGACGCAAACGACGCACATCGTACACGTCAAAGACCTGAAGCCCTACCACCAACGCACGGTTGCAGATTAGAAGAGGTTTATTTTCGTTTTCTTTCCCCAGATGGGCTTTTTGTTTTGTTTTATTTCGAAGATTTCTTTCTTTTCTTGGAGTACGTTTTTCGTTTCGTTTTTTCTCTGTCTGTAACAAGTAGACTTGGTGGGCTTTCAGCGTCCTCGTGACGTACTTTCTTCCAAACGTGGACCGCTTTATCTTTTTCGTCTTCATGACGAACGCCGTTCGCACCGTAACCCCGACGTAAGAGAACTTTTTTTTTTTTTTTTTTTTTTTTTTTTTGCCGAAGTTCGTAGGGGGTGTAAGGTGTCAGATTTTGAGGGGGGTAAATAACGTGTCTATGTAAACAAACGCTCAAGACTCACCCAGAATAAATCACATAGTACAAACTAGAACACAGGATAGGCTGGGCTAGGCTATAGGCTAGGTTTGGCCTACGTCGCGCCTCAGCTCAGCCCTAGGACCGGCTTAATAACATTTTATTGAACATCACATATTTCACTATAATTAATCTCTATCACTGTTGACAACAAATAGCCTTCATCAAATACACTTAAATACTTTTATTTCAACCATAATCTACGTAAATAACTGCCGAACTGAAATGACTTCAAGGACCAAAACATAAACATAACCTCAAAGAGCGTTTGTTGAGACACGGCGGACGTTGACGTTAAGTGACGTTAGGGACTTTTCTTCTTCTTCGCGTCAGCTGGTGAGCCCGCAGTTTTTTCGTCAAACGCCGGAAGTTCAATCCGACGTCATTTTAACCAGCTGATTCCTCCGACCGTGGTGGGGGAAGGAAAGCTCTGACCTCGTGTGGAAATGGAAAGATTATTCTTCGACCGACTACGAAACGAGTAGCACGACGAGCTCCGTACACGTTATTTCGCCTACTCCCCGGTACGTTCTATCCGGTTAGAATATTAGTTTTCGTTTTTATTTATTTTCCACGTTCATTAAAAATCAGTTTTTCTAAATTACTAGACCAATAATACATTTTATTTTGTTTTCTCCATAGTTTATTTTAATTTAATTCTCGCCGGCTAACCTGTCACGGTTTGTCCGGGACGACCGTTCACCGAATTTATTTTTATCTTCATCTCGATTCACAGTTTAATTTTATTTATTTATTTTAGTTTCTGTATTTATCCATTCGAACAACGGAAGTTATTCGTATTTTCTCGGGCTATTACTGTTTAATTTTCATCTTCCGACAGACACGCATGCCTGCGTCGTCTGGCGACTGCCTAGTGTAACTCAAGTATATTCTTATATTTGGGTGAGGCCTACGGAATCATCTGTACGTTAATTAATTAATTAATTAAACCTTTCAAACCTTTAGTTTACGTAAATTCCAAAATCTATTTCGTGGACAAGGATGAACGCACCAAACACTTCGAATTAATCGTTATTTTAGTTACGGTTGGGTTCTGAGCCCTGTGCGTTCTAAATTCTAAATTTTCTAAATTCTAATTGGCATCGTTCAAAATTATTCCTAAGCAGCAATTAATTTAATGGACCCCTGGAATTGTTTTTTTAGCTCCGTCTGAGATCATCCGAGGCATTTATTTCGGTGACGTATTTCCGAGGTTAGGAAACCATTCGGACGTTATTTATTTTTTCCCTCCTCCGGAATTACGTCACAGTAATTTTATTATTAAAGAATTAGTAATCTTGGACATGAACACATCAGTAGTTTATCATTATTTGTTCAAACCTCCAGTACCATTTAATAGACTAACAACTAAAGCGAAAGTTACAAACAAATGGTTGAACAAACATTTTCACAACTTAAGATGGGATGAAGGTTTCATTAATTATAACATGATACCGCACATTATGAATCATTATTGCAAAGAGTTTAAAATTATCTACACAAGGGGATTGGAAAAAGCAAATTGGATACAATCATTTACAAGCAACGAAGTGATTAATGCAATAATTGATAAAGATTTCCAATGCTACTTCAACGAACTTTGTATTTCATCAAAAAGTTTTAAACATCGAAGGTCGCAGTGCGCTTTAAAGAATGCCTACCGCTTGAACAATTTCCTTCAACAAAGTGGTGGGTGTAGTGTCAGTAGTGGGGGTAGTGTCGATTATAAAAGCGAGAGCGCTACCATGACGCAGCATGAGTATTACTCTAACCTCCGAAGAGACAACATCTCCAACGGACATTCTTATTAACAAGAAGATTAACAACAACATCAAGATGGCATCACAGAACTTACTTCAAAGTTTAGTTGATCAGTTCAACGCTCATTCTAAATCATCAATTCTACCTACAAAGAAATGTTCTGAACTAAAAGAAGAAAAACACTACATCATTCATACGATTAAGAAAATGGAAACTTCAGTAGGTGATGCTATTAATTGCACATTAAGCGAGGCTCCATATACAGTTGGTGATGAACCAAAATTTCAGATCTTCCTACCAAGACGCTTTGTACAACTTCTTCAAAATGAAGATCTTCGTGTAGTTCAACCCGGCGCACTCTATTTGGTTTCGCACGGACCAAGTGGAAACAACTCAACTGAACTAACTATTCATGTAACACCTACTACTGATTAGTTTGTACATAACATTGTAACTATTTGTTTGTAATTGTTTTTCAATAAATATGATATAAAGAAAAAACAAAAAAATTAAAAGAAGCAACATATTGTGATGTCTTTGTACATTACAATATGTTGCTTTTTTTAAAAATTCCACGGGATGACCTTGACCCACTTTTGTGTGATTATAAAAGCGAAAATCTACTTGTAAAATTCATCAGTCTACGACTACCTTTCGTACCGTACACATCTCGCTCACTCTATCGCTTAATATAAAAACTAAAAGATGTCTCTCAAAGTCAAATGTGCATCTTATGATACCAACACCATTACAACTTTTGAACAACTCAAAGATTTAACCAACGAAATGCGAGTTTTACTTACCGGTGGTTATCACTTAACTGTTGATGTTAGTGCTACTAATACAAGGATGTTCACTAAAACAAAATATTGCGATGATGAAATATTTATTTCTACACAACCTACAACTTCTTCATCGCCAACTGGTCAACATAACATCAAGTTCCAAAAGTATTACCAATGTTGAATAACTTTTGACAGACAAAACTACAACTAAAGAATCACATGATCAATGTGAGTTAATAAAAAGGATGTGATACTTGTATAAATAATCATTTGCTTCTCAGCTCTCACCACGACAAGACCTATTTAAGAAAATGTTGTACAGAATGATGATTCAACTTGATGGAAAAATCTATGGAAAAGACTACAACACCGTTGAACAAATGACCCAAGATTTAGATGTATTAACTAAAGAAGGATATCAAGCTAAATTAATTTTAAAATTTCCTGAAGTACATCCATTATCAACAGAAGAACTTGTTGCTATGGCTAAGGCGGAGAGAGAGAAAAAGTCTGAAGAAAACAAAAAGAAACAAACTTCCTAAATTTTAATAATCCTTACACTTGTAAGGTATAATTTTTTAAAACTCCATTTGGATGACCTTGAAATTACCCCCACCACTTTTCACAGTACATAAAACTCACTATTCAACACTATACACTCTTATTCTTTCACTGGACTCCGCAGCGTCAACATGGAAAAGCAAAAATACAAGTACAAACCTCGTTACTGTTGTGAACAACAGTGTACAGATTTAGGACCAATGATGGTGGATGGGTTAGCTTGTACTAAATGTGAATTCTTCGGATCTTGTTATTGCAAATGCAAAACAAAACAACTACCACCACCGGAATTGCGAACTTTCAAATTTTACAAATCAAGATATTTTCATACATGTTGTCCTCAAAGATGTTTCAAATTTCACCCTCTAGATCTTGCTCATTGTCAACGCACCAATTCTCATCAAGATGATTTTTGTACACATATGATAAAAAGATGTAAATACAGATCAGATTGGTATTCCGATCCTGTAGAACCATCAAATGTGTAATTTCAGTTTTATACTCTTTTTTAAAACTTCATTTGGATGACCTTGAGATTTCCCCCCACCACTAGTTCTAATTTTTATATAATATTAAATCATTCCACTTCCAACACTCTAACTAACAACATGGAAAACAAATTTATCAAGTTTGAACATATAATAACTGACAGGGAAGAGATGGAAGAATTGTTTCAAAACTTACTTTCTATCATTGACGAATATCCTATAAGATGGTTCAGAATTGTAGTTCAATATTTAAATCCTGGTGAATTGTTTTCTTCATCGAGTGAAGAGGATGAAACAACTACTTCGGTTCAAATAATTGAATTAAAAGACGAAGAAGAAGAACTAAACATTTTATTTAATCATAAGCTCAAGGTTCCCCATATAAAAGCCCCCTCCCTAGACAGCCCCCCTCCCTAGACGCCTGCTCAAGGTCACCATTATATAAGCCCCCTCCCTATGCGCCGATCCTCATTCCATCACCGACTCTCCAACAATGAACAACTCTCCATTAGCCCGAATGAATTCTAGTTTTGAAATAAACTCTAAAGAAGAGTTACAAGACATTTTTAATATTTTACAAGAACTTGTAGATAATTTTACAACCATCAAAATGAATTTGGAAATAACATACGATTGTCCTATTTGTGATAAGGTTGAAAGTTTAGACGAAGACAGTTTACTAAATCTAACTCCTGCACCATCTGACACTACTGATGGTAATAATGAAGAGCAACGTCTTTCCCCCACCACTTCTTTGTAATTCATCCTTCCCCCCACCACTTCTTTATTTAACTAACATTTCTCCCTTTTACTTCTTATTCCGTCTTCGACTTCTGAACTATCAACATCACTAAAATTTCAAACACTAACACAATCATGATGGATATGATGGATGAAGTTCCCTTCGTAACTAGAATGGAAGAGGATAAATTGAAATTGGAAATTAAACGATTGGAAATGGAACGGGAAAACCAACTTGAAATGTTACATTTGTTCAAGCTTTTCAAATACATCATCTGGGGACTCTGCATTTACCTTCTCATCGTCGTCGGTGTTTGCATTTACAACTCTGTAATTCATCACAAAAGTTCAACTTGTTTAAACTCTGCTGTTGCACATTAATTGTATGTTCACTAATAAAATTCAAAAGTTACTTCAACCTATCCTACTATCACCAACTAGTTCAACTTAGAACTATTTCTGGTGGTAGTTGGGTAGGCTTTTTTAAAACTTACTCTGGATGACCTTGACATACTTTCCAGATCCTATTTATAAATTTGAATTTCAGTTTTAAACTAACTTTTAGTTTTGTTCAACTATTAAGAGTTTTGTTAACACCGTCAAATTTCAGTTTTCAACTAACTTTTAATTTATGTATACTTTTAGTTCAACCCTAGTTACTTTATTCGCAAATTCAGTTCAACCGACCGCCAACGCTATTGCCATCTCCACCCCAATATTTTAACATTTCTGCCCCCAACACCTGCCCGAACATCTGTTCGGTTTTAAAAATATAAAAGAAAGGTAAAGGAGTGGGGGTGGCTCATGCTCACCAATGCAAAACTAAGGTTTGAGGTTAGAATTATCCATGGCGGCCGCCATGTCTAGTTCAGTTTCACCACATAGAGTCGGCGACCGGTTATTGGTCTAAAGGAGTGGGGGAAGGGGTGGTGGGGGAAGGTTGCCGTTTTATAAGCCCTCTCCCTAGGCGGCGCTTCTCATTCGATCGCCAACTTTCAAACAATAAACACCTCTCCCATGGCACGAATCAATTATCCCGCTATCACCAACTACTTCAACTTAAAACTATTTCTGGTGATAGTTGGATAGAATTTTTTAAAACTTACTCTGGATGACCTTGACATATTTTCCGCATCTCAGTTATAAGTTTGAATTTCAATTTTGAACTAACTCTTAATTTTTCTTCAACTGTTAGAGTTTCGTTAACACCGACGAATTTCAATTTTGAACTAACTTTTAATTTTAATTTTATGCGCAAATTCACTTCACCCTAACGCCAACACTATCGCCATCTCCACCCCAACCTATATAACATAAAATATAACTACAGCATCTCATATATACCCTCTAACCCCCACCGGAAGCTATGTGACATGGCAGCTGGCGCCAGCTGCCGCGGCACGTGGCTCCGTGGGCACGTGGCCGGTTTTAAAAGTGACCAAAACACACTACTGTTGCACGATGAAATTTTGTAAGCAAACCTCAGATTTGGATTCAGCGCCCCAAAAAACAACCCGAATGAAAAAAATCAAAACTACCCCACAACTTTCTGGCTAGGAGTACTTTATGACAGCCGTGTTAACTCTTCCAAAGCAGATAAACTAAGCAGATAAAGATGGTGAAAACAAAACTTTGCAAACCATATTAAATAGTTAGGAAATATAATTATCGTATTCTTACCAAGATTGAAAAGATCAAACCACTAAGGGTAGGTAGCTATTCTATGGTTCCTACAGGTATTACATTAAACATATTTCACCCATTCAAATCTCAACAAGGTTTGGTGGAAATGCACTTACAATACACAGTAATTAAAGTTTCAGAGGTATATTAAATGGAGGATTTCCAATATTTACTGCATTCAACTTAATTTTGTTTAAATGACTTTCAAAATTTACAATTTTAAGTCATTATAAGTATACCAACTTTACACTACTACACTAATATAGTTGAAGTTATATAAGCCACGACTAGGCTTGTTTGGTTTAAGTTTGGTTTCAATGGGCACACCCTTCCTTTGCTAAGAAAAGTAAACGGACTATAGCATCATTTTAAACTTACAAAAACAAAAGTGAACATAGCACATCCATAAACGCTGTCTTTGGGAAATATCGCACCAACCAAGGCTGGAATCATGGACATGTAGATTCCATCCGTAAGACCAATGAGCAACGCTGCGGCAACTGCGATCCACCAACTAAAACAACATTTTTAAGCATACCAGTTTAATTTTTTCTGACTTGCATGTTGGGGCAAATAACAAGCAATTTTTGTCTGTTTTACGGAAGTTTTTTTTTTACTTTCCTTAGAGGAACAGGTTTGTAATGTAAACTTTTCTTTGTTGGTTGGTGGTTGAATTGAATAATGTAATCAATATAAATGAATGTTTTTTTTATTTTTTTATTTCCCACGTTAATCAAACAAGTTTGCAATTTTTATAGTGCAATCTACTATGGTACTAGTTTGGCCAGCGCGAACAAGGCTTATAAAATCATTAAATAGTTTCAAAATGTAGACAAAATTTCAGAACTACAGGAATTGGAGTCTCCTTGTACAAGATTACTTAAATTTTTAACATTCTGATCTGTTATGCGATTCAAAAAGACTTATTTTACCTTGTACACCTAACATCAGAATTTTTTTAACATTAAAATAATCTTCTTCAAGGAGATCCCAGTGATTGAAAAGTTCTCTGTTCAAAAAATTTTTCTCCAATTTGTGTTTAAATGTCGTTGTTTCCATTGCTACAGAGTAGTGAAATCAATGGAAATATTGATTAAGTCTGTGGTATTATTGAGCATTTGTAAAGAAATCTAAGTGAGTTTACCTCGAATTTTATGTACAATCATCGCAAATACAGTTTAAGTCAAACAATAAAATATTACGTTGAATCTGGGTTATTTATTCATTTTTATCCTTTATAATAAAGTCAATTCACCTGCTGGGAATGATTGCTGGATCCTCCGTAACTCCGAAGACAGCATTGTCAGGGAAGTTGAGGAGCACCAGTATGAACGCAATGTACTCTATGGCGAGAGCACAGAGCATCACTACAGTCTGGCCCCACTTCCACAGAGCAATCCTCTTGCCCAGGCAGATCAACACACATTCGGCTGAAAATATTAAACAGTTCTCTCAGTATGTTGATGCAATCTGTTCTATTTTGAGTCCGAGAGTGAGAAATGCTTATGGTTATGGTACGAAATTTTTATATTCTTGATAGGGTTATGTTAGTGATTTTCAAATTTAACTATTTACTACAATCAATGTTGGATGACCAAATAGAGTTTCACTAATGACACTAACTAGTTTTAGAAAGATCAACGAAGTGGTAAACTTGCTTTTTGTGTTCAATCGCATTCCTAAAACATAATCAACTTTATGGAAAACAACCTTAAATTGAATTAATTTAAACAAAATATATGAAGAGCGCGATTGTGGTGCTAGCTCAACAAGGGGCTGCATACACAAACAGCTCCCGGAGACCATGCATGACTAGCCTCAGTTAAATCCCATATCCTCTCAATGTACGATTTGGTCATTTATGGTTAATGTTCAATCAATCAATCACTTTATTCATAATTTGTACAAGCATTTTTACAAATGTGGCACAAATGTAGAATGGCGTTAATTACAATTTCATTGCTAACTTAGAAACTAAAAAATGAAGTTACATTTCCCACAAAAAAATAGTTGCATAAATCAAACATATCCCAGCAAATTCAATTTTTCTATTCATTAAAAAAATCATCAAAAGTGTAAGGGGCTCTTTGAATTAAATAATGTTTTAATTTAGCTTTAAAAGAGTCTATGTCTTTAATACTTATTAACTCCTGAGGAATTTTAGAAATAAATTTAGTCCCTGCGCTTCTGGGCTTTTTCCCGAAAAAACTCAACGAATGTGGTTGAATGGCCAATTTGTTTCGATTTCTTGTGCTATATGAGTGGTAATCTCCCAGCTTGGCCATTGAGTTTTCAGAAGTTTTAACAATCATAATGGTTTCTAAGATGTACAACCCATAGACAGTCATTATGCCCAGGTCAGAAAATTGCTTTTTAACTGAGTCCTGATTTTTTAGATTTAAAATTATTCTGAGTGCTTTTTTTGAAGTAATAATATACTATTCAGATTTGAGTCACTAGTTGCACCATATAATGCAATACCAAATGATATATGAGAATGTATATGGGCAAAATAGATCATCTTAAGGGTTTTGGTTGAACAGAATGCATTGTTTGTTTGTATGCAGTAAGCAACACATTGTAGATTTGGCAACAATGGATAACTCTTATTGGACTAAGATCTAAAAACAACATATATATATTATATATTTAACACGTTGAGTGCGGCAAAGAATATCGGAAATCTTTCCCGCGGGCCTGAAAATTTTTTTTTCATAAAATCTTACTTTTTGTCTCTAGAAGTCCAGATCGAGGCGGCAAACTGGCGTTCTTGCATTATTTCACCAAAAAAATGGCGTCCAAAAGTGCAGGTCTCCGGTGACCGAGCCGGCCCGCGAAACGACAATACACAATTTTTGTAACACAATATCGAATTTTTACATTAAAAATGTTTAATATAATTATAATAATGTTCAATAGAATTATAACTAATATTTCCAACAATTTACAGTCCCTTCTACCCTCCCAACCATTGGTTTTTTTACTCAAACTTCGTCAAGGTACTGGTTGAAGCATTTCTATTATTGGGGGTCCATTTAAATAAAAGACGATAAAACTAAAATTAAAAAATATTAAACATAATATTGTGTCACTAAACACACCAAAACACGGAAGAAACACTTCATAAAGAATTAAAAAGTAATTTAAAAAGTTCAGGTCACAATGGACCGGAGCCGGCCCACGGGAACGGCGGGCGACGCACAACCGAAAGAAGGCAGGTTGCCCTAGTAACGCACGTATAAACAACTCCGAACTACTCCGCAACCCAGGGCCACACTGACTGATTCATTTCGCCGAGTTACGGCCGGCGACACGTGACCGGGCAGGCCGGCGCGCACGTTTCGCTACCGGTCACCGGTGACCGAGCCGCACCCAAAGTGTTAAAATGGCTTTCCAACTTAAGATAGGTATGTTTTTATTCTTGCTATCTGGTAGATTAACTCAAAGTGTTGGGAATCTTAACAACAAAAGTAAAAAATGATCATAGGCTTTTTCAAACATTTTTAGGGATACTAGTGCACGTGTTGTTCAACATCGAGCAATTTATTTTGATGCAATACAAAAGTTACATTCAGTTCTAAATCAATGAAATCCAACCAATCCACTATTGCGAATATCAGTGATCACCAAAATCTACAGCTGTATACGTTAACAGATGTTTAAAATGCTCAAACCAATCTCAATGTTATTCTAATGGGGAAATTTCAAATGTGGATACCGCTCTTATTTTAAGTCTGATTCTCATCAATTTTTGGTCGAAACAACTACAGACCAAGCACAACGACACAAAAAACTTGAAAATCGGTTGAGAATTGAAGGAGGAGTTTTCAACACAAAAAAAAACCTTAGCGTATTAAATAAGTATGGATGTTTTCTCTTGGTTTCAGTGGAAACAGTGGAAGTGTGATATATGATGAATATAAAGCTCTTGCTAACACAGTGAATGCGTTAGTTTGTACTTTATTACAAATCATAATGGTACTAAACTTTAAGAAAGTAT
Organism: Neoaliturus tenellus; assembly: GCA_030545055.2. Classification (NCBI taxonomy): domain Eukaryota; kingdom Metazoa; phylum Arthropoda; class Insecta; order Hemiptera; family Cicadellidae; genus Neoaliturus; species Neoaliturus tenellus. The sequence goes on from CM061536.1 coordinate 43,198,986, forward strand.
CTCACTATTTTCAAAAAGTCGAATTATTTGAAGCACAAAACAAAATCACTGACAAAAGAAATCAGTCAATAATATCAATAGTAAATATTAATACCTAATACCTTTATTGAAATGGCGACCTAACTCAATAGGTAGTTTAAAGCCAAGTATGAATGAGGGATGAGTGTAGGATGATTGTGGCGCGATCTTGTAGTCTTGTTACTGACTAAGGCCGACATTCTCCTTAGACAGGACTGTTAATTCATAGCCCAACAGCCAATGGTATCTAGGGACCTACAGTTTAACGTGGGATCCAAACCACAATTTCAACCTCCCATATACGAATTGGTCTAATTATGAGGATGGTACTTATGGATGAACTAGTATTCACTAGTGCGGACGTTATTCCAAACCAGGGAATAAATATCGCATCCACAAGCCATCGCTCATAACTATCCACAATTCGTGACCTCCAAGTAGCTGGATTACAGGACGTCGCCATAACATCAAAGGTGCTTTGCTCAGTCATGCTTAGAGTAATTATTACTACGGCCAGAATTTTTTTTACAGAAAAAAATGAACTTCATAGCTATAATAGGCTGGCTTGCACAAATACTACGAAATACCTACACAAATTGGTGTAAATGCATTATTTTACAATTTCAACCTTTCAATTTCAAAACAATATGAATACAAAAGTATTATATTTGACAAGACACTACGTAACATTAGTTCCTCGGTCAGACAAGAGTTGCCAGAGGGTTCAAACATTTTTGTAATATGGCTTATGTATCACAGGCTGCAACATGTGAGCTTCTTTCCCATTGTCAGAGATGTGAATCTTTCTCAGAAGGAGTGCTGTTATCGTAAGAATGATTAAGAATTCTTCTCACTTATAGAATACTCAGAATATAGAATATAGGCCTCAGGGTGGGATGAAATTCCGTTATTTGTGATTAATAATGTAATAGACCTTATCCAAGAACCTTTTTGTAAACTCATAAACCAGTCTCTTGAACATGGAGTTTTTCCTGATAAATTAAAGTATTCTGAAATTAGACCACTATATAAGAAAAACGACATAAACAACATAGACAATTATCGTCCTATTGCATTACTTCCATGTTTCTCCAAAATATTTGAAAAAGCAATTGATATAATTAAGATTATTTTTAGAAAGTAATAACATTTTAAACAAAACTCAATTTGGTTTTCGAAAAGGGTACAGTTGTCCATAGGCGTCATTTGGGGGGGGCAAGGGGGGGCAGTTGCCCCCCCAATAATTTCCGTGATTTTTTTTTAATGAAAATGATAGGTTATGCAATATCGTGAAATATTTGTATATGCCAATTATAAACTTCTGAATCAGACTTAACAAAATGTATACTTCTAATTATTTACGTAAAAATCATGAAGTTTCAAATTTTTTTAATGTATTGTAGAAACACCCCGGTCAAGAAAGGTTGTGTTCTCTGGGGCTTTTGGCAATAGGAAGATATGTATAAATCGACATTACAAAAGTAATAAATGACTTTGATTCGCGGCAAAATAGGCGGCTTAATTTGGCATGGTCAGTTAAATTAACTAACGTGTTCTTGTGCTTGACTAAGAAGTGAATTAATGCAATACCAGTGTAAGCTACATGTTGCCTGAAATCGAGCATTTTAGTTACTATACTGATAAAACACTTCATTTCCTATAACAGAGAAATTTTCATTTTCTATAACAACTCTTTTGGTAAACATTTTTTGTAGGCCTACATACACTTTGCCATCGTTACCAAGATACCTTGGTCTTTTGCTTAGCTTAATACCTATAACGGCTTACGGGCTTCGAAGTCCCTAATCAGCTGCCTTTACAAATTATTCAAAAGGTAAGAATTAGACCATATTAGTCTAGTAAAATTAGCTCAAAAAATGGCTGTAAACGGAAGTAATTGCAAACTAATATATTTTGACCGATTCTTATGTAAAATTACCTGTTAAAAACGATGGTGAAAAGTCTACCACTCTCCGACGATGCGCTCGCATGCTATGGCCGATTTTTCAAAACGGCGGCTGTAGTTTTATAAGTTTTTGCTGGGTATCTTATGAACCGTTAAAGACAGCAAAATTTTGTAAATTAGTAAACTTTAGAAAATAAAATTTTGCACATACTGATACATAATATGTATTGGTTGTTATATTTAATAAGGGTGACATTGCTCTTTTAAGGTACTTTCAATTGTGGGCTTTTAAGTGAATTTCTTTTGTTGGAAAACCTATATTACGGTGGTGCCAAAGGTTAGGTATAAGCCTTGACCAGGTTAACTTTTTACTACAGGGTACAAAGGTACCAAAAATACCATTCATTAAAATTTTTATTTATACTTATTAAGATACATATATAAATATGTAAGTAAATTCCGTGAAGCCAGTAAAGCTGTTAACGAAACGTCCGATTTTTATCAAACTTGACATGAAGGTGTGGGATTAGGTCTATTTTCATTAGTTGTGTCGATTAGAATTATCAGACTATGGGAAAAGGGTGATATACATGTTCAAATTTGTCTAAAATCGGCCCAAAATCGCGGTTTAAGCTTATTTTAGACAAATTTGAACATGTATATCACCCTTTTCGCATAGTTTTATGATCCCAATCGACACAACAAATGGAAATAGACCTAGTCCCACACCTTTATGTCAAGTTTGATAAAAATCGGACGTTTCGTTAACAGCTTTACTGGCTTCACGGAATTTACGTACATATTTATATAGTCTATGTATCTTAATAAGTATATATATGCAGATATGAAAATTTTAATGAATGGTATTTTTGGTACCTGGGTACCCTGTAGTAAAAAGTTAACCCGTTTCATGGCGTATATCTAACATTTGGCACCACCGTAATATGGGGTTTCCAACAAAAGAAATTCACTTAAAAGCCCATACTACAACCGCCATTTTGAAAAATCGGCCATAGCGCAGCGTCGGAGAGTGGTAAACTTTTCACCATCGTTTTTATCAGGTAATTTTACATAAGAATCGGTCAAAATATAATAGTTTGCAATTACTTCCGGGTTGAACCATAATTTGACTAGACTACAGGCTATAGCTGAATGCCGATGTTTCGCCCAAATAATTCCAATGTATTGTGATATCATTGTCCTTAACCACTTACCTCCAAATCTCGAAGTGAAAGCATAATTTAAAAAAAGTAAAAACCATCGAATCACAATTCGAATGAGAATAATTTTATAATGTAACAATTATAATGGAAATGAGATAGATAACGTGTCCGTCAACCAGTACCACTCTCACAATTAAACTTCCTTTAATATACAGTTAGAACCCTTTACACTACAATTTGTGAAACGCCCACAACTTTCTTCTAAATATTTTCCGCATGCATACTACCGGCTCCGGTCTACCTGCCGCCTCGCGGCCGCGGCCGCAGGGCTAGGCGAGTTTAGGCTGCAGTGAATAACGGGAATCGTGTTTTAAAATTAACCAATTATGGCAGAGATTGGCTCTTAACTTTTTCTAAAAGACAAAAATGCACGCACAAGACGCAAAGGTGCTTTGTAAAATAATAATTTTTGATAAAGATAAAACAATGTTTTTTTTTATGTAGGCCTCTGGAGTTTTAGTCTAAGTATCCAACTGTAAATTTGTTGAGTTGTAAATAATATACAAGAAAAATAACTAAATAGTTATAAAATGATGGTTTTTTTGTATTTTTATTTCAGCAATTTAGCATCCATTAACTAATTAAATCCATTAAATTTCTTAAGGTGTTTTACATCAAAGTAACCACTGGCAATTACCAAAGAATAAATGACCTTCTACATATAGAAACAAGTTATATAATAAAATTTTACATTCATTAGGGTATTGCATGTGTTTTCATGGGTTTGTGAGATAATATTATAAGTTCACAGTTTATGGACAGCTTAGTGTCACAATGTAAACTTAATTAGCTTTTATTGACATTTTTTAGCGAAATTTAAGATGTTTGGTGTATTTGTAGGAAGGGGGAGGGGCTATGATCTTATGAAAATCTTGCCCCCCCAATCAGAATGCTGAAATGACGCCTATGCAGTTGTCAAACATCAATGGCAAGGATAGTGAACTCCATCACACGGGCTCTGGATGGATCCCAGAGGGCAGCTGGTGTTCTCTGTGATCTGTCTAGGGCTTTTGATTGTGTTGATCACGACATCCTCATAGGTAAACTTAAAAAAATTGGCATTAGAGGCAAAGAAATTAATTTATTTTCATCTTATCTTTCCAATCGGTTTCAGAGAACTAAATTAACAAAAAATAATGAAACTGTATATTTGACTTGGGAAAAAGTAATATGTGGTGTGCCTCAGGGGTCAATACTGGGCCCTAGTATGTTCATAGTCTATGTTAATGACCTACCTCAAGTCTCAAATATGGAACTCTTTCAATATGCTGACGATACAATGGTACTGTGTACAGGACCCAGTATCGACTCCCTGCAGCACACACTGGACAGGGAGGTACAAGCTCTCAAAGACTGGTTCCAGGCGAATGGGTTGGTTATGAATGAGGATAAAACACAGCTTATACAATTTAGTTCTAATAATAGATATAAAACAGACAAAATTACAATACCAAAATCTAAGATATCACTGCAGCAAAATGTGAACTTTTTAGGTATTATTGTAAATGAAAATCTAAACTGGGAACCACAAGTTGATAATTTGGTCAAACGATTAAATAGCTGCATTTTCTCTCTCCGCGTAATCAGACAAGCTGTAAATCTAAAAACTCAGCTTATAGTGTATCATGCTTATTTTTCTTCAATAATGACATATGGCATTTTGGTTTGGGGAAACTCATCCCATTCTAAAAAGATATTCAAAATTCAAAAAAAAGCAATTAGAATTATTGGGCGAGTTCCTCAAAGTATTTATAAAGCTTTGAAAAACCTTTTTCAAAAATTTTCTGTTTTAACATTTTATGATCATTATATTTTAGACATTTCAAGTTGGGTTAAAAACAATCTGTCCTCATTCATGACCCAACCCATTCATTCCCATCACACTAGATTTAAGAGTTATATTAAGCCTGAAACCCATAGATTAGAGAAATTTCATTTATCTCCCCAATATATAGGCCCTAAAATTTACAATAAGTTACCGCTATACATAAAGAATATTGATACTATTACAAAGTTCAGATCCACCCTGAGGACCTGGTTAAAAACAAAAAATTTTTATTCTGTTGAATGTTATTTAAGTAGGGATGTTAAATTGGATTAATAATAAGACTCTTTTGTTATTCTTAGTTTTAATCCTTTTGTATATATGATGCTATGTCCTGTCACAATGTTGATGTAATGACATGAAATAAATAAATAAATAAATAAATAAATAAATAAAACTCATACTTACATATAATTTCTCCCGCTCCGATGATCAAGCCGACAAGAGGAACCAGCTGTTCGGAGTGCTCCAGCTGCTTGGTAAACCCGACACAGGCTCCGTACACCCCAGACATGAAACAGATCTGGAGACCTGCACAGGGAACGCAGAAACAAATGTAAGGATAAGCGTAAATGTGATGTTGCTGAAAACAGATCTGTCAAAAGCCCTCAGAGCAACTAAAAGATTTAAATATAACTTATAAGCACAAATGTCTCTCATGTTTTCATTGTAAAAACCTTAAGCCATCATGTTGCCGAGCTTCAGGTATACACGGGCTTCAGGTTCATTCTTATTCCCAGAGGTTTCTCTTTAAAATTTTATCTTTCTATATAGTCAATAATCCACCAGATATTTTTATAGTAGCAAAGTGCAAGTATTTTAATTGAGTTTTAATAGGTTTAATTTAAATCATCAAAATGCCAAATGTATACCCTGTGCTATAAAGTTTGTGAAAAAGACATCATAAAGGCTGTTAGGTAAAAGTATGATGGGCTTCCCTCAACAGGTAAGAAAACAATCCTGTCCTATAAATGAAAATTAAAGTAGTGAATGTAACAAAATGAACGTTTTCATATACGAGTACGTTTACATTTTATATTTAGGTCATGCCATCGAAGCTCTTATAATTTTATAAAAGGTTACTACAGTAAAAATGGTATTTTAAGTAATGATTGGTGATAAATTAAACGTAATTTAAGTAGCATTTAGAATTATTCGGGTGCAGCACAGCAAACATTTAGGAATTAAAAAATAATTAACTGTAACCATAAAAACTGTTCAAGTTGTAGTTGGAGTTCTTCATTCAGTAGTTTCTTTTTGTTAGTAAAACATGTATCAAGAAAAAAATTCTTTATACGCACCAAGTATTTGTTTTTTACATTTACTAAACAATCATGATGTCATACCTACCCATATAGACAAAGGATATAAACAAGATGCGCATGTATTTTGTGCTAGCGATTTCCCATGTCTTCTTGAGGGCCTGGAGAGGGCCCCCGTGGTTTTCCTCAATCTTGTTCCCTTGTCCGTCCACGGGCGACGGCAGCAACATGAAACTGATCGTGCCAGCGATGGATATTCCGAGCAGCGCAACCAGAACTGTCGTTCTCGTCTCTTTATCCAGGTGATCCTTCCCTTCAAATGTCACGTAGGCGAATATGTTACCGTAAAACATCCTACAACAACAGACTTTCTGTAAAGGGTTTTTATTTTATAGAAACAATTTATTCTTGTACTGTAAAAATGTACAGGGTGACATACTGGAGACGGACGTTTTGGATGCAATAATACTCAGCCAATTTTCAAATTAACGCATGTTTATTTACAAAAAATTAAAGCTCAATATTTGCTATTTTACTTATTTGTCAAAATAATGTCTTCAATATTATGTTCATCTCGTCTGCGTTTCTGCTCAACACATCCATCACGAGGACTTACAACTCTGCATGGATGGCGGAAATTTCTAAACTGATTGCATTCTTACAATAGTATAAATTTCACGGATAAAGACATAGCTCTTAAAGGTACACCCAAAGATAAAAGTCACACCCTGATAAGTTGTAAGACCTGGGAGGCCAAGGAACATTGCTAAACTTCAAATAAGGTAACAATTGACAAAAATACGTATTATCCAGGAAATAATATGAAAACTTTTTCGGGGCTTTATTTAAAAGCTGTGTCTACAACAACCCCAAACCAAAATTTGGAGGAGATGAAAAATGGAACCATTAAGAAAATTGCTGCTATCTCTGCAGAGATGTTATTCCGTGTGATGGAGATGATGGAGGTCGTGATGCAATAGACAATTTTGAAGACTTTTTTCACAAATAACTGAAATGAAAGGTAATGAATGAGCTTTGTTAATTAAAATGTCAAATAATGAGCTTTTGCTTTTTGTAAGTATATTTTTGCATTAATTTTAAAATTGATTGAGTACTAATATACTTAATTAAAAACCGTCCATTTCCCATGTGTCGTTCTGTATTTGAAATTAGTCTCTGATTGTTTAGTATAAGCTTGTGATTATTGAAAATTTAACCAGTTGCTTTATGGAAAAAAACCCAGAAGCATCATCAGGTTTTGGTTAATAAGATTGACATCCTTGTAATGCAAGAGCTAGCTACCTTGGGACTTCCTGTTGCACTTGACAATTTTTTTCCCATAAAATAAATAAATAGTTGATAATTAAATTGTTTGAGTTAAAATGAGTGAATGCGTCCTGATGCACTGTTGATGTGTACTGGTGACTGACAATGTCCATGCATTATTGTAATGTTGGCTAAAAATAAAGCATTTGATTTGCAAACTCAGCGAATTTATAATGAGAGTTAGTGATCATTTCCCTACTAGCTTATTCTCGCGGCTACGCTTGCCTTTTTTTGTAGCTCGCTCGCCACGCTCATCCTATATGTAACAATTCGCTGGAATACCAACCTTAAATTGCAATTTAATGGCAAAATCTATTTTATTTATTTAACAAAAAAATTTAATGCAAACATTCCAAGATTTTTGACAAACAATTTTTTATTTTTTTATTTTTTTTGTGAAAAATCATTTTAACATAAAAACTATCCTATGTTAATTCTGATACCTCCAAGAAAATGTGTACAAAGTTTCATGATGATCGTTTGAGCAGTTTTTGCGTAAAAGCGCAATAAACAAATGGACATTCACATTTATAATATCATGATTTCCTCCCTTAATTCATGGCTGTCAAGTTTTATCGAAATCCCATAACCGATAAGAAACAATATTTTTTTACTTTTTCTTTATACAAACAGTTAAGATCAATTATTGATGACTCATAAAACTTAATTTGTCAAATTTTTAATCTCTTTAAATCTCTAAAAAAAGTTTAAAAACTGTTATAAAGCTTCAAAATATAATTGATCAAAAGTTTAACCTGTGTTATTAGATTTTTAAAACCCCGCATCTGTGCGTTGTAACTTAAACTTGACGCACCAGAGTTTTGCTGCGCGCTTGTGGCTGCAACTGGGAGACCAGAAGTGGCATCGCCCCACGAGAACTGATCAATCCCGCAAGTCAGTTCCCATGTAGCACCGTATGATACTTGCAGCGGCAAATGGACTGTGCTACTCCAGTCTGTCAATTAGTCTTTTGGCTTTTATTTTTGATTAGTTGTTTAGTTGATTAGTTTTTTCGATTTAATTTGAAACTGAAGGTCGCCGGTTCAATCCTGAGAAAAGTTAGTAGCTTTGTAATGGTTTGAAACTGGGCCCAGCTGCCATTGGTTGTTTGGCTCTTAGTTAATAACCCTGTCTAAAGAACCAGCCTAGACAGTAAGAAAGCTACACAAGGCATCACACCCATTCTGTACTCATGTCCTTCATTCATATTCGCCTTAAAATACAACCTGATAGCATCGGAGTCTTAAAAAAGGATTAAGTGTTGATTTACCAATGCAACTATGAAAGTGAAAAATAGAATAGAGAGGAAATCAAAATATCCCACGCAAATCGATGTGTAGTGACAATACCATATGCTATTGAATGTAAATTTTTGTAGATGTTTTGATGATGAAGTTAGGCCTATTTTTTTGCGTTGCAGGGGGGAAAAAGGTCCAGTGAATGCCCTGGCCACATTTCCCTCAGCGTTTTCCCTGAGTACCTCTCTCTCGCGGAATTTTTTTTTTGGAGAACTCTCCTAGCACCAGTATTTTTCTGGTATCTAAAGAGTTTCTGGAGATGTATTCGGGAACTTTGTTACAAACCCTCATGTTACATTAAACCAACCTACTATTTTCTTACAAATCTGAACAGATAGAATCAAATTAGTCTTATAAAGCAACTCTGATGATGGAACCCTGAGTTCCCAAACATACGTAGGATTTTTTTCCACTCTGATTTGAACTGTTTACTGAAGGTATGTACATCGACTACGTTAACTAGTCTACAAAACAGTTCTGGAGGCATCAAACAATGGTCAACTTTTTTATAATGTGGAGTTCTACTGTACTTCATATTACCCATAAGAATTTTATTTCTTTGACTTGAAATGTGGGTAACCTGGAAACGGTTTTTAATCAATTGTAATAGCATAGATGTTTCTATTTCTATGGTTTCATCTTTATTATTTTTGTGGCCTTTAAAGAGTTAACATGCCAATCAAGCCACCTTCAAACCGACTTTTGTTGGCCACTGTTTCTACATTCATTACCATCAAATATTCTACTTTGTATTATACTTTTATTAAAAAAAAGTAAAGATTAAAATCAAAATTTAACAGGAAAAAAATAAAAATAACAAAAAAAACTTAAAAAAATAAATAAAAAAATGAAGTAAAAAAAAAGAAAAAATTGATGGGTTTTTGCCAATTTAAGTTCAACTAATTCACTTACCAATATGTTGGTGAAAAAGTTTTTAGCTATCTTAGCTGCAACCAGTATTTAAAAATCAACATAGGTAAGTAAATCACTAAAATGTCTTGCCAAAGATGGAGAGGGGGGAGGCTAAATTCACTTGACCAACTAAAATAGATAGCTTCAGTGAAACTGTACATAAGCCAGAAGGCAAACGAAACGGTAAATAGCTCCATTTATCTCATCACTTAAATTATTCTTGAACAAAAATCAGTAATAATTTGTTATTTTCAATTATTTTTCCATTTTCAGAGCAACAATGACTGCAGGATAACAGAGATACAAAGTTTGTAACTTACTATAATGTTTCAGCTCAAGTTTATGGATCTATCGGTGAAATGGTTCATCCTACAAAATCAAATAATGGTTTTTGTAACTACAGAAGATAATTCGAATTATAGTACCTGAGTCAGATATTTATGCTCTCCAAAACATGAAAAAGGTAAGTTAATTTTTCTCATTGAAAACAATCAATAGGGTAAAGTCGCCCCACTAAACGATGGTCTTGGCAATGCAAAAGTTATTTCTGCATTTTGAATTTTGGAAAAGAATATTTTTAAGAAAGACTGACCAGCAATTAAAGGAAACTTCAATTTGACTTTGTTGAGGTCGTGATTTTCGTGTTCCCACATAATAGAATAAAGTGTTAACCTGAGTTGCATTCATCTCTAACAATTTCAAGGAACATTTGGTATCGGAAGACTAATGTAAAGACGATAAGAATAAAGTGTCAACGAAAATTCAATATAAACAAAACTTAATTGAGTTGTAATTGTTGGTCTTTGCACTTACGTTGTTGGAGGATGGTGAGCTGTGGCAAGAGGGGAAGGACAACAGCTCCCTCACAACTTCTACCTCCCCCTGAACCCTTGCAAAGAAAACTACAACGCCCGGTCCTCACTTCAGCCAAACTGAGTGGTCATAGGCTAATGAATTGTTCTCAAAAAAAGGACCCTTCGTGGCATGCAAAACTTTCTGTACAAAACTCTTGGGTAAAAAAGATCCTAGGTTTAACAACGAATCCAAAATTAAATCTACAACTAACCTATTACAATGATTTTTATTATGTCTGTTATAACTATGAGACTTTCATATGGCTGTTATAACTAGACGTTTCATTCAATATTACTTAAAGTATGTCGTAAACGATGAATTACCGTACTGTATTTTCTAAAACTGTTATTAAAACAAAAACTAAGTGTGTAACACCTCATGATGTTTCATAATGTTCCCTTCTTTAAAGTCCTAAATTAAATTATTGTTGCTGGAGGGGTGTGTATTTATTACGAATGTTGTTTTTTTATGAGGCGTCACCCACCTGATAACTCTAGTACGATGATAATACTTTGACAGAACACAAAACTATTAATATGAGTCGTTTTCAGTGGATACTCGACGAATACAGTTCCAATCTGATTGCTTGGCAGATGGTGTGAAACTTGTAAAAAATGAAAATAAAATACAATCACATAATTAAATAAACTAATTGTCGTTCCCTAACTCTGAATGAAAACTGCATGTTAATAAACACTATCCCATTCTGTCAGTCAAGAAATCTAGAACATTGCTGTCAGTCATTTTGTTGTATTTGAATTTGAAAGTAAACTGAAACGTAAACAGAAAAACTAAATATATTAAAATGACAGAAGGGAGTCAGGTTATTTTTATGAAGGCAGCTGTTTGTTTTCATGAAATGAATCATATGTTAGGTAAACTTGCTCAATTTTTCTTTATATTTAAAATACATGGAAACTTTAAAGTCCAATGGCTTGAAGTACATTGAACTGAGGGTGAAAAAATTATTCCATGATGTCTACAGAGAATTCCCTATAATTGGACACATCAATCATCAAAATCTGTTCATAAATAAAAGAGTTTTGCTGCTAACAAGAAATTCCTTACGGAATTAGTAAGATAGATACCGATGAGGATATTTGCTTTCTCCGAACTTTGTAAGGAATACTAATTGTTATACCCCTTCTGGGAAGATTGGCACATGCGTACTAGAAAGCCTGGCGGTTATGGCTAATGACAAAGCGTTTTAATCGTTCCTCCTTTTAATGCTGTACGTTTTAGTCAGTGTAATATCTTCAAATTTATTGTATCACTAAAATCCTACTTTTTCATTACTATGTAGATTGAAATTTTTGTGTTTTACTGCTTTGTAGCTAATTATCTTGGAACCTCTTTCAGGTCTAAAGTGACACAGTAATGTTTGTTATCCTGAATCCAGAAGTGTGATTCACTTTTAAGAAAAAGTATCAGACGGACGTTCTTCCTGCGGAGCTCCTGATTCACATGTCCTACTCCTGGAACATCCAGGACTACAGAAGCAGGCCATACAGCTTGTAAGCTTATTTTATAATTTTCTTACTACGGTAAGGATATTCAGAGCCACCAGAGAGTCTCACACCACCCCACCCTTAATAATATCAATACCGTTCTAATGAGTCATTTATTTAAACTGTCAAAACTGTTGAAAACAGAAGTAATCAAAAGTAAGTTGTTATTGGAGTAAAACGAGCTTACATTTAAAATCTTATATTTGATTTAAATTGGGTTGAAAGTTTTTAAAATCTCAACGATCATAATGGCATAGCAAAATAAATAATGAACAAGATGTCAACAAATAAAATGAATATGAATTTTATTTAACACACTGACTCTATGTTATATAAGTTATAAATATTCTGAAATTTTTTGAGCTGCAGACAAGCCTAAAGAGGCTTTTGCAGCAATGCTAAAATACACATGTTTGTAACCGTTCTGTATATATCTCCAAAATTGGTTTCTCTTGTATTTTCAGTAAAAATAAACGGTATCAGTTAAAAAAAAAAAAAAAAAAAAAAAAAAAAAAAAAAAAAAAAAAAAAAATTAAAAAAATAATAATACAATACAGTGTATAACTTAATATTTAGATAATTAACTTAAATTTGGTAATGTTACTGTACTTAAAAATTCAGATTTTCTTTCAATATAGATTTAGAATGCCTGCACCTATTACTGTTGTTTATATTAGGAGATTTGGCAATTTTCTAGTGAGTTCAGTTTGTTAATAAATCGAGATTATTAATATGGGTGAAGTATTATTTATACTCTAACAACACACACATTCACCCATAAGTGGTGACTCCTTCTTACTTATTTCAAATACACATTCACCCATATGTATTGGAAATAAGCAGAGCTCATGCTAGGCTCTTGTTTACTTCCACCGTTAACTCAAGCAGGACTTGAAAATCTGGACTCAATTTCACTACACAAAACGGCCCTTTAGTTATACATTAACATTAAAAAGTAGAAAGAACCAATTGAACAATTTAATAGAGCTTTTCAGAGAGGAAATTGCATATAATTACCATAACCCATTTGTAACGTCAACGACAAAAGTATTTCCTTTGATTTCCGGTCCCTACGATATTGATTTTGACATGTTATGTGATTTATTATCACTACAAAATACATTCTATATGACAAATTGTTGGATTCTATATTAAATATCACAACTGTTTTTTACAGGCCAATATATCCTAAGTCGGCAACTTGAAGAAGCTGCAAGCCAACCCTTCAGTCACTGTGCAAGATTACACAAACACTCCAGTGCTGCATAGCTATTCATGGTCAGCCTGTGCGGATGGCCATGAGAACATTTCACGGAAAACATGTGGACCCCAGTAGTGATTGGTTGTGGATATCCAATAAATTATTTGATGATATTAACTGTATTTAATTAATATGGTTTAATAGATTGGGGTTTGAAATCTCACCTATGTTTTCATATGAATGACTTTGTTGAAATTTTACACCCATATCATGGTCCCGGGCTTAAGTCTTATAAAGACTACTACCGTAATAGCACATTACCTAAAGGGAAATTCGCTAATATATCTGATAGCACATTACCTAAGGGAAATTCGCTAATATGTCTGGTCTAATATTTCTATAAAAAATTTGTTCAAAATTGAAAGTTTTTGTGAACTTAATGAATAATTAATTTAGTTGTTTTTTGCATTCATTGTTTTATTTGACAATGCCTTATTTTGATGTCTCGGTTTATCTTGTTTACCATAAGATTTAACAGTATCATGATACGATGCTCAGGTCTCACTATTGCTGTAGGTCTCAGTATATTTATTACCGTAACATATTCTTATAACAGGTTCTTTAACAGAAGTTAATACACACCCTACTCCCATGCAAGCTGAGCTTCCCCACCTCACCCCAAACAGGGCTGCTGTAGATGAAATAACTGCCCCGACTCCTGAGTCCCACTCGCCATCATCCTCAGTAACCAGTGTTGTGGGGGGGAATAATGTCAATGGGAGTGATAGTGCCATGTCAGTTCAAGAGTTAGTGGATCTTTCTTTTCAGAGTAACTGTAGTCCCTTTAAGGGATGGTCTCCAACTTTAGAATTAGTTGCCAATAAAAGTGTAACCAGGAACGAACCAAAAAACATGGTAAAGATCCCATTTCAAATGACCACTTAAAATGTAATAACCTCTCTTTCAATTTTTCAACTGGATCTCAAACTCATCTGTATGGTCAGAATAAAACCCAGTCTCTTAATTTAATTTTTCTTAACATACAAGGTTTAAGAGATAAGGTTTCAGTTTTGGAAAGTTTTTTAGTTGGCTCCAATATTTCAGTAATTTGTCTTTCTGAACACTGGTTGTCAAAGAATGAAATTAATCTTACCTATCCTAATAATTTTAAATGCTCCGCAGATTTTTCTCGCTCTAACCATATAAGAGGAGGTGTTTCGATCTTTGTTAAAAATTTCATTAGCTCTAGAGAATGTGATGTGACAATATTTTGCAAAGAATTACATTTTGAAGCTGCTATTACTTTTTTAGATAGCTATAAGTTAATTTTAGTATCAATTTACCATTCACCCAATGGAAATCCATGGGAATTTTTATCTATCCTTGAAAATTTTCTGAACTTTATTACTAAGTGGCATTCTTATAATATAATAATTGGTGGGGACCTCAACATTAAATTTGATGTCACCAAAAATAGTAAAACTTCAAAAGAATTACTTAATCTCTTCCGGCAATTCAATTTTTTTCATTCGAATAATGAACCCACCAGAGGGGAAAATTGTTTGGATAATGTTTTTATCTACAATTGTAATATTAATATTTTAGAGGTGCATACCCTTCCTTTTCCTTTTTCAGACCACAAAGGCATTTGTGTGTCAGCTAATTTTGTACCTAAGTGCTCACTAGCAGATTGTTCATTGTCGTCATCTGAGAGAAAGTATAATAATCAGTTTATAAAGATACTACCAAAAATAAATATTCCTCACTTTGCACTTAAATTAGCTTCTACTGACTGGCCAACATTATTTGCCAATTGTTTTGAAACTGATTCTAAGACATTGTTTTGTATAGTGTTTGATGTCATCATAAATGCCTTAAATTATTATAGTATTATGGTTAAATTAAACAAAAATAACCCGGTAAACAGTAAGAAATATAAAAACAATTGGTACACAAGCGAGCTATCCGCTATGAAAGATAGACTTTTGTATTTATTTCAAATAGTAAATTGTTCATGTAGCACCAATAATGTTGACATTAAGAAACAATACAATAGATTAAAAGTCCAATACAGAAACTCTGTCAAAGAAGCCAAACTTGTTAATAATGTCAATTATATTGAAAGAAGTAAAAATAAATGTAAAGCTGCTTGGGATAACAATCTACTGTAATAGCAAACGGTGTGAATCATAGTATAGAACCAAATGTCTTTAATTCATATTTTATAAACTCAGTAAAAGAAATTAAAAATAAAGTTGTTAACAATGTGCCAATTAGCTCTCTTACGAGTGCTATGGATGAAAGTTCATTTCATTGTGTAGATGATTTTAAGTGGTCGACGGTGACTTCAAAAGATATCTTAAATGCTGTTAAGGGAATGAACAATTCTGATTGCCTTGATATTTATGGTATCTCTAATAATCTATTAAAAACTGTCATCAATAACATTGATGTACCATTAGCCATATGCATAAATCGTCTTTTAAAAGATGGCACCTTTCCTGACCAACTTTAGACTTCGCGTGTCTGTCCTATCTTTAAAAGTGGCCCGAAGGATCAATCAAATAGTTACCGACCAATTTCTGTAATTCCTGTCTTAGGTAAATTAATTGAAATTTTAGTATTTAATCAAATTTATCCTTTTTTTGAAAACAAAAATCTTTTAAGTTCTTCTCAATTTGGTTTTAGAAGAAATAAATCCACTCTAAATGGGCTGGATGAACTAGTTAGGTTAATTCATACTTCTTTTGAAGAAAAAAAATTTGCTCAGGCCACTTTCTGTGATGTAAGCAAAGCATTTGACTGTGTTGACAGCAAAATTCTTTTAGCAAAATTAAAGTACTATGGGGTCTGTGGAACTCCCTTAAAATTTTTTAAATCTTATTTAGACAATCGAAGGCAAATTGTATTTGTTAATGGTGACTGGTCCGATGAAACCAACGTGGAGTGGGGAGTCCCTCAAGGTTCTGTATTGGGTCCCCTTCTTTTTCTTGTCTATATCAATGATTTACCATCCTCAATTACAAGTTCAAAAACCATTTTATATGCAGATGATACAACTTTTTTCACAACCAGCAACAACACGGACAATCTTAAACTTCTGGCAGATGACACTTTAAAAATTGCAGCTAATTGGTTCCATACTAATGGGTTTCTTCTCAACCATGTCAAAACGCAAAAAATTCAATTTAATCTTAAATTTAATTCAACAAATTCTATACGTGAGCAGTGTGTTGATGTAGTCAAGTTTTTAGGCTTAAATATTGATCAGAAACTAACGTGGAATGCTCATATTGATTATTTAAATAAAAGACTTTCCCGTGTGATCTATCTTTTGTATAGATTAACTGATGCAGTCCCCGAAAGATATTTAAGGACAGCATACTTTGCTTACTTTCAATCAATTTTTAGATATGGTCTAATTCTTTATGGTAACTGTTCAAGAATTGATGAAATTCTTAAACTCCAAAAAAAGGCAATCAGAACCATTAAAAAGTGTAATAGCAGAGAGCACTGCAAACCAATTTTTATTGATCTTCAACTTCAAACTATTATAAATTTGTACATATTCGATCTTACTATTTATATTATAAAAAATCCAATCTTTCTCACTTTTAAGCATTCCGTATATAACACACGCAATAAAAACCTTTCAGCAATAAATTTCACACGTCTAAGTAAAACTCTTAATAGTCATATTATAATTTCGTTAAAACTATACAATTTCTTGGAAAACAAAATTAATCTGTATCCTTTTAAGATGTTTAAGAATAAATTTTATACATGGCTTCTAAACAACGCTTTCTACTGTTTGGATGACTTTTTCAAAACTGAAAATATAGATTTTTAGTTTAATATTGGGTTTTCCCTGCAATCAGTCTGCCTTGTTGGTGTTGCATGTAGCTTGTCATTAACTGAATTAATGTATCATTTATGAGATTCAGTTGTTCTGTCTTAGGCATTTAAGTTTTAGTTTAAGCTTGCTTTAACGCAGGTATGACGTTGTCAATGATGTATCACATTCTAACAACAATAAAGCACATTTCATTTCATTTCATTTTCATTTCATTTCATTTCATTCATTATAAGTGAAAATTCCCATATACTTACGAGGACTGCCAGATGACGTTGAAGATGGCCAAGTTGCGCGTGAGTGTGAGCGGTGACGAGGTCAGTATCATGTAGTTGCCCTGCGAAGTCCAGATCATGGAGGCCCCCATTCCGCAGCACACGGACGCCGCGTACAGCAGCCAAGCGCGCTCTGTCAGGAATGACGCTATCAACAGACTGTCATCAATGTCATAGTCATGAATCTATATTTTTCATTTCAAAGGCTAAAAACAACTATTTTTTTAAATTTAAATCTACATTGCTTAAAAATAAGTTGCTTAACTGAGCCGGTACATTTGGTTGTGGGCAGCATCCATTATTTTAGGGTTATACAGTGAAAGCAATGAAATCAAAAACATAAAGTACGTTAAAGTACTGACTTTGTTCTTTACCATTTTGCGCCTAGTATCAAAGAAGCAAAACTGACTTTTCCCAAGTTAAATTTTAAAACTAGTTTATACCAGTGGCAAAGTTAGGTACAGCAAACAATGTTGTCGTAATATGTGGCTGTCCACTGAGACAATTTCACTTCCCTCATGATCAATTCATGTTAGACAGCGTGGGATTGATGTCATCCAGAGGGCATGGAATCGTCTAGCTGAGGAACATGAATGGACTATTGGCTACTAGAAAGGAGAGCGGATCGCCTCTTTGAGCCTGAAAATCAGTTAAGAATCAAGAATCAAGAATCAAGAATTTTTATTGTCGTTAAACACAGTGTTATGCAATTGACAAAGTCATGATCTTAAATATACATACAATCTAAGAACCTTGGTTTCCTAAAGGTACAGTACACAAATTACATTATAATGCATATTAAAAGTCAATGTCAACAATTCAATATATCCTCTAGCAGCAGCAATAACAAAAATTATATTTAAAACAGAGAATGATGTAGATAAACAAACAAAAACAGTTAAATAATTTAAATACTTAAAGTGCTAATATCACAGGCTAAATATTCGTCAACAGTATAAAACACATTCTCTCTCAACCATACCTTAATAACATTCTCAAATCTTTCTGAGGTCATATACCACATGTTTTCCGGTAATTTATTAAACAATTTAATTTTCATATAAATGTGGCTATTCTTTGTTTTTTCCAATCTCACTGACATTAAGTTAAGGAGGTAGTTTTTCCTAGTTGGATAGTTATGTGTTTCTTTTCTTATCGTAAATTTATTTAATGAGCTCTTTACATCCAACAGACTACAGTATACATATAGATTTGCAAGAGTCATGATTTTTAGCTCTTTGAAAAAGGGTACACAAGACTCTCTACTGGATACATTTTTTATAACCCTTACAGCTTTCTTTTGCCATTTAAAAGCCACATGTGCATTGCAAGAATTACCCCAAAGAGTAATACCATACCTTAAATGTGAGTGGAAAAAAGCATAGTAGGCAGTTATCAACATATTTTCAGTTACACAATTTCTTAATTTTCTAAGGAGATAAACTACTCTCGACAATTTTTTACACAACTGCTCTACATGACAATCCCAACTTAACCTACTATCAAGGTACATGCCTAATAATTTAACAGGTTTTATATCTTTGTAAATAGAAAAGTCCAGAGAAAAAAATATACGCTCAGTCTTTTTGTCATTAACAATTAGGTAATTTGAATGAAACCATTCCATCGCTACTTCTAGGGCTTGGTTCTCAGTTCTTCTTAGTTCATCTAGGTGCTTATTGCTGTTGAGAAGTGTGGTATCATCTGCATACAACACTGAGGGACAAGGAACATTGTGAGCAAAGTCATTTACAGCAATAATAAATAAAATGGGCCCAAGAACTGAACCCTGTGGCACACCCATCAGTATCTTTTTAAAGTCAGATTTATCACTGCCCTGTACTACCATTTGTACTCTGTCATTCAGGTATGATTTAAATAGATTGAGCTCTTTGCCCCTGATACCATACTGAAACATTTTTTTCAACAGGAGCTCATGATTCATACAATCAAAAGCTTTAGTTAGATCAATGAGTAAGGCAGATGAAATTAGCTTATTTTCAAAGTTTTCCAACACTTTTTCTACCATATTTTGTACAGCTTTGATTGTATTTCTACCTGGCATGAAACCATAT
The DNA here is from genome assembly GCA_030545055.2 of Neoaliturus tenellus. Classification (NCBI taxonomy): domain Eukaryota; kingdom Metazoa; phylum Arthropoda; class Insecta; order Hemiptera; family Cicadellidae; genus Neoaliturus; species Neoaliturus tenellus. The sequence continues at coordinate 43,218,523 of CM061536.1, forward strand.
TGTTCATCACAAAACAATTTATTATTTATAAAAAACTTATTAAGTTGAGCCTTAACGCATGATTCAAATATTTTGCTTACTACCGGGACCAGAGATATTGGCCGGTAGCTAGATGGACTCAATTCTTCCCCCTTTTTGTAAACCGGTATTACCTTTGTCACTTTGAGTGCTTGAGGATATACACCTTGATCTAAGAACATATTAAATAGTAGAGATAATGGTGCAACTATTAAATGAATTATTTCTTTTATTACTCTATTTGATAGACCATAATAATCTTCACTACATGAGGAACTAAGGCTAGCAACAATTTTCATCACATCTTTTGTTTTGATTCTCTGCCATTCTAAACATTCACAATCTCTTTTTCGTTCAAGCAAAAAATTATTTAATAATTCTACTGCATTGTGGGATACATTCTGATCATCAGATACACTTAAATTACTTGCTACATTTACAAAAAAATCATTAAAAGTTTCAGAATCAATTAACACTTCTTGCTTATTAGTCATGTTACAGCTTGATTCCTGTTTTATCAAATTCCAAGCTGCCTTACATTTATTTGAAGAATTCTGAATATACTTTTCATTTGCCAATTTTTTACAGTAATTGACTTTATGTTTGTACCTCTTTTTTGTTTCTACGTATTGTTCTTTGAATGTAACTTCATTGTCTGTACCCTTGCTGTTCTTATATCTATCATAAAAAGCAGTTACATACATTTTAAAACTTTTTAATTCTGGTGAATACCATTTTAAATCAGGCTTCATACAAGTTTTCACCTTAACGTCCTTAATTCTACAGCATTCATTAAATGAATTTGTCAACATTAAATTAAAATGGTCAAAAGCCATATTGACATCTTTTAAACTAAATAACTGTGTCCAGTCAATCTGTGATAAATTACTCTTGAAATTTATTAGTGCTGTAGGAGTCAAATCTCTGATTTTTTTCCTTAAAACATTGCTTGGTTTTGTGATTTCCATAGAGATTTCAGGAAATTGTGCATATACCCCTGCATGATCAGATAGATGAGGTTCTCTCACACAACAAATTACTTTCTTTCTGTCAAAATTACATACTATATTATCTATACATTTTTCACCTCTTGTTGGTTCCTCATTCAACCAATACATGTCAAAAGAACGTAGTAAATTTAAAAATGATTCTTTTTCTTGTGATTTAGTCAAAATATCTATATTAAAATCAGCTGAAATAATACACTTCAATCCAGAAAATTTTCTATTTAAATACAGCAACAAAGATTCAAATTGAATAAAAAATATATTGATGTTGGAGTCAGGAGTTCTATATAAGGTGCAAACAATTACATTAACATTAGGTAGTAAAATTGCCGTTACTTCAAAAATGTTATCACAGTAAAATTGATTTACATCTAAAGGTTTAGCCTCAATACCCTGCTTTACAAAAATAGCACTTCCACCCCCTCTATTTTGTGAATTATTCCTAGCACAAATGTTACCTAAGGTGTATCCATTTGGTATATAAAATGAGAATTCTTCTTCAAACAACCAATGCTCATTTAGTGTAAAAATATCACATCTTAAACTACTTAAAAACACATCAATTAAATTTAACTTATTCCTAATTGACCTGACATTACAGTGATAAATACTAAAATAAGTTGTTGAAAGTTCTACGGTTGATGGTCTTGTGTTAGTGGTGTGTCGTTTCCCAACAGAGACTCAGTGCCGGGTGGGGGAGGTTGTTCTTCATTTGGACTTACTGGGTCATCTTCCTTCTTCTTTTTCATCAGAGCCTCAGATATTCTCTCCGATAGCCATTTTTCCCTTGATAATTGAAATGAAGACCCTGGCGTTTGTGCAAATGTCTTCCAGCATTGCTTGCCTCCACCAAGATGACATTATTATATTTTTCACTTAGTTCTTTAAGACGCTGATTGGTTCTTCTTACTTCTTTGTTAACGATTGACCAGTCTGGCAGGTCATACCTATTTGGTAGATTTACTAGTAGTACTCTTGGTTGGTTAACTGTATCCAATATTGAAGAGACACCATCAATAACTTCATCCGCTTCGTTTCTAGCAACATCATTTGTGCCACAGAGTAATACTAAGACATCATCTTTGTTAAGATCAGCTTCCTCTATATTTTTATTCTCTAGCACTTGTCTTGTTCTTCCACCAGGTCTAACATAGCCTACTGCTTCATAGGCCTCTTGGGATTTATTTATGTGCCAGGCTAAATCTCTGCCATGGCTGTCAGCACAGATCAGTATTTTATTGATTTTTTGTTGCTTACTATTTTCTAAATACTCAACATTATTGCTTGCAACAGTCGTGACATCGGGGGTTTCTTCCTCATCCAATCTTAAAACCTCAAAACGGTTTTGTAAAAAACTGGATTGCAAGTTTTTGTTTGTTCTTTTGGATCTAACACTAGGTGTGTCTTTACCCTTAACAGCCACTGCAAAAGATTTATTTTTATTTTTACCTAAGCTCCATTTCCAATTTGTTCCCTCATCAGAAACAGGGGTAGAGTGTATTAGAGGGAGGCTGTGTTGCAGATCTACTTTATTAGATCTCCGAGGTTGCAGTTTGCTAGGGTCATTATTATCTTTATTACTCAACAGATCAATTTTCCTTTCTAACATTATTATAGTTTCTTCTTTTTTCAATAACATAGTTTCAAGTTGAAGATTATGGCTCTGTAGCTGTTTAACTACTCCATTTGCCTCATTTAAATCATCATTAAGTGTTTTAATTATCTCATTCTGTGTTAATAGTTCCTGTTTTAAATCATTATTTTACACATGAAAAAATGACCACATTGGAAAAAATGACCAATGGGCTTGCCCTAAATGCATTGAGTTTTTTACTAATTTTAACAAAACTGACACTGAGATTTCTGACCTTAGAAGAAAAAATGTAGATTTAAGTAGTAAAATAGCTGACTTGGAGGTAACAAATATAAATCTAAGTAGTAGAATAACTAACCTAGAGAAGACAAATGAAAATCTTGTAACAGCTCTGGCCGAAAAGGAAGTAGAATTAAGTAGGTTAAGGGGCATGGAAGCGGAACCAACTCCTGGTGAAATCACCTGCGACGAGTGGAGGACGGTTCAGGGGAGGGGTTCTGGTCGTGAGGAATGTGTGAGCGAGGGTGTCCTGCCGGTTCGAGTTTCGAATCGGTTCGAGGGCCTCAGTGGGGATGGTTCGGTTGGGGATGGGGCGGCAATTGATTTCCCCCCCCTTGGCAAGCCAAAGGGACGGGGAGATCGGGGAAGGCGTGTGTTGTTGGTGGGTGACAGTCATGCGAGGAGGCTAAGGGGAAGACTGAGGGGTGAGGGTGTGAATGCCGACTGTGTGGTCCTTCCGGGGGAACCTATTGCGCGGATTGTTGACAAGGCTAGGCAGCTTGGCCGCGAGGGTGGCAATGATTTCTTGGTAGTGGTGGGGGGCACAAATAAAATTACGGGTGACAGTTTAAAAAATGTTGGGCCAAATTTTGACTGCTTGACAGCTTATGGGGACCGGGTCCTGTGTGTAGAAACTCCCCATCGATGGGATGATACCAGAGAAAATTCACTAATAGATGAACAAAACAAAATTGTCAGGGAAATCTGTAAGGAAAAAAAATGGGGCTTTTTGAGCATAAACTCTTTGTTGACTCGGGATTGTTTTACAGTACATGGTCTTCATATGAACTGGAAGGGGAAGGATGTCCTCTGTGGATTAATAAGTACTTACTTACATCAGATTAAAAAAAACAGTTCAAAAAACGGAAGGAGCATAGGGGACACAGAAAAAATGTGATCAGAAATAGGCCAGCCAAAAAACAGATTAGGCCTAAGGTAAAATCCCAAAAATGTGTTAACAAATGCCTGAGTATGGTGCATCTCAACGTTAGAGGTATGCAGGATAAGGTCGGACAGATAGAAATCATGCTCGATGAACATAAACCAGATTTCTTTTTAATTTCTGAACATGGCTTGTCGGCAGACAAACTGTCAATGATAAATATTATTAATTACTCTCTGGTTAGTCACTTCTCCAGAGAGGAGATGAGACTCGGCGGAGTGGCTATTTTTAGAAGGCACTCTTCTTTGGCTCAATTTGTTAGTACTTTGCATTTTAGCGACAGCTACATCGACCAAAAAATTTTTGAATACTCAGAAATCAAAATTAAATTGGGAAATACAAACTTGATAATAGGTGTTGTATACAGGAGTCCTGATAGTGATCCAAACAATTTTTTTGACATTTTCAATGCATACCTGACAGATCTACATCAGAACGTTAGCAACACAAATATATGTATCGGAGGCGACTGGAATTTGAATTTTCTTGTGTCGGACAATAAAATAAATACTTTCTCAGACATTTTGAATAGCTTTGGACTAAGAACTACCATTTCTGAACCAACTAGATTATCTGAATTTAATGCTACATGTCTTGACAACTTTATTACAAACATTGTACACGAGCAAAGTTCTGTTTTTGAACCTATGATATCGGATCACCAAGCAATTAAAATAGTTTTTCCGGAATTGATTGGGATATCAAATTCAAACAAATCCAAAAGAATTAGGCTAATGAAAACTGACAATCTGGATGAGTTAAAAATCAGACTGAGGATGGAGGACTGGTCTGAGGTTTATCAGGCAGGTAATCTTGATGACAAATACAGTAAATTCATTGACACATTGTGCTATCATGTAGATATAGCTTGCCCACTAAAGGATATAAAGGTGCATAAAGATAGTAAGCTAAAGTGGCATACTGATGAGCTGAAAGAATTAAAATCCAGATCAATTGAGGCATATAACAAGTGGAGGGAAAACAGGACAGATCAAAATAAGGCAGATATGAAGGCTAAAGATATCAAAAGATTGAACAATGCAGATAACAAACCTAAAGAATCATGGGACATAGTCAACAATCACAGAGGAAATGTTAGAAAAACTGAAAAAAATCTTACCATTAAGATAGGTGACTCATTAGTTAGCGACCCAGAAATAGTTTGCAATAGTATGAATAAATATTTTGCAGAAATAGCTAATGAATTAACAGCAAATTGTCATAAAAAAATTCCAATTGAGCCTACCGTACACAAGAATAGATCATTTCACCTTAGAGAAATTACAGAAATCGAATTGCTCGACACTTTCAAAAAATTTTCACCAAAAACCTCCGCAGGTATTGACAATTTAAATATGAAAATGATGAAACATTGCCAAATTGAAGTGATAAAACCAGCCCTTCATCTGATAAACTCTTCGCTCAGGACCGGTGTGTTCCCAAGTGGCTGCAAGCAGGCTAGGGTAAAACCAATCTTCAAGAGGGGGGAGGAGTGGGAGGTGTGTAACTATCGACCAATCTCGCTCCTTCCAGTTTTTTCAAAACTGCTGGAGAAAGTGGTGGCCGAACAGCTGGCTGCCTTCTTGGAGGAGAATCTTCTCCTCTGCAGGAGGCAGTATGGTTTTCGGAAATCCAGGTCCACCAAATTGGCTCTCATCGATTTCCTAAATAATTGCATCAGCGCGGTTGAGGCTGGCGAGACGGTTATCGGCTGCTTCGCCGATTTATCCAAGGCCTTTGACTGTGTTGATGCAGAAATCCTGCTACGGAAGTTGACCTTTCTGGGTGTCAATGGAGTAGCAAGGGATTGGTTCAAATCATACTTGAGCAATAGATCTCAAGTAACCGAAATTTCTCACGAAACCAAAACAAAAATTTCAATTTTCACATCAAAACCCGAATTGGTCACGAGAGGAGTGCCTCAGGGCTCGATCCTTGGCCCACTTCTGTTTCTGGTATACATCAACGATCTCTCGGTGGTGGTACCAGAGGAAAATCTTTTCATTTTTGCAGACGATACAACTCTGGTCACTAAAAGTAAAGACTTCGATACTCTCGAAGCAGATTCTTTTCTCAAAATAAACCAACTGGCACAATTTTTTGATGAAAACTGTTTGAAATTGAACCCAGAAAAAACCAAATTCATATGTTTTCAGACCAGACAAAAACAGCTGGCAAAATCCAATGAAACCCCTATCATCATGATAGGAGACACAGAGTTGCATCAAGAAAGTAGTGCCGACTTCCTCGGGGTGAGATTGGGCGAGGGTTTTGACTGGAGTGAGCAATTGTTAAAATTAAAGAGCAAACTGGCAAAAGGAGTTTTTGTCTTGCGAAGCCTCAGTGGCCTCCGCAACATCGGCCTACTGAAATCAGTATACTTTTGTTTGCTCGAGTCACACATCTCCTACTCTATCCCCCTCTGGGGTTCTTCGGATTCAAATCTGAGGGAGATTTTTGTATGGCAGAAAAGAGCTGTGCGAACAATTCTTCAATTAAATCAAAGAGAACATTGTAGAGAACACTTCAAAAACCTGGGAATTTTAACGGTTCCATGTCTCTTCATTTTTGAAATTTCTGTTTATGTTAAATTTAGATTACCAGAATATATTAACACAGTCCATAGCTATAATACTAGGTTTAAGAACACTTTTTCAGAACAGCATAGACTAACTCTTTATGAAAAAAAGCCTGAATACATTGGTAGAAAAATTTTCCAGTCCCTACCTAATGTAGTAAAACAAATTGACTCTGTAAACAAATTCAAGAGAGATCTAAAACTTTTCCTCATTCAAAATAGTTTCTACAGCTTAGATGAATTCTTCAGATTTAAATCAAAATAGCTTACTTAGCCATGCTACTACCTTAAATTCCCATGGCATGTTTCCATACTGCCTGATCTTTCCTCCCCTGGCCTAATTCCTGGAAAATGGCCTAGGCTTCTCTTTTATGAAGCCCTCTGACGCTCCCAAAACTCTGCCGAGTCAACGGGAAAGAAGCAAAGTATCAAGTAAGTAAGTATCATTATTAATGTCTGTAACTTCTCTTTCAAGTCCCAATGTAACATCAAGAGAAAGGCATTTTTCACAGGTCCATTTTTTTGTGGTTTTAGCTAGATTTTTAAAATCTTCCTCAGAAAGTAAAGTGCATTTTAAATGGTGCCACTGTGAACATATTCCCCGACATAACACACCTCTACTGGACTTGCTAACATTTTTTAAGCATTTTCCACATGGATACTTTATATTTTTCCCTGTCATTTTCAAATAGGCCAATTAAATAATATTTATCAGTTCAGGCTTACTAAATCAATTATAATTGAAATTGGTAATTTTTTACTGTAATTCAAAAATATTAAAGAAGTTAGAAAAGTAACACAGAAATATTAGTTTGTTTGTTTACATCAGAAGTCAAACCAGGAAGTAGAACAGCTTGGACTGGACCTTGCCCAGGCACGGGCACGCACGCACACACTCACGCACACACGTTGTCACAGGAGCATGGGAGTTGGCCCCCTGAGTAGTCAATCAGCAGCCATCAGCTGTCCCGTTTCTCACTTTTTCTCTTCCTTCCCATCCACCTGGAGGATTGAGCAAAGTGCCTGTCAGAGACAGACGTGCTAAACGGTATGGCCAGGCACCCATAACAACAACGACTGACAATGTGCTCCTGACCTTGAATGATCTTTTTTCCCAGAATTGATAAATACACCATAACAAAGATAATAGAACAAAAATTTAAGTATACAGTGTGGTTGAAAAGTCCCAGAATGGTGAAATATATGTTTTACCAATGTAGATAAAGTAATGAGACTTGGTATATCAATAAAAGCCATGAATGTATACACTTTTAAGCTATTATCACTATTTTATCCCTTAAGGGAGCGCACGATGAGTCCGACAAAATTCTTAAATAGCAGCATAGGTCGAGTTAGGTATCAAATTAAAGGTCTTAGCAGAGTACAATGCTGCAATATATGCAATATACGATTTTAATGAAAACTTTGTTTGCTTGCCATTTTCATTTTGGTTATTCATTTGAAGCCTACCTTGCGGAATTGTACTCTGCTAAGTGAGAGCGTTAATTAATATGATACCAAACTCGACCTATGCTACTATTTAAGAATTTTGTCTGACTCCTCGTGGTCCATCCTCTTTAAGTGATAATAGCTTAAAAGAGTAGACATTTATGGCTATTATTGATATACCAAGTCTCACTACTTTCTCTAGAATGGGAAAAAATATATTTCACTGTTCCATGACTTTTCAACCACACTGTATAATAACATGACTTAGCCGAACCAAACCTAACCTCTACCTTTAAAATGTGTAGTGCCTATATCCAAAAAGTATCTCTACAGGTTGTATCATTACATGAGGTGGTGTACTTTAAAAATAATCATTGTAAATATTCTGCAGCCTCCATAACGCAAATTTCCATGGGATTTCCTTATCATGAAATCAAACTTATCTACACCTCAAATATTTAAGTTTTATAGTCATAATTATACTGATAACTTTGTTTTTCTCGTTACAGTGATTAAACTGCATCATGTAGAGATTACACTGATCTGACTCACAATTACCAAACCCAAGGTTTTTAAATAACTTCTTCAACACAACTATACATCCTTATAAGGGGCCGTCCTTAAATTACATCATCGCTTTTTGGCCATTTTTTGATACCTCCCCCTAAAATTATCCTACCATCATTATTTGTCTGACCCCCCCCCCCCCCCCCAGAAAAATGACGTCATTTTTAACCAACCTTCATTTTAAGTAAAAATAATGATTTATTTCGTCAAATACATATTCTTTATTGGTTTATTAAGACTATTAATTAACTTTTGAACCCCATTTTGGCAGTAGTTTGTTGAAAGAACTATTCAAATCGGATATTTTCATTTACAAACCACTGTAGTACCCTCGTGCTGTATCACTCTTTCTACTTACCTTGGTCTGACGATGAACGCTATCTGATAGGACACTAAAAACATTGACCAATCAAATCTGAATTTACCTTCAGAAATAAAGCCAAAATGACGTTCTCAATGAAAAAAAAAAAAAAAAAAACTAAAATAAGCTATAAAACAACACCTAAAAATAGTCTAATGTATTTATAATTATTTAGATAATTATTTTATTATAGTTAAATTGTGTAAGAATTTATCTTTGTTTTACTGTCAAAATTTGAAATAAAATCTCATTTTTTTAATGACGTTATATCAAAGCCAACCCCCCCCCCCTTGCACATCACCCTACCGTCATTTTCAATCTGGACTCACCCCCCCCCCTATTTTCAGATGACATAATTTATGGACGACCCCTAACTCTTTTCAATCGAATTTATTACGGTATTTTGTTAACATTTTTTATTTTTATATGTGTAGTAGTAAAAAAGCCAAAAAGGTTGCATAAAGGAAATATGCTAATGTGTTTCATATCCAATTTTCAATAAAGAACAGTTTTTTTCACTTCACTAATTTTAAAGTGAACAACTTTGTTTAAAGTTTAATAAATGAATAAATTCATTCAGTTAATTTCAGTTTTTTTTTTTTTTTTCAATTTAGCAGTTTATTGTTTTAATTGTATGAATGGTGACACTGAGTTAATTTTATTATTAAGTTATAGTAATAACTGGAAATAGCCTGATGAAAAATATTTTACAATTGACCCCCCCCCCCCCCCCCCCGTCAATCCCTCTCACCCTGCAATGTTTGTTATATATGGTTATGTTTGTCATATGCATAATTCACTATACAATACATTGCTGGATTTGACAACAGTGAATGAATAAACTCTCATTTTCACGTAACTCACTATAGTTCATATTTAAATATATAGTACAAGGGGGCCGAGCTTAAGCTCGGTAAGATTATTACTTTCGTTCTCACGCAAAGCTCGTTCGCTCCGCTCACTCGCCCTCTTAATTTTTAAGACGAGCTCGTTTGCTTCGCTCACTCACCAGGCCAAAGGGTGCTGCACTTTGATATAATTTTTCTTAAAAGATATAACTCATTGGTTTTATCTACAGTTATCAGCTGATTTTTGTTCAATTTAAAAACCTCCATAAGGATAACATGGGAACTTTGAAGGGCTTTAGTGCGAAAACCGGATTTTTCCCAGCTATGGGACTAACGCCAATCAATTCCTGGTGGCCAAAACTCCCATAATCAACCAAAAAATAAAAAAATCCTTGGAGCGAAAAAAAAGTTTGCCCGTACAAACGGAGCTTGTTTTAGAGTATACGATAAGATAATATAAATGTACTTAATTTTTTTTATGTTACTAATGTTTTATTTTTTAACAGAATGTAACTTTTAAGAAGGAATTCATATCAAAATCTTTAAGGCTCTAAGATTCAACTTTCTCCTTTGATCCCTCCCCCTGAATAGATCAGGACAATTGAATGATTACAATTTGCCACGATATCATGTCCATGTCGCTGGCCCGGCCATGTTGGATTTTTTTATAAAAAATTATACCAATATTTAGTACCTATTTTGTACTATTTAGTACCAAGTTTTAAAAAATTAGTACCTCATTCGTAAAGGAGTTATTAGATGTTTTAAATGTCCGGGCCAGCGACATGCTAGCCCGGCCATGTCAACATATTACCATAATTTATATACCATTATTTAGTACTTATTTAGTACTATTTAGTATCTTGAGTAAAATAATTAGTACCTCAATGAATTTTGAGCAATGCCCTCTAATTAGTAGAGGTCAATGACCTCTCAGCCCAGCCACGACGATAATTATAGTAAATACTTATATCATCATAACCGAATTATTTTGTACTATTTAGTACTAACATTAAAAATATTGTATCAGTAACTAGAAAAAAATAAAAATATAATTATTACTACGCTTTATATTGTTAATAAATGGGATTAATTAGGCCTACCATGTCGCTGGCCCGGCCATGTTTGATTTTCCAACTAAAACTTATGTCATACGATTGTGCATAATTTGTACTATTTAGTACCACTGATTAAATAATTAGTACCTTCAAGGTTTAGAAAGGGAATGCATAAACATTCATAATTATTTAAGATATTTTTATTCATGATCTTGTTTTTACTGTTCATGTTAGCCAATTCTTTGTTATAAAATACCTTTAACCCTTACACCACCATTGAGTACTCATTTAGTACAATTAATTAGTACTATTTATATAATTAGTACATAAAACGTTTAGACATAAAAAGTAGGTAAAGATTCAAATCATTTTTATATTTTCTTTCGAGATGCTGATTTGACTCAATATTGTAGACCAGCTCTGATATAAAATACCCATGATACTTCTTATACTTCCATGTAGTACTAATTGTGTACTATTAATTAGCACTATTTTCATAATTAGTACCACATACATTTACAGATACACAGTGAATAAACTTTTAAAATATTTTGATTTTTTTTGTTTTGAGAAGTTCATTTGACTTTATATTGTAGCCCTTCTCTGATATCAAATACACACGATACTTTTATACTCCCATGTAGTATCAACTGTGTACTATTAATTAACACTATTTTTATAACTAGTACCTAATACGTTTACAAATAAATAGTGAATAAACATTCAAATTATTTTGATTATTTGTTTTAAGATACTGATTTGACTTAATATTGTAGACCAGCTCTGATATACAATACCCATGATACTTTTACTCCCATATAGTACTAATTGTGTACTATTAATTAGCACTATTTTCATTATTAGTACCTTATACATTGACAATGAAACAGTTATTAACTTTTCAAAATATTTAGATTTTTTTGTTTTGAGATGCTAAATTGACTTTATATTTTAGCCATCTCTGATATACAATACCCATTATACTTATACACGCATGTAGTTTTAACTGTGTCCTATTAAGTAACACTACTTTTATAATTAGTACCTTGTACGTTTAAAAAGAAATAGTGCCTAAACATTCAAATTCTTTGGATTTTTTATTTCGAGATTCTGATTTGACTCACTATTGTAAATTAGCTCTGATATAAAATACACATGATACTTATACTCCCATGTAGCACTAATTGTGATATATTAGGTACCACTATTTTATAATTATTACCAAATACATAGTTAATACAGTTAACGCACCATCCATCTATAAACGGATTAGGTACTAATTTTAAAAGTAGTGGTACTTAATAGTACACAGTTGATACTACATGGGAGTATAAGTATCATGGGTAGTTGATATCAGAGATGGACTAAAAAATAAAGTCAATTCAGCATTTCAAAACAAAAATTCAAAATATTTTAAAAGTTAAGGCACTATTTCTTTGTAAATGTATAAGGTAATAATTATGAAAATAGTGCTACTTAATGGTACACAATTTGTACTACATGGGAGTAAAAGTATCATGGGTATTTTATATCACAGTTGGTCTACAATATTAAGTCAAATCAAGGTCTTGAAACAAATAATTAAAATTATTTGAGTGTTCAGGCACTATTTATTTGTAAACGTATAAGGTGTCAATTATAAAAGTAGTGGTAGTGAATAGTACACAGTTGATACTACATGGAAGTATAAGTATCATGTGTATTTTATATCAGAGATGTTCTACAATATAAAGTCAAATGAGACTCACGAAACTAAAAAAAGTAATATTTTAAAGGTTTAGGCAGTATTTATCTATAAAATGTATTAAGTACTAATTATGAAAATAGAGATACTTAATGGTACACAATTTGTACTACATGGGAGTAAAAGTATCATGGGTATTTTATATCACAGTTGGTCTACAATATTAAGTCAAATCAAGGTCTTGAAACAAATAATTAAAATAATTTGAGTGTTCAGGCACTATTTATTTGTAAACGTATAAGGTGTCAATTATAAAAGTAGTGGTAGTGAATAGTACACAGTTGATACTACATGGAAGTATAAGTATCATGTGTATTTTGTATCAGAGATGTTCTACAATATAAAGTCAAATGAGACTCACGAAACTAAAAAAAGTAATATTTTAAAGGTTTAGGCAGTATTTATCTATAAAATGTATTAAGTACTAATTATGAAAATAGAGATACTTATAGTCGGGAGCAATAGAACAGGCGTGTCAAGGTCAAGTCTTTTAATAAGCCAGCTGATTTTTGCTCATTTAACTACATGTTAATTAACTTGACCTTCACCCGCCTGTTCTATTGCCCCCGACTATAATAATACACAGTTAACACTACATCTGAGTATAAGTATCATGGGTGTATTAAATCACAACTGGTCTACAATATTAAGTCAAATCAGGATGTTGAAATAAATAAACAAAATAATTTTAATGTTAATTATTTATTTGTAAACTTATTATTTACTAATTTTAATGGTACTGGTACTTAAAAGTACACAATTGATACTACATGGGAGTATAAGTATCAAGGGTATTTGATATCAGAGATGGGCTACAATGAAAAGTTAAAGAGCTTTGCGAAAAAATCTAAACTAGGTATACAATGCAGTTGTCTGCTTGCAATATTGAGCGGAGCGACTATTTTTTAAATCAACAATAGCAAATGTTTTATAGGTAATTGAAGTGAGCTTGTTCGCTACGCTCACTCGCCGTCAATTTAGTTCGTTCGCTGCGCTCACTCACCTTTTGGGTCGGCTCATTCCCTGCACACACTTGTCACCAGATTTAGGTTGTTCGCTGCGCTTAATCGCCACAAGTCTGAAATACTCTAACAAATTTTGATTACGCAGGTTTGCTGCGACGGGCTATTATGTGTTTACAAGATATTAAATGGCGCGTGTAAAAGATTTGCACCTCCTCTCCGTAAACGTGGCATTTCATTCACGTAAACAAACCACTAAAATAAACAAAACAACAATTTTGTCATCTCTATATATAAATGCGAAATTCCGATCAACGCACAGCCCAAACCTTAGCACCTAGAAGCATGAAATTTTGCATACATATTCTTCTCATAGCATAGGCAGACAATAAGAAGCGATTTCACAAAATTCCCAATTGGCTCCGCCCCACAGAAAGTCAAAGTTAGCATGGAGTTCGTATAGGAAGAATAATTTGTTTTGGATTTTTGTTTACATTATCGCAGATGAGAACTATTTGATATTTGAATTGAAGTTGTCTGTAATTAGTTATTTAATCATCAGCTGTTAGAACAAATCTCTATATATAAATGCGAAATTCCGATCAACGCACAGCCCAAACCTTAGCACCTAGAAGCATGAAATTTTGCATACATATTCTTCTCATAGCATAGGCAGACAATAAGAAGCGATTTCACAAAATTCCCAATGGGCTCCGCCCCACAGAAAGTCAAAGTTAGCATGGAGTTCGTATAGGAAGAATAATTTGTTTTGGATTTTTGTTTACATTATCGCAGATGAGAACTATTTGATATTTGAATTGAAGTTGTCTGTAATTAGTTATTTAATCATCAGCTGTTAGAACAAAAGTTTACTAATGATATTTCGAACCTTATTTATACACCTTGATTTCGAACCATTTAAACATCATAGTTATGTGTCAGTGAAATCAACCTAATTTATTGTGACATTTAAGTTTTATAAACTTCTAATATATGTGTGTGATTAGTATTGAAGAAAGTAAAATTGAACTTAGTATTTATTGCATTTAAATTTTAAGAACTCACGAAATCTCAGGAACTACCAAATGAATTTACTTTAAACTATGACCACAGGTTCGTCTTGCCTCTTAGGAGCTCACTAATAAACGATTTGGCAAAATTCCTTCAGAGCTCCGCCCCAGAGGCATTCAATATAATGCTATCCGCTTGACCAAAATAAAATACTAATTAAGAAACCTGTGGGGTTGAAATCTCTTTGCTAATAGGTGATGCTCAATGAAAAAGGTATGTTTTGTACATATCATTTAGGGCTCCTCCCTACATAAGTATATATGTAAGTATATATGTAGTATAAGTTTATGTATATAGCCCACGTGTTAAAATTTTACATGGACGATTCTCTTTCCTCATAGGTACTCACTAAGAAACTGTTTTGTAAATATAGTATTTGAATTACTTTAGGCCTCCACCCCACTGAACTTCAAAATTACTTTAGGGCCTCTGGGGTTGAAATTTGACATGGATTTTCCTCTTTGCTCATAGGTACCGGTACTCACTAAGAAATGGTTTGTTTTTTTAATACTTTAGGGCTAAGCTCCGCAGGTCTTGAAAATTAGTTTAGGGCCCATGCGGTTGACATTTGACATGGGCGTTCCTATTCTTCTCATAGGTGCTCAGTAAGAAATGATTTTGAAAATTTTCTGTAGGGCTCTGCCCCACAGAACCTAAAAACTGCCATAGATCCTAAGGGGTTTAAATTTATCGTGGATTTTTTTGGTAATAGGTGCTCACTAAGAAATGGTTTTGTAAATATAGTTTTTGAAGTTTTTAGGGCTTCACCCCACATGACTTAAAAATTAATCCACCCTGGGTTACTGGCTTGAAATTTGACATGGAAGTTCCTTTTCACTCATAGGTGTTCAATAAGAAATGATTTTGGAAGTGTCCTTTAGGGCTCCTTTCCACAAATCCTCAAAATTATCATCATAGATCATATGAAATTTAACGTTTACATTCCGTCTTACTAATATTTGTTCACTAAGAAACAGCTTTCCAAATATAGTTTTTGATGTTCTTTATGACTCCGCCCACCATGACTTCGAAATGATTATTGGACTTGCTGGGTCGAAATTTGTCATGGCCGTTCCTATTTGCTAATAGGTTCTCATTAAGAAAAGGTTTTCAAAATCCCTTCAGAGCTCCAATCACACTAATTCATTGTTAAAAAAGAATTTTTTTGTAATTCTTAAGGAAGAAGTTTTCGTTACTTTATTTTATTACCTATAAAATAGATTAATAGATTTATTACCTATAAAATAGATTAAATCACGGGCGAAGCCGTGACGGGCAACAGCTAGTTTTACATAAAACTACTGTATTCACAAACAGCTGATAGTAACAGTCTGCAGTTAAATTTGATCCTTATAACAGCTGTATAATCAACACACAGTAAACAAACCAAATCAAATATTTCTCCTATTAAAATAACATGGTAACTTTAAAGGGCCGTAGGGCAGAACCCTTATGTCCGATTAGGACCATTTCAGATTTATACCTTCCCATAGATGGTTACTATGACCGAACAAAATTTCGTGAGGATCACTCCAGCCGTTCAAGAGGAGTACTTGTAAATAAAAAGCCAGAGTGTAGTATAGGAGCTTCGCTCGCTTCGCTCGCTCCGCTCAATAATTTAAATATTTAAGTGCTGTTTTTCTGTAAATGTATTATATACTAATTATGAAAATAGTGCTTCTTATAGTACACAATTAGTTCTACATGGGAGTAAAAGTATCATGGGTATTGTATATTAGAGATGGGCTAAAATATAAAGTCAAACTAGCATCTCAAAACAATAAATCAATATATTTTGAGAGTTTAGGCACTGTTTCATCGTAAATGAAAAAGGTACTAATTATGAAATTAGGGCAACTTAATAGTACACATTTAGTACTACATGGTAGTAAAAGTAACAAGGGTATTGTATATCAGAGCTGGTCTACAATATAAGGTAAATCAGGATCTAGAAATAAAAAAAATCAAAATAATTTGAATATTTAGGCATTATTTATGTATAAACGTATAAGGTGCCAATTATAAAAGTAGTGGTAGTGAATAGTACACAGTTTATACTACATGGAAGTATAAGTATCATATGTATTTTATATCAGAGATGGGCTACAATAAAGTCAAATGAGCTTCACGAAACAAAAAAATCAAAATATTTTAGTTTAGTATTAGGTACTAATTATGAAAATAGTGCTACTTAATAGTACACAATTAGTACTACATGGGAGTAAAAGTATCATGGGTGTTGTATATTAGAACAACTGGTCTACAATATTAAGTCAAATCAATATCTTGAAACAAATAATCAAAATAATTTGAATGTTTAGGCACTATTTATTTGTAAACGTATTGGGTACAAATTATAAAAGTAGTGTTACTTAATAGGACACAGTTGATACTACATGGGAGTATAAGTATCATGTATATTTTATATCAGGGATGGGCTACAATATAAAGTCAAATAAGCTTCTCAATACAAAAAATCGTAATATTTTAAATGTTTATTCACTGTTCATCTGTAAATGTATTAGGTACTAATTATGAAAATAGTGCTACTTAATAGTACACAATTAGTACTACATGGGAGTATAAGTATCATGGGTATTTTATCTCAGAGCTCCTCTACAATATTGAGTCAAATCAGCGTCATGAAAGAAAACATAAAAATGATTTGAATCTTTACCTACTTTTTATGTCTAAACGTTTTATGTACTAATTATATAAATAGTACTAATTAATAGTACAAAATAAGTATTCAATGGTGGTGTAAAGTTTAAAGGTATTTTATAACAAAGAATTGGCTACCATGAACAGTAAAAACAAGATAATGAATCAAAATATCTTGAATAATTATGAATGTTTATACAATCCCTTTCTAAACCTTGAAGGTACCAATTATTTAAGCAGTGGTACTAAATAGTACAAATTATGCACTGTCGTTTAACATAAGTTTTATCTTGAAAATCAAACATGGCCGGGCCAGCGACATGGTAGGCCTAATTAATCCCATTTATTAACAATATAAAGCGTAGTAATAATTATATTTTTATTTTTTTCTAGTTACTGATACAATATTTTTAATGTTAGTAGTAAATAGTACAAAATAATTCGGTTATGATGATATAAGTATTTACTATAATTATCCTCATGGCCGGGCTGAGAGGTCATTGACCTCTACTAATTAGAGGACATTGCTCAAAACCCATTGAGGTACTAATTATTTTACTCAAGGTACTAAATAGTACTAAATAAGTACTAAATAATGATATATAAATTATGGTAATATGTCGACATGGCCGGGCTAGCATGTCGCTGGCCCGGACATTTAAAACAATTAACAACTCCGTTAAGAATGGGGTACTAATTTTTTTAAACTTGGTACTAAATAGTACAAAATAGGTACTAAATATTGGTATAATTTTGTATAAAAAAATCAAACATGGCCGGGCCAGCGACATGGACATCACGATATCTCCTAGAGTAGCAGTAGAGACACACTGACCTTTGATGGTTTTTATTGCTGAAGACTAAAAAAAAATAAACGAGTTGAATTTCCTTTTTATGTCTCACAAACAAATGAAGCTAATGAAACTTTGTTATATCAAAATGTTTTTATCAGACTTTTTTAAATAATGAATAATATGAATATTTGTATTCATAATATACAGATCTGAACCTGTAACCTTGCATTTTTAGAACACTCAAATTACGTTTGCAATCAAAATGCAGATATTTTAATGTTTCATTGTTTTATTATGAAATTAGTATCATAATAAAACAATGAATTATAAGTTCATTAACAATGAATTATAATTATAAGTTCATTACTAAAAAGTAAAAAAGTTTATTTTTAGCGAATTTCCCTATAGGGAATACCCCGTCGCAGCAGACCTGCGTACTGAGCGAATTTCCAAAGAGTTATTTTTTCAACTTCAAAGAACTTTGTGGCTATCTGGTGTAGTTAATAATCTTTGGAAGGAAATATGACATATTTCATGGCATTTTTTCTGAGTTAATTATTTTTATTTAATAATTTATGTAATAATATTTATATTGCAATAAATATTTTTTTTACAGTAATAAAAGTGCATATCCAAAGCTTCAATGCAAAAAGAATTATTTGTTTACAAATCCCAAAACAAAAACAATTCCAAATTTGACAAATGTATAAGAAAGCTGATCAGCTGATTATTAGGAACAGACACCTTATTATCTCCATCTCTCTTGCTCCCATTATACACTTATTTTCCATGAGAATACCATGGGATTTGCCATGTAGGTTTGCTGCCATGCGGGTTTTTGGTCAAATTTCCATTACTCATCAAATAGGACAGGTTCATAAAAAATTTTATTAAGATATGTTTATAAATAAGCGATATATAACTTTTTAAAGATTAACCCATAAGAATAACATGGGAAACTTGATTTAAATTTTCTCCATAACCAGTAAAGCTATTTTAATGATTCAAGATACTAAATTGTTGTGTTTTTTAAGCTCTTTAAAATGGTTTTAGTTAAATTGAAAATTGAGGTTCAAAAATCCCAAAAACCCATTTTTTACCCCTTTGAAACCCCATAAAACCCCATTCCCATAACCCGACAATGTTGGTTTGCGAACTCATGAAAGTAGACCTGGTCTTACACCTTCACACCAAATTTCATCAAAATCGGAGGTCCGCTTCAAAAGTTATCGGTACCACGGACACACACACACACATATATATACAGGGTGTCCAGCTTCCACCTTTACAAACTTTTCCAGGTTATTAAGCATGCCAAAACAAGCAGAAAAATCATATAAACATATGTCCGGAAATGCTTCGTTAAGCCGCTAGCCTCCATTTTGTTTTTTACATTTAAGAATTTTTATTTCCGTAACGGAATGTTGTATGGAGTTCATATTTGGCATATACCTTAATCACACCAATGCCCATTTTTAGAAAAAAAATATTTTTTTCCAATCAATATTTTCAAAATGGCGGCCATTTAAAATTTTTAAACTCAAATATCTTAAAAATTGTAAATTTTATAAAAATTTTACTAGACACAAAAAAGTTGACAAATTAAATTATCTAAACAGTGATACCAAGTTTGTAAGGATCCGACAACAAATAACGGAGTTATTGAGATTTTTCTCTTAAAATAACCTAAATTGGCATAAATCATAGTGCAAAATCAGTGTTTTTCCACAGGAAAACCACCACAACTCCGTTATTTACTGTTGGATCCTTACAAACTTGGTATCACTGTTTAGATAATTTAATTCATCAACTTTTTTGTGTCTAGTAAAATTTTTAAAAAATTTACAATTTTTTAGATATTTGAGTTTAAAAACTTAAAATGGCCGCCATTTTAAAAATATACATCGGAAAAAAATAATATTTTTTCTAAAAATGAGCATTGGTGTGATTAAGGTATATGCCAAATATGAACTCCATACAACATTCCGTTACGGAAATAAAAATTCTTAAGTGTAAAAAACAAAATGGCGGCTAGTGGCTTAACGAAGCATTTCCGGACATATGTTTATATGATTTTTCTGCTTGTTTTGGCATGCTTAATAACCTGGAAAAGTTTGTAAAGGTGGAAGCTGGACACCCTGTATATAAGTAGATAGTATCATGTTGGTTCTAGGACACTTTTGGAGACAATCAAAAATCAAACAAATTTCACAGTTTTTTAATACAATTATGCAATATTTTTGCCATTTTTTGGTCAATTTTCAGCTTTTGTCAAATTGTCATAAAAAATATGCAATTTTAATGAAATTTTTGACAAATATGCCTAAAATTATCTACAAAATAAAATTTTTTTAAAAACAAGTAAAATTATCACATTTTATAAGTATTTTTTTTTAATAAAATCAATAGTTGACTTTTCATAAGGTAATTTAAGTTTTCTGTAGTATTTTTTCAATAAAATTTGAATTTTTTTAAAACAAGTAAAATTATAAGGTATCAATAAAATTTTATTCAAATTTAACTAAAGCAGTTTCTTTATCATCAAAAGTCTTAATATCAGTGACAATTAAATGTAAATCTTTTTTATTTAATTCTTTAATTGATTTATCATCAATTACATTAGTAAATCTTTTTGGTAAATGTACTTTACATTTTTCTAATTCAACAATAATAGTATATCCATATTTATCTTTAATTCTTTCAAATTTTTCAATTTTATATTTTTCATTTAAATTTAAACTTTTCAATGGTTTGTATTCTTTAAATCTTAATTCTCCAATATTATTAATTTCTTCTAGCAGATCCATTTATATAGGAAAAAATATCACAAACAAGTTTGTGATAGATATGTTAAAAAGTCATTATCATAATTAGGTTTTATACAAAAATCCATATTTAAGTATTTAAAAATCATAGGTAATAATTTTTTGTATGATATATTACTTTTCTTAAAACATAAATATTTATTAAAAAATAGTGTAATTTTTTCTTTATCTTCATTATTCAATTCAAAATCAATATTGTATATTTTGTTTAAAAATTGATAGTAAAATATCCGATTTGTACAATTCCTTTGTTTTAAAAATAATTTTATATTCTTAGGTGTTATTTCAAAATGATTGGAAATACATAAAATATATAATTCATTAATTAATTGTTGTGTTTTATATGGTTGAAAATGGTTAAATTCTCTTAAAATATGTTTAAGATGTTTATTCTTATTACTTTTTCTCTTAATCCTTTTTTCATAAATAATTCTTTTACATATATTACATCCTACACAATTTCCAATAATAGTAAAATTAGTTTGATTATGACATCTATAACACATATCCATTTATTAAAAAAAATTATACATAAATGAATGAACCAATTCATTGTCACAAATGTAAGAAAAAAACTAAAAATATTAATCCACAAATTGTTGAAATGAAAAATGGATTATATAGAATTGCTACTAAATGTTCAATTTGTAAAACAAATAAAAGTAAAATTTTGAAAAAAGAAGTTAAACCTATAATTAAAAAAGAATTAACTAAAAATGAACAAATAATTGAAGCAAATGAAATTCATGCTCCAATTAGAAAGAAATTTCTAAAAAGAAAAATAATTACATTAGGTATTGATGATTTATGGGCAGCAGATTTAATTATAATGAAAAATTATGAAAAAGAAAATGATGGTTATAAATATATGTTAAATGTTATAGATACTTTCTCAAAATATGTTTGGTCAAAACCATTAAAGAAAAAAGATGGAAAAACACAGTGGCGGCCGGTGGTTAGGTACGCTGGGGGGGCTCTTATCATTATTTAATTTACATTTTACACCAGTGAAGATAAGTAATGTCTGCTTCAGGAAAAACGGTTAACTCTTATATGTCAATAAATTATAGTTACTCCATCAAACAGGTATAATTCGATCACAAAGTTGAATTAAATTGCAATAACTTATAGCCTAAAAATCTTAATCACAATTGCTGACGAAAAGTCATCTCTGTTGTACATAACTGATAATCTGTTGTACTGCAGAGTATCAGTTATGTACAACAGAGATGACTTTTTAGGTCAATAAAATTGACCTAAAACAAGCAGTTGTTTACCGTCAATTTTATTCGGTTTATATGAATCCGTTTAATGCATAGGCCTACTTATTTTTCGTGACATTTTTTGTTTGAATTGAGGAAACAAATCAGACTGAAATAATTTTGCCGCGGACAGGTGTATTCTAAGAATTGAAAGCGGTCCGCTACCCCGGATGTTAAGATGTCACACTACACACTTCCTTTTTGCGACAATATATTTCCGGTCTTCAAACCATGTTTACATCTGGGTTCATGTACACTGTTCACATACTGGACTAATCCAGTTCAGGGGAGTTTCTTATTTTTTGTAGTTCATATTTAAATTTTTTATCGTACTTGAAAGCCTTAATACAATCAATTGTTTTATCAACTGTAAAGGATACATCACAATGTGAGATTATTTTGCCATTGACTATGAATACATAGTCAATGATTTTGCATAACGAAATCAAGAAAAATAAATAAATAAATAAATATAAAAAATTTGCATCTCTTAAGACATTTTGTAGGCCTATAGTTTTATTTAATGTCGCAAATCTAATGTTGATCTTTCCAAGTACTTCATAAAATTCTATGCACGCCTTGATGTGTTTGTCACTCGTTTTATGTATCTTAACTTTTTAGTTCTAACGTTTAATCTCTGAAATACCACCAACAGTTAAGGCACGATCCTGAATCCCTATAATCAAGCAAGTGTTACAGAAAAACGAGTTTTTAATTTTACAGCCACAGAGCCAATTGTCCTAATTGTATATAAATTTCTAAAACACTTTTGATTAAAACTATTTTTCTTTTTGTTCAACTTTGCATTTGATTAATAACTAAACTGGGCCTTAGAAGCCCCAGGAGCTTCAAAGTAATTCTAATATTCAATGTTTTTTTCATTCTATTACCTACTATACGATTTACCTGGTGTAAATGTTGCTCATCTCCAACGTCACCCATTTCACTTTCACCCATTTACATTTCCTCACAAATCTATAGACAATTCACTATTTCAACACAACGCACACCAACACGTACAACATTACGCACAACAGAACCCAGACGGACGACTGCATTGCGAGGGAACTGACAGTCACATTTTTGGCACTGCTCGGTTGGTAGCAGTGGCTGGAGCAGTGGCGCGCGCAGCCTAGGGCGCCGGGCAGAGCGTTGCATTAGCAGCCGTTGGGTGTGCCTGTGTGAGTGAGCTGCGCGTATGCGCGTCTCCATTTGATTTTACAAGAGCGCTAGGACGCCCTGGCCGGCGTCCGTCGCTTCGGCCCGAGCCGGCCGCGACAGAATTAGAGACACAATCTCGTATATTTTGGATTTATTTTGGTACGATCTGTTTCTATCTTCAACTTATGACCTATACAATTGTCATTCTGTTAATATTCTCATAATAATATTTTTGTTAGTTAATTTATTTTTATTTTTAATCAATTCTTTAGGAGGGGCGGCGTCCGGGAGTCCTTATGGGCGAGCCGCCACTGGAAAAACAGTTTCTAAAGCATTTGAAGAAATAATTAAGGATGCAATTAAAATTAATCATAAATCACCTAATCTTTTACATACAGATAAAGGATTAGAATTTATCAATAAAGATTTTAATGAAATATTAAATAAATATGATATTAAATTGTATCATACAGAAAATGAAGAAAAATCAAGTATAATAGAAAGGTATAATAGAACACAAAATGAAAAAATGAAAATACAATTTGAAATTAATAAAAATTATAGATGGATAAATATTTTACCAAAAATTGTTAAAGAATATAATAACTCATATCATTCAACAATTAAAATGAAACCAATCGAAGTAAATAAAAATAATAAAAAGGATTTATTAGATACTGTTTTTAAATATAAACCACCAAAAATAATAACCAAATCAAAATTTAAAATAAATGATAGAGTTAGAATTGGAAATAAAAAATCAACATTTTCTAATAAATATAAAAATAATTGGTCTACAGAAATATTTATAATTTCTAAAATTAATAATACAAATCCAGTTACATATAGTATAAAAGATCAAAATAATGAAGATATTATTGGAAATTTTTATGAATATGAATTGAAAAAAACCAATTTGTAAATTTTATTTTATATAAATGGAAAAGATATGTTTAAGGTGTAAATTATATAAAGATATATCTAAATTTTATAAAGACAAAAATACTAAAGATGGGTTATATTATTATTGTAAAGAATGTAAGGATGTGTATTATAAAAAATTATATGATAGTATTAAAGTTATTGAATTAAATGAAAAACAATGTCATAAATGTAAAGAAATTAAAGATATTTCAAATTTTAATAATTATCATTATAGTAAAGATAGAAAAAATACAATTTGTATACAATGTATTAGAGAAATGTTTTTAAAACCACAATTTTGTGAATGTGGAAGAAATATTAAATGGACTAATAATTATTTAAGACATTTAGAAACTAAAATTCATGACAAAAATATAACAAAACTAGAAAATTTAAAAATATGATAAAAATAATAATTTTACTTGTTTTAAAAAAGTTTAAATTTTATTGAAAAAATACTATAGAAAACTTAAATTGACTTATAAAAAGTTAACTATTGATTTTTATTGAAAAAATACTATAGAAAACTTAAATTGACTTATGAAAAGTCAACTATTGATTTTATTGAAAAAATACTCTAGAAAACTTAAATTAACTTGTGAAAAGTTGACTATTGATTTTATTGAAAAAATACTCTAGAAAATTTAAATTAACTTGTGAAAAGTTGACTATTGATTGAAAAAATACAATTTAAACTATAAATTACCTAGTAAAAAGTGGAAAAAAACTTCTTATATTTTTAAGAGTTTTATTTCTAGGTAAAAATTATTCCTAATAAATGGAACGAACAAATAAAAATATTAATTGTCCTTATTGTAATAAAAATATATTATATAAAAATTATGATAGATATTATAACTCAACTAAACATTTATTAAATAAACAAAAATATGATAATAAAATATTTGAATTAAAACATTGGTGTAAAAATAATAATATATATAATTATAAAAATAAAACTTTAGATGAATTAACAAATATTAAAGAAACATTTGATCTTACAAATTATTCATTATTTAATATAGAAAAATTAAATGAAATTGCAAAAAAATTATCTGTCAAAAATTATGAAAATTTATCTAGAGATGAACTAATTAAAAGATTAAACAAAATTAAAGAAAATCCAAATAATTTAGAATATAGATCATTAAAATATATAGAAAATTTAGCAATTAAAAATAGTATTAAAATTGTTAATAAAACTAGGAGAGAATTGATTGGATTATTAAATGATTATTTTAAAAATAAACCAATTCCAAAAGAAAATATAATAAATATTCAAGAAGCTTCGTCATTAAAAGGATATTTTCAAGATTATATTTTAACAAATTCAAATGATGATTTAGATATTAATGATTATTTAGAAACTCAAAGAAATGAAATAAAAAAATTGATAGAAAAACAAAAATTCAAAAATATTAAAGGACAGATGGCTTTAGAATGTGAATATGAAAGAAAATTAATAAATGGTGAAATGCAAAATAGTAATATGTATTTTTGTATAAAAAGTTCAGATATTTTAAATATTGATTTTATTGATGATCAATTTAAGAAATTAATAGTTAGAGAACAACTAAATCAACCATCAAAAGGCTCTGGTTGGTCATTAAAAAGATGTGTTGAATTAAATCTAAAATTATCTAAAAATAATTCATTAAATGCTGGATCATATATAGAATTACCAAATGAAATTAAGAATAAAAAATGTTGCATAAATTTTAAAAATAAAGATGAATATTGTTTTATTTATGCAATTAGATGTGCTATTGATAAACCAAACAAACATGATGAAAGAGTTAAACAATATCAAAAATATATAAATGATGATATTTTTAAAGGTTTTTATTATCCAATAACATTGAAAGATATTAAATTATTTGAAAAAAGATCATTTGATTCTAAATATAACTATCCATCAATGTCAATAAATATTTATAGAATTGATGAGGATGAAAAAATAGTGCCATTACAAATATCTGAACATTATAATACAAAACTAGAAATTGATTTATTATATTATAAAATTGGTAATAACTCTCATTATATATTGATTACAGATTTAAGTAAGTTAGTATCTAAGCAATTAACACAAAAAAATACAAATAAAAAATATATTTGTAGAAGATGTTTAACTCATTTCTACAAAAACAAAGACTTGAATAATCATTTAGAAATATGTAAATCATTAGAACCTTGTAGACCTATAATGCCATTTAAAGGTCAAACTGTAAGTTTTAAAAATTATTATAAAAAGTTTGAACATCCATATGTAATTTATATGGATTTTGAAAGTATATTAGAAAAGATTGATAATTGTAAAAATAATCCAAATTGTTCATATACAAATAAAATTCAAAAACATAAACCATATGGATTTACAATCTATTTAGTATCTAGAGTAACTAATAAAATGTATAAACCTATTTGTTATAGAGCAAAAACTGAAGAGGAATTAATAAATGTACCAAATAAATTATTTGAATATTTAGATAAAATTTCAAAATATATAGCTAAAAAATATAATTCAAAAAATAAAAAGCCTATGAATTTAACTAATGAAGAAGAAATTAATTATCAGAAAACAAATATTTGTCATATTTGTGAAAATAGTGGTTTTGATAATGATAAAAGAATAAAAGTAAGAGATCATTGCCATTTAACAGGAAAATTTAGGGGTGCTGCACATTTAAATTGTAATTTAAATCTAAAATTCCCTCAAAATATTCCTATATTCTGTCATAATAGTTCAAATTATGATACACATTTGTTCATAAAAGAATTAGCTAAAAAATATGGTAAAATTGATTTGTTAGCTAATACAGATGAAAAATATATAAACTATTCAGTAAATTCTGGTTATGGTTATGAATTTGATGGTGAACTATATTTTAAACCTAGAAAATTTATAAAATTCTCATTTGTAGATACATTTAGATTTATGGCTACATCAATTGAAAAATTAGCTAAAAATCTTAAAGAATTTAAGCATATAAATAAATTTATAAAAGAAAATGATATAATTGAATATGATAATGAAACTTTAAAAATATTAACTTCTAAAGGTATATTTCCATATGAATTTATTGATAATGTTGAAAAATTAAACTATGATAAAATATTAGAAAAAGATTTTTTTTTTTTTTTTTTTTTTTGAGGGAGAGGCGGAAAAATGCATTACGCACACAGGTGGCCAGCCTGTAGTGTGGGGCTCCCCTAAAAACGAGTTTACCCACTAAAAAACCTCCTCTACTCTTTAGGAATCTAACCTGGAATTGTTTGTCACATTACGTCAGGCTAGGCCTAAATTTGGCTTACGCCCGTGGGGCTCGCTCCTTATCCAGCCGCTCGATCAAGGGATCTGGGCCACTTCACGGTCCAGATCGGTTTTCTTTTCCAGGAGGATGCCCCGGACGAACTGTGACAAACAATCCCAGTTGCCCTCATCCTCCAAAATCGTTTGGCAGACCGAGTCCACCGAAAATGCACCAAAGATTTGTGTGGCCTCCAGGCGGGGCCCTTCCCAACGGGGACAGCGGAAGAATGTGTGTTCCGCATCGTCGGGAACACCCGGGCAATAAATGCAGTCCGGTGAACCGGTCTTTCCCATACGGTTCAGGTACGACCGAAAATAGCCGTGACCTGTCAAAAATTGGGTCAGGTAGTAGTCCACCTCCCCATGCCGCCGTTCCACCCATGGTTGGACCTGCTTGATAAGTCGCGCAGTCCATCGTCCTCGGGTGTCGTGCTCCCAGCTGTGTTGCCACTGCTGGTAGGTTCGGGAGCGCTCTTCTGTTCTTGCCGTGTCCTTGCCGATCTCGCCTTGTCTCTGATAAATCGCTTTCCTCTCCCCTGCCAAGAGCTTGACATTAGAAAAAGATAAATTTTATAGTTGTTTAACTAATGAAAATATAAGTGATGATGATTATAAACATTATATAAAAGTTTGGAATAAATTAAAAGTAAAAACATTAGGTAATTATTCAGATTTATATAATATTCAAGATGTTCTTTTATTAGCTGATATATTTGAAAATTTTAGATCTGTTTGTTTGAAAAATTATCAATTAGATCCAGCACATTATCTAACATCACCATCATTAGCTTGGGATTCTATGTTAAAATTAACAAAAATTAAACTAGAATTAATAAGTGATTATAATATGTATTTAATGATTTAAAAAGGTATTAGAGGTGGTATTTCACAATGTATAACTAGATATTGTAAAGCAAACAATAAATATACAAAAAATTATGATAAAACAAAACCTGAAAATTATATGTTATATATAGATGCAAATAATTTATATGGATGGGCTTTAAGTCAAAAATTACCTTATAAAGATATAACATGGATGAATCCTAATACATATACATTAAATGAATGGGAAGAAACAATATTAGAATTGGATGAAAATGCTGAATATGGATATATATTAGATGTTGATTTAGAACACCTATCCTATTGAATTACATGATAATCATAAAGATTTACCATTAGCACCTGAACATTATAATAATAAGCTTTGCACAACATTATTTGATAAAAAAGATTATGTTATTCATTCAAGAAACTTAAAATATTATCTACAAAAAGGAATAAAATTAAAGAAAGTTAATAGAGTTATAGCATTTGATCAAGACGATTATATGAAAAAATATATTGAATTAAATACCAAATTAAGATCCAAATCAACATCAGATTTTGAAAAAGACTTTTTTAAATTGATGAATAATAGTGTTTTTGGAAAAACTATGGTAAATGTTAGAAATAGATGTGATATTAAATTAGGTGATGAAAAGTTTTCATTAAAACAAGCAAAAAAACCTAATTTTAAAACATTTAGTATATTTGATAAAGACTGTATTGCTTCACATATGATAAAAGAAAAGGTTAAGTTTGATAAACCAATCTATATAGGATTTTCAGTACTTGATTTATCAAAATTACATATGTATCAATTTTATTATGAAAAATTAAAGAAGTTTGATCCAAATATAAGGTTATTATATATGGATACAGACAGTTATTTTATAGAATTTAAAAAGGATCCATATAAAATTATTAAAGAAAATATTAATGAATTTGATACAAGTGATTATAAGAAAGAACATGAATGAAAGAAAATGATCAAAATTATATTAATAATTTATAACCATATGATATTGAATTTATACTATAATTTTATGTATATTTTTAAATATTTTCTTTAATAAATTTAAATATATTCAATAATTTATTGAATATCTAACCTAAAAATATCTATAAATTTTACTTTATTATCATTATAAGTAAGACCCGTCTTTAAGACGGGTCTCAAATTTGTATATAATTTATTATATTTATGAATATTTTTGAATGTTTAAGAAGGGTAACATTTTGTTACCCTTAAGTTTTTATCGTACGATAAGGTTACCTCCTTTAAAAATTTTTAAAATAAATATTATAATTTATATGGGACCCATTTTGGGTCCTACCTAATTTTAATAAGTTTTGTATGTTTTTTATTATATGATAGGGGGACAAATTGTCCCCTCTAAAAATATCTATAAATTTTAATTTATCATCAACTATCCTTATTGTTTATCTACCTTTTTTGATTTTAAAATTAATAAATATAAACCAGATTCATTAATAAATATTGTTTTAATATCTATTTTATTGACGCCCTGTTTTAGGGCATCTGAAAACATGTTTGTACATCAATTTCTAGGGTGTCATAATTTGTGACATCTATAATTTTTATGTAAATTAATTTATCATCATTATGTAAGTGTAACTGTTGATTACACTTGATATTTTTAAAGTTTTATATATTTTTCTTTTACATTATCAATTAAAACTTTTCTAGAATTTTTATATTTTAAAATATTACAAATATCTTTTACTTTAAACCAAGGATTATTTTGTTTACTAAATACAATTAATTTATTATTAAATATAAAATTATTGTAATTAAATCAATTGTTTTATTATTTATGTAGACAAATTTTATATTACAAATTTTGTTTTAATCTTAAATATACAATACTTTTAATATTTTCATTATTTATTAGATTTCCATCACTATCTTGAATAGATATTACAATATTTTGAATTTTATTTATATTTTTTAAAGGAATATAATCAATTTCATTTGGTTTTTCACTAATTTTTGATCCATATTCAACATTTGGATAAAATGAATATAGAATTTCTGATTCTTTATGTAAATGTGAATGATCTTTATGATTTTCAAAACTAGGATCAACTAAATTACAATGAATTTCAAAAACATCAAAAGGTCTAATTTTTGGTAGTTTTATTCCTTTTGTTAATACATTTGGTTCAATCATTTTATCATCTAATCCTAATAAATCAATTATAATTGTTGTTACTATAATTTTAACAGGAGATTTTATTATAATATATGGTCCATCATTTTTCAATATAAAATCATTTTCATCAAATTTATTAAATTTCTTTTTAAATTCTTTTAAACTATTTATAAAAATATTTTTTATTTCTTCAATTGTATAATTTCCTTTATTTATATCAAAATATTGATCTACAATTCTATCATCTTCATCTTTAATAGAATATCCATAACAGTTTTTATAATCATTTGGTATATTTGATATAAAATTATCTGAATAAAATCCACTTAAACCAATACTATATTTTCCATCTAAATGTATTGGATGTTCTAATCTTAATTCTAGTTTGGATGAATGACCAATTATTTTAAATAATTTCATCTTATTTAAATGGAGAAATTTTTAGAAAAAAAAGATAATATAAAATTAGAATCATATGATAAAAATAATAAAAATGATCAACCTATTAGATTATTAATTATAGGAAAGGGTGAATCTGGTAAAACTACATTATTATTAAATTTTATTTATAAAAGATTAATTCCATATTCAAATTTATATATTTTTAGTAAATCATTAGAACAACCATCTTATAAATTATTACAAAAAAGATTTAAAAATATAGAATCAAATATTAATAAACAAATTTCTTATTTTTCATGTGATGATATGATTCCGCTAAATAAATGTAAACCAAATTCATTAGTAGTTTTTGATGATTGTATTTTAGAAAAACAAGATAAAATTAAAGAATATTTTATAATGGGTAGACATAAAAATATATCATGTATTTATTTATCACAATGTTATTCAAAAGTTGATATGCAATTAATTAGAAATAATTTAAATATGTTATGCATTTTTAAACAAAATGAACATTATATAAAAAAATATATAATAATTTTGTTGGATCAGATATGAAATTTGATAAATTTAAAACTATTTGTAATGATTGTTGGAAAGAAGACTATGGATTTTTAACTATTAATTTATTGAAAAAATCAAATGATGGAAAATATATGAAAAATTTTTCTGATATTAAATAATGATAATGGCTTGTTGTATGTTTGATTCAATAATTGATAGAATATTTATTTTATTAGTATTATTTATTTCATTAGTATTTATATATTTAATGAAAATTACAGAAATAAAGTGAAATGAATTGTGTTTAACATAATTAGTGTTTATGTTAACATGATTTGTGTTTGTGTTAACATGATTTGTGTTTCGTGTTAACATGATTTGTTTTTATGTTAACATAATTTGTGTTTGTGTTAACATGATTTGTGTTTTGTGTTAACATGATTTGTTTTTATGTTAACATAATTTGTGTTTGTGTCAACATGATTTGTGTTTTGTGTTAATATGATTTGTGTTTATGTTAACATGATTTGTGTTTATGTTAACATGATTTGTTTTGAACCTAAATTTTTCTTTGTAATAAATGGATAAAATATCTGTTAATGAAGCTAAAAAATTAGATTATATTGAGAAAAAATTAATAAAAGAATTTAAAAATCAAATTAAAATTGAAGATAATTATGAAAAAATTAAACAAAAAGCATATGAACCTATAACATCAGCAATTGGTAAAGTTGAAAATAAAATTGGTGAAGTGTTAAATAAAAATAAAAACCTAATGGAATTGGTACTTGTTGTTAATAATTTTGCTAATATGTCAATACCAGAAACTGAAGAATTAAATTTACCTTCAAGTACTCCATTTATACCAATCAGACAACCAATAATTCAAGAAGAATCGACATTTATTGACCCAAATTTAATTTCACCTCAAACATTAGATAAAATTATTGGTCCATTAGCACAAAAATATTTAACAAGAACAAAAGATGATAAATTTGGTTTATATTGGAATAAACATAAAAAATCATTTATGATTGGTGATAAAATAACTGTAATTGATAATGATGATTTAATAATTGATGATAAAAAATATAATGGAACACATGGATTATGGAGATTGTTAACTTATGAAAAGAATCCAGATAATAATTTATATACACAAGATGATTTAAATAATTATTCAAAGATTTTATGGGAAACTAATTCAATTTATAAAAATAATGATCCAAATAGTAAGAAACCAGAATCTAGTAAAGAAGATAAATATATTAATTTAATTAAACATATTTGGGAATTAAAAGGTGAAATTGAAGGTTCAGGAATCAGACAATATACAGAAAATAAAATTGAATATAGATTTATAGATGATTTAAATAAATTAGATAATATTATTAATTACATATATGCACAAGAAAAAGCTGGTAATAATATTTTTTTAAATGAAAAGAAAGCAATTAAAGACTTTATATCAAATAAATTAGATGAATTAATTGAAAAACCTGAAGGAATTAAGTATTTAAAAAGAATTTTGGCAAATATTTCATCACCATTATTAAAAGATGGATCAGGTATTTTAAATGATGTTATAAATAATTTACCTTTTGAATTACATGTACCTGGTTATCAATATCTAGGGCCTGGAACTAAATTAAATAAAAGAATTAAAAGAAGTGATCCTGGAATCAATGATTTAGATAAAGCTGCTAAAGAACATGATTTATTTTATAGAGATCATAAAGATACAAAATCTAGAAATGAAATAGCTGATAAAATTTTACAAGATAAAGCATGGGATATAGTAACATCAAATAATCATGGAATTGGTGAAAGATTAATTGCATTACCAACATCAGGTGCTATGTGGATGAAAAGAAAATTTGGTATGGGTTTAGAAGTAGGATTAAAATTTTAATAAAATTAATTATGTTAATCTATATTATAAAAAACTATAAATTTTTTTCTTTATAAATGGAAAAAACAAATATAAACTTGACAGATAATCAAAAATCAAAAATAAAATTAGCATTTAAAATAAAAGATCAGTTATAATTCAATTTAATATTGATCAATTTAATGAAAATGGAAAAGATATTATATTATTATCTAAAAGACAAATAAATAAACTAAATAAACATAAAAAATTAAATAAAGGATTAAGATTTGAATTTTCATATAATCAATTAAAAGAAATAAAAAATGGTGGATTACTAAAAGAAATTTTAGATTTTGCTGATAATATTCCTATAGTTAAAAATTATACACCAAATGTTAGAAAAGGAGCAAAAGTAGTAAAAGAATCTATAATTCCTAAATTTAGAAATTTTGTTGATTGGTTAGATCATGAATTAAAAAATGTAGAAGGATCTGGTTTAGATAAAAAAAACATTAAAATATATGAAACAAAATTATAAAAAAATTTAAACCATTAATATTAGGTGAATTAGAAAAATTATGTAAAAATATAAAATATTTTAGAGGTGTATTTATGAGAGATATATTACCTAATAAAGTTAATAAATTTGAATGTGGAATTATAAATTTAGATTCATTCGATGGAAATGGAACTCATTGGGTTTGTTATTATAAAAAAGATAAAATTAAATATTATTTTGATTCATATGGAAATATAGTTAATAAACCACCAATAGAATTAGTTAAATATCTAGGAAAAGATAATATATTTTATAATGATAATCAAATTCAAAATTATAATGATCCACCAATTTGTGGTCATTTATGTATTTTTATATTAAATGAATTAAATAATAATAAAAAATTTGATAATATAATAAATAAATTAATCCTTAATAAATATGGGTTCACAAAATATATTTGATCTGTTTGGAAGACAGAAAAAACATCCAATTAATATTAAAGAAGATTATATAAATTCTAAATTAAATATATTTTTTAATAATTTTAGTAAAAGTTTTAAAAGTCATGTAAAAAAGACTGAAAATCTAGTAAATGCTATTGGTTTATCAAAAAATTATATAAATATTAGTGGTAAAAGAATTGTTAATGTTAAACCAAGTATAAATAAATATGATGTTGTAATAAAATCAGAATTAGATGAAGTTTTAGATTCAATTATTAAAATTGGTAATGATCATTCAGAAACTAAAAAAGATTTAAATAAAATTACAGACTTTTTAATTAATATTGGAAAATATGTTGAAAATTTAGAAGAAAAATTAGAAAAAAAACTAAAATTTCTATTTGATGGAGTCAATGAATCCATAAAAGAATTAAATGCTGAAATAATACTAATTAAAGATGATATAGATAAATTACAATAATTATTTTATATAAATGGAGTTGATTTATTGTCTTAAATGTAAACAAAAAACTAATTCTAAAGATATTTAGATAATAAAATTGAAAAATATAAATATAATTAAAGCAAAATGTTGTATTTGTAATTCAAAGAAAAGTTGTTTTACAAAAATTTCTCCCTAATAAATGGCTCTATACAGTTCATTTGATTTATTCATTATCAGGAACCAAAATCAATTAAACAAAGATGATTGGTATGATATTTCTGAAAAATATGAATTGAGTATTAATATGATGAGATTGTTTCAAAATAAATTAAATTGGCAAAAAATTGCTCAATATCAAAATTTAACTGTAGATTTTATTACTGAATTCATAAATTATCAATTAAAAGATTATATTGATCTGATTTGTAAATATCAAGATTTAACTGAATATTTTATTCATGATTATGCATTTACATTAAATTGGGAATTAATTTTAGAACATCAAAAAATATCAGCAAAATTTATACTTGATCATGCTACTGAAATTGAATATTTTAAAAGTAAAAATGAAATTGATACATAAATAAAATTTGACATCATAAAATTATAAAAATTTTACTTGTTTTAAAAAAGCTTTTGATTTAAAAAATTTATCCTTAATAAATGGCTGATTACAAAAAATATGTAAATGATATTGAAAGAGCTGAATACAAAAATTTCTATCCATTATCTAAATTACATTTAAATGAACCTAATAAAAAAACTGAATTTAATATAGATTTTGGAGATGGATTTTGTACTTCTAAATTTCAATTTTATATATCTGGTAAATTGACTAAATCTGATGGAAATGCATATGATAATGGTGCTAATATAAAATTAATTGATAATTTTGTTCCATTTTTATTTTCAAAAATTGAAGTTAGAAAACATAATAAATTGATTGATGAAATTGAATATCCTGGTCTATTAAGTACAATTAAAGGTACTATAACTTATTCAAAATCATAAATAAATCAAATAAATAATGGTTTTGAATCAAATTTTAAAAATAAATTTGAAGCAATTGGTAATTTATCTCATTTTGGATTAGGATTTTTTGAAAATGTAAATATTCCAATATACAAAGGAGGTTTTAATATAACATTTATTAGATCAGAAGATAATGATGCAATTTTTAGATGGAAAACTAAAAAGGCTGATGGATCTTATGATAATGCTACATTACCAACTGAAGGTAAAATAACAATTGATGAAATTTTTATTAGAGTTCCTATAATTGAATACAAAACAACAAGTAAAATTCAATTAATTAATGAACTAAGCAAATTTGAAAAAGTAAATTTTAATTTTAATCATTGGCAATGCATTGAACAAAAAAATATTACAGGAAAGAATTTAAGTTTTGATATAACAAATATCTATAGAAATATTTATAATCCAAAATTTATTATAATTGGATTTCAAAAATCAAGAACAAATGATCAGTTATTTGATACTTCTAAATTTGATAGTATGTATGTAAAAAATATAAGAGTAAAACTAAATGGTCATTATTACCCTGATGAATTGGAAAATTTTGATATTAACAATGAAAAATTTAGAATTATGTATGAAATGTATCAAGATTATAAAAAAGTTTATTATATTAGTAGTAAAATGTATTATAGTCCAACAGAATTTCTAGAAAATAGACCAATTTATGTAATTGATACTACAAAAAATCCAACAAATATTTCAAGTTCAAAAAATGATATTATTATTAATGCAGATTTTGATTATGATATAGTAGCTACTAGTAAAACAAATTGTTATATTATTATTGTATCTGAAAAATTACTTGAATATAATATAATCAAAAATGATATTACTGAAATTAATTAGAATATATTATTACTATTTTAGTCAAATTTATTGAAAAAATACTACTAAAATTTTAAATTACCTTATGAAAAGTCGACTATTAATTTTATTGAAAAAATACTTATAAAATGTGATAATTTTACTTGTTTTTAAAAAAATTTTATTTTGTAGAAGATTTTAGGCATATTTGTTAAAAATTTCATTAAATTTGCATATTTTTTATGACAATTTGAAAAAAGCTGGAAATTGGCCAAAAAATGGCAAAAATATTGCATAATTGTATAAAAAAACTGTGAAATTTGTTTGATTTTTGATTGTCTCCAAAAGTGTCCTAGAACCAACATGATACTATCTACTTATATATATACATATATATGAAAATGAACGAACGGTGTTTTTGGCTTCTGGGGACCTCAAAATGAAAAAGTAAAGTGGTCCCGGGCTTAGGTCTTACCATGGCTACTATTACGATAGTAATAGTATTTTTTTAATGGTAAATGTTACTATTATTACACGTGTTTTCCATAATTCTTCATATAAAAAAAATATCGGTTCACATACTGGTATGAAATACAGGGTGACATTGTGGAAACTGGACAAATTTGAAACAATTTGTTATATTGTTGATACACTAAGTTAGTTAGGGAGATTTGCGTTATGTCATTGTCTTCAGTGTGTCCTATCATTTTAGCTAAAATGTATAAGAAGTCACTTTAGCGTCTTGTTTTTGTATACATCTGCTTTGCATGGTGTGATGGTAAAATTTCCTTTTTTAAGAAAAGTATCGTATATGCAAAAACGTGACGCTATTCTGGCAACATATCCATTTGGACTAAAATGGCAGGGCACTCCCAAGACAGTCAAATAATCTGAATCTCTGTAACTGGAATAACAACAACAACGTTTCACATTCGTCTGGTTCTCACAAGTCCCCCTGTATATTATTTACTTTATCCACATCCAGAATTATTTTAGTTGTTCCTTGTTGAAATCATTTGTTATTACAATATTAAATAAACCAGCACATCAATTGCTTGTTGGTTAAGTCTTTTTACCTGTAACCGACGGAGCCAATAACGAGTGTCATCTTGGGCCCGACCACGCTGATGATGGGAGGGACCAGCCACATGAACACCGCGAAGGTGCAGTAGAGGATCGCGAGACTGA
The DNA here is from genome assembly GCA_030545055.2 of Neoaliturus tenellus. Classification (NCBI taxonomy): domain Eukaryota; kingdom Metazoa; phylum Arthropoda; class Insecta; order Hemiptera; family Cicadellidae; genus Neoaliturus; species Neoaliturus tenellus. The sequence goes on from CM061536.1 coordinate 43,256,143, forward strand.
CGTAGCCATCACCCGTGTAGCTGGGGTCCTCTTGCTGTGTTGACTGCAGGAACAACTTCTGCAAACCACCGATGAATAATGTGAAAAACCTGCTACGGTGAAATGATAATACATCTCTCGCTAACTGGAACTTCAATACTCAAAGTCCTCAATATCCTTGGAAAACCCTGACTATACGTTGAATACAAACCATACACAATTAGAAATAATTCTGCTGTTATATTTGACCTATATTAGTCAAAGAGGGACAAACACTACCTCTATAATCCAAATTTTAATACATAAATTAAATTCAAGGTCGCAACAAGTAGGTGGGTAAAGCTTCTGTCTACCATCACTATACTTTATCCCTGTAGGTAGAATTTAATAAATAATCACCTCTGTTCTGTTATTTTATCTATTCATAAGTTGATATACAGTTACACGTAACTCATAGGAAAATGTAACTCATAGTGTCATGAATTTTGAGTTTGAAGAACCATTAGCACACACATTACTTAAACATATACCAGGTGTCCCAGACCACTTACACACCCCTTTTAAAATTTGAAAATAATTTTTATTCACAGAAACAAGTTTTGCTGTTACATGTAAACCGTTTACACTCTGTTGAGTGACACTAATTTCAATGTACAGGGTGTACTAGAAGTAACCAGACCGGAATATCACTAATTTTAAATACAACCCCTAACTTAATACAGCATTTTTGGATTCTACATGTAATTTTAAGACGACTTTACAATCTAATTTGTACCCCTAATCCTAACGGTTTGGGATAAATAATGGCGGTTGAAATTGAGTTTTTTCCCTTAAGATTAGCATGGAAAAAATTTCACATCCATTCTCTCTGAACATTTTACATCAACTAGAACTGTCCAAGCATGAAAATGTCTTAGTACCTCATTTTAAGTAATATTCTATCGGACAACATTGAGTATCACGTAGCCTAATTAGTTTTACTTTTCCATACAGTTTTAATAATCTGTGCCATACTGTAAATTTTATGGGAAAATAAAATAATTTATGACAAAAACTAATAATTATGCTGGAAAAATATTTAAAAATAACGTATAAGACATTTTTGTGCTGGGACATATGTAATTCAACCGAAAATGTTTAGAGATAATGGAGTTGAAATTATGTTCCAAGTAATTTTTATGGGAAAAATATAAATTTCCATTGCCATTAACTCCAAAAACCGTTAGGATTATAGGTGCAAGTCAAAATGTAAAGTTGTCTTAAAATGAAGTGTATCATCCAAAAATGACATAAAAAGGGGGTTTGTATTAAAGATTAGTGACTTCTGGTCTGGAAAGGTGAAAAAAATTTAAAAAATTCCACCACCAACCCTACACATGATTTAATGTTCTAACATTCTGAACAATTTATTACAAAATCTACCTCAAAAGAAATAAATCAAAAGTTAATTTTCAGTCTTGGATGAACAAATTTTAATACAAAGTTACTGCCTGACATTTCGAACTTATTTATGTGTACAGTACTTTCGTTGTGCTCTACTAAAGGAGAGTAAAATGGAGTAAAGTGCTTCATCAATTTAAATTTTATGTTTGCCTCTAACTATTTGTGCTATGCTTGCATTGTTCTTCTATACCTCTTTTGAAATAATAAAAATGCTTGCTATAGCTACCACTCATCAAACAAACTACAAAAATATATAATAATGTTTTATTTTTTTATTCATTTTGTTTATCTATGCTAGTGGCATTTTTAATGTTTTGACGGGGAACGGTCCAAACCCCAGTCTTTTTACCGTCCAAGATCGTTGTTAGAAAGCATCATTAATTAATATAATCATGCCCAATGACAAATTAGATATAGTACCAGGTTAACCGAGCCTTGCTCGTTGGTTTTAATTTCCTTTCGTAAAGTGTCATGGTAATAAAGCTATTAAATTTCCATCAACAACCAACTATACCTCTTCACAGTTAACAGCTGTTTCAAAAAGACTGCTTAACATTAATGTTCCTTTATTTTTGTATACCTTTCTCGTTGTTGTTACCAAAATAGCAACCCATAAGACCAATGTACAAAATTATGATTTTTAAACTTAAATTTAGACCAAATTCGATTTTTCCTGGGATTGAGGCTGTTTCTAAACTTATTTTTGGGTCAAAACACTCTTAAATGCAGAGTTTAAGCAAAATCTACTTGCTAGATTTTGAGATCGTGGAACACATATCCCTTCAGACATTGCTGGTACCATTATTATAGTATAGAATTTCGTGGAAAATTTATTTTTATTTTGGAGATTTTGATTTTGATTTTTATAACTTAGCATATATGAGCCAAATTTTTCTTCAGTGAACTTGTTAAAGTGTGTCACAAACCTACTAACCTGCCATCCTTGCCTATCATATTCCTGTCCAGGTTACATAGTTTTAGCTTTTTACACAAAATAAATAAGCTAAATTAAATACTCTATGAATTTGAGTTTACTTGAATGTTAATGAAAGGTTTCATTCAAGAAGTTCCAACTACTATAAGAACACAACAGAAACTTTCTTACAGTAAGCCTACTAACATTTTTTTACTATGAAGGTGACACTAAACTGTAAAACCCCTGTAAGTTTACATGTGAAAGGGAAGAAAAAAAGGAAGAAAACGGCACTACAGGTTTGTAAATAAACCTTGGCGAGATATTTTACGACATTGGAGATAAGTAACTGTCCAAGGCCAGAGATGACCTTCCTCGTTAGGTTTACGATGTAATCTGAAGCTGATTACCCCGAGTAACTGTTACCTCAATGGCTACCCCTGGAGTAATTTAACCCGGGATCACTCGCGCTATTAGATTGATTCTAACATTTTTAGTTCCTCTGAAGAAAATTTTTTTAATAATGATTTCTTGCGACTGAGCTTTTAAGAATGCTTTCCTCAGTATTCTATGCACCCGCTACAGCAGTTTGGGGTGGGTAGTGTGGTGGGGAGGGTAGTTTTAGAGGGGAAAAGGCTCGCACCTCCACCCTTGTTAGCGCCCGCCTAACTGCGCGAGCGTTCGCGTAACTCTCCATGTTAGTATAGTTCTAACGGCGCGAGTGATCGCGGAACTGCCGGAGTCCTACTTTTTGAGTAAAAAAAAGTTGTAAATTACAATAAATATGTTATTATTTTATTTTAAATGTGTAGCGATTTATTTATTTCATCTACCAAACAAATATTATGATAGTTACTTTGAAGTGTAAGATGCTGTTAAATGTTAGGAGCGCTCTAACGGCGCGAGTGACCGCGGGACTTTCGATAGCGCGAGTTGTCCCGGGTTAAATCAAATAATCATTAGCCATAAAGCCGCGTCCTCACTGGCCGAACATTCATGGCAAAATTAATTACAACATTGTTTGACATATTGTTCGTTTTTACGAACAATATGTCAAACATATCCGAAAAATCAACAAACATTCCTAACGAACGATTCCGGCCATATGATTTACATTCTAAACGGTTAGCAACGAACAAACAAAAGTTCGGAATAACTTTGTTCGGCCACGGACGCGGCTTTTCAAACAATATCATTGTAAGATAGTCATTCTATGCAATGTAATAAAACCCTTTGCAATTCTATCATTATGATTCAAAGGTGTATCAGAAATCCTGTAATCGATGATAGTGTTCTTTGTGTGTGAAAATCTCGATGAAAATATGGATAAACTGTTTTTTTTAGAGAATAATACATTTGAAAGAGAAAGGATTGCTGATGTCCAGAGTGTAAAGTTACGGACCTTGCCTCATAATCTGAGATTTGCCACTTTGATTCTGTCCCGAGTCATAACTAGTTTGTGATTGTTTGAACATAATCTGATCTGTCTTTGGCAATCGGGCATTTAATAATATTTGTGACTAAACAATCTGCTTGGTTCATTGTGGAAGAGAGTAGAGTACCCACATAAAACTTAATCTGAACCAACATCATTTTTTATTTATCCACAAAATTGCATAGGTTCTATCAACATCTTAAAATGTATTAGGAATATGACCAAAAAATATTCAAAATTTTGCAAAAATGAAAAACAACAAAAGATTTTAAGTTTATTATTTAAAAAAAGAAACCTAGGAAAAAAGAAGGGGGAAAGTATTATTTATTCTAATCTATATATATAATTCCTTAAGCGAATCGGTCCCCACGAAATATCTCGAGTTAGAAGAAAGATAGGATAATGTATGATGGCTCATTTTAAAGCTTGAGGGCCAAGGACACAAGGAAAAATACCAGAATCGTCAAAAGTTACCTGAGCTTTGCCCCATTGGACCTTGAAATTCTAATGTTAATCTAATGGGAAGAAGATTTTTAGATCTACACGTGTGATTAAACAGATGATCAAGTAAATAATTTTTATCGTAAACTCAGCTGGTTATTGAACAGATATTTTGAGTTAAGATAGCCATATTTATTTATAACTTTTTAAAATTTGCAATGCACTATAAAAAAAGGAAAACACCAATAGTGATGAAAAAAAATTACGGATCCACGGTAGATTTCTTTCTTCAAAATCTATGTCATTATGATTTTGTGTGCTGAATATACCACTGTAAAAAGTAACTTAGCCGTCGTATGATTGATATAATAGTTAATAAATTGTCTTTGCTCAGTGCATGTCGTTTAGTTATTACGTTACTGTTTTAGATATTTGTTTATTGGTTATGGTTGAATCTTTTTTTAAGTAATTGTTTCCTTTTGACTAAATCATATTATGTAAACTACTAACATTGGATAACCTCCGTATGATGAATATATTAATTTATTAATTCTCTCTTCTTTCCTTACATAGGTAGTACGGAATCAATAATTGCCCATCAATACATAAATACGGGGAGCTTTTCATGTATGCAGTGTGCAAAAACGAACAATATGTCAAACAATGTTTTACTTCATTGAACGAATAGACAAAAGAGACTAAAATGATAGCACAAGGAACGTTGTTAGACTCAAGTGACTGGTGGGGGTTGGGGGGCAAAAGGGGTGTCAGTGGCACAGGGGTAGGGGGCCATGTGGGCCTCGGTGGAGGCATGGGTAGACATGCTAAACACGGGCAGGAACGGCAGGCAAGGGGACATGGGGATATGGGGGACACGGGGGGTATGGGGCCACGGGGGGGGGGGGGGGCATGGGGCCACAAGGGGCTCTAAATACATCGGTGGTACAGGGGGTAGTTGGGTAGGGGGTTACGGGAGAGGAATGAGGGACATTGAGAGTACTTGGCCTCGAGGAAGAACGGCGGGCACGTCTCAATTGGCACGAGAGACGTCGGAGGCACTTTGGTTAGTTGGACATGGGATACACAGAGAAGGAATGGGGGACATAGAGGGCACGGGGGCCTTGGGGAAGAACGGCGGGCATGTGGGCACAGGAAAATGGGGGTCACGCTGACATGGAGGGCACAGTGCTTCAGGTGCATGGGGGGTACTCGGGCCATGGGGGCATATGGGGTACAGGAAGCACAGATCACGAAAGGGGTCGAAGGACTTGGCAAGTGTGGGGGGCACAGGGATCCTAGATGCAGTAGTGTACAGTATTAATGGGATAATAATTATTTTGTCATGTTAAACTACTGTATTCACTTGAGTTACAAACTCATTATGTGTACATATTTAAGTTCAAAGTTAAATTTATTGCGTCCGGCAGTCTAATCGTGCAAAAAAATATATTTTTCCACAAAATAAACAACCTACTGTATTGTTTCATGCAAGGGAGAATATTGGCGAATTACTGATTTGTTACCACCAAAAAATTACTCTTCAAGATTAAGTAATGTTTGTAAGAAAATCCATCCGTGTAAATTCACAGTACAGCTTGAGAAGAAATATAATAATTGTGCAACTAGGTGATGAATTGAAACTTAATTTTTGAGATAACATCATCATTTGGATTTTTAGGGGCCTTTGCCCCTACAAGCCCCTAGTTCTTTTAAATTATACAAATAATATTTGCCACAGTATTTTGTTTTGTTTTTAATTTTGCATATAGAAGTAAGAACTTGCTTTAAGAGATTGGCTTTAAAATGTGAAATTTTAATAAAGTTACAATCAAAAAACTTAAATACTATGCATGCGTAGGCATAAATATAGCAAAAGCAATAAAGTGCCATTGCAATGAGCATAGAACTATGAGGTAATTGCACCTTTGTGTACAATAATTGTCTAATGATAAGATTACACATGTTCTATTCTTTTATCTTTGTATTAATATTAGTATCAGGGGGACCGAGCTTATGCTCGGTAAACTTATTACTTTAGTACAAAGCTCACACAAAGCTTGTTCGCTCCGCTCACTCGCCTTCTTCCTTTTTAGGACGAGCTCGTTCGCTTCGCTCACTCGCCGGGCTGATGGGTGCTGCACTTTGGTATAATTTTCCTAAACCACAGGTTAAAGATGTAACACATTGATTTATATCTACAGTTATCAGCTGATGTAGCCTTACAACTTTATCAAAGTTGTCATTTAAGAAACTTTTATTTAAAACATATGTTTTTATTTTGTTGTTTGTTTATCTTTGTCAACTCAATAAAAAGTTAATAATTTGTTTCAAACTAAGTGTTTTCTATTAACTTTATTTGGTGACCCACTTTGACAACATGAATGAGGATTTGGTTCTCCCTGAAATATCTAAAATCTCCATGAAAATTCCTCAGTTTTGGAAACCAAATCCCAGGATTTGGTTCGCACAGGTAGAAGCTCAATTCAGGAGATCAAAGATAGTATCTGACCAAGCCAAATTTGACACTGTGGTAAGTTCAATAGATTCGGATATCCTCTCACAGGTCTCTGACATCATTATCAATCCTCCTGCAGACAATAAGTATGATACCATAAAAACTAAACTTGTTGACTTGTTTGATGATAGCGATAACAAAAAGATACTAACCCTTGTAAATGGTGTTCAGCTTGGGGACCAAAAACCATGGCAACTTCTGAGTAAAATGAAATCACTTGCTCAATCTCGAGTAAGTGACGAGGTTTTGAAAGCACTTTGGTTACAACATCTACCGATTAGCGCTCAGACTATTCTTTCTATTAGAAATGAAAATTTAACCAAACTAGCTGAATTGGCAGATTCAATTGTTGATATTTCTTATAGCCAAACTAATTTTCACCACGATACCTCCTCTATTGCATCTAAGGATTCACAATATTGAGTATTTTGCAAAAACAAATATCTGAACTGACTGTTGAGATTGAATCTATTCGTAAGAGTAACTTACAAAAACAGACTCATTCTCATTCACCAAACAAAGGGAGCGGTTCAGAAAAGAATGATTCAAACGAATCCTTATGTTATTATCATTTCAATTTTGGCGGTCGTGCTCGGAAATGTGTTCTCCTCCCTGTTTGTTAGCAGATAAACGTTTGGTTCAGGAAAACTCTTCACCCCGGATTCTACGGCGACGGGATCGAAGGGGGCAGAACTAAGTCGCCTATTCATCCATGATAAACAATCAAGATCTAGATTTCTTATAGACACCGGAGCAGATTTTTCCGTCATACCATCCACTGGCGCCGACTCCATGGGGCCCGAGGGGCTCGAGCCCCCCCAACATTTTTCCTGGGGGGGCTCAGCCCCCCAGACCAAATTGAGTCATGTTAAATTGGCAGTCAGCTGCCATGATTTACTACAAAAATGAAAGGTTTTGTAAAACTGATAATTTGTACCCTTAGTTAAATAAAATTTACTACGTAGAAAAATCTGACATTTCTAACCTTTTTCGCTCAACGGTCACGTTCACTCACAAAAATAGGTGGTAATCAGACTCAAAATTAGGTCCACTGGTTGGTGCATCTCAATCTGGACAGGTTAGCTAAATCCCATAAGGGAAATGGTGGTGTTTTGGCGTCTACCGAGGTAGTAGACAAGGAGTAAATCGTAAATCCCTTGTCGATAATACTATTTGATACTTAAATACATTTAATTATAAAAATAAAATAGTATAATCCATATAAATTAAAACCCGCTTTAAAGTAGTCGAATCACTATCACGAATCACTATCACGAAGTAGTCGAATCATGGATGTACGATGAATAATTGGAATAGGATGCACTGCCTAATATTTATTTTGATTCGACAATCGTCATCGGCCACCTGATTTTGCGCTAGACGTGGAAATATTGATTGCGTTCACGCACACTGATCGGTGTGATCGGGGTTTAATCTTCCATAACCAATACCTTTTTAAGGCTTTTTAAGCGGTTTACTACTTGACGTCTAGACGCCAAAATATCATAATATCCCTTATGGGATTAGCTAACCTGTCCAGATTGAGATGTACCAACCAGTGTTCCGAATTTAGATCCTGCACAGATTATTGCGAATGGACGTGACCTTTGAATCAAGAAGGTTAAGAATGTTAAAAGTAAGTTATTCCAGTAAATTGTTTTAACTAGGTTTATTGTATAAAATTTTGAGGGTGCGCAAAATGAAGACTCCAAAATATGATTATAATATTTTAAGTTCTCTCATTGACTATAAATATTGTACAAAATCATTGACTTTACATCTAAACATATTTTATTATTAGCTTAATGATTTTATTTATAGGTTCTTTAAATATGTTAGAATAATGTAACTGCTTTGACTTAATAATTGCACCTATTATTGTTCATAGAAAACATTGTTTTAATATTAGACCTTTTATTTTAATACTGTAAGGAAAACGTCATATGCTATACCATATCAAGAAAATAATAACATTATTTTAAAACGTTAGAAGGCCTCTGAAAGAAAACTGAGACCTAAAATAACTCAAAAAAATTAAACCTAAATTAAAAAGATTTTCAAAATGTTCTGAAAGCTTATCTCTGACTTGGAATATTTTGAAATAATTTTTCGGCTGCAGATCTTGAGAAAATAGGTCAAATGGAGATACATATCGTACTTTATTAATCGTGTTGAGGTTTTAATTGTTTTTAAAACGATATCTATAAGTAACGTCTCGTCGTTTTTCTAATGTAATTATTCAAAATACCTTTCTGTTTGACGACTTTATTCAGCCTGGTGATAGGGTATAGGCTATCTATGGCTTTCTGATAAGCATGAAAATTTGAGTAATTTTTTTATAAGTAAAATTGTTTCAATTGAGTATTGATACGAGTCTGCCTAGCAAGAATTTATTTAATTCTTTGCCTACCCCTATAACTTAAAACTCAAAACATAATTTTTGAGGTTAACCTATACCAGCCGTCACGAAAGAAGTCCGTTGAGCTGTAACCAATAGGAATCAAGCGCGGTGTTGCCACATTGAACGCCGGTTACCAATATAAACGTAAATCATTGAAGCGATCACCTGATTATAAAACGGTCTATAATGTGTACATCTCGTGTTTTAAACATGTAGCCCATTGTACATTGAAAACAAGAAAGGTTCGTAGTTCATGTGTTTATGTTTGGACATCATCATGCATTTACAAAACTACAATTTGAAAAACGATATTGAGGGTGAATAGCTTGTCATAATTTATCTTTTTTCATGTCTTGAGTTATCTTGAAAACCTATGTGGGTACTGTCCTCTGTCGTAATAAGACAACTATTTACAGTAGCGGCTCGTTTCCCGTGCGTTTGCACGGAAGCGCCGCTCCTGGTGGCGGGACCGGGAAGCGAAAGTCAAAGGATGGCTGCTGCTTGAAAAACTAAATGAAAAAACAGCAGTTTTATAGTTAAAAGGATCATTTTTCATCAAATTATTTATCTTGATGAGGCAAGAGTGTAGATCAAGGTTCTTGTCTGATTTTGAAACTCTCGTTTAGATAGTCTACGCGAAAGACCTCCCCCCTTAAGAGTCTTCCATACCTCCGCCATCTTGGATTTTTAGTCCCATAAGAACAATGTTAAATTTGAAACACCATTGCGGGTTTGTTTTTCATCGGAAAATTTCAAACTTGATGTTATTTTAAATGTTACTATAGTATCTTGTGCTTGACGTGATAGAAAATTAATATAAAAAATTATCCACTTTAATAATGAATAAAATATAAATATAAATTAACACCTTTGTTAAACCATTTTTACTGGGTTTATTGGAAATCTATTCACGTCATGCACACCATTATACTATTATTTTGAACATACTCAGGTTTCATGAGAATCCGATGCAAAATTATCGAGATACAGTGTTTCAAAGATACCTATGTTCAAAGAGACAAATCTTCAATTTGACTCTCCACGGCGAGCTGGTAGTTCGAGACGTTAGTGCAACACTGCGCCACCGTCGCGGGGCAAGCGTCGTCTGCGCGCGGTTGACGCAGCACCGGCGCGGGAACTTTTAAAAACGCCCACCTCAATACAAGCACCAAACTACTTCAATTTCAACAACTCGTCCACAAGATGTTTACAGAATTTGTAAAATTTGTAATTTAAAGACTGGAATTAATGGGTTAAACTAAAAATTGGAAATTAAGTGATTGGTTTGTGAATGGTTTGTGTACAAAACTACCGTTAAACTTTTACACGTACTCTTCAGGACAATGATTTTAAAGATTAATAGCAAAATGTTAATGTCGAGTTCTAGTAAGTTATTGCTATTGTAGTCGAAGATTCGTCCGTAACTGACCATACAGCATGTGTGCCAGTATAAAGAAGATAAATTGAATACAAAGAAAGCAAGATGTTCCAGCAATTATAAAAGTAGTTTATATGTTCGGCTACCAGTTATCTAATCTCGAAACGCAACTAAACTATTTGCTTGGATAAGGTCCTGAAATTTAATTTATAGTTTGTTTTCTACTTGTATAGAGAGCTTTTTCCAAGGGGTTGGAAAATAATTCGAGCTATCGAGGTTCGAGTTATCATTTACCTTTTATAAATTCATTCTTAAATTATTTTTTACTATAGATTAACTTTTTTTAGCGAATTTCCCTATAGGGAATACGCTATTACGGTAGTAGTCATGGTAAGACCTAAGCCCGGGACCATGATACTTTTTCGTTTTGAGGTCTCTAGAAGCCCAAAACACTGTTCGTTCAAATTGATATATATGTATATATATCATGATATACTGTATTCCCTGTATTCCTGATAAATATTCCCTATATATCATGATATATCATGATATATCATGATATATAGGGAATTGATATATGTATGATATATGTATATATATCATTGATATATATGTATATACATATATATATATATATATATATATATATATATATATATATATATATATATATATATATATATATATATATATATATATATATATATATATATATATATATATATATATATATATATATATATATATATATATATATATATATATATGTGTCCGTGAACACGATAACTTTTGAACGGAACCTCTGATTTTGATGAATTTTGGTACAGGGGTGTAAGTCAGCGTCTTCTAGGTTGAGTTCGCAAACCAGAATGATCAGACCATGGGAACGGGGTTTTACGGGGTTTCAAAAGGGTTAAAAAAGGGTTTTTGGCTTTTTTTACTTTTATTTAGAAAATTCAACAGTTTTACCTTAACCCATTTAAAAGAGCTTAAAAAAAACAAACAATCTAGTATTTTAAATTTTTTCCATAGCTTAAACGGTTATGGAGAAAATCCAAAAACTATGTTTTCCATGTTATCTAATCGGAAATCAACAAAACCTTCTATCTTGCTTATTTATTGACATATCTTGCTAAAATTTGGTATGTACTTTCATTAGGAAGCGTTTAACTTATATTTGCTTAGAAAACCCATATGGTGGCAAACCTACGAACTCACCCCTATAGGGTTTATGGGGAAAATAAAAAGAACACCATAGCCTTATAAAATTTGGTATGTGCAATCACTAGGTAGGGTTTAACTTATATTTACCAACAAAACCCATATGGCGGCAAACCTACATACTCTCATCCCCATGGATTTTATGGGGAAATAGAAAATATACCAAAATTCCATTGGAAATTCGCTGAGTACGAAGGTCTGCTGCGACGGGGGTATTATTTTTTTACATAGAAATTTCATAGTACCGTTACAAATGAATGTACAGGATAACAAATGGTTTCATAATTTTTATTCAGTTTGAATTTATATTTATACGGCAATGAAATTTATTGAAGACAAACTAAATCAAAAACTGGATTATACTAATAATGTAATATTTAAACAGCTCGACATTAATTTTTGCCAATGACCCCAAAGATGTCTGTGGCAAAAATAAGTAGACTCCTCGATCTGCGGCCTAGCGCCTTTAATGTAGTTTTAGAATTGAAACTTTCGCAAGATTTCGCAGTTGTGTTTATTACTGTTGACTAGCCTACATATTTTATGAGTACAGTATAGGTTATAGAAGCAATTTTCAATTTTAAAATTACATTGTTTATTTAATCATGGTTAAAAATAACATATCTTGTTTAGTAAAACAAGCATTATAGAATACTTCAGCATTGCTGGACGAAATAATGGTTATGTTTAATTAAATAGAGTGTAAATATTAGAAGATTTTCACCAATATGTGCTTAACAAATATTAAGTAAAAACTAGATGGTCGATACACCGTGTCATTCTTATGAAATCATAGATCGAACGATGAAGTAAGAGAGCGCGAGACTCAAAGTGAATTTCTTCAAGGCACTATTAATTCAATTGCCAACGATCAAAACATGTAATCGTAAATTACTCAATTGCATTATGAAATTTGTCTAAATGTCAACAACTTTCCCGCTGAAAGTTTGTTTCTGACCAAAAAATATAAAAAATTCCTTGTTTAGTAACTTCATTTTGAATTTATTACAATAACCTACTCCTTATATTAAACGAGAAAGTTTTGTGGTGGGGTATGTGGTTGGAAATTATCTCGCAAAGTAAAAGCTGGAAACCGTTCCGGAGGGAAATTAACCATTCTTGGGTACAAAATAATGGCAGTTTAATTCATCTTAACGTTCAAAACACTCAGATTATTTCATAAAATCGTTAATAAAAATCATTTTTCCAGTGGCACGGTCGATCGTATGTCTCACCGCCAAGTCCCACCTAACGAAACAGACGGCGCGTGCCTAGACACAAAGCTGAATACGGTAAATTTTCACTTCCTAAATTAGCAAAAAAAAAGGCTGCAACTAATCCTTGTTTTTTATCGGTTGAACTCTAAAAATCGCTGAGCTTACCTCGAAAACACTCAGTGAAATAAAATATATGCGTTCAAAAGTAGCCTAAAATTGTTAGAAAAATTCCTACGCACAACAAACATTTGTTTAATTTTTAGACAGGGCTACAGCCTTTACCACTAATAGGAATTCCTTGTAACTTTACACGGAGTAAATATTTTATCTTCAAAACTAGTGATTTTTTATGATTTCAACTGTTGTAGCTTTGGTAATATTTGGTAACAATCTGATGTTATATTTGCCAAATCTTCACCAAATTAACAGGCGTAATTTTAGAGTTGCACCCTATTATCCATGGATTGTTTGGACCAACACATTTGTTGGGTAGAAAATAATCCCGGTTGGCAGGTCCCCTAAGTGACAGAAAACTGATAGCCCCATAAAAAATGCAATTTTTGTGCAGTGTTGATGTAACAAATTTTATTGCTTAATCTGCTTAGTGTTCAAAACATGCGAGGTAGGCCTACTTATTGTACACCCTGACAAACTGTAGGCTACTAGCGGAATTTTAACTAGAAACTGTGGGAGTTTCATAAATCGCAATGTACAGGCGTTGCTGCAGTTAGTTATTAAAAAATTCACAATATGCTATCATTGCAATTCACCTTTATCGATAATTTATAGTTAGATGATTGACTAATGTTCATATTAAATATAATATTTCATACTATTCGAAATAGAGTAATATAATGGAACTGTCACAATAAAAATTGTATCCGTATCATCATGGTTTTAACCCTTCTTTTAATTCTTGGTAAACATTCTGTTAAACATTATTATTTTATTTCGGGTCCGTACTTGCCCAGCAGATGTATTAACAAAGTTAGACCTTTTACGAATGGGGATATATTACGATTAATGAGAAAATGTTAAATTTACATTTGGTTCAATGATAAAAACGTTCATCTGCTGGCCAAGTACGGTCCCGAAATAAAATAATAATGTTTTACAGAATGTTTACCAAGAATTAGGAGATCAAATCAATTTGTCGAGTAGCTATTCTAAAACCAATGTCATTGACTTGGAAGAAAATTTGATATCATACATTTTTAGGACTTGGCAACCCCTCAACACTTTGTGTTTTTGGGTATGATAAGAATAAAATGGTAGTTTTGAAGATGTCTGGGGTGGAGCCCTATGGAGGTTGGGAGGATATCGTCAAGAGCTTTCAATAAAATATAAGGTTGTAGGGGATTTGACTTTTGGGAATGCTTAAAAAACTTTGTGATACAATTAATTTAATGTACTATGTTTTGTATAGTGTTTACACGTTTAACTGCGTATAAATATTTTATAGAATAATCCAATACCATGGAGAATAAATTTGTAACATCTGTTTATTTAAATTATTGAATTGAATCAAAGATTACAGACATTTAAACACAACGAACTTATTTAAGTTGTCAGTTACACGTTTGATTAATCTGTTGTATACTCTGTTTAAATTTAAACGTGCAATATGAAGTAAATCTGCAAGGCCATTAGGGAAAAGCTCAGAAGCTTATGAATAACAGGAATAGGCCTATTTTAATTTTTCTCCTAGAAAAATAAAATATAGTTTTACAAAGTTTCAGGTCAATCGGTCCAGTAGTCTTTGCGCCTATTCAAGGCTCACAAAGCTTTCGTTTTTCAAGATACACACTTTCGTTTTTATAGATAGAGATTAAAAATTTTATTCAAAGAAAAATGCGACTCCTAAACGTACATCGCAATTTAAATTCTTTATTTACAGTTGAAATACGTCTGCTAATCCAATATTCTCGAGTAGGATCAAGTAAAAAAAGACCTATGGAAAAGGGAAGACTGACGTGCTCTGACGTCTCACCCTCACATAATTAACTTAAATTCAACTTTAAAAATTTTGTTACATTTTACAACATATTTATAGAGCGAAGCTCGGCACCCCGGTACTTCTATATTAAACAAAACAATCATAATCATCTCGATGGGATGAGAACACGGCCAGGCTGCAGAGCCGGCAGAGGCATTGAAGAGCGCATAAGACGTGCCTTGAAGCCCGGCCTCCCTTGCTCCGACGTAGAGGAGAAAGTTACTCATCAGTGTCGCTTGACTGCCCCCATTCATAAACACCCTTGCCCTTCAAAACTCAAATAATAGCGACTACAACGTGCGGTATAGGGACGGAGGTTGGAAGTAGTTCTGCTTTTGCCCTGGTGCCGCGCTACCGTCGTCAGTCACGAACGACGTTTTGAAGGCGCTCGCCAAGGCGGACTTGGGCCGTAGGTATTGCAGACTCTTAAAAGACTTGAGTCCCCTCCTAGATGGCCGGTGCCTTCATTTGGATGTAGGTGCCCCTTTAGATAAAAATGTGCCAAGAAGTTCCTACACTACTTCTGTTAAAGTTACGTGCTCATTGGGGCGGTTCGGTACGGGCGGGCGGAAGGGCACGGCACTGGCGGATATCCTTCTTTTCTTTACATCGTCCTGAACATTCGCACGCTCCATCAAAAGAGATTATCAAGGGAGAGTTAGCTAAGTAACATCATGTGGCCAAAAAAATTATGGCCATAAGTTAAATTTTTTCAAGAGAAAGAATAAGATAAAAACAATACTTCCATTATGTTTGCAGGCCTATTATTGCGAGAGGATTCAAGTACTCTAAATGCCTCATAATGTTAAACTTGTAGTATTATCCATTTAAACTATATCAATTTAAATATACCCATCTTTGTATTGTAAAGACGTTTTCAAGTAAGAACGACAATCCCGTATTGTCGACCGGAGGGTACGCAGGTGGCCGTATAGACGGCATGGCAGCTTAAAGGCCTATTTTGCCAGACGCGTCTCGTGCGTCTGACGCTCTGCGATGATCGCTAGAGCGATGATCGCTCAGCGTCGATCGCTGGAGGCTATTTTGCCAGACGCGTCTATTCGTTGTGATTATTAGATCAGTGAGTGGTTGTCTTTGGTGGCGAAAGGAGTAGTGTCGGTGGTGTTGAAATGAGTACCGGTATTAAAAGACAAATAGTGAAGTATTTACTAGCGGGAAGGTAGACGATGAACAAATTTTAGAAATGCTGTGTGAGCCTAGGGAAGAAGTGCGTGCTATGTTTTTAAATAGGTCTGAAGAGGGATATTTCAAAATATTAATAGAAAAACACCTACGTTCCGATCAGGCCAAGTTTTCAGTAAAGCAGTGATTGCTTTTCTTCGTCTTATTGTATCTGATTTCTTTAAGGGTGTTATAATATATAAAAGTTTATCAAAATTTTGTAAAGGGATTCGCATCACCCTTTAAAATGAATCAGGATCTTCCACTGTCAGCCCATCAAAATAGCGTAGATGAAGCTCAAAGTTCCTCTCTTTAACCAATCCAGAGTCTCACTCCCCATATCCTCTGTCTCCTACACTAATTCTTTCTTACACAATTTAGAAATTGCATTTCTTAGGGTTGTATTCATTTTTTCCCTTCGAAATACCTCTGGAAAACATTTTAAAATATTGTTATTACTTTTTAGGGTTAAAACAAAACAAAACAGCAATAATATAATGAATATTACAGCTGATTCATATACATTACAAATATTATCACACGTGCTAGTGGAAGCTAGCTTGTTGCTTGCTTGCTTCGTGAGGTTCCAGTGAGCTGGAAGAGCCCACTGCGGCTGTTATAGGGCTTTGCCCTCTTCAGCCTCGGATAGGGTTGTGGGATGCGGTTCGGCACTACGGTAGGGCTTTTTTTATTTTTTCTTTCGGTGCCTACTTTCGTGCCAGAGGGGGAAGGGAGCCACTGCGACCAGGACTTTGATTAGTCAGAAGACTGCTTAACGAGGTGCCTGGCGCAATGGGGGTAGGGTAGTGGTTTGCTACGGTCGTTGTGGGGTTACTGTGTGGGTGCATGGTTTGTGGTTATTGGTGGGGTTGTTGGCTAGTTTCTAGTCATAGTCATAGTCATTTATTTTCTGAATAGATACAATTAACAATATTGCATATCTCAGTCGTCAATTTTACAAAATTTATGTATACAAAATTATTTACAAATGAATAAATAAACTAAAATGGATCATACAATACAAAATTAAAAATATTTATTCAAGCAGACAGGAATTCATTAACAGTGTAAAGCTCTTTATTTATAAGAAATTGTTTAGTCTTATTTTTAAATGTAACAAAACTTTTGCAACCTCTCAAATCACTGGGGAGATTATAGTAAAATTTTATGCCGGAATGAAGCACCTCTCTTTCAGATAAGGATAGGTGAATTTGGGCAGGGAGGAGATAAGCACCATGTCGGGTGGGGTATCGATGATTTTCCCCTACAGTTTGGAGGGAACTAAGATTTTGTTTTACTAATAAGGTTACTTTGAGAATGTACAGTGAGGAAAGGGTCAGAATGTTGAGTTGTCTGAAAACCCCTCTACAGGAGTGGGATGGCGAAAGTCCAGAAATTATACGAACTGCCCTTTTTTGTTCCAAAAATGCCTTATTGGTATGAGCAGAACCACCCCAAACTTCAATCCCGTATGACATAATTGATTGAAAACAACCGTGGTACACTGCCAACAGATCATCACGCTCCAGCAATGGAAACAATGTCCTCAAAGCAAAGTTTACCCTACTAAGCTTCTTACAAATATCAGAAATGTGGGGGTTCCATGTTAATTGGGAATCCATCCTCACTCCAAGAAACTTGATATTGGAAACCTCTTTTATAGAAGATTGTGGGAAACTTAAATCCTGAGCACGCTTATTTCTAGTAAGAAATTGGACATAGTCAATCCAAAAATTAATTTTGTAAACAAATAGCAACTAGCAGCGAGTAACTAGCTAAGTGTGAATGCACCTTTAAGACTCATGTTTTAAGTCAAACAAAGCGGGGTGCGCTGAAACGGCTTCGATTAATTTGTCATCTTCTTCACTGCTAAAACACCATTTTTGCGACATATCACCAAACTTTAAAAACTGGGTTTAGAAACTACAACTACAACTTGAACTAGAAGTCAACAATTGAAAACACGTCTTTCTTCCACTAATAATCGCGAGCGACTGCGTCTCCGTCTGCTCTAGGAGCAGAGGGCCGCGTCAGACGCTAGCGGCTCAGTTACAGACGCTGGCGGCTGACGCGATAGACGCGTCTGGCAAAATAGACTAACCTGAAACAATGTAAAGCAGAGGGCAGCGATTGACGCGGAGCGATCATCGCGGAGCGTCAGACGCACGAGACGCGTCTGGCAAAATAGGCCTTAAAAACTTCCTAAAATTCGCTCGCCCAACTTTTTGCAAGGCAGCAGAATGTGCAGATCGTCAGGGAGTGTTTGTAGGCTAGCTTTCTGGTTGCCTACAGCATTTTACTTGGACAGAATACCCTATAGTTTCATGATTTGAATGATCTTATTTCTACCGTGATTCATACTAACTAAAACTTCACCAAAATTTCTAGAAAGATAACAAATGAACAAATAACAAGTGGTAGACCTACATAATTAGGAAATAAACAACTGCCGGCTTACTGAGCTAAATATAAGCTAGGGCCTAACAGTTAAAAATTATTTGACAAAAACAATAACATAACAGGAACATTAAATAACACAATAACAGTAAAAAAAAAGAAACAGAAACAGAAACATAATTTTGTGGATTTAATATTGTCGACTACTTGATCCTTTATTCATCATTTTACACAGTGTATCGATGCTTGAATTCTTGGAATCAGAACATCGTTGCTGGACTTGCCGTGTTGCCTGCTCAGCCAAGGAGTGCCTCTCCCCTGTGCCGGTGGCCCTGTTGTTGCTGTTCATTTTCAAACAGTTTATCCAGTTGTATTACTGTCCAGAGATTTCCAATAATTGTTTAACTTTTCTGAGATTTTAATAGCAATATTTTAATCGGTTTAAGGGGAGGGGGGGGAGTTTATCTAGTTAATGACTGGAGACTTTCGTTTTCTTGATTTCCCCGGCGTTGAAAAAGTTGGTGTTGGCGACTCTTCAAAAACTGACAATATTGCCTACTTATTTAGTATGTTAACTGTTTTTTTGCACTAATCTTGCAAGCGATAGCGCATTATTTTCCAGTTTGATTACAATTAACACACTCACAAAATGACGGAAAGGAGAACGAGCTGTTAAAAAAAACAATAAACGTTGTACACTATGTTCCGTTTTGCACTGTTAACCGTTTTTCCTTTTTTAATAGCAAGTGATGCGAGAGGTGTTTTTGATCCATATTGAAACAACCAAAAAATTTACACTAAACGAATATGATACTTAACATTCAACACTTACTCTAAAAAATTAAGGATTTTTAAAAGAGATTGTATTTTGGATTGTTTACAAATATATTGTTTACATTTGGAAATGTTATTATTTACAACATGTGATTTATGCAATTAGGCTAGGTGAATAACGGCAACATCGCTTGAATCTCATTCGTTGGTCCAAAATCACGTGACCGCTAAGCCCCGCCCTCAACGGACTTCTCTCGTGACGGCTAGTGTAGAAGGCAAAACGACATGTGATAGACACAATTAAACAAAATTATTTGATTTTGGACGGAATTTTGAAATTTTAGGAAAACATTAGGTTTGGGTTGGGAATTTTAAACATCTGATAATGTACAGATGTAAATAATGAGTAGTTTTGAATGATCAGTGTAAATCACAATCGGTTGGGTTAACTAATTTAGAACTAAACGTATTACTTTCAGCAATACCAAGTAATATTCCAAATGAAACTGCTCGATTTAGAGAAATACACTAGTTCTAGTTAATTATTATTACAATTTTAAGACGAGAATCATCAAATTTCCTCTCATTCCTTCGGGCCCCCCAATAATTTTTGAAAGTCGGCGCCCATGATACCATCTACTTCCAATGAATAAAAGCACCATTAAACCGGACACATCAATAAAGAATACGGACGCTGAACATTTTACAAGTAGATTTGGGCGTCAATTGAGAAAACCTCAGCGATACAGACACGAAATTTCCTCGAGTTTTCACTAGGGGGGGAGTGTGTAGCCTTACAACTTTATCAAAGTTGTCATTTAAAAAACTTTTATTTAAAACATATGTTTTTATTTTGTTGTTTGTTTATCTTTGTCAACTCAATAAAAAGTTAATAATTTGTTTCAAACTAAGTGTTTTCTATTAACTTTACTGATTTTGTTCAATTTAAAAATCTCCATAAAAATAACATGGGAACTCTAAAGGGCTCTAGGACAAAAACCAGATTTTTCCCAGCCATGGGACCAACTCCAATCGATTCCTGGTGGCCAAAACCCCCTTATTCAACAAAAAAATCAAAAATCCTTGGAGGGAAAAAATTTTTATCCCGTGCAAACATTGCTTATTTAAGGCTACAGCCACACATGACAACTTAGTCGCCGCGACACAAACGCCGCGACAAAGAAAAAAAGTGTGATACATTGAATCAATTGAAGGTGGCCACACAAGACGACCCGCGACATTCAATGTATCACACTTGTTTCTTTGTCACGGCGACTAAGTCGCTATGTGTGGCCGTAGCCTTAGAGTATAGGATAGGATAGGATACGATAGGATAGGATTTCCATTAACTATATACTCTAGAATAGGCTTTTAATCTATCTATCTATATTTATTTAATACACTAAGGCCTTTGTTCTTCAGGGAACTCCTCTTACAATTTTTAACCGATTTTCAAGTTTTTGGTGTTGTTGGATTTGGTCTGTAGTTGTTTCCACCCAAAATTGGTGAAAATTAAATAATTGTATCATCCCCTACAATTTGACATATGTACAAAAGATCAAGATCAGTTTAGTAGTTACTGAAAACTTAGTGTTTCAACCGGGTATTAGGAATAGAAAATTATCATAATACATTAAAAGTATATTATTTATTCTTAATAAACTGATGGTTGAGTAATAAGTATTGCTCTCTTAAATGCAGTGTGGTACATTATAATCTTTAAAAAATGTAAAATTGACAAGTTTTGAAAAAAATTTAATGTTAAAATTTTTTAACATTGCATTGAAATTTTAAATAAAATGTTCAGTAACTTACTCAAAAGTAACTTAATAAGTTACTAATTTAATAAGTTAATAATATATTATAAGTTTTTATTACAGTATGGTTGAGAGAATAAACATAAAATTTTTCTTCTAACAAAGTTTTTTGTTACGTTAAAATTTTTTTAGTTAGTAACAGAACTAAAATAAAATACAATTGTTATTTTATAACCAGTTTTATGTAAATTGTTTACAGTTCACTGATTAACTGGTTTTATGCATGAACATGTCTAATATATAAATGTACCCAAATTCAAATTTCTTTATTGTCACATGAACGTTTTACAATACATTACGATACGGAACTCATTATGAATACAAATTGTTTTGAAAACCATGAACTGTTGATGCACATTTACTCAGCTAAATAAACAAAGAAAATAATAATCTTAAAGCATAGACAGGATTAAAATAAATCGTTGTAAAAACTTTCGTTTATAGTTTCAACTCATTAGTTATGTGAGTGGTGTAAATACAGTAATTAAAATTCTATAATAATAAAAATATCACTTCTGATGACCAAGTAAATATCTAAAACAAACAAAAAAAATTATAATAAACATGTTCCAAAAAATGCGTACCTCCAAATTTGATATTGTGTAAAATCCAGAAAAAAGTATCATGAAGCATATCCCCATATAGGCACTACGCACGACTTCGCTGTTAAGTATTTTCTTGTAGTACACCATGGTGATGCTTCTCTGTGGCCGGTGCAGTTGTGACTGAGTCTGTCTGTCTGTCTGTCCGTCTGTTCACCGCCTTGCCACAACAATTACGAGGATTTTGAGCCTTGAGTTACATGAATGGCTCTGTTAGGTCACATGAATGTGTTCTTATAATACAGTGTGTTCTTTTTCATTACCACATCACGTTTGGGACCTGTCACGTTTTTGTTTCAGAGTAAGAAAGCCTTTGAAGTGTACACATTTGAAAGTGTGAGAAAATTTGCTCAGTACATTAGCCTGATGTGAAAACAGGGTGAAGGTTGAAAACTTAAAAACAATACTGTTACTGTTTGGGTCTTACTCGTCATTTATTAACAGTTTTCATATTATATATAATTAATATCATTAAAAATTTGCATAAAGTACATTTTAATGAGACATCGCCCTTAAAAATGTTTTGTTTAAAATTGTGTGATAAAATAAATTGGTAAAATCGGACATCCCTAACATTAAACGCAAGTGGTAGATAGAAAAAGTCTTGTTACAGTAAATTCCCAATTTGAGTTTTGGACAACAGTGTCTGCTAGAAACGTTTTTGGATTGTTGCCATAGTCTGTCTGTAAGGGTAGGGATTAAAGGGCTGGATACCACACTTCTAGGGGGTCTGATTTTAATGAAATTTTGTTTTGAAATATTAACAAATTACTTTGAATTCTTTATATTTTTTTTTATTTTGAATATTTGTATTAAACAACAATAAAATATTAAATAAAAAAGACGATAATTTTTTAAAATTATTTTATTGGTACCTTTAATGATTGTAATAAATGACACCTCACACATGACTAAGTACATTCAGAAGTTAAAAGGTGAAAAAAATAAAGTTAAACAAGAAATGTAACTAATGGCATTATGTTTTAAGACTTTTACAGACATTTCATAACAAAAATAAATAAATTGTCCAGCACTGCGAATATTTTTATAGTTAGCAATAACAAAAATAATCTAATATAAACATTATCTTTATAACTAAATTAACCATATAAACTTATCTGTAGTTATGACATCAGTGTATCATTTTATCTTCTGCATCCTTGAGCTACATTGCTGTCCTTTTTTCTTGTGCATCATATTTTACTAATCTTTTCAGGAATCAGGGTGATGAGTTGCTACATTTTTGTAAATCTTTTAGTGTTCAGAAACAATAAAATCATACAATATTACCATTATTGTAGCAGTTTGACGAAAAGCATTTTATTATTTTAATAAAAGACAAAAAAATAGTTTCATTTAAAAAAATAAAGGATTTTTTATTTGTTTGTTTTAATATAGGTGTTTTGGGCACGAGATATGGACTGTTTTTGAAAAATCCGGTTTCTGTTCTACAACACCCTTCAAAGTTCCCATGTGAAATGGAGATTTTTTGTGGCTACCAAATTAAACAAAAATCAGCTGATAACTTAGAAATAACCATTATGTTACATAACCAGTGATTCAACAAATTTATACTTAAATGTAGCACACTTCGGCCTGGCGGGTAAGCAAAGCGAATAAGCTGAGAGAATCCTGAGAAAAAAAGTGACGCTTAATGAGCATAGGCTCGGTCCCTGTGGTATTAATTATAAATTGATCTTTAAGAAGAGGTATAACAAGTTACAATCATCGGTTTATCCAATAGTTGCATGACAACCGAGACTGAATTCATGATGGTGGCTGCTGTTTAATGAGAATTGATAGTTTTAACTAACTCTAACTCTAACAATAACAATGCTAAACTTTTATTTATTTCTGAAGCTTATTTAAATATTAATTAGAGTTTTTCCATCCACAGTAAATGAATACAGTAAACTGTAAAAGCTATATTTCAATTATGGCGACTATACCCATTTTTACTGCTTTAAGGTATGGACAAATTTTTTAAAAGTTATCAACTGTAAACTTTAAACATTATTTACCACTCTTCATTACGCATTATCCATAAATTTACCAATAAAAAAAATAGCGTTCAGCGTTTACCGTATGTTACAAAAACTCTCTATTAGCATGTTTTGCATTTTACTCAAGAAAACCCAAAATACAAAATAATAGATTCCCAAGAGCAATATTTTGTTTTGTCAATCAGCCCAGCTCACAACAATATCATTGAATGTCATAAAACCGACCGTTTTAACAGTCGTGTCAGTAAACTGAGCCAGCAGACAAAGGCTTTGACCTTGTGATTTAACACAACAGTCGGTATCTCTGACTGATTACAAGCTCTTTGATTTATACACAGTAACGTCACTTTACATTTTTCACATTGTCTGCAGTGAAAGCCCAAGAAATGTTTATCTATAGCAACTAAAGCATGGTAAGACCAATACAACAAAAGGTACAGTAGCTCTATAACATTTTGGGAACATGAATAAACTTGGTTTTTCAGTCAAGGGTGAGAAAAATGGTGGCACTACTGTAGAAGGGATGCCACACATTCTGTACTGCATACTGTTCACATACTGTAGAACATTGATTAAAATTCTTCATACAGACAGATGTAAAATGTATCTTGCAATCACACCACAAATAGGACATCCTTTCAATACAACTTTTAATTTCATTTTGATTCTATGATTTTATTTTTATTTTCTTGAATACTATACAAAAAAATATACCTAAGAGACCTGGAATCTTTGAACACAGATATTTACCTTTAAAATAATTTTATACAAGAGATGAAATTCAACTGAAATATCAGTTGACCTCTCCCTACAGTGGAAGCTCTTTTAACCGACCTCGGATTAACCGTCTGTTTTCGAGGAATAAACAAACTTAAGCCCCGTTTACACACAACGATATATCGCAGCGATCTGATCGGTACCAACCATATCGTTGAGATGATCGGAGCGTGTAAACGGGAGATCGCTGCAATATAACGGGGTTGGACAAAAAATGAAAAATTTGGTTTTCTGGCTAGATTGACCACGATATTGCAAGGTTGGAGCGACATTGGCACGTGTAAACAGAGCTTCAACTTATCAAAACAGTAAGCAAACAGTGCTCCCCCGGTCAGAGTGAAGCAGTTCCACGTACAAGTCTTGAGTCATTCTCATATAGTTGCGCTAGTGTTCAATACATCCCTCAACTCTCTCAGTACTCTTGTCTCACATGCGAAAATTTATCTCTCTTGAGAAGCCAAGAACGACACCACTTACTTCTTGGTTTGCGTAGTCTCTTTCTTGCTACTCTTGATAAACAAATTACATACATGGACCACAACAGTATCTCTTCTATGTTGATCGAAACTGAGACAAGGCCAACAAATTGCGAAGGAAGTTGGAGCAAAAAAATCTATGCGTATAGACAGAACATCAATGTCCAATTTAACCTAACAATTTGTTGGTGCAATCAGATCGCTGCGATATATCGTTGCGTGTAAACGGTTCTTTACGCCGTACATGCCAATTTAGCGTACAAGCGTACAGTCAATTTTTAATGTGCTGTATTTGCTAATCTTGTTACTTAACAGTTTTTATACCATGACAGTCTGTTTAGGCTACTTTATTAACTTATTTATTGCGTTAGGAACAATTGATTGTGTTTCAAAAATTTTAACATCTTTCACTTGTTTTAACACCTATTTCTGGTATTATTCAGCTTAACCGACCTTTTTTGTTATCCAACCATAGTCCAGTCCCATAGGGGTTGGTTAAGAGAGCTTCTAGTGTAATTTGTTTTTAAAATATTTTATAACTGAAGCATCTATTCTTCTTGATTTGCTATCATTTGTTATTGGAGTTTTTCAAAATACGGTAAATATAACTATAAACGCTATTTTTAAATTGACAAATTTACCTATATTACACAGGATAGTTCAATTGTGTGAATGATGTCTAATGCTTACTATTGATCACTTTTCATCGAGCTTTTGTAGTTTCAAGCAATAAAAATACGTAAATCAGCCATTATTTAAAGAGCGTTTAGCGTTTACCTTATTCATTTACCGTATATGCAAAAACTCTCACAACATCTTTCTAATGATTCAATCAATTTCCGTTCTTCCATTAGATTAACCTTGAAACTTTTGGAAAGCCTCTAGGGCGTTTCCTTATAGGAGCGTATGTACATTAAAATGGGATTCTGCTCATCTACAGGACACCAACCTTCCAACGGTATAGGCGGATTGCTCCAATGATGCACACAAGCTGAGAAAAAAAGGAGGAAAAGAACATGCTTACCTATTCATATATAGATGATTTTATGCGACCACAAGCAAAAACGTTTGCTAGCTGTGATTACAATGGGAGGAGTCAATATTTAGGGCTCTACAGCTTCGAACTTCAAATCTTCAATATTGTTTCATGAAGCTACCATACTTTATTCATTTATGGTTTAACACATGAACCAATATATTGGGTTTTTATCTGAAAATGCTATTAGCTTATTTAAATTATTTGTAAAATACCTCTCCTGCTTACATCTATATATTGAACTAAAAATTTTTTCCTAACCCTTGCAATTAAAAATTAATTTAAATTGTACTAAAACAAAAATATGCATTTGTAATTTCTATACCCGGTGTCCCAGACCATAATAAATAACCATAATAAATGTACTTGAAAAACGAAGAATGAATGTTTACGACAGATAATAACTAATTGGCTGTTTTTTTCAATAGGTATCATGCAGGTAAATATGAAAAAAAATGTTGAGCTTGCATTCATGATTCTTATATATAATATATCTTAAGCTTGCCATCATAATAGTTTTATATATCTTACAAAAATAATTGCTATAATTAAAAGCACTAGTGAAACGCTTCGAGTCATCTTCGTTGTTTAGCAATATCAAGGAACCAGTCTATCCTCACTTTGATTTGAGTCTGAATTGTTACATAACTCGTTATATAAAGCAAAAGTCAATGATTTCCTCAGTAGGTAGTTCACACTGATAAATTATGTCATTGCCAACAACTTAGTGGAAATTGGCCGCAAAGCCAGGATGTGTCCAGGACTTTGACCTTAAACTTCCTAGGCCACCTTTCACATCCGCACAATCTTAATCTCTCCTCTTCCGTTCAACATATTGCCTACTATTAGCTGTAATCATTTGGAACGATTTACCCAGTGAACTTTAGTAGGGCAATTCACAGTTTAATTAACTACGTCACAAGCTATGGTCGGTTAAGTTTTTGTCAGTTAATAACTACATAATGATTATGCTTTGTACGACTTTTAGAGAAACTGGTGCTTGGAGCAAATAATAAAAACTGTGAAATAAAAGTTTGCAAAATGTCCAATCATTCAAAGAATATTTAACATTTAAAATTTAAGGATGAATTACGGCAAATATTTTCTGGATAATTCTAGCTGGTGCTAAATATTTGAATATTTTATGATCAGAAATACAGAGTTCAGTACATTTTCAACTATTTAAAAAAATTTACATTTTGATTTTTTGGCATTTTTTGTCTTGTTATTACTAGACAGTTAAATGTTGTCCAGTGCCAATGAATTTTTTATTTAAAAGGTTGTTGACAAAAAGAAATTTAAAATTTTGAAATTCATCAGCTTTCTCTTTGCTGCCAAATGGTTACTTTTAAGTGTCAAAATCTTAAGTATAACTTAACTCATATTGTAAGTAAATATTTTCTTATCATGGTAAGTAACAAATATACCGAGCTTTGCTCGATGGTTTTAATTCATTTTTGTTACATTATCGTTGTAAACAGGCTATGAAATTTATGCCAACAACCAACTACACCTTTTCGCAGGTAAGAGCTGTTTCAAACCTATTAACTCTAAGGCCGATGTTAAGAATAACAGTTTCCAAACTCTTTTAAAAACTAAAAAACAATTTATCCTGGGGTTCATTTAGGTTTACTAGTAAATTAAAATTTTAACAAAATCTACTCGCTATAATTTGAGATTGAAATAAAATACATTGCTACAGACACTTATGTATTTTAGTAAAGGTATACAATATTTGTGAAAAGTTTTAAGGCAAGTTTTTCATTTGTAATTGATTCACATAGCTAACACTGTCTACTTAGTTATTGAACAAGCTAGCTACTCAAAACACTGCTTCACGTTAAACTTGTCATTTAAAATGTTTAGTTCCCCTGGAGGAAGTACGAAAGGTTCCCAGACAATGGACACTTAGATCATATTTCCTTGTGATAATTACAGATAATCACTGCAATTAGGGTCAAAATCACATAATGCTGTACTGCTATTAAAAACTTTCTGCAGGGACTGTGCACGAACAAAGAACCATACCATGACCAATGGAAATTTACTTAAAGTGCAGTATCAAGTGCAGTCTAATGCAGTTATTCACAGTTTTACTGAAAAATATAAAATTTTATTGATGCATTTAGGTCACCTGGTACAGGGTTTCAATACATGCAGGGTGTTTTAAAAAAACCGTGAATGGCATATTCGTATTCTACACATAAAACAAAATAAAAAATGTTACAGGAAATTTTTTTCAATTTCGGTTTTGTTTAGCCGTTATGCCCCATTTTGATTTTCACGCCAAATAATTTGTATTTCCGTAACAAATAGTTATATTAAGTTTATATATGGCATGAACCTTTATAACATCAATATTCAATTACAGAAAAAAATTATTATGTGTATTCTAAAAATGGCGGCCATTTGAAATTTTCTAACTTTATTTTTAAATTTTCAAAACAGGTGAATTTCATCAAGATTTTACAAGAGACAAAAAGTTGACAAATTAAATTATCCAACCAATTGTACCGTTTGTAATGATTTGACAACAAGTAATGGAGTTATTGAGATTTTTGTGCATAAATACGATTTTCCATTATAATGCATGCAAATTTAGTAAATTTTCATAGAAAAATCTCAATAACTCCGTTATTTGTTGATCAATACAAACTTGATATTGTTCGTTGTTACATAATTTAATTTGGCAACTTTTTTTGCATCTTGTAAAATTTTCGTTTTAAGTTTAAAAATTCAAAAGGCCACCATTTTGAAAACACAGGGAAAAAATTATTATTTTCCTGAAAATGAAAATTTATGCTATAAAACTTCATGATAAATATAAACTTAATATATCTATTTGTTATGGAAATAAAAACTATTTAGTGTAAAAAACAAAATGGCGGATAGTGGCTAAACGAAGCTGAAATAAAAAAAAATTTACTGTAACATTTGCGATTTATTTTTATGTGTAGACTACAAATATGTATAGCCATTCATGGTTTTTTGAAAACCCCTGTATGCATGAATGAAAAAATTAAATTTTAAGAGGTTTTAACTGAAATAATTCAAGTAATAGTTATGATTTGTGAGTCTTAAGTCAAAGTTAACTACAAAATTAACACATTGTAGCGGGCTAAAAGAGCCATGCTCTATATATATCTGCTAAAAAAGAAGTGTGAGTAATTGGAGATAAGTGGGCTGCATAATTGCAGTAAGTCTGCCACATCAGGGAAAACCAGACCTCAACGGGATAGGCTGATAGCCCACCTCATTCCAAAATCATTGACTTGTAGTTTTAAAATAAAGAACTAATAATGTGTAAATTAAATTAATAAAATAACTCCAAAAACAAGTGGTTTTTCAGCTTAAAATTTTTCTTTACCATCATTAAAATAGAAACGTGCTGGTGATAATTATTATTTACTTAATTATCATTCTCTTTGGCCATTTGCACTTTTAAAAACTATGTTCATGTGTAGTTTAAAAAATAAAAATCCTTGTTAAACTAAAATCCAGAATTTTAAACACAAATTTAAAGCTAATAGAAAGTTAAAACAACTCTTTAGACTAGACTGAAGTCTATAAAGCGTTGTTGCTACACCAAGCTAATCAGCTCCACCTTAGTTTCACTGTTCATTAACCTTTGTGAGGAAACAAGGTTGTGGATGAATGAACGAATGAAGTCTATTATTCTCAATGAGTGGGCAAAGTAATAACTTACAAAGTGAATAACTTACCTTAGTTCATCGCATCAACTCTTCCTTCATGTCACAAACTGTCAATAATCTATACTTTTTTAATACGCTAAACTGAATTTCTCTATTGGGAATACGCTATCACAGTAGTAATTATGGTAAGACCTAAGCCTGGGCCTGGGACCATGTTAATTTTTCACTTTGAGGTGTATTCCCAAGATGTCAAAAGCACCATGCGTTCATTTTCATGGGGCCGAAATATAAGTCTGTGATAGGTACTGATAAATTTTGAAAGGGACTTCCGATTTTGAAAAAATTTGGTATGTAGGTGTAGGGCCAGGTCTATTTTCTGAGTTAAATAACCGGCATAAACGAGTTATGGGCATGGGGTTTCAAAAGGGTCAATGACCTTTTGTAATGTTTTAACCTAAATTTTAAAAATTCAACAATTTTAACTAAAATTATTTAAAAGACCTTGGGAAATCAAAAAATTTAGTAATTTGAATTTTTAACTCCACTAAACTGGTTAGGGATAGAACCTAAAAATGTGTTTCCATTCTTATAGGAAAACAACAAAACCCTGTATCTCGCTTATTTATTGACATAACTCCATAAAATTTAGTACATAACTTCACTAGATAGGGTTTAACTTATAACACCCTCATTACAGCAAACCTACATACTCATTCCTTTGATGTTTATGGGAAAAATAAAAAATTACCATAATTTAATACAATTCAAGATGTACCTGCACTGGGAAGAGACTATCCTGTGTTTGCTTACAACACCCCAATGGCAGCAAATCTACATACTCATTCCTATGGTGTTTATAATGAAAGTATCATATCAATGAAAATCTCAAATGGTTTGATCATCAACATCAACTCAACACTTCTTTAGCCAAAGCTTTGTTTACTTTGTGGTTTTCCAAACTTCAGGATTAAGGGCAGCTCTTATGGTTTCCACTCTTACTTCATGTCTAGGACATGCTACAGAATTATCGCTTGGGGTTGCTCATCTATCATTAAAAAAAATGTTATTCTTAAAAAAAGCAATAAGGATCTTAGTTGATGTTAGACTTCGCTTGTCTTGTCGCCCTCTTTTTAAAGAGATTAATCTTCTGACAATGCATTACACCATCTATGCATCTTTGTAGGGAAAAACCACAAACAGTATTTTTTGAGAAATCATGAGCATCCCACAATACACGAAATAGAGATGATCTTCAATCCCCCATTAACCGAACTTTTTTTGAAGAACAGAATTTTTGAAAAATCCCCTTGGTATATAAGGTACAAAGGTGGGAAAGTTTCCTATCTCCTCCATAGTCAAATTAAATTAAGGATGACTATATATATAAAAAAAAAAAAAAAAACGTTAGGAATATTTATTGAAATTGTGTCTCTACTCTGTAGATTTTTTTCTAGAGGACAAATATTAAAGTTTCATTGTGTTTTGTTTTATTTAACATTTAGTCTTTATTTTGTTTTGTATATTTTAAAACAAGAGAACAAAATTATAATTTAGTTTTCAGAATAGACATAGATTAAGACTTTAATGTATGACGTGCCATATGTTCATGTGTGAAAAAAATCACAAGCAAGGAATCTAAAATAAATAAAGAGAAGGTAGGAGTCAAAAGCCATGCAACGCCCTCAATGCACCAGGTATTCTTTTGCACCTATGACGTCTTCACTATTATTGCCAGTATTAGTAAATGATGATGTCATAGGTCCAAAAGAACACCTGGTGCATAGGGGACATTGCATGTATGGACCCCTACCTTCTCTTTTACTTTAGATTCCTTGATCACAAGTATGTAAACTTTGTGTGACAAATAAACCATTTCAGTAAAAAATCAAAATTCCATTGGAAATTTTCCTGAGTACACAGATCCGTGCGACGGGGGGTATTTTGTATTTCGAGACCTCCCTCATATTTTCAATTGAGTTTTACGGTTTTGGTTTCGTCAGATAGGGCTTGGTCTGTATTGGTTTTTGCCAAAAATTGATGAGAATCGGACTTAAAATAAAGGTGATATACTTAATTGAAATTTTCCCATAAGAATAACTTTTTTTAAGTATAAAAGGACCATGAAAATCCACATTACTTGACATGCTCTGCAATGTAAATCATGTACATTTGCAATAATTAAGATGCAAGGGAATTTACATTTGCTCTATTTGTTGCTGGATCTTTAGACAACGGTATTCATTGATATTGTTAGTTAAATTTATAAAAAAAAAAAAGTTAAATTTTTAAGATATGCGATTCATTATTTTAAATTGCCGCCATTTAGAAAATAGATTAGGAAATAATTATTTATCGACGGTCAATGATGTGTGTGGTAAAAAAATTAAATTGCTTTATTTCAAGCAATCAACACACTAGTAAAATTTATTCACTGATATAAGCTAACGGCTTGACTGTAGGATAGAAGGTTGGTGTCGGTTTTAATTATTGTTGATCGCTGCTTCAAGCCTCATAAGTTACCTAATGACTGCCCGCGCCTCGCCCAGTGAAAGTGTGTCGCCAGGAGAGGTCCAACTGTGCAGCAATCTATCATCTATCAGCATCAGTCACTGATTGATGGATACTCAAGTGTCCAATCAACTCATTTATTTTACATTGTGATAGTTGCACTTTGTAACATTTGCTCTTTATAAGAGGAGAGTTCTTGTGCTACTCCCCCACTTCCAATTATGTTTGGGTTTCCATTCCTTTCTAGTGGGAGGAGCCCAGGGAATTATTTTTTTTAATAACTCCCATGGACATAAATCATTAATATTGAGCTACTTATATTATTTTAATTGAAATAAAATTAAACATTGTATGCCCCATAACCGCTAACTTTATTAAAATTTTATAGTCAGCATTTCAAAAATAACATGAGTCATGTTGATTCAAGTCCTGAAGTTGTTTAGAAAAAAATTTACAATAACATGTAATACTCATGAAACAACATTGCATAGTCACAACAATATTTTCTTCAAAAGAAAATATATTTTCTATATTTTCAGTGCACTAGAAAATGCAATATAGATTTACTAGTTATTAGTAGCTTTTGGGTAATTAATTCATCCTCCGAACGCATGCATCCTTCTATATCTGACTATGTTTAGAACAACCCAAACATAGATCTTGCCTTTCCGGTCCTTGTTTTATAATATTAATCGTTTGGGGTTTATTGTCACAAAAAATTGTAGGTCCCAGCGAAACAGGGGACAAGGACAGTCAAGTTATTCTGTTGATGCTTGAGGGAGTGTTATAGGTCACGCCACATAAGTTGACGAATGGCCAAAAACAGCTGGGTAGGGCGAGGGGAGGAGAGGGGGTACTTTTCCAAAAACATCGAGCTTACGTTAACAAGCAATTTTCCATAGAACAGCTGATTATCCAATCATTTTAACTGAATAGTAGTGAAAATTCATTCGTCAAGTTACGTGGCGGGGGTTATACCAAGGGTTGAGACATGATCATCCGAATTAAATTTATATCTTCTTTTTAAGAAAAATAAACTTAACAACCTAGTAACATTCACTTTAAAGCAAACAGCAAAAACATTTTCCCTATGCACAGACTATAGCATCAACGATTGTCTAACAGCGATACAAGAGAAGCCGGAGCCACTTCAGACGCTAGGAGGACAATGAAGCTTAGACATAAGTAGAACCATCCCTGAGCTAAATCATTAAATCTATGTTTACTAAAGGTTACAAGGGAATAAAAAAGTGCTTTATGTCCAACAAAAGATTCATTTTACTTACAAGTTTTAGAAAATATAAAATACATTTACAATAGTGAAAATGTAAAATAATACTTAATGAATGTCAACAAACATTAAAATCTCAATTGTTAATCAGCTGAAATACATTGTTGTATTTATTGATTGTAAGATTGTCCGAAGATGATGAAGGTAAATGAAGGATCCAAATTTATATGATTTCAAAATAAGAATGGACACCAGATTTTATCTTCCTTTTGGTCAATAGAATCCAAAAAAACAAATTATACTCGTTTAAAAATGATATCATGGTTGAAGAGTGTTCACTTCCTAAGTCCATCATGCAGTTGGAAGTTATTGATACCTCTCCTCACTTCACTAAAATTTATGCTCTATTATTGCACATCCTCCTCGGAATACTGTTGTTACAATATCGAAGACACATTACATCAGTCTGGTGTCAAATTTCCCATTAAAGCTGCTCCAACTTCGTTTTGAAGATTTCTTTCCTCAAAAAAGCTGCAATAATACAAAATCTTGACAAACATCTTCTTCTTGTCGACTTATGAAGAGAAGGTTCTCGAGAGGTGACTAACTATGACCTGTAAAGAAAATGCTGTAATCCCTGAATAAATTATTTACTAGGGCAAGGAGGTTAAAGCAAATATTGCTATGACCGGTGAAGATAAGAATTTTGAGAAATCTCAACATGCAATTAAAATTTTGAAAACGTTTCAACGAAAAAATAGATAATTAAAATAATTTCAGCATCGCGTATGCTGATGGACCGATTTTAAAATTTTCACTTGACCGAGATATTGAATTCTAAACCGCATCTACTCAGATATTTAACTCTAAAAAACTTACAACGAATTAGGTAGTAACTCTTTACACAAAAACCTAAAATTAATAATGGAAATCTAGAATCAGTTTATCTGTACAATAAAACAAGAATTAGATAATATAAAAAAGACGCCTAAACATTTGGGCCAAGAACGGTAACATTGGAACAAGGTTAGGCAAACCCTTGCCTTACCCAGTCAGTGACCGTGTGGGGTACGAGTACGTAGCCTAACTCCCGTGATCCGCTCCGTGCCTTTCTTGGCCTTAATATTTCCGACGTCATGGTCTGTCTGTGTCTCATTTGCGGCTTCTTCTTTCCCGCTCACGACGAGCGAGTTCTGCTTTTTTCAGCTCGGCCATCCTTCGCTCATGTTCGGCCATGTGCTGTCTGCGTATCTCCTCCTTTACTGCAATCTAAAATGTACAACACACGGAATAAATATTTTAACATAGAAAAACAGTTTAATTTATCAAATTTGTAACAAATAAAGGTTTATTAGCAAAAGCAATGAAGGCAAGAACCAACTTTTTTTTCATTCTATGTGAAGTCAAGGGCTAATAAATACAGTATTGGAGGTTCTATAACAACTGCATAAGTTGTTATCTTGCTACAGACACAGACAATTATAAGTAGGTGGAGTAAGAAATAAGAAAACATAACTAAATATCTAAAAGGAAGGAGCCGACATAACTGGAATATACCCAGAGCATGTTTGGAAGGAAGGATTTGGTAGGTTATGCTCTTCCACAATGTAAACCGATATCCCTCATAACTTAAATTATTTTGAAAATGTTTTATACTGGGCAGTGGTTGACAAATATATACTTATTATTTAATATGCTAAGGGTTTTTTTTTATAAAATAACTCTTCCTACAATTTGCAACCGATTTTAAAGTTTTTGGTTTCATTGGATAAGGCTCAGTCTGTAGTTGTTTCCCTAAAAAATTACAGTAGACTCCCTCTTAACCGGCCTCCTTTTAACCGGTCTCCGCTTTAACCGGCCTACCCGGCTAGAAAAACAACATCTTTTTAACCGGCCATTTTTTATCTCAACATCGCTTTAACCGGCTGTGTTTCGCCGGAAACGTTGTTTTATCTACTGTTTCATTCAATTCAATGTTAGCCTTTATCATGCTGTATTGACCTTCTCAAACCAATTAAAATGAAATGTCCTCTACAAAAGTGTATGCCACCGGAAGTGAAAGCGTTTGGACCTGCTATTCAGAACACAAAATAAGGAAACAAATCATTATTAGTTTGGTTTAGTCGTGGATCTCATGTGTGTCGGATGTTAGCTATAAATTATATAGAGTAACAAAAGAGTTGTTTCTTCAAGACATAATTGCAGTTAGGCTATTTAGGTTGGCGTTTTTAAGGTACATCGGTTTAACCCGCCAAATCGTTATCCGGCCAAGGCCTGGTCCCGAGGTGGCCGGTTAAGAGGGAGTCTACTGTAATGAGAATCAGGCTTATATTAAAGGTGCTAATCCACTATTGAAATTGGAAAGTTTCCCACTAGGATAACATTGGGATTGGGTCGAGAATTTTAAACGTGTTAATATACGGCTGTAATTAGGTGTAGTTTTACGCTAGCCTATTACCGCAACCGATAATCATGATACTTTATTAGAGAGTTGTAATTGATTTATAAATTTTTAATGATTTATTTGGTCGCGTGACTAAATGTATATTTATGCTCGATTTCAAACAATGTTTGCACTAGTTGGATATTATCATGTGAAGAACTACAGCTTTTGCTGTGCTAATGTTCTGTATAATTTACTGTGTATAATGCAAGCCTTGTTACACTCAACTCAGAGGATAATCAGATTTTGTCTCAGCCTCTACTTTGCATGCTCTTTGAATCAACACAATACACAGTGAGAAAAGTGGTCATGCTCTCCCTGTTAGGGAAAATTTGCCTAGACCAACTAAAAGTCAGTAGGAAATCAATAGGAATTTTAAAGTATTTCAGTTAATAAATTAGCCTAATTTTTTTATACAAAACAAACTTGGTGGCGTTTACCTGTTCCTGGGTCAGTGGCAACCAGTAGATGCAAGGAGAAGTTTTTGTTTTTCTAAACAAATCATCTAATAACTTGGCTGGAGCGTCCTCTTCCTTTTTCCGAGACTTGCGAGCTAAAAACACAAATAATGTCAAACATGTCAATCAAGACATAGCCACAGATTATTGCATAAGTTTTACATACATCTCTGCATATACTTTTAACTGGTAAATCAATATTTATTTTGAAAAAAGCAAGGAAAACAACGACGATAAGCATTTTTAAGATACAGACAGAAAATAAAATCATTGGATTACCAATAGCCAGATTTTTTGGTGCACACCTAAAAAAACAGTACTGAAGTTTTATCCATCGTCATATCATCGTAAGCACCGAGGGGGGGAGGCACGTGCCCCATTCCTTCCCCTAAAATTTGCAATACTTGTATAAGAAAATATAACACTTCAGTACTGATTTGTTTGGTGTGTACCCAAAAATTTTAACCACAATATACCTTTGTTCATCAAACAACCAAAATAACAGCCAATTCAATTTTTGAGGCTGTTATACAGTTTTAGTTTCTATACCTTTATTTATTAAAATTAATTAATATATTATTTTAAACTATCACTCTCTATGCTTAATTAATCTGAATAATAAAGGTTCTACTAGGCCTATACAAAGTTTTCCCTTATTAATTCAGTAAAATCAATTACTGACGTTGGACTATATTTATAGCTTTCTCATTTCACTCCTGTCCCAAAGATGAAAAATTAATCAAACAATTCACATGGAAAGTTATGATTGTTTTTGTAAACAAAGGAGTAAAGAAACGAGATTGTCGAAGAACTTACCAATAGAAGTAGAGTTAATTAGTAGAGTCCATTGCCACTATATTAATCAACTCATCTTCTCTAGGTAGGTTAATTCTCTAGCAATCTCTTTCCTTTATTCCTTTGTCTGCAACTTGGCCTAGAGCCACTTAAACTTAGGTTTTCGTGTTTTGTAGGTTAGTTATTATTTACAGTCACCTGATTGTTCGTTTTCTGGACTCGCACTGCGATGGTGTCTTTCTTTCCTCGCCTTGCGTTCCTGCTCCCTCTTTTCTTTCATTTTCATCTCGTATTCCAAAGCTTCATCAGGGTGCTCAGGCTTGCCAACGTCCCACTCTCGAACGACAGTCTAATAACAGAGTCAAAAACTTGAAAGCCTTAAGTAGTTTTTTTCTTTTTCATTTAATACCAAATACAAATTGTTGTAAAATAAAGTTAAAGTAAAAATATGAGATTGTGTGCTTCAAAAGTAGTTTTTTTTATTTTTTATTATTATTTATTTATATAAATCAGAAATGAAAAACAAAAAAGTTTACAACACTCAAAATTTGAGTACAAAAAAATGTTTAAAATAAATCAGTAGTTTTAACTGAGGTACTAAATATCAAGCACTAGTAGCAAGAAATACTAGTAGGAAAAAGACTAGTAGTAAAAACACTCTCTTTTATCAATTAATTATTAGGGATTACTGAATTAGGATTCATGTAGTTAGAACTGTTATTAGCTCCAAGTTTGAAATAATGTTAGCTTGTAATTTTGAATATGTAAATTTTGTAAGTATTTTGCTGAAATTTCAAAAAATGCATTTCATTTAGTTTGTTGTTCATTTTTAATTACCGGTAGCTTATGTACTCTAATGTGTGGTGATATTAATGACAAATAAATTATGCTGCTGTACGTTATGTATTGCTTCTATGGCACCAATGTTCATTTATATATAATTCACTGCATCTCTCATGTGAGAATAAATATATAATTTTTAAGGACGTGTCTGACAACCACTTTGCTAATGAATAAAAG
This sequence comes from Neoaliturus tenellus, assembly GCA_030545055.2. Lineage (NCBI taxonomy): Eukaryota > Metazoa > Arthropoda > Insecta > Hemiptera > Cicadellidae > Neoaliturus > Neoaliturus tenellus. Next base: position 43,294,254 of record CM061536.1, read on the forward strand.
AATACACAGAGCTAATGTTGCGAAAGGTGCCTCTCGATGATGTACTGACCCTCTTGCTACGCTCCCGGATGCGCGCCTGGTCAGCCACCCAGCCCTCGACGGCTCCGGGCGGCTGCGTCTTGCGCTCCGCCTCATCCGTCGTCTGCGCTAGTGCGGCCGCCAAGTCATCGCGTGAGGCAAACTCCACTGCCAATGTTTTGGGGTTGCTGGGTGGCCAGCGGACGCCGTGCAGCGCATGCCGCGTCTCCACCGCCTGGTCCTCTGTCTCGTACTGCAAAAGTGACCACACGGGACTGATATAGTTTACATGCTTCAGTAGTGTAATATTAAATAAAAAACAAAAAAAAAACTTCATTTCCATAAACTTAAAGGAATAAGCATTGGATTGTGTCACAAATTTATACTACACCATTTTATAGAAAAGGAAGGCTAATTATACAGAATTTTATAAAATGGAACCAAATAAATATTGCTGAGAAAAAAAGTACAACTAAAAGGAATGAAACTATAATACTGCTGAAAGTAATACAATAAAAATGCAATAAGACTAGTTTACCATGAAGGATCAGCAATATAATCACTTCTACAATCTTGTCTATGAGATTGCCTCTACCAAACTAAATTTCTGGATAGAGTAGAGGGAATTCTCAATCAAATTTTTAATTTAATTATATTAACATTTTAATGTCATCAAAGTCACATAACTTTCTTCCAGCCGATAAAGGTAATTTTTCCTGAATTACTAATCTATCAAAAGCAAAATTTTCAAACGTCTGGTATTGTAGGAGTGGTGGGACGTGGAGAACTGAAGGTGCCTGATGCTGTTTATAACTAGAACAATGTGGTCAATGTAGATTGTAGGTACAAGAAAACGTCAAAATTTGAAGTTCTTGGAAAGGCAGTTTACACGAATCTCTGTTTTAATTTAGCTAAGATTTAAAAAATAGCTATAATTTTGGAAATGTTTGTTTGGTTTTTTTTTGTGTGTTTGAAAACACATACTTCCTACTCCATACCATATGAAAGGTGACTGTAACAATAGGCGTAATAAACTGACAGTAAAACACTTATTTTACAAATATGTGGTCTCCATAAAAGAAATATTGCTGGGTTTAATTCAGAGCAAATAAGTCAGTGTGGCAGATCCAGGTGAAGTTGTAGTCAATGTTGAGACCTAAAGATTTTAAACTCAGAGAAATATAAAAAATCAAAATCTCTTTATTTAACAAAGCATAAAGATTTGTAATAGTGTCAAATGTTTACAATTTCAAGATCTTCATTGGTGAATAGGTGGAAGCGTGTCCCTTCAATGCAGGAATTGTCCAGGGAGTAGAATGGGTTCTTTGACAGCCAGTTGGTTAGGGCTGTCTTCAGTTTCTTCCCAGTTTGTGTTCTGAAGGAGGATACGTTGCAGATTTCCAGCTGTAGTTCCTCCCCAGGCTATATGTTAAGTGGGACTCAAATAAAGCATGGTACGCGGTCTTCGTTGTTCCTTCATCGCTGGAGTGTTTAATTCTTTTCACGACATTAAGACTGGTGTTGAGTTTGGACAAAGTGTCAATATGGTGGTTCCATGATATTTGAGCATCAATAGTTACACTGAGGAATTTAGAGTAGTCTTCAACTTCTATCTCCTTTTCGTCTACTACTATTTTAGATCAATAAAATTTATAGATAGTAAAGTACAAATGAATTAGGCTTTAGTTATATAAACACTTCTTAAATTTTAAAAAATCTCTTTACAAAACAAAGTGTATTTAACAATAAATAATACAAATTGTAAATACATAGCCCACCTTATTGCCTGTTACCTATGCACTGAATACATTTTTTACAGCAGTATTGTTTATAATGACTCACCTGTACGTAGCACTTGGACTTGATCTTGTCAATCCAGAAGCCATTCTCAGCGATGGCGCCGGTCCGCAGCAGTAGGTTCCGCAGCTGCTGCACTGTGAACGGCCGCACCAGGTGAGTGATGTACAGCACATCGGTGGGCTTTCGGCGCGGCGGCGACGGTGACCGCGCCAGCTTACGGGCATCATCCGTCAACACCACCTTGCGGGCAGTGCTACCTGCAATGAGAATGAGAATGTTTTATTGTCGTTTTACAATAATGCATTGACTAAGTCAAGAACTATATCTAATAATGTAAGATAATGTCAAATAAAAAGGCTTAATGTTTATCAGTATACAAGTATACTGAAGTAAAGCTATAGTCAAACTAAAAGCAGATCTGTCTTTCAGGTAAGTCTAAAAATTCTGAGAGTAAGGTACGTAAAAAGGGTTCTCTAGAAGCCAATCATAAAACCTTTTAGAAAAAATTTCTCAGAATATTTTTTTGACAAATTAATTAACATGTTAAAAATCTGTTGAGAAGTAACCATATGACTGTGTTGTATTTTAGTTAGCCTAGAATGCTCTATAGCAAATTTTATTTTTGTTTCTAGTATTATAACTATGTACCTCACTACTGATGATTAGATATTGAAGATTTTTACAGATAAAAGAAACGGAATCAAAAATGTATAGATTGATTACGGTCATAATTTCTAATTGAATAAATAAAGGTTTGCAGTGTTCCAAAGGTCCAACTTTTGATATTGCCCTAATTTCTTTCTTTTGAAGAAAAAGGATATCTTTAATGTTACTACTATTACCCCAAATCAAAAGTCCAGATTTAATAATTGACTGAAAGAAAGAAAAATATGCGGATCTTATATAATCCTCAGGAACACAATACAATATACGTCCAAGAAAGAAAATCAACCTACACAGCCTCTTTGATATGAATTCAATATGTGAGTTCCATGTTAAGTTTGTTGTCTAGTTTTTCAGCTATTTCAATGTATAAACAACCATCTTCTATTTCTTGTTATTAAAACATCTAAAAACATATTTAATGCAATTTTTATACAGGCAACATTTTTTTTAAAGTAACACTTAAGCAAAAACATATTTTACATTTACTGCATTTTAGTTAACCTTTAATATCACCTTACTTACACGTTGCACAGATGGAAGAAAAAGACATCATGTAATTTAGTTAGGTTGCCATTTCAATAAAGATATTAAAGGTACGCTTGTTAAGAAGTGGAAATGCCTTACCCCAAATTTGTTATCTATTTTGATTTGGTTTACCAATAAAAATTATTAGGATTTTCAAAAGAAATTATCCGTTTGTAGTGCAGTAAAAACCTGGATGACTTCTAAAAATAAAATGAAATAAGAAATACATTTGAAAACCAGAGATGATTTTGAAAATGGTTTTTTGGGAAACATTTTTTTATAGTAATTTAGTGTTAATCTATAATGTATATTTATATTTTATGCCTGACTAATCTATGAATATAAGCTGTTGTGTTTTGTTGTGATCTACCGTAGTCAGTTTTTGTGAAAATAAAAATTGCAATATCATTTATAGATACAATAACCTACATTATACAGCTCACGTGTTTACGTTTCCTATGATAATGTTTTCCTTAAAAGTTGGTTTATGGTAAGAATCTATATTAGGCCTAATAATATTATACACTATAATCATTATCGATCGTTTGTTTCACTTGATAATTATGAACTTATCAAATTAAAAATCAAAACATCATTTGGAAAAAATAGAAAAAAAAAATAATTTAAATATGCATGTAACATATGGCAACCAATTTTAAAAAATGAATACTGTAATGACAAACAGTTACTTCATGATTCCATTACAAAAAGTTATCGGTACCTCCTGAAAACAGTTTACTAGGGTAATAGATTGCAACAGCCTATCAGCTACTAACGGGGTTACCCACCCGTCAATAAGCCTGACCAGGACTATAGTCACAATTTTCCAGGACGATCGGTGCATATTAAAAGAACTAAATTGATAGAACAATCTGTATCTTAGTTAGCAATGTTGGTTTACTCACTCTCCTTGGGTGCGGGCGCAGTTGGGGGCGGCTGCTCCGCTGCTATTTTTGCGAACCTCTCTTGACGCTTACGTCTCTCCTCCTCCTGTTTGGCTATTTCCTTCTCTCTCTGCTCTCTCTGTCTCTCTCGCTCCTCTTCCTTAGCCACCATAGCCACTACCTGGACAACAATACAATACGTAGTGCAAATTATATTGCATATATACAGTATGCTCTCGATGGTCTGACATGCTTTGGTCCACAGTAGGCCTATATAATCAGACTACACTTCTGCGGCAATAACTCTAATGGGTGAGAGAGAACGTGTTATCATATTCATGACTAAACATGTTCACGATTTTACTAACTTAGATAAAGTACCTGTCAAAGTAATTATTTACGCATTTTATAACTGTGTAGATTTTTTTTTGGTTGTAAATTTAACCTATTGAATATAGTAGGGATGGACGAGTCTCGAAATTACGAGAAATTTTCGAGAAATTTTTAATCTCGTTCACCAAGACGAGATTTTATTTTGATCGAGGTTTTTCGAGACGAGAAATAATCTGTGATAACGATAAAAACGGGTAGCCTATAGATAATTTACGAATTGCTAGGCCTATTTTACAAGCAACTTAATACTGAAAAATATATTATTTTGAAGCAATGTGGAGTGTTTTATTTTTCCTATCCTCCTCACAACTACAAACTTAATTTGCCATCTGAATGGTTAAACTACGGTTGGACTTCCAAGACTTGGATTGGACTGAAGGCTGCATCTGCACGGACTGTTAGTGTTAGTGGTAGTTAGTCAACATAGCTACTAATTTATAAAATAATTAATTTGTTTGATAAATCTTTAGAACTTTGGGAAAACTTTATAAACAACAAACAATCATAATTTGACATTTAATTGCTTCAAGACGATTATTTAAAACTGATATAAATAATTTTTGACAAATTTAAGAGCTGTTTTGGCATTAGCAGTTAAGAATAGTAGAGACAATCAGATGAATGGCAAGATGGCCAATCAGATTTAATAATGACTAACCTCAAATATCCCACGTAATACAATTTAATTTCCTTTTGCACTCTTTGCAGAATTCAGCTATTTTAAGCAAAAAATGCTTAAAATCGGCTGATGGTTTATTTTATTTCAAAGTTTGGATACTAAAAAATAACTGAATAAGCAATTAACAATAATTGTTGAACAGCAATAAATTGGTTGTGTTGAATACATAGAAAATCAATGGTCTTACCAGAACCATACAGGCTTCATGGCTATACTTGTGCTTGCCTTTATTCAGTTAGGAGCAAAAGAAAAACCTTACCATAGCAGACCAAAAATCGAGGGAAATAAGTGAATCTCAAAACGGTGAAAGTTATTATACAGGACTTGAATAGTTTGGAGAAATGACAATGAATAGCAAACAAAATGAGAGCTGAAGATTTTCAATGAACAAAGACAAAGAAGAGAGAAATGAAAATTTTGATTTCTTGTCAGCCTCCCGGCCTCTAGGCTTGTGACTCAAAGTTAGTAGGCCTAATGCCTATTACAAAAACTGTGAGTGAGGAAAAACTTTTATTTGGAAACATTTTATGGTAAGTTAATAGTGAAAAGTGTGAAACATGAAAGTGAAAAGTGAACAAAGTAACTGTCACAGAGGATTCTCTTTTTATATTATATTAAACATAGGTCAGTAGGGTTTATGGTCATATCTTCTCAATCTTTTTATTGGGTACATTCCTTTATAGGCCTAGACCTTTTTTTAAGAAAGTGACTTTTTTAACTTCAGTTTATTAACATAATCAGCAATTTACAAAGTAATATTTGTTCCTTCACATAAATCAGGTTTTAACAATGTTACAAAAATCAGATTAAATCCCGAACGCACATTTCTCGTAATGTACGAGAAGGAAAATCTCGTCTCGATCTCGTCTCGAAATTTTATGAGAATTAAAAATTCTCGTCTCGTCTCGTCTCGAACTAAAAATCCAATCTCGTCCATCCCTAGAATATAGTTTACTTCTATAATCTCGAATTGCTTGCTGACAATTTCTCTAGTTTCCTATGTTGATAAATGACAATTTAACATGATTCGGTTGGTTGCAAAAGATGTGTTCTGTTTTACTTACAGAGAAAGTTACTCCAAAATGTTGATCCTTCAGGGTACATCCTTAAGGAAAACCCATTTTATCTCCCACAAATATCACTGAAAATTCAAGCTAATTGGTTTAATGGAAAGGACTGGACAGATTAATTTTGGGGACACCAGATATTGTTTTAATTTTTGAAAACAAGTATGGTTATTTTGACATTCGAGGGGTAGAAGCAGGCACATACAACGGCACTCAATCATCCGAGCTATTATCTACTCAGAACTCAGGGGGTGAAACTAAACATTAATAATCTGTCCCTACTTAAGGTTTATGTCTTGTATGGTAATCACCTCATCTTCATCATCGTCATCGTCCAGCTGCCCCTCCTCTTCCTCCACCGACAGTTGTAGCTCGTCCGCCGGCACTGGCTTGGCGTCCGGAATCAAATTCTGCAACACAACCACCACCACCACTGTTAACTAGCTCACTTCAATTACAGTCATCTTTCAAGCAATCAGAGAAGATATGTGTTGTCACCATTTGTGGTGATTCAAAAACTATTTCTTGTTTAATTCAACTTTGGTCTCGGAATCGAAATATATTTTTCAAGTTAGATACTACAGAAAAGGCCTCTTTAATGTTTTAGAAAACAATAAATATATTGATTTTTCAGTTGAAATAATTTTTTCATTTTTTTTTCATTTTTATAGCAATAATAGGTAGAGGAATATCCAGATGGATAATCCGTCTTTAGCCAGCAACGATACTCACCTATTACGGATTAGTCTGTGTTACATCAGGAGTAAAAACAAAAAAATAAAAACAGATAAAATCCTGTACTACTAGAAACACCACTAGTAGATAATTTCCACAACTAGTAAACACTGCTGAAAGATACTGGCAGTACTGACAAAGCAGCTGAGCTACTTTTACCAACCGTCAAAAACAAAATACCCAAACATAAAACAAACCACAGTACTTTGAACTTTTTATTGATAACATAAGTAAAAACAACAAATAATTACAGTTTTTGTGATTGTTATTTTAGACTAATAAATATCCATCTAATAGCCTGAAACTCAACAGGAAAAACAATGATATATCAGTCAATAGCTCCATAAGGTTTCATGTGAGAAAAGACAAATTTCTAACCGAACGTTTTTCTTAACTACATCACAAGTTTTTACGGTCAAACAAATGAAAATAAAAAAGGGTTAAACACTTTCTCACTTGCAGTCACATTAATAAACACATTTTCTAGCATGTGATCATTTTGTTACAATTAAAATCTCCAATTCTAATTTCTGGGAAACTACCAATCGTTAAGTTTCATACAATAAGTAAGGGCCTTATGTATCTAAATTCAGCACAAACTTACCTTTAAACAGTCTGTGTTGATGAGAAGTGGTTTTTTGTTGGACCGATTGGATTTGCTTGAGCCCCACCGTCTCTTCCTGGGCATGGGCGTTTGATCTGCTTTTTCATTCTTGTCTTCGACTGTGTTTTCTGCAATGTTAATCACAACCATAGCAACAAACCCCACTACTATAAAACTAACAAATCAAGAAATAGAGTGAATAAAACTTATTTGTAGACATAAAAGTACAGTAGTATTGGGTTTGAAGTTCACTTTTTAATATTAATTAGTCATAGACAAATAACTTTGCTAACTTGTTTGTACAAGAGATGCAATAAATAGGAAACATATGTTTACAATATCATTACATGGACCATGCAAAATATGAGAAAAGGCGCAATGTATATTAATTTTTTTGTTTAAAAACTCGCAATGCTAATACTTAATGAGTAATAATACATAACGAATTTGTCTTTATTTAAATTTCACGATTATGCAGGGGATGTTGCAACATTAGTTTAAATGTTGACTGATATGTAATCAAAAAGAATTGTTCTGCAAAATTGGAAAATTTACAGAAAACTGTATACTTTTTAAACAAGATACAACCTTAATTTATTACAATAAATATGTTTTCAGACTGAAATTTTACAAGCGAAGTACAAATATATATGTCACACTAATTAACAGAATTATATAATTAATTATATAATTATAATTAATAAACAAAATTATTTCCTCCATTAAAATAAAGATAAAGACCTTCGTTATTATTTAAAACAAATTTAATTAATTAATTCCTTTTTTAAATTTATTTTTTAACCAAAATCACTAAATGAGTTAGCTGTGTCGGGCTTCGCTTGCCGGCCGCTTTATTCTTAATTTTTTGGAAAGGGTTCATTAAGGCAGAACCTTGTAAAACATCAAAATGTAAATTGTTAAATTGGAATAATTTTACTAATGATTTTTTTATGAAATGAATAAAATAATTTTAATCAACTTAATGGTTGATTTTAATGGAATCATTACTTCACTATCATGATTAATTTCTGACCCATCTTCATCATGAGTACAAAAGACTAATAATAGTTTATGTACCTCATCATACAGTTCAAACGTCATCGTATCAAATTATGACATGATTTGCCGCTACAGCGGCATCTTCAGGTGACAATCACAAAAATGCTTCATCCGAAAAGGAGTCGTTGAAAAGCACAGTCACAATAAATAAAACATACACAACCCAGACACAGTTAACATTGCGGGTAGGCCTAACACGCACACGCACATCGCACCACGACCAAAACGGAGAGCAGAAGTGTAAGTTTCATTTATTTATTCTGCCTGTGTTTTATTCGTCAATTTTAACTTTTCAATGACTTCTTTTCGGATGAAGCATTCTTGTTACAGTACACTTTCGTTCATCGGACTCGGGGACATCGTAACTCCGCTTCATCAGAACTGAAAATCTGGATATTATTAATTTTTTTTTCTTACGAAATAAATAATTTTTTTGTTTTAGCGCTTTCAATTTCCATTCGATCTATCCGCACAACAGTGAAGTATCACATGTTGCATCAAACGTCATCAGGCGTTTTCCATAATCTATACCCATCGATGTGATTTACGAGGCCATGGAGTATTCGCACAAAAATAGAATGAGGAAGGGGTAGGAAGTGAACATCCGGTCAACCGCTTCCCAAACTGTCATTCAGTCTGTCTCGCGTTGCGACTGCACCTGTGTTACATGGAAGTCAGTTGACTGCTGAGTTGATGAGTGGACTATGAATATGGAATATGAGAATAAAGATTTTGGATCTTTAGTTCCTGTGTTGTTTTTATTTCTATCTGTTCATTGTTACAATGTTCAAAGTTTGAGTGCCTTTTTTTCATAAAATGTGTTATCTTAAAAACAAGAGTGAATACAATCACGATAGTTCACCGTACGGGCGGAAATGATGACTCACGACGGACTCCGCTTCATCGGAATTTTTTGACATCCGATCCGGCTGTCCGCCACATTAGTTCCGATGAACGAGAGTGTACTGTATTGACACCTGAAGATGCCGTGGTAGCGGCGAAACATGCCGTAATTTGATACGATAACATTTGAACTGCAAGACAAGGTATGTAACCTATAATTAGTCATAAATTCACAGTTCAGGGGCTAAACAATTGATTTTAATTGAGTAAAAAATTTGTACCAACACAACAATTGCTTAGCATCACAAAACTTAGTGACATGCAGTATGATAAAAATACATTAATTTTAGTAAGAAACTCAATATAGTCGACTCCTTTTCATTTTAACTTTGATGGTCCGCATGCCCGATGGTCCAGACAAGGTCTTGGAAATGATTCATCAGTGCCCGCCTGGTTTCTCATGGCCAAAATTGACAGGATTGAACGTGTTTGTTTAATTTCTGGCCTACATGTAAACGAACAACCTGCTTTGCCTTACGATTGCGCTCGTTCCCCATAGTCATACAGGAGTGTAGCTGATTTTACTTACTAATTACCGTACTGTACATTATTGTGTGTTTTAGTAATTTTGAATAGTTATATTCTTATGAGTTTATTTCTAAGTGAAATTGTACTTACAGTAACTGCATGGTAATTTTATGAATCTAAAATTGTAGCCAGTTTCTTTAAAAAATAAATCCATGAAGTTTTTGTTTGTGGTGCTTTATACTTTCATGTTATTGTCTGGTGTCAAGTTTGTTTTTATCAATGTCAGGAAAATTTTAATGATGTTCTGAAAAGTTGATAGCACAACAATCTAATGTTAAGAATACAAAATTGGCTTAAAATGTGATTTGAATACAATATCAAAGATTGTAATTTACTTAGGTAAACAACCGCCGGATGATCAGAAAATTATTTATCCGGACAATGGTATGGTCCTGAGATGTCCGGATTACAGGGAGTCAAGTGTAATTTCAATTCCAATTAAACAGAACTGTCTTTAAATAACGACTAGCACTTTTTTCTAACACTTCTAGTTTATATTGATTGACACATACCTTCCTTACTAGGAGGAAGATGATTTTCAGCTTCATTTTCCTGAAAAAAGTAAGTAATATTTAAGGCGAAGTGATAATATTATCATAATAAAAAACAACTATGATACATAAAAAATTATAATTAAAACAAATAATCATACATAATAGAGTAAAATAATTGTAGCCCAATTAGAAATAAAATAATTAGTATATGTGTCAATGATAAGGCATGATGTTTTTGAAAGTTTCTTTTTTGTTAACACATTACAACATTAGGGTGAAGTGGGGTAAGTGGGGCCACGAATTTGCATAATTCGACTTTGAGCTCAATTTACCAAGTTATTATTTAATATTATTCAATGAATTTTTGCATGCCTTATCCCTACTTTATTGGCTTTCAGGTGATATAATCGATTTTAAAATCCCTTTAACCGTTTGTCTGATAGAAATGTTTTTTTGAGACCATGTTCACTGGCTGCACTTCCCCGGGTGTTCGGGGTAAGTGCAGCCACGGCCTGAATAAAATATTTAAAGCACTCATAGAGGGACATGGGGTAAGTGGCTTATAGCCCATTTTTCACTGACTTTGCCAATTTTTAACTCATTGAGATATCTTAATTTTTTCAGGAGTTATGAACTTTTTCGTCGCCGAGAACACGGCAACGCAAAAATCTCTAAAATTTCCAACATATTACTTTTTGTTATAGCTAATTAAATAATGCCTAGCTGTTATACTTACATGTTTGGGATAATTTCCTGACCTCTTGTGAAGGGTTTGCAATAAATTTTATGAACAAAAATTGATTTTTATTAAAGTTAATAAATTAATTACAATGTGTATGTAAAAATTTTCACTTGAAACGCCAGTCTCATGGTTGTAGCCATATTAAATTCAACAAAAAATCACTCTTTTAACTACAAAACAACTTGTTAATGATTATACTTTATAACATTTAAATGTTTGGACTTATAAATCAAAAGTTTTTCCTCTAATTCTAAATTTTACATTTAAAACCTCTGTTTTTTTGTAAAAATCAACTAAAAAGTAACCTTTAAAAAAATGTTTTTTTTCTTTGTTAATTAATCTTCGTAGTTAATGTCACTATAGGTATACTAAATTTAATCTTTTTTAAACTAAAATTCATTGTTCTTGTCCCTTTGCCTATTTCCATGTTAATTTCAGGGGTTTCACTGCAAATTATATGAAGAAAATGACACCGCGAAGTGTAATTCCCCTCAGCGTCCTAGAGTCGATTCAGGAAGTACTAGGAACTAAAAAATAGCAAAAGCAAAATAATAGTGTTAAAGCATGGAATTATGTTTGGGAAATACTTGAAAAGAATACAAATAGGCGAAATTAAAAAAAAAAAAAAATCACTGGCTGCACATACCCCGGGGTCCGTGGCTGCACTTGCCCCATGTCAAAAAATGGCGGGGTAAGTGAAGCCACAGCTTTATTTTTTTTACTAACGATTTTTTAGAAAAATGGACTACAGAGGCTTAATCTACACATAAAAAACTACTAGAAACACTCACAACTTTGAGTTTCACAGTTTCCATAAAGTCATGAAAATTGTGTAAACTTTGACCCTCGCACTTCCATTTGGTGGCAAAACGTAAGGTTTTTTATTTTAAAGTAAAAAAAATAATTTTTGTCCTGTTACAGTCAATGTTAATGTTAAATATATTAGATAAAGGACCAAATAAACATAATTTGGTGATTTTAGGTTTAATTTATCATTTATAAGGTCAAGGTAGCCACTGGCTTCACTAGCCCCGTGGCCCCACTTACCCCACTTCACCCTAATTAAAATATTTTTGTAGTCGTACAACCATGATTGGCTTTTCAATCAATTTGTAAACATTAGACGAAAAAATAATCCATCATTGGTTTTTTCTAGAATAATTAGTTCAGGAGATACAGGACTTTTTTATACGGGCATCGCTAGCGATTGCGATTGGCGCGGCCGCAACAACGCGATCGCGGCTATAGCTACAATGGTCAAAATCGGAGTCGACTTTAGGTGGTCGATTCTTGATTCCGATTCTGACTGGAAGAATCGGCGGAATCGACCCATCCCTACTGATAACTGAAGAAGTTAAACCCACGTGTAACAGTTTCAACATGTGGTTAAGCACATTAATGCCAGAGTGCAGCACCTTAAGGCATGTATTAAAACATCTTGAAGGGCAAGTGAGCAAGGCGAACAAGCTCGTCTTGAAAACAAATTTATTTAGCTAATTCAAACTTATTTTGACTCGTGATTGTAGGATAAACCTTATGTGAATGAACCATTACTGCAAAATAATTGTATAAGTTTACTGAGCAAAAAATCACGGAGCGGCCCCGCAGTGGAGCTTTTGAGTGTAATCGTTAATACTTAGCGAATAAATTAAGTGAAAGTCAAATTAACTCACCTTGTCGTTGACTATTTCTTTGGTATCAGTCTTGTCCACTGAGCTCCGCAGCTCTTCTCTCTTCTTCGTTCCGTCATCTTCGGAGCTTCGGAAAAAGATTCAATTTATTAAAAACAATTAAGTTACATCGCAAACTATACTAGACTAAGTGCTTAGTACTTTAAATGGTCACTGTCATCATACTCATATTACGTTGAAAACTCACAATGTGGGCGTAAACTAAAAATTTAATCCAATGAACTTAGCATAAATAACAACACAAATTGGTTAAAATTATGATTTAAAAATGTATACATTACAAATAGTTTTCAACTACAATTAAGTCCACCTAAATTAATATTGTAAAAATATTAAAAAGCTAGAGTATAACCATGAGTTACAGTAGAACCTCGATAGTTCGACAATTTGTGGACTTAGAGAGTGTCGAAGTATTGAAATGTTGAACTAAAGGGAGTATGTGGGAAATGTTATAGGACATAGGAAGGATAAAGATCGCAAGTTGAATTTAGGAAACACTAAATTTTATTGAAATCATAACTTAATTGAACTTTAACATAACTAACAATCAAATCATTCGTCACTTTGTTTACATTTTCACCTTTGTCAGTCTCCAACATGGACAATATTGTTCGTTACTGAAACGTTAGGTTGTCACGAACTGTGTCGAACTATTAGGAATGTCGAACTATCAAGAGTCAAACTATCAAGGTTCTATTGTACAAGAATTTTATGTCTTGATTCTAATTTAAAAACAAATATCACTGAACAACAATTAATTTTCTAAACAAATACCACAAGATCAATTATTAACTACTTACTCCGAAGACTCGTGTTTAGGACTGGCCTTAGGGCTGGGTTTCCGCTGAATCGACGAAACTACTCCTTGTAGGCGTTTCTTCTGTTTCTGATGGCCGGACTCGTCTCCAGACGAATCACTGTTGCCACTGGATCCGCCGGATCCTCTCTTAGCATCGGCTTCCACTGGGCTGAAATAACATTTAAAATTTTAACATAGATATTAATGCTGGTTCCACAACATTTACTACTTTGTGATCTCATAAAGATCATCTTGAGAGGTCTAGTGCTTGTTAGATGAAGAGTGGTGGGTTAGTTGATTGGAATAGTGTTGATGATTGTGGTTAGTTAGTGATAGAAAAGCGATGAAGATGTGTGAAATGCAGGCCGATTGTACCTTGGACTGGGCGAAGACTTCCTTGGGGGTGATTGTGTTGAAATTTCCTTTTTCTTCCCTTCAACCTCAGAAAGTTTATTGACTTCTGGCTTTGGACTGTCTTCTTTGGTTACTGTGGGCTTTTCGGCAACACGTTCCTCTTTTTTAGGATCTTCTACTATGTCTTCACTTACTTCAGTCTCTATGATTTGAGATTCTTCACTTGGTAGAGCAATGTCAAGCGTGTCACTGGCTTGACTGATCTCCAGTATTTGTTCACTTTTAGGATCATTGTTAGCGACTTCCTCATTGGCCAGTGTAGCTCCCTTGTTTTCATTATTTAAATGACTAACATTAATTATTTTGATCTTCGTTGGGGAACCATCAGACATGTCACAAACTACGGTGGGAGACACCAGCGGACTATTCCTCGATGATGTGCGCGTTCTGTGCTTAGATTTTTTTGTATCTTTCTCTTGCTCTTCTTGAGTTGAATCATCGGTACTCCGGCTATCTCTGGGACCCCGACTTAACCTTAACATAATGTTGCAGACATAATTAAGATAAGTTCAAATATTTTAAGAAGGCAAAACATATTCCGGCATTTTAAAAGTACCCTTCAACTCCTTGAACAATGCACAAAAATTGATTAGGCCTAATGATAATTGTCTTGAAAACTGGTTTATTACAGTATGGTTTCAAACAATAAACACACTACCTATTTGTACTTAGAATATCAATCAATCAAATAAAATTCTTTATTATTCAAAATTGCAATTTTGACAATCTGCCAAAACCTTTCAAGGTTTTTTTTGCATTTGATGATAAAACACAAAATATTTTATCACAAACATATAGTTTGTCAGTATTTGTAAATATTTAATCAGTCAACAGTCCTAAAAAACATCATTTTAAGAGAGGCAGTTCTATTAATTTCTCAAGTTTGCAACATTTTCTCAGGAAAATTGTTTTATACTTTGAATTATTAAATAATATAAAACAAGATAACCGAGCAAAATAAAAATATTAAGGTTTTGAAATAAATGGAGGCCACATTAAAGTTATGAAGGTAGGAATGCCTTAAGTAGTTTCCTTTAAAAAGCAATACCATTGTGCGGTATCATAAGCCACAGTGGTTTTGGTCTTGTTAGCACTAAATTACATAAAGGACGGGCTATTTGATACAAAGGTCAATGATCCCACAAGTCAGACATTGCAAGATGTGGCTTTTTTTGAGACAAAAATTTATCATTAGCCTAATATAAAAAAATCACGAATTTTACATTAATTTACAATTATGAATTCAACAACTTTAATACAAGAAAATGTAGGGGAACAATTAAATCATTTACATTGAATATAGGCCTAACCTTTAATTGTGATTTTTACTGGACTAAATCAAATCAAGTTTATTTTTTTAAATTGGCATGGTACAAATATAGGATAAATTAAATAAAACCCTGCATAGGTCAAAGACCTGTGCGCAGAGCAAATTTTATAATGAATAAGCAGCCATATAAATAAGAAAATATGCCTGAATTGAAAAATTAAACAAAGTAAAAGAAACTCTAAATTGAATTCATTTTTTTATTAAAATAAACAGTATCAGATAACTGTGACATACTTTCTCCTAACAATTTAAAAAAAGGTATTAAAAGCTCCAAACAAGCATTTGAAATACAGATAAACAGTGTTTCCGCAGGGGTTTTAAGTTGGCGTAAAATTTTTGAAGCAAAAGTGATACAAGCCCTAGAAAACTTGAATCAAAAATAAAGTTTATTTAGCATTTAATGTTATGCAGTCTTCTAGTACCTATCTTGTACAATCAAAGTAGGATTTCCAATTATTTTGTGTCCCTATTTAAGTAGATATTGAGTTACCAAATAGTAGAGGGCAATACAATTCATAAAACTATCTAGGCCTAGATTTTTTTTTTAATTTGAATAAAATGCAAAGTATGTCATGGAATATGCATGTTACAGTAATATATTAAGTACGCCTAATGCCTCAGTGGGTCTAGTTTGGTGAATTGTGTTACCAATTTAGTGCACTAAATAAAGTGTTAAAGTCCAGTAAAGCCAAACAAAAAAAACATGACAAAAAAATTAGCATGTTGGCATAGGCAATAAATATTTGTTTGATCATTGATTTTAGCATATCAGACCAGAATTTATTATAATTTTTTATTCTTACTATCCATAACCTCAATCAGCAATACAGTTACTGCTAATGCACTAACCCAACAGTGCTAGAAGTAGGCCTAGCCTGAAACAATTATTGAAAGAGTCGACATTTTCCATTTTGTTTGGAGTTCTATTATTTCATTGCACACACAAACCTATCCATTTTACTTCAATAAAGGTCTTGTTCTAATATCATTCATCTGAATCCCCATCAATCGTTGAGGTGCGCGCTAAGTGTAATCACGATCGGCAAGAATGAATAGCAAGCAACCCCAGCAATAGTGGTTTTTTTTACGTAATGGGGTCGTCCAGACACAATGCACAAACGCCCAATTCAATTGCGCGAGAAAGAAAACGTTCAGGGCAGTGCGGCCACTCCTAATTTGGTAGACATTCATGTCATTCAGTCACAAGCGCACATTGTAACTGGCATACGAGTTAACTCTACAGTCAATCATGACACCGTTAGAATCCGTCGCTTTTTTATCAGATTTGTTTGGAACACCGCTTGCTTGAGAGCGCCAATAATCTTGGCGACACCCTAATACATCTAGTTGCTACATGAGAAACTAGTCATGTAAAGGACTGTGGTTCGAGGCTGCTTTGTTATGATCACATTGTTCTATTAGTTTGGGGTTGATTTAACAAAGCCGCAAATAACATTTATGAACCTGATGTAGACAACAGTTATTGATTGAGAACTTCTTCAAGAGAAATTTTTAAAAAATCTAGGCTACCTTCTTAAATACAGTAGGCTACAGCAGTAGTTATTGACTCATTATCAATAATATTTAAATATTTGTTGTGAAATTGCGAGGCTGCCTGTACATTGTTTCATTTTTGTGACGGGTGTCCACAAAATGTGACCAATGTTAGTGCTACTTAATCACTAGGCAAAAAACAAACGATTAAAACAATGCTTTATTATAATATCAATTTAACCCTCCATCAGGCACAATAATAATGAAATGTTGTTGGGCACATGTGAAAATTGCCTCCACAGTCAGAAAATATTTTAAAATTATTCTTTTGAACGAAATTTACTTTTAAAATATTTATTGAATTGAATTACTTTTTATGTAGTCCTATTTTACACATAAAAAAATTACCGGATGCTATAACATTTTATCTAATAGTATTTTTATAGAATATAGATCAAATCAAATCAGTTAAAAGCTTTCCGGCATGGGTAGGTGAGTTTAAGTTAAGTGATGGACAGTTGAAATTTGACCAGTCTTTTGTACTATTTTCTCTTTTACATGGCTATATTTATTTATTTATTTGAAAAAACTACAATTGTATGTTTTTTTAAGTGAATTATACAAAAAATAAGCTAACATAAAAAACACTGTAGTAATTTCTCATTCGATTAATTCTTCTTATTTAATTTTACTTGCGTTTAATCTTAATTTTACTCTGAATTTAATGTTTTTTATGATATACTCTTCTTATTGAATAAAGGGATTTTGAAATGAACTTTCAGCTTTTGGTAGACTCTTCTAATTTTGTTCTAACTTTATATAGTTGGGTAAGTTTTGGATAAATTTTACACCATGAAACTTTGAATTTATTAAAAATTTCATATGTTACCGGTATATTTGAACACGAATTTCACCAAGTATCTACTCAAAGAGTCTACATTTAAACTAAATAAAAAGATGCTCTTCATCACAAATTTTACATCATCCCACCAACCTTTTGCGGAGAGAAGTTTCTCCAATTTCAGGAGATTCAGTTGGTTTTTGACGACATATTTTCAGTTTCTGAATTTCACCTCCGCTTGCTCCGTTGGCACTCTGTACCTTCCACATTGAACTTCCCTCCTTATCTTCATCCGCACTCTCTTGAGTAGGCTACAAAAATAACAAAACAATGAAGCACAGCACTTGCACTTCCTATATTTACATCACATGAAGTACTTTTCAATTTAGTTGACAAATCACAGTTGTGTACACACCTAATTTTATCTTGAAAATAAACTGTAGATAACAGACACATACTTTTTCCCAGCAATATAAAAAAAAAAAAATTAAAAGCCTCAATGCCTCAAACATTAATGTCTTGATGGCTCAGTCGGATAGCTACCAGTTGAGCAACACGAGTTTGTGCGTCTGTGACTTTAAACATGTACCGCATTAGCACTAAAAGAAAAAGTGAATTTTCTCCTCAACCACTTGACATGGAGCAATAATTAAAAATACTGTATTATTTAGTTTTTTGCACTTGATTTAAAGGCAATAAGTAAACAAGTTCAAGCCAAACTTTTTTTTTAATCCGAAAAATTGATTTTTAAATATTTTTTGCTTTATAACTTTTGAACACGTGTTTTCTTGGAGATGCAGGTGGTGTTATTTATTCAGCAATTAATAAACCACTTGCACTTTAATTGCACTTTTAATTGTATAAAATTTTAATACAAATTTTTAGAGCTGTTTTTGAGAAAGTTTGATTTTTTGTGTTTTTTGAGGGTTTTGGGGGGTAAACCAGCCTTATAAATAAAAAATTTTAAAAATAAAAAACACCTAAAATTATTGTGAATTTGGACCTACAAACCAAATTTTATTAAAATCTGACCATTGGTTTATTCTCTAGCTCTGTTTACATCCAGCCACACATACACACATACAGACAGACATCACTCAGAAAATCACTTTTTTGGAACCTTCAGGGATCGCCAACAACTCAAATTCAAAAATTTTGACAAAAACAATACTATCTCCAAATACTATGGTATAGGGGGAGAAAGTAAAAAGGAGTTCATTTTATACTGGAGATTCACCTATTCCTTTTAACTAGTAGCCTGCATAACTTTCTATAGGTCTACAGTACCTTAGGAGTTTCTGATGTTTCCAAAAGTTTATTATCCTCCTTACATTCACTGTTGGCATTTTCCAGTTTACTTGATGATTCATTTTCTGTGTTTACCACAGCGGCTGTAACAGAAGGTTCCTGAGGTAGTTCAATATCTTGTACTTGTATCTCCAAAGGTTGAGATAAAGTTTTTGCTTCCTTATGTTTACTATTGCTTTCTTCATCAGAGGACGATGTTGATTTTTTCCGCCTCCTTGAATGTCTTTGTGATTTTCTCACACTTTTTTCTTGGGGTGGTTCTTCCTCTTCTTCTTTAGGTGTGGATTTGGTCTTCCCACGTTCACTCCTTCTTCTCATGATCGAAGATAACTCCTAGAAAAACATGGACTGTCACATTTTAAAAACAGGTAACATAACTGTCACATAACTTACCAGTAAACTTAGTAGACACCCTCCTCGGGACCGAACCATTGGCTGGATTTCTAAGAGTTCGAATTAACTGGCAGTTTATTTAAACAAGTTTAACAAAAACCTTATGTGTTAAAAAAAGAAAAAAAACAATGTCTTACAGTGTAGCTATTTAACTAGAAAAGATAGCATACTCACATAAATGAGTGTAGGAGACTTAATGATTCTGGGGTTTGGTTACATTTAACTTAACATGTTTGCGGCTACAATTGCAGCCATCTGGGTTTCAATCCTTATCCTGATGGTTACATTTGTAGCCATGTCTTATTGCTTTACAAATTGCAATCGTTTCAAGATTAGGTTTAGAGTGAGGGCTTTGAACCCGACACAGCACTAGACAGATATAGCCTATATGCTATTTCCTTTAGACGTGGGCACAACGGGACAGTGCTGCAACCTTAAAGCGGATTTTGAAACCATAACACACAGTCGTGAATCTGTTCATGTGGGCAACTAATTACTTTACATTTTGTATTTAGTATTGCTTTAGTGGTTTCAGCTGGTATTTTGCGTAAGAGTTTGTTTTAGAGGTAACAAATGCATAAGTTAACGATCTGAAGCTATGGTCTGCCAGAGACCGACCGTGCGTTTAATTCCTAAGTTCACCAAAACAACTAATGAATCAACTCCTGCCACATGCAGAGGCAAACTGACGCGTTTTCATGGATCTGGCAGGAATTCCAAAATGCCGTGTACGATCGGCACTGAATCAGGGGACATAATACACATAAATTATAAAATAATGTATTTCGTGTTACTATTAAGTTTGAAAACACTGTATATATGGAAATAAAGGATATTAAAGAATATGAAAACAAGTTCTTTACTTTTATTCATTTTACATATAAAATGGACTGCTTTAGGCTATGTCATTACATAGCCTTTTAATGGACACACCAGCCAAAGTCATTGAATTTGCCTGGTAGGGACAGTTAGTGACCTGACCAAAATGGCTTTAAAATATTATTTGAACCACTGTAAATGTTCAAATTGACGTATATTTTTCAACTATTCAACAATGGTTCTACTCACGTAAAACACCCTTAAGATGTCAAATTATCCTTTCTATGCAGTACATGTTTCGGACTTATTACAGTCCATCTTCTGCTGCAAGGTTCCAACTAAATATACATTATGCACATTGTTCAATGTTTGTCAAAAATAATAAAAGTACATATATAAACATAAATTTTACACTGGTGGCGCCACTACACAGAGTTTACACGTTAACTCAATTGCACTATAAAAATATATACCAGCCGGTCTGGAGTCTGAAGGCCTACTGAAGTTGGTTTAGAGGGAAGGGCAAAGCTCTACGTCACTAATCAGCTGACTGGAGGTTGTTCGTTCCAGTTCTGTTATCTAGGCTATTGAAAAGCTGATAAGTGATTTTGTCAGAGAAATCTTCCTTTTTATTTATCAGCTTTTCAATAGCCTAGATAACAGAATTGGAACGAACAACCTCCAGTCAGCTGATTAGTGACGTAGAGCTTTGCCCTTCCCTCCAAACCAACTTCAGTAGGCCTAAAGACTCCAGACCGGCTGGTATATATTTTTAAAGTGCGATTGAGCTAACGTGTGAACTGTGTGTAGTGGCGCCACCAGTGTAAAGTTGTAATAAGTCCGAAACATGTACTGCATAAAAAGGATAATTTGACATCTTAAGGGTGTTTTACGTGAGTAGAACCATTGTAGAATAGTTGTACATCATAGGTGTCAAGGCTGATTAGATATTGTATATTTTTCATATCCATACGGAGCTCAGGGTGTCTACAGTCAAATAGATACAAAAATCAGTGAATTTTGAGGTGGAAAATGTTAAAAATCAGAGAATTTGGCGTGGTCTGATTGAAAATTTTGGGGGAAATAAGTCGTAAAACTTTTGCTCACAATTGCAAAACCTTTTCAACTTATGCCAACAATTCCAAGACTTTCATTTTAAGGAAAAGTAAATGACTTTTTGGTGCCTTTGGTGACCATTAATAAAAATCAGTGACTTTCGGTGACTTTGGTGATCTGTAGACACCCTGGAAGCTTCAAACATAGAACTATCACTGGAATATTAATTAGACATTTTAACCTAGTAAATGAACATTACATAATACCCCCGTCGCAGCAGACCTGTGTAGCTGAGTGGTTAAAGAGCTCGCCTTTGAATCTGAAGGTTGCCGGTTCGATCCTGAGAAAAGTTAGCGCTTTTTGATGGTTCGATACTGGACCCAGCTGCCTTTGGTCATTGGGCTATTAATTAATGATCCTGACAAATGAAACAGCTGATATTTATCAGTAACAAAGCTACACCTCACCTGATCCATCACAATCATCACACTCATCCCTTCAGTCATACTCACCTTAAAATACGCACCTCAGAGTGCGTCGGTGTTTCAAATAAAGTATCAAAGTATCAGCAAATTTCCAATTGACTTTTGGTATATTTTCTATCTCCCAATAAAACCCATGGGGATGAGAGTATGTAATTTGTCCACCATATGGGGTTTTTTGTACATATGAGTTAAACCCTACCTAATGAATGTACATTCCAAATTTTATCAAGTTATGGTGTTATTTTCATTTTCCCCATAGGCCCAATAGGGGAGAGTGCGTAGGTTTGCCGCTAGGCCTATATGGGTTGTGTAAGCAAATACAAGTTAAAAGCTTGATAATTAATGTACATACCAAATTTTATCAAGATATGTGAATCAATAAGCAAAATAGAAGGGTTTTTGTTGATTTCCCATAAGCATAACATGGAAAACATAGGTCTGGATTTTCTCCATAACCATTTAAGCTAAGCAAAAAATTCAAAATACTAGATTGTTTTTTTTTAAAGCTCTTTAAAATGGTTTAGTTTAAAATTGTTTAATTTTATAAATTAAAGTGAAAAAAAAAACAAAAACCCATTTTTGACCCTTTTGAAACCCCATAAAACCCCGTCCGCATGGTCCGATCATTCTAGTTCGCGAACTCAATCGCTGGCTTACACCTCTGTACAAAATTTAATCAAAATCGGAGGTCTGTTCAAAAGTTATCATGTTCGCGGACACATAGATATATATATAGGTTAAGTATTAGGATAAAAATACTTAACCTTAGTACCCATAAATTCATTTTATTCGGCACTAACACGTGTTTCGGACATTATAAGCCATGATCATAGAGTGATACATAACCTTAGCCTATAACAACATTTTCAATATAAATAAATTAATTAAACATAAGTTATTTTATCAATTCCTTCCCTTGTGGTTCACTTTTTAATTTAATTTAAGGGCACTAAGGTTAATTATTTTTATAGTAACATTAAAAGTAGCCCTCCTTGGTGAAAATAATAAAGTAAAAATATAGATTTAAAGAATTACATAGTCATAATATATATATATATATATATATATATATATATATATATATATATATATATATATATATATATATATATATATATAGCCTATATATATATTATGACTATGTAATTCTTTAAATCTATATTTTTACTTTATTATTTTCACCAAGGAGGGTGAAAATAATAAAATATATATATATATATATATATATATATATATATGAACTGTGTTTTTGGCTTCTAGGGACCTCAAAACAAAAAATTATCATGGTCCCAGTCTTATGTCTTACCGTGACAACTACCGTAATAGCTTATTCCCTATAGGGAAATTCATTACAAACTGAGAGAGACATTTAAATTCTCTCTTAATTTGATATTGACCCATGAACTTAACTTATGTAGGCCTATTATAGCTCATTTACTTTCTTCAGGGAAAACCAAATAGGCTACTCAGAGTAAACCAACATGGATTCAGAAAGTTTAAATCCCTAAACACCGCCCTGGCACAGCTTTGTGGAACCATCACCAAAATCTGGGGAGGAAACACTATAGCAAACAGCATTTGTCTGGATTTGAAAAATGCCATTGGTCATGTGGAACTCAAAATTTGTCTGGTGTAGCTGAACTACTCAACGCAGCCTTGACCTGGATAGAAAGTTATCTGCATAATTGTGAATAATTAGGCCTAGTACAAATCGTACATCACACAACTACGTAACTTATTCAAGATCTCAACGTCAAGTAACCTTCAATGGTGACCGCAAGGCTTGGACCTTTATTATTTTAGTCTTAGTAATTCTTTCCCAAAGTTACTCCCAGATAGGAATAATTTAAATGCACAATGTTTGCTATCATAACCCTCTAGGTACTCAACTGATCATCAAAAGTGACAGCCTAGCCTACAACACAGAGGCCTCCGTTGTTTCTTAACTCAAATTAGCACTAACAATTCAACATAAAGAAGTTAATGAGGATCAAAACTAGTAATTCGAAACTCTTATAGATTATTATAGACACTTGTTTTTATTCTAAGTATCAGGATTCAGTGACCTAATGTGAGCTTAGACCTTTAGGCTTAGGAAGCTGGGAAATAAATTAAAGACAGGCAGTAATAAAGAGAAAAAAATATTAACTCAATCACTATTAGTATCTAAGATAATGTGATCGTGTGCTCACCTAAAGAGATATTTTCGACAAAACAATTACTCTTTTACTAAAAGCAAAAATGGCGGAATAACTAGGTAGGTCGGTAGGTGGCAGTAGATGAGTAGATGCTAGCGCTAGCGGACGAGCGGCCCGCGACTGTGCGACACTAAATACAAAGATTTAGGAGGCAGTCATGTCCATGTCACTGGTAGTATTCCGGGCGCCTCACCGGGTTTACCGGTGACTAAATTGTCGTCTGCTAAACAATGCAAATGCCTTGTTAGCAGACGACATAGCAGACGAAGTTACCGTTTTGGTGACACCGGTGAGGCGCCCGAAATACTACCAATCACTGGTCACTTGAGTGCTTGAGTCACTTTTTTTGTTCCCCACTCGCTGGGAAAACCTAGAAAAGCCACAAATTCGCTTTTATAGCGGATTTAGCGGAATTCTACCTTCAGGAAAATTATCCCCCTTGAAAAAAAACACCGAGTCATTCAGTACGTTCACAATTAATTATCTATCGCAAAGCGGTTTGTGTACGTTTTTGCCAATCACGTTACAAATTCAGGACACTTTATTTGTGGGTTTTGTCACGTGATAGGCAAAAAAGTAAACAAACGAAACAAACCGCTTTGCGGTGGGTGCAGGATGCATGTGAACGCGCTCAATGGTCCCGTCGTCCACGTTCCTCATTGGTAGTATTCCGGGCGCCTCACCGGTGTTACTGGTGACTAAAAAAAACGATAATTGTCGTCTGCTAACAAGGCATTTGCATTGTTTAGCAGACGACAATAATTATCGTTTTTTTAGTCACCGGTAATACTGGTGAGGTTCCCGGAATACTACCAATGATGGAACGGGATTGAGTTTTTTTTTTTTTTGCGGTTAGTAACAGATGGGCGTGAACTTCAACCTTCAAACTCCCGGTGGATTCATAAGACGACAGTAAAGTGACGTCACCGCAGGATCCACCAGGATTTATCACGTGATCCACCGAATCCCGGTTGCAGTGGATGAACGTGAACGGGATCATTGAGCGCGTTCACAAGCACCCACCGCAAAGAGGTTTTTTTTACGTTTTTGCCTACCACATGACAAATTCCAGACACTTTATTTGTGGGATTTGTCACGTGATAGGCAAAAACGTAAACAAATAATTTGCAGTGGATGCTTGTGAACGCGTTCATTGAGGAGTCACAGAGGCTTTTGGGCTTTTGGAGAGAATACATTATGTTCTACCTCGATCGAAGGTTACGCACTCCGCACTTGTATAATTTATTTCTATAATTAACTATTTAAAACCAAATTTGGTAGGTTTACTACCCCCCTTCCGTCAGAATAGAATACTACTTCAAAAAAACTTCCCCTAAAATTTCAGACACCAAACACTAAAAGCAGAAACAACTTCCGGAATTCCCCCTCTGAAAAACTACCCCCTAAAATCAAACTCGTGTCCAAGATGAACGAGGTCCAATTACAAGATGACTGTAGTACCACAGGTAAACTACATTCCATTAGAAAAATAGTGCCAATTTTGCGGCAACCGTGGTTGTCACCACCGAGGAAACAAGGTTAAATCGTTAAATCTGTGATAAAATATTATCATTTTAATACTTGCTACCTGCAAGTGTTGCCAACACTGCAGAAAAAAAAACTAGTTTCATAGGCTAGGAGAGGGGCCTACGAAAACTAACGTATCGTAAAGTTATCATAAAGTTAAAGTTATCGTAGGCCCCGCTAGGAGATTGTTTATTGTCTCAACTATTACTAAAATAAGGAATTTCGAAGTAAATGAGGGTAGAATTTATGGATGTATATTAATAAATTGGACTCACCGTCAATTATTCGCAATCCAGGACAGATTTCTAGGTCTGTACGCGTTTGGCAATTATTTATTTATATACAGCAATTCCTAGGTTTGGCTATAATTCACCATGGATGGATTATAGCCAAATTATTCACCTTAATTAATTAATCTAATAATTAGTAAATTGTTTGTTATCAACTACGGTACAGTAATAATCCAATCCAAATTAGTGCATGTGTTGCTCAACATCAATATATTTTGATAGGCCTACGATACAAAGGTTACATTTAGTTATAAATATTACATCCAAAACAAACCAATATTGTGTATATCAGTAATCACAAAAAACTACAACTGTATAGGCCTACGTTAACATATGTTTAAAATGCTCAAACCAATATGTCAATGTTATTCTAATGGGGAAATTTCAAATTTAATTTGTGAATAGCTTCCCAATTATTTTAAGTCCGATTCTCATCAGTTTTTGGCGGAAACAACTACAGACCAAGCCCTATACCAACAACTCGAAAATCGGTTGAGTTGGGAATTGTATAGGAGGAGTTTTCAATACCAAAAAACCCTTAGCGTATTAAATAAGTAGGGTCTATAGATTCAAATTAAATTTGTGTATAGCGCCCTTATTCTATGTCCGATTTTCATCATTTTTTTGCGGAAACAACTAAAGACCAAGCCTTATCCAACGACAAAAAAAAAACTTGAAAATCGGTTGAGAATTGTAGGAGGAATTCTCAACACAAAAACCCCTTAGCGTATTGAATAAGTATTAGAGATCGCCTCTTGATCGAAATTCGATCAAAATTTCTGTTGATCTAGACCCTATTTTTTTACTGAGACATCTGTTTTTCCTGTTTTTCAATCAGTTTTTTTTTTTTTTTTTTTTTTTTTTTTTTTAACAGCTGTCTACAGTAATAATTCAATCGATTCTCCTTCCTCCATAAGATTAACATTGGAACTTTCAAAGCCTGTGGGGCGTAGCCCTGGAGTCCGATGTGAATTAGAATGTGATTCTGCTCATCCACAGGACTAAACTTATATCTTTCTAACGGTATGCACGGATTTCTCCTACGATGCTCACGAACTGAGAAAAAAGGTAGAAACGAAACAAGCTTGCCTATTAATATACAGGGTGTCCCTGAACTCTCTACCAACTTTTTCAGGTATTATTCCTGGGCCATAGACAAGTCAAAATATCATATTCAAAATTTCGAAAACTCAAAAGTTACTCGTATAGCCGCCATTTTGTTTTTTACACAAAATTTTGTTTTTTTTTTATTTGATTTTTGAAACAATTTTTACTCTATAACTTTTGAACGCGAATTTTCTTGGAGATGCGGGTGGTGTCATTTTATTCGCCATTTTAAGCTTAATAAACCACAAAATTTTAATCAAAATCGTTAGAGCCGTTTTTGAGAAATTTTGATTTTTGACGATTTTTGAGGGTTTTTGGGGGTAAGTTCAAGTTCAAGTTCAAGTTCAAGTTCAAAACATCTTTATTTTCTCAAAAATTATTGTAATTACAAGTTCCCATGTGCCTCATAGGGCACGTGCGGGAAAAAATTACATATTTTGTTAATACAGAAAATACTATCTGGCAACCTAGAAATTGTAAAATACCCTTAAAAATCAAAAATTCAAAAAAAATGAAAAAAAACGCCTGGAATTATCGTGGATTTGGACCTATGTACCAAATTTCATTAAAATCGGACCATTAGGGCATTCTCTAGCTCTGACACACACACACACACACACACACACACACACACACACACACACACACACACACAGTTTTGAGTAAACTTGAATCGTATGGAGTGAGGGGAAAAGCCTTGAACTGGTTCCGGACCTTTCTTCTGGAAAGGCGACAATGTGTTAAAATAAATAATATACTTAGTGATATGCGTGAGCTCTACTGTGGAGTTCCTCAGGGGGGTGTATTAGGTCCCATTTTATTTGTGATATTCATCAATGATCTTTTATCAATCAATTTAAACTCAAGATTGTTTGCCTTTGCTGATGACACATCACTAGTTTGTTCTGCAAACAGTTATTTCCTCTTGGATAGAAAATTAAATCATGACCTTTCTTTGATTTCAACTTGGATTATAAATAATAGATTAATCGTTAACACAAAGAAATCAAATGCCATAGTATTTTCTTACAAACCAAAGTCTGTTGAAAACGTGAAACAAGAAATTAAATTATTCTGTCATTTGCATCAATGTACTTATAGTTGCTGTTGTAGTAAAATAAATTTTGTTGATAGTGTTAAATATCTTGGACTCCATATTGATTCGGACTTAAGATGGCACACTCATATTGACTACTTAAACAAGAAATTAAGAAAAATAAACTACAGTTTCTTTCACTTGAGACAGTTCATTAGACCAAATGACTTACGGACACTTTACTTAGCTTGGTTTGAAGCTACTCTAAAATACGGAATAATTCACTGGGGTGGGACATTCCCATACATACTTCGACCAATTGAAACGATACAAAAATTTGCACTGCGCACTATCTTTGGGCTGAAAAAGTATGAGTCTGCGGCTCCCCTATTTAAACAAATGAATGTTATGAGGGTTAGGCAGTTATTTATTTACTCAATTCTTGTTTTTCATCGTAGATTTAATGGCTTATTTCCTCTTGTAAATATTAGGAGAAATACAAGACATATTTTTCAAGGTATGCTTTCTGTACCAAAGCTCATGAAGGACTCCAGCCGAATGCAGTGCCATAGTAGAGTGGTCCAAATTTTTAATTCAAATTTCCTTAAGTTAAGAAACATTGTTAGTTTTTGTTATGTCAATTTTAAGAAACATTTAAAAAATTTAATATTTTCCGAAATAATTAATTGAAGATTGATTTTTATAATTTTTACTTTAAGAAATATTAACTTGTTTGTTGTATTGTTGTCGCTTGCACAATTGTTTGACTCTAATGGTAATTAATGTTAAAATTATGATAAGTATTGCTTTGCTTTGTTTTTTCTTTTTGTTTGTTTGTAACTGTTCTTAAATTTTGTATGTAAACTTGAAATGTAAACCTCAAGACTCTAGTAATAGACTTTTATAACATAAATATAAGTTATTGACAACCGCACGTGTTTTGTACACTTGGTTGTATTGTATTATTGTAATGTTTGTTTTTTGGAAATAAAGGATTTTTGAATTTGAATTTGAATTTGAACACACACACACACACACACACACACACACACACACACACACACACACACACACACACACACACACA
Organism: Neoaliturus tenellus; assembly: GCA_030545055.2. Lineage (NCBI taxonomy): Eukaryota > Metazoa > Arthropoda > Insecta > Hemiptera > Cicadellidae > Neoaliturus > Neoaliturus tenellus. Next base: position 43,323,226 of record CM061536.1, read on the forward strand.
CACACACAAAATATAGAGGGAGAAAGTAAAAAACAAAATTTTGTGTAAAAAACAAATTGGCGGCTATACGAGTAACTTTTGAGTTTTCGAAATTTTGAATATGACATTTTGACTTGTCTATGGCCCAGGAATAATACCTTAAAAAGTTGGTAGAGAGTTCAGGGACACCCTGTATAGATTAAATAGATAGAGTTCAATGGTCCCAAATTAGAATAAACTTATCGGTCCATTTGCAGGAAACAAACTCCAAAATCAAGAAACATAAGAAATTCCCGCTCTAAAATAAAAGCTTTTAAGGGAACAAAACAAAGATTAGAATTCTTTTACCTAAAATTCTCCAGAATCCTATTTTTACTTTCTCCCCCTATACCATAGTATATGGAGAAAGTATTGTTTTCGTCAAAATTTTCGAATTTGAGTTGTTGGTGGATTTATCCATTTTGGTTCCCCCTGAGTCCAAAAAAGTGGTTTTCGGAGTGATGTCTGTGTGTCTGTGTGTGTGTGTGTGTGTGTGTGTGTGTGTCAGGGTGTAAACAGAGCTAGAGAATGCCCTAATGGTCCGATTTTAATGAAATTTGGTATATAGGTCCAAATCCACGATAATTCCAGGCGTTTTTTCATTTTTTTTGAATTTTTGATTTTTAAGGGTATTTTACCCCCCAAAACCCTCAAAAATCGTCAAAAATCAAAATTTCTCAAAAACGGCTCTAACGATTTTGATTAAAATTTTGTGGTTTATTAAGCTTAAAATGGTGGATAAAATGACACCACCCGCATCTCCGAGAAAATGCGCGTTCAAAAGTTATGGAGTAAAAAGTGTTTAAAAAATCAATTTTTTGGATTTTCAAAATAGCTGTTGTCTCGAAATAAATTTTACTTATCACCATTAAATCAAGCTCAAAAAACTAAATAATCCAGTATTTTAAATTATTGCTCTACGTCAAGTGGTTGAGGAGAAAATTCAATTTTTCGTTTAGCGGTAAACGCAGTACGTTGTTAAAAGTCACGGATGCGCTAGGGTCAAGCTCGCGCTGCTCTGCTGGTAGCTATCCGACAGAGTCATCTAGACATTAATGTTTAAAGCTTTTAACACATTTTTACTTTCTCCCCCTATACCATAGTATATGGAGAAAGTATTGTTTTCGTCAAAATTTTCGAATTTGAGTTGTTGGTGTATTTATCCATTATGGTTCCCCCTGAGTCCAAAAAAGTGGTTTTCGGAGTGATGTCTGTGTGTGTGTGTGTGTGTGTGTGTGTGTGTATGTGTGTCAGGATGTAAACAGAGCTAGAGAATGCCCTAATGGTCCGATTTTAATGAAATTTGGTATATAGGTCCAAATCCACAATAATTCCAGGCGTTTTTTTCATTTTTTTGAATTTTTGATTTTTAAGGGTATTTTACCCCCAAAAACCCTCAAAAATCGTCAAAAATCAAAATTTCTCAAAAACGGCTCTAACGATTTTGATTAAAATTTTGTTGTTTATTGAGCTTAAAATGATGAATAAAATGACACCACCCGCATCTCCGAGAAAATGCGCGTTCAAAAGTTATGGAGTAAAAAGTGTTTAAAAAATCAATTTTTTTGATTTTCAAAATAGCTGTTGTCTCAAAATAAATTTTACTTATCACCATTAAATCAAGCTCAAAAAACTAAATAATCCAGTATTTTAAATTATTGCTCTACGTCAAGTGGTTGAGGAGAAAATTCAATTTTTCGTTTAGCGGTAAACGCAGTACGTTGTTAAAAGTCACGGATGCGCTAGGGTCAAGCTCGCGCTGCTCTGCTGGTAGCTATCCGACAGAGTCATCTAGACATTAATGTTTAAAGCTTTTAACACATTTTTTTATATTGTTGGGAGAAAGTATGTGTCAGTTACCTGATACCGTTTATTAAATTTGCCGCTAATAACGAGTGTCAAACCATGCGGAAGCTACTCATATGGTCATAACAAAAACTAAATTTTAAACATCAGCAATGAAATAAGATTTTAAAGAGTTTATTTTATTCCAGGCTGTACAAGTAAATAAAAATTTAATATATAAAACCGATGGTTACTTTTATGCCAAAATTGAATGTTAATCATTTTGTAAGTTTAACATTATTATGAATCATGAAGAATGTGATGTGGCCATTGTCCACAATTGAAGGGGGTTGCGCTGTGATCGTCTCGTTTGGTGATCCCAGTCATCGGTGGTTCTAGTTTCTGTATATTTGTAGGGGTAGTGATTTCGGAAATTTATTTTCCATTGGAAGGTAAGTAAATACTTCACATCATTATTAATTAATTCGTATCCTCATTAAAAACTAGCCGTATTTACAGTCCTTCTACTTACACTACTAGAACCGTACGACGAAGAAAAGGGGAGGCAAATCGCGATACCAAGATCGCAGTAATTGACGTATCTCTTCGCGTATTGTATTGCATAAAGTTGGAAGATTCAATTGCTTTGTTTGTGACGTCGTAGGTCTTATACATTAATATATTTCACTATCACCGCCTCTTACTTTAACTATCACTTTGTTTACGTACTAATCATAATGTCTTCCACCATTGACAGGATTGTCAAACTTGTATTATGTACCGTACCTATGGCTATAGGGAAGTCAGCTGATGGTGATTCTGTCTATAAATTTTGACAGTTTACACACTAAGTCAGATTTCTTTGCTTATGTAGCTAATATTGGATTGAACATCTTTGTTTCCATGTATAAGTTATGGGTTGTTAGCTTGCATGTCTTGGTTTGTTAATATTCATCCTATGAACAGCCTTGTATAGCATTCTGGGTTGACTCTCTGTCAAGGTCTTTTTATTCAGTTGTTGAATCCTTTTTAATTTTCATCAGAACACTCTGGTACCGTAACTAAGATATTAATTTGCTGATGGGCCTAAGACGAAACAAACCCACTTAAAATAGCATAGGGCTTAGTAAATTTTAAGGCCTAAACTTATCAATATTTTGGCTGAATTTTCAATAACTGCCATTAAGTTAGGGCCTAATCATTTAAAGCCAAATTTAGGGACTCGGACCTTTAGTATGAATTGTAAAATTAAACCATAACGATTTAGCGTGGTGTAGATGCAACACCTATAAAGGCATGTAACCTAAATCTAGCCTAGCATGTGACGGAGATTTACGGTTTAATTGTTATGCTAGATTATTATTATAGCCTAATATATTTCTTAGCCCTAACTCAATATCGATGATGATTTGATTGTTTCATCACACAATTTTAATAGAATAATCCATAGGCTTATATAACTAGGCTTTAACTTGAAAAATAAAAGAGTTGGGGAAAAAATATAACTAGGCCTAGGCCTAACCAAAACGAAACCATCCTGAGTAGTCCTGTAGTCTTTACTTCTTTCTGTAGTCTTTAGTCTTTACTTCTTCTATAGTCTTACTTCTAAACTTATACTGTAACATACAGTTACAGTTTAAAATCATCTATAGGATTAGCATATTTATTGCTGAAACAGCATTCAAAACATTAATGGTACCCTACAGTAACTTGGAACCTCGATGGTTTGACATGGCGAAAGTTTATTATCCTACATCATTGTTACTATCAATGGTTAAAATTTCAATTTTGTGATAGTAAGTTATTGCTATTTTATCAATAAAACTATTACACGATACGATTCCAATTTTATCACCTTAGCCTATTTAATTTTAAGCTAATAAAAAATACCTAAAAGAAAGTACCGTATTGCCAACAAGTAGGCGTAAGAAACAAATAGCCTATCAGTAAAACTTTAAACTAATTTAGCCTATAAAGAACAACACAAAATAAACTAGGCCTACCTTCAGTTTATTTTTACGTGTAGGTTGAGAAGATTCAGTCTTCATCCAAGACCTTTAGAAAATGTCATCATACAAATGGTGCCAAATAAGCTTAGGCTACAAATCAGAAAAGAATTTCACCTCAGTAAAACCTTGATAGTTCAACGCTCTTTATAATTTGACACTGTCCGAGACTATTTAACATATCATCAGTAGTAACTAATAAGTATCCATGTTGGCAAATGACAAAGGTGAAAACATAGACATAAAATGGTGAATGATTTGAATGTTGGTTAAGTATATTGAAGTTAATTCAAGTTAAGTTACTGTATGTGTACATGCCTGATTCGAATTTGGTGTTTCCTGAATTAAACTCAAGATGTTTATACTCAGTGTTGGGGAAGCTACTTTTTAAAAGTAGCTAGCTACAGCTACAGCTAGGCCTACTTTTTCAAAAAAAGTAGCTTAGCTACAGCTACATGTACATTTTCAAAAAAGTAGCTAGCTACAGCTACAGCTACAATAAAAAAGTAGCTCGCTGCAATTTAAGCTACTTTGCTACTTTCGCAATCTGGTCCTGTTGTTAGCGAATTTCCCTATAGGGAATACGCTATTATGGTAGTAGCCATGGTAAGACCTAAGCCCGGGACCACTTTACTTTTTCATTTTGAGGTCCCCAGAAGCCAAAAACACCATTCGTTCATTTTCATATATATGTATATATATATATATCTATATATCTATCTATCTATCTATCTATCTATATATCTATGTGTCCGTGGTACTGATAACTTTTGTAGGGGACCTCCGATTTTGATGAAATTTGGTATGGAGGTGTAAGACCAGGTCTATTTTCATGAGTTCGCGAACCAGCATTGTCGGGTTATGGGAACGGGGTTTTATGGGGTTTCAAAGGGGCCAAAAATGGGTTTTTGGCATTTTTGGACATCAATTTTTAAAATTCGTCAATTTTAACTGAAACCATTTAAAAGAGCTTAAAAAAACAAACAATTTGGTATTTTGAATTTTTATCATAGCATAACTGGTTACGGGGCAAATCCAAAAATGTGTTTTCCATGTTATTCTTATGGGAAATCAAGAAAACCCTATATCTTGCTTATTTATTGACATAACTTAATCAAATTTGGTATGTACATTATCTATATAAGGTTTAACTTATACTTGCTTACAAAACCCATATGGCGGCAAACCTACATACTCACCCCCATGGGGTTTATGGGGAAAATAAAAAATTGCCAGATTTTGATACAATTTTGTGTTTACATTCACCGATTATTGATTAACTTAGATTTTCTAACAACGCCCAATGGCAGAAAACCTACATACTCGATCTTATGGTGTTTTTTTTATGGGGAAAGTAAATAATCTGAAATTCCATTGGAAATTCGCTGAGTACGCAGGTCTGCTGCGACGGGGGTATTTTTCTCTTGTAATATATAACCACCCAATTTTCCCACTTAAAAGTAAAATTAATTTTTTTAAATATAGGCCTACTCCTTTTTTGGTATTGTGTTATTTTCATTTTAATATAATAATTTGTTACTCTTATGGAGCCTAGGTAATGTAAACAGAATAGTGGCAGGAAAATATAAATTGTTGAATAAAAAGACTTACACCAAAGACGTAAACAACAATATTTATTAAGTTATAACTTATTACTTCACAAGGACCTTCACCAGGAACTTAATGTTATTAAGTTCATAAAATTTTTCTTAGACCGGCCACAATAGGGTTAGGTAATAATGTTGGCGTATGCACACAAGAAGGACTAGCTTCTTCAATTTAGTGGCTAATCTCGCTTGCCTACTAATTGCCATGATGTCGATTGTTAGATTAGATACTACAGAAACAGAATATAAGTATGAAGCACTCTGTAAAGTACTACGTACAAATTTACAAAGTTCGAGAAGTAGGCCTACAGTAAACGTTCACATCAACTTCTAACATCAATCAAGGTGGTTGAGGTTATGTTAGTTGAGTCGTTATGGCAGTACAGTAACAATTGGCTATTTATTTGAATTCATTGACGTAGCGTCATTTCTCATTGTTGTAAACATTCCTTTCCTTAATTGCCGACCTGAGCGATCCTGGCGGTGTGCAAGCACAGTGCAGCAGTTTAGTTTCTATTCTATAGGCGCATATTAGTAGAATACTACTAGCGCATCTAGTGGTCAGCAAACACAAAAGAGAACAAGACTGGTGATTGTCATGTTGTGGTTATGAGGTTATGGTACTCATTTGGAGCGTCTGGTAGTGGCAATGGATTGAAAGTAATCTTCAATTCCAACGAGAATAAACATAACAGCTGACTAACCTTCTCTCGTGTTTATTTGGAAGCAATGAATGATGAAATGTAAACACAATTATTATATTTTATTGAAACAATAGTAGCGAGTAAAGTAGCGGAATAATCCGCTACAACTACTCTAAAAATGTAGCTCGCTACAGCTACAAGCTACTTCTTTTCAAAAGTAGCGGAGCTACACTGACGCTACTAAAAAAATAGCGGAGCTACAGTAGCGTGCTACAAGTAGCGCGCTACTCCCCAACACTGTTTATACTCCCCATGTTAATATTTTCTATATGCTCCCTATAGTTTGACATTTTGATAGTTTGACACTCCCTAAGTCCACAAAATGTCAAACGGTGAAATTTCGTTATTCTATTCCCATTGTTATAATCAATGGTTGAAATTTTGCTTTTGCAGTACAGTAATAATTTTGTGATGAAAACAATTGAATCAACAACAATATTGAGAAGAAATAAAAATACTATGTACTCTATAACGATCTAAATGTAAACTTCCGTCACTTTTAAGGATAGTGATGTGTATTATAAGAACAAAATCAATGGATTTTATAAAAATTTAAAATAGGGGTGGAAAGTGGTTGGTTGTGGTAAGGTGGTGGGGGGGGGGGGGGGTATAGTCGTACAATGTACAGTAGGAAAGGAAAGGCCCGGCATACAGAGCTCACAACGGGCTTGCGTTTTGTAAGGATGGCACTGATTAAAAAAAACTATCAGTCTTCCATTAAGGCCCAGTACACATGACTGTCTGTTGTCTGTGTCAATGCAGCATTTTTTTGCAGCGGCGTTCGAGCGGTGCATGTACAAAAATGAAAAGGTGCACACTTAAACGCTCGTGTGTGAACTCCTAAGATGTTAATTCCTAAGATTGACGTGGAAGATTAACGTTCAGTTTATACAGATATATGCTTTTTTCATATAGTTTGTACCAATTTAACTGCTTTTTTAGCTTTATTTAGCCTGCCTATGTATTTTACTATGTGTCCCGGACATTTTACAATGTTGTTCTCTCATATGTTATTATGGGTATTTTTTTTAATTATATCAAATAAATATCAAAAACACTTTCTCCTACAGACTTGGTCACACCTTAAACTTTTCTAAAAATGTTAAATTTCTATTCAAAATTTTCACCTTAAACTATCATAGAAATAATTTAATTAGATTTGAAAAGAAAAAGGGTGAGATATATCATTTAAATTTAAAGCTTTTCTCCCCACTCTGATATTTAATTTGAGATGTTGGTTTCAGTTCAGATTTTTTTAACCAATTTATGCAACTCACGTCGAGCTACTTGCTGTCCCCTTTTCTTTTTCATCCAAGAGATATTACCATATTCAAACACTTCTGCTCATCTACAGTACAAAACTTTCTAACGGTACAGTACACTCTCGTTCATCGGACTCGGCGACATCGGAACCCCGCATCATCGGAACTGAAAATCTGGATATCATTAAGTTTTTTTTCTTATGAAATAAATAATTTTTTTGTTTCAGCGCCTTCAATTTTCATTTGTTCTATCCGCACAATAAGGAAGTATTACATTTTGCATCAAATGTCATCAGGCGTTTTCCATAATCTGTACCCATCGATGTGATTTACGAGGCCGTGGAGTATTCGCACAAAAATAGAAAGAGGAAGGGGGCAGGAAGTAACTTCCGTTTCGACCGCTTCCCATACTGTTGTTCAGTCTGTCTCGTGTCATGACTGCACCTGTGTTGCATGGAAGTCAGTTGACTGCTGGAATATGAGTAGAATATGAATTTGGAATATGAGAATAATGATTTATTTCCTGCGTTGTTTTTATTCCTATAGGTTCATTGTTACCATGTTCAAAGTTTGAGTGCCTTATTTTCATAAAATATCTTGTGTTTTATCTTAAAACAAGAGTGAAAACAATCACGATAAGTCACCGTACGGGCGGAAATGATGACTCACAACGGACTCCGCTTCATTGGAATTTTTTGACATCCGAACCGGCCATCCGCCAAATTAGTTCCGATGAACGAGATTGTACTGTATACACAGATTTCTTCTGGATACACACAAACTGAGAAGAAAGGAGAAAAAGCTAAATGCTTGGTTAATAGATTGATTTTGCACTCCTTTTTAATTGCTTTAATACTTTACTCCCATGTCCTGGCTCTCTTCATATCTTTCTGATCGTTAACAGGTACAGTAACTGAAATTTCAGCTACAGGTGTAAATGGCATCAAAACTTCCAACACTTCTGAGGTTCAAAATATTTAACTGCAAAGTGCTGCAAGGCTTCACTGAACCCCTTTTGTTTGTCATCTATATCAACAACATTCCTAACTATGTCCCAAGTAATAGTGTGGTCACATGTACGCGTATGACATTACACTTTTTGTACAGCTCAGGGACATTGAACAACTTGAAATATCTGCCTTCCTTCAGATAAACCAACTCGCTCAGTATTTTTTAGATTGCAAACTTGCCCTTAATACAGAGAAAACAAACACCATCTTCATTCAAACCAGGCAAAGACTCATCTCAAGAGTAAGCTCCACCCCTAGTGTCTTCATTGGAGACCATCAATCAGAACTTTCTTCAACAACTAAATTTTTCGGTGTTGAGCTGGATTCTAATCTTTCCTGGAATGCTCATATCTCTCTTCTCTGCAGCTGAGTGTCTGCTGGTCTGTTCGTGTTTGAGGTATATGTCGCGTCTTGACTGCACAAATCTTTGCAGGTTGGTGTGTTACAGCCTCATAGAACCTCATATTAGTTATTCAATAATTCCAAAATGAACTTTGAAAAGAAATTTAAGCTCCAAAAGCCAGCAATTAGGTTAGTGTGTAATTGTAAGTCCAGAGTTCACTGCTCTGATTCAAGAGTTTAGGCATATTGACTATTCCAAGCCTGTACATCTATGAGACTGTAATGTATGCTAAATGGCATTGACCAAAGTTTGTTCCTCCATCACATTTTTATAACACTAGAAATAGAAATGCGAGAACTGTTGTAATGCACAACTTAAAAACTTTTTCGATCCAAACCAGGTTTTGCTGGGGCGAAATTTTTCCAAAATCTGCCAGTTGAACTCTTTTTTCAGTTGAAACAAGAACATCTTTAGGCGAAAGCTAAAATTTAATCTCGTTGAAAGGTGCAGATAGGATCGAGGACCTTTAATTTGGAGTTTTTCCTTTATATTTTTTCCCATCCTTGGAATTTGACTGGTCTCAACCCACTACGTAGTCAATAGGGACGACTCTTCAGAAGTAAGTAAGAAAAAATGGACTTAAATGTCAGCCGCAAAATGTTTGTCACTTTTAAAATGGTTTTAGATCACGATTAAAATTTAACCCTCAGATTTATCAAATGATGAAAAGGTTATCAAAACTTTTAAGTAGCCGTCCAAGTGTGCAATTAACTGTAATTTTAATCTCTGTTATTACCAACATCTGCCGGTGTTGATTTTAAATATTAACCCTCAGAGCTTTTGAATTAGTATAATATTTTATTTTTAATTTTAAAAGTGCCATCATAGTTAAAGTGCCAATCAGTAACTTTTATATTTATTTGGACAGTTTCTTTCCTAGTTCATAATTTAACTGTATAGATATTTTCAATTGTTATAAACTTTTAAGTTTTAGCCTGGACCGGATTTAGGAATATGCCAGCCTGTAGGCTATCCATTTTCTGCCCCCCCCCCAAAAAAAAAAAAAAAAAAAAAAAAAAAAAACTGTCATACATAGTTTTTATTATCACTTATGTAGGGGCGTATGACATCTTCAAATACGCATTAGATTAATTTGACGTCTCAATTTCAAAGTATCAAAAGTATCAATTGCTTTTATGAACTGTATATTCACTAACTGAATACTTTAACGCCACTTTAATCTGGATTCTGATGTTGGCAGTACAGCAGTTTGATTGTTTGGCAGAACACAGCTCCGCCTGTCAAGTAGTACAGTAAAATTTTTGCCCCTTCATAAAAAATCATATTTTCATGGGGGAGGTCATTATAAAACCAAAACCATACACATTTGTTGTCATTATTTTGTGGTCAATCTGTTCGTAAAATAAAAAAGGAAATAACTAGTTCTGAATCTAAACACACTGGGAGCGCTAGTGTAGTTCCTTCTCTATCTGGGCCTTATACAAAGTGTGAGTGTCGTTTCAACGATTACCCCGTGAAAAAGGTGTTACAAGATTATATGGAGTGAATTCGTATATAAAAAATAAACATATTTCCATATCCTCAAATTAATACACTTTAAAAACAATACAACACAATACAATTTTCTTTATTGTGCATTCATTAAGAATTACAATAGTGTCAAAAATACATAAAATACAAGTTATTTTTCAGTGTCTTAAAAATTCCTTTAGTGAGTAGTAGGTTCTTTCAACTAGCCACGTCTTTAGTTCCTTGTGCAGCTTATTGCCAGTCAAGTTTTTCAGGCGGTCCGGAAGGTAATTCTTCAGTTTGCAGCCGGCATAGGAAGGTTTTTTCTCCCACAGAGTAGTACGGTGTACCGGGAGGACAAGCTTGGAGCCATGACGAGTGGTATAGTGGTGTAGATCGTGGTTTCTTGGAGGGTTTATTTCATCTACATACATTATGGTTTGAAGTATGTAGAGAGTTACCAACACTGTGATGTGAGTATTCCCACGTTGGTGAAAGCTGGTCTGCAAGTCTGTAGAGGGTCAAGGTTAGCAAGAGTTCTTATGGCTTTCTTCTGAAGAACAAGGATTCGGTTCATGTTGTGTGCTGAGGTTCCTCCCCACGCTGTCAGGCCATATCTAAGATGTGATTCTACCAGGGCGAAGTAAGCTGTCTTAGCCGAAGAGAGTCCACTATGTAGTTTATTCTTCGGACAACATAGATTCCAGCACTGATTTTTTTGCACAGATGATCTATGTGCTCTGTCCATGATAATTTATTGTCAAGTATAACACCCAGGAATTTTATTGAGGTTAAGGTGAGAGATGTTAGACAAGGGGAATCCTCTCACAAGGGGAGTCATGCCATTGGGAAAAACTGGGGCAACCTGCTGGAGCATGACTGATATTGTTGCCATTGACAGAAACTGTTTTTAACTCAACAACACAAAAGTAAGGGTGATACCACTGTCACAGTTAGGCATAGTTGTGCGAACTGTCATCTCCAAGTTGGGCAAGCTTATGCTTTGTTTTGTATTTGTGATAACACTGATGCTCTATAAAAGATAGCAATAAAATCTTGTTATTCCAGAGCTCCTCTCTAGTCTAGGCTAAATCCAGGGCCGTATTTCTAAGTAGGCTAAAAAGGCTGGAGCCTAGCGGCAAAATTTCAGAGGCGGCACTTTGTCAATTTACTAAAAATCTGAATTAGTTTTAGGTCTTCTACTTTAACAACAGGGGTAATTATATAGAAAAACGTACTCAATCTTAAACTTTTTCATATTGAGATATCATCTCGATTATAAATAGAGAAGCAAAGAAAAGAGCAAATAGAGTGTCGGAAAGGCGATAATAAGCGGTTATTACCTGTTTATCGCTAACTAAGATAAGCAATCTGATAGCGCGGGCGATGTCTAACCTGTCTGGCCCGGTGCACTGTGCAGTCGGTGACCAGTGACGAGTGATGTCCGATCAAAGTAACCTTCCGCTCCGAGTTTGCGACGAATGCGAATTCACTATCACAAGTGGTATTGAATTTTCTTCATCAAGTAGTGAAGTGCAATTTTTTTTTTACAATCATGGTGCGTTACCAAAAACAAAGGGGTCTTTTTTGGAATGTCCCAGCATTTTTAAACAATTTTCTATTGGGTGCCCACATAATGGAAATGGTTAAGACACCTAACCTAACCTAACCTAACCTAACCTAACCTAACCTAACTTAACCTAACCTAGGCCGTCCCACAGCCATCCCGCGACTGACCCGCCGGGAGAGCCGCGGGGCAGTTAGGTTAGGTTAGGTTAGGTTACGTTGGAATGTCCCCGCATTTTTAAACGTTTTCTATTGCCTTCAGCATGTCTAAGGAATGTACTGCAGGATAAAATTATAAACTAGAAACATGATGACGACTGAACATGTAAGCCGAGCGCGCAACCTTTTATCAACCTACCGATAAGCAGGTGAAGGACCCAAAGATAATCTTACTGATAACGATCACGATAAAATTCGTGAAGAATCCGTGATTCCATCACAGATCCTTCACATTCTTCAGATTCTTCAGAATAAATACAAGGCAATTAGTCGTTTAAATAATTGATTTTAATCATAATATAGTATAGTTTATTTACTCAGTGTGCTATGGCCCGCGCCGGTAGCGGAAGGTTAACAGCGCGCTGCGGTGATAGGCGTTGTTAAGTTACTAATATTTTGGTTATACGTCCTTATATATCGTCGAAATACATTTTCCGACGTTTCATTTCCTGTTTTCTATCACGTTCAAACAGTATTCTCGATGATATCTCAATATGAAAAAGTTTAAGATTGAGTACGTTCTTCTATATAATTACCACAACAGGAACTTCTATAGGCCCATCTTTCTGGTTTAGACATCTTTCTGGGCATTAGTGGACAAGTCATGCATACTGGTCTATCCGACCACATCGCACAGCTGTGCCTGCTGAAAACACACCAAGAAGACATTCCCCAAAGATTCATAATAAAAAGAAACTTAAACAGCACTAACCTTGACAAACTGAAGGATTTCCTTAATCTACAAAATTGGGAACATGTATATTCCTCACATGATCAACAGAAAAAAGGATTTAGGACATGAAAGTAGGGCCCCCTTACGGAACTAGAAATAAATGGCGAACTCAGAAATAACACAAAAGAAATAGCTGAACATTTCAACACATTCTCAAAGATAGCTGAAAATACCTTAGATCGAAACAGAACAATAGCAATAGACCCAGGAACGACGCTGAGTGGAGAGGATTCCCCTTGTCTAACATCTCTCACCTTAACCTCAACAAAATTCTTGGGTGTTATACTTGACAATAAATAATCATGGACAGAGCACATAGACCATCTGTGCAAAAAAATCAGTGCTGGAATCTATGTTGTCCGAAGAATAAACTACATAGCTGGAATCTATGTTGTCCGAAGAATAAACTACATAGTGGACTCTCTTCGGCTAAGACAGCTTACTTCGCCCTGGTAGAATCACATCTTAGATATGGCCTGAGAGCGTGGGGAGAACCTCAGCACACAACATGAACCAAATCCTTGTTCTTCAGAAGAAAGCCATAAGAACTCTTGCTAACCTTGACCCTCTACAGACTTGCAGACCAGCTTTCACCAACCTGGGACAGTGGTAACTCTCTACATACTTCAAACCATAATGTATGTAGATGAAATAAACCCTCCAAGAAACCACGATCTACACCACTATACCACTCGTCATGGCTCCAAGCTTGTCCTCCCGGTGCACCGTACTACTCTGTGGGAGAAAAAAACCTTCCTATGCCGGCTGTAAACTGAAGAACCACCTTCCGGACCGCCTGAGAAACTTGACTGGCAATAAGCTGCACAAGGAACTAAAGAAGTGGCTAGTTGAAAGAACCTACTACTCACTAAAGGAATTTTTAGAAGACACTGAAAAATAACTTGTATTTTATGTATTTTTGGCACTATTGTAATTCTTAATGAATGCACAATAAATAAAATTGTATTGTATTGTTTAAAGTGTATTAATTTGAGGATATGGAAATATGTTTATTGTTTTATATATGAATTCACTCCATATAATCTTGTAACACCTTTTTCATGTAGGGTAATCGTTGTAACGACACTCACACTTTGTATAAGGCCCAGATAGAAGGAACTACACTAGCGCTCCCAGTGTGTTTAGATTCAGAACTAGTTATTTCCTTTTTTATTTTACGAACAGATTGACCACAAAATAATGACAACAAATGTGTATGGTTTTGGTTTTATAATGACCTCCCCCATGAAAATATGATTTTTTATGAAGAGGCAAAAATTTTACCGTACTACTTGACAGGTGGAGCTGTGTTCTGCCAAACAATCAAACTGCTGTACTGCCAACATCAGAATCCAGATTAAAGTGGCGTTAAAGTATTCAGTTAATGAATATACAGTTCATAAAAGCAATTGATACTTTTGATACTTTGAAATTGAGATGTGCGTATTTGAAAATGTATACGCCCCTACATTAGTGACAATAAAAACTATGTATTACAGTCGTTTTTTTTTTTTTTTTTTTTTTGGGGGGGGGGTGGTAGAAAATGGATAGCCTACAGGCCGGCATATTCCTAAATCTGGCCCTGGCTAAATCTTAAAAGTTTATAACAATTGAAAATATCTATACAGTTAAATTATGGACTAGGAAAGAAACTGTCCAAATAAATATAAAAGTTACTGATTGGCACTTTAACTATGATGGCCCTTTTAAAATTAAAAATAAAATATTATACTAATTCAAAAGCTCTGAGGGTTAATATTTAAAATCAACACCGGCAGATGTTGGTAATAACAGAGATTAAAATTACAGTTAATTGCACACTTGGACGGCTACTAAAAAGTTTTGATAACCTTTTCATCATTTGATAAATCTGAGGGTTAAATTTTAATTGTGATCTAAAACCATTTTAAAAGTGACAAACATTTTGCGGCTGACATTTAATTCCATTTTTTCTTACTTACTTCTGAAGAGTCGTCCCTATTGACCACGTAGTGGGTTGAGACCAGTCAAATTCCAAGGATGGGAAAAAATGTAAAGGAAAAACTCCAAATTAAAGGTCCTCGATCCTATCTGCACCTTTCAACGAGATTAAATTTTAGCTTTCGCCTGAAGATGTTCTTGTCTCAACTGAAAAAAGAGTTCAACTGGCAGATTTTGGAAAAATTTCGCCCCAGCAAAACCTGGTTTGGATCCAAAAAGTTTTAAGTTGTGCATTACAACAGTTCTCACATTTCTATTTCTAGTGTTATAACAATGTGATGGAGGAACAAACTTTGGTCAATGCCATTTGGCATACATTACAGTCTCATAGATGTACAGGCTTGGAATAGTCAATATGCCTAAACTCTTGAATCAGAGCAGTGAACTCTGGACTTACAATTACACACTAACCTAATTGCTGGCTTTTGGAGCTTAAATTTCTTTTCAAAGTTCATTTTGGAATTATTGAATAACTAATATTGAATAACTAATATTCTATGAGGCTGTAATACACCAACCTGCAAAGATTTGTGCAGTCAAGACGCGACATATACCTCAAACACGAACAGACCAGCAGACACTCAGCTGCAGAGAAGAGAGACATGAGCATTCCAGGAAAGATTAGATTTAGTTGTTGAAGAAAGTTCTGACTGATGGTCTCCAATGAAGACACTAGGGGTGGAGCTTACTCTTGAGATGAGTCTTTGCCTGGTTTGAATGAGGATGGTGTTTGTTTTCTCTGTATTAAGGGCAAGTTTGCAATCTAAAAAATACTGAGCGAGTTGGTTTATCTGAAGGAAGGCAGATATTTCAAGTTGTTCAATGTCCCTGAGCTGTACAAAAAGTGTAATGTCATACGCGTACATGTGACCACACTATTACTTGGGACATAGTTAGGAATGTTGTTGATATAGATGACAAACAAAAGGGGTTCAGTGAAGCCTTGCAGCACTTTGCAGTTAAATATTTTGAACCTCAGAAGTGTTGGAAGTTTTGATGCCATTTACACCTGTAGCCGAAATTTCAGTTACTGTACCTGTTCATCTGTGAGACTATCATCTATCATCTGTGAGACTGCTTTGGAGAAAAATAAATATGCAAATATTGTTCAAAAGACTTTTTTAATTATATAATAATAAGTTATAAATACAAGATACCACTTACAATAACTATGGGAGTTTGAGGCCTTAGTCTTTTGTGGCACAGTCTGTACACATCTTTGCCTGGTGTTCAAGACAGTTGTGTTTCCGGCAGTTGAAGCAGGAGAACCTGCTCATTCTTCTTTTTTTTGACGGACAGAATGCACATATTTTTCTCCCGGCTTGTACTTGAGGTTCTGGATCATTACTTATTGCTTCAGCTCAAAGTATCTCTCCAATTTTGGTTTTCAGATTCTTTTGCAGTGTTGGTTGTTCAATCCTTCTCTGAAGGTGTGGTTTTATTAGCTCCTCACACACCTGCTTAGCGAACTCTCTTCGACTGATGGGCTTTTGCTTTTCCTTTACTTTATTGTGGACGTAAATCACGTAGGCGTTTACTAAAGTACTGTTGATAAAAAACAAAACTGACTTTTTTCAAGTACTACTTTGAAAAAAACAACACTGACACTATTCATAACCATTCGTCTCTCAGGCGACACGGCGAAAAAAATCTGATATAACCCCAAAACTAACGATGCGCACTCGGCAAACGCCTGCGCGGCACAAACAGTGGATCGAGAGGGAAGATGGCGGGAGAGAGCAACCCTCCCCTACCACCCCTTCCTACTGAACCACGCATTCCTGGAATTCGGCGTAGTCTGACAGACGAATGGTTATGAATCTAGGGTTAAAAAATCTGAACTGAAACCATTCTCTCAAATTAAATATCAGAGTGGGGCGAAAAGCTTTAAATTTAAATGATATATCTCACCCTTTTTCTTTACAAATCTAATTAAATCAATTCTTTGCAAATCAAATCTAGTTAATTATTTCTAGGATAGTTTAAGGTGAACATTTTGAATAGGAGTAATTAAATTAAACATTTAGAAAAGTTTAGATTAAACATTTGGAAAAGTTTAAGCATGTGTAGTCCAATGTACGCCTTCCATCTATTGTGAGGCCGAAACTTTTAATTCCATTGACAAAATTATTAAATAAATTGATTTGATTTCAAGACGTTCCATCTCTTTGCCATTGTCATACTTATGTCATCTGCATACAAATTTAAGTCATTAGTATCTATATGATTGGATGAATGTTTTGGCATCCCTCCCAAGCAACACATAAACAGGAATGGACCCAACACTGACTCTGTGGCACAGAATATTTTACTTCTCCAACTTTTGATTTGACATTATACATTTTCTTTCCATCTATGTGTCCAATTTTAACATACTGACCTTCTAAATATGAGTTATTCCACCTTAACTCTTTACCATCTATTCCATACATTTTAAGTTTATCTAATAAGTGTGGGTGATGAACTCTATCAAACGCTTTCAACATGTCCACAAAAAGCGCCAACAAACTTGTTTTCCTCATCCAAATTATTTAACATTTTCAATGTCCCAGTGCTGTTGTGGTAGATTTATTTTTCCTATTCCCATGCTGTTCTTTATCCAATTTTAAGTTTTTTACTCCAAAATCATCCACAAGCTAAAAAAGTATACTTTTTTCAAACAACTTTGATAATGCTTGTTGAATATGAAGAAGTCTATAGTTAAGGGGATCTGTTTTGTCTCCTTTTTTTGTACATCAGCATTAACTTATTTTTGAAAGTTTTAGTGGAGCAGGATAAACACCTGTTTTAAATGAAGCATTAAGTAAAAGAGGTTTCAATAAAATAGATTTGGCTTCTTCAATAATATTAAAAGGAATTTTCATCATATCCTGATTACCATTTAGGTTTTAATGAGTCAATTATTGATGAAAGAACAGGTTTGTCAATGCTTTTACAGTTGAACTTACTATTTACATACCGTATAAACTTTCAGAACTTAGGAATAATTTAGATTTATTCAAATATGGTGTGAAACATGGTTTTCAACCATATCGGCAAAATTGTTTTTAAAATATTAAAAACAGCTTATAGATCCTCTATATTGAAGTCTTTGTGCTTAAGTATAATATAATTAAAAAGTTTTTTGCTTTTAGATTCAGTGTTCACAACTTGCAAAACAATTTTGTTAACATTGTTTGATTTTTGTATAATATCATTAAAAAGTTTTTGAGCTGAATTTTTTATATATTTTTTAAAACAATTCTTTAAATTGTATCAAATATTACTTCTATCCTTCCTACAACAAATGGTGCTTCACAACTATTTGGTGACAGTCATTGATAATTTCTTCATCTATCCACCCATTGTGAATTTTGCTTGTGACAATTTTAATTTTAGTGAAATGAAAATTACATTAATGTTTTAAAACGTTGTAAAATTAAGTAAATTTGTCTTCTACTTTACAATTAAAAATTTTTGTCTAATCTTAGTTGGATGGACCATAAATGAAAATTTCAATGTTTTCTTATATAAATTTTCTTTCAAACTTGTGCACTTTTGGATTTATATTTGTATGTCTATTAAAGTTGTCCATTGTGGTAATTAAATATTGGACATTAAAATGAAATTGCTTTTTATGTTAGTGATAAAATTATCAATTCTTGATTCACTTATTTTCTTGATAATTCTATAAACTAACTTACTTTGGAAAATAAATTGATTTGCACCATGAGCAATAACTTTTTATCTTAGATATAATGTTCTTTGGCAGACTGTTGACTCACATAGACCGTAGTGAATGAGCGACAACAAGACCTTGGCAGTCTTATCAGTTACTCAATATAATATCATTTGTGCTAGGCCTACTATGTGTCTTATTCGTAGGCCTACTATAGTACACTGTTTATCAGATCTGCTTTTTATTGAATTAAAATCAATTGTTTCGTAAGCCTTAACCATTATTGTGGATTAATATATAGAAAAGTTATGAGTTGAAAAACCGTGAGGTTAGGGCTTATAGCTTATGAAAAAATGCTGTTATTATGTGTATGTTATTATGGAAACTGTAGGAGTTCCTTAAACAAAACAAAAGTATCACGTATTAAACATAAGTAATTATAGATTTGTGCTGGGATTTGCTCAATATAAAAATGTAATATAATATAATAATGAGATAATGACTAAATCTTTAGTTGATTGAACAAAATGAAAAAAAAAACTCTAGGAATTGGAAATTCACTGATTAGGAAGGTCTGCTGCAGCGGAGGGTATTTTACCTTCCACAGAACCCACAACTCAAATTCACCACTTTTATGGATACCATAAAACAATCTATATAGGCAAGCATGTTTCTTTTCCTGATTTTTTCTCAGATCGAGTGGATCGTAGGAGCAATCCGCGCATACCATTAGAAAGGTATAGTACTGTAGATGAGCAGAATCCCATTCTAACTCAAATTGGACTCCAAGGCTACGCCCCACAGGCTTTCAAAGTTTCAATGTTAATTTTATGGATGAAAAATAATTGATTGAATCATTAGACATCTGTTGTAAAAACAGAAAGAACATATTTTTCAGCCATAAAATGTTTTAAAACTTCTTGGGTCCAGATTGACTGAAACTTTGGTCAAATTTTGATCAGGAGGCGATCTCTAGTCTTCTGTATATTAATAGGCATGCATGTTTATTTTTCTCCTTTTTTCTCAGCTTGTGCGCAACATAGGAGAAATCCGCTCATATCGTTAGAAAGGTAGTGCCCTGTCTCAGTGGCGAAGCGTGCGGTCATCTCTGGATTCGGTGATGACCAGGACAAATTAATAAATTCAATGTATCAGTAAATAACAATGATAAACATACAATTTATTCCTTGTTTGCATGAACGATTAATGAAAATTTCGTCAACGTCATTGTGCTAACGTTCAGATCCGCTTCAAACTCGCAGTTCACAATCAAGCTAAGCAAGCGCCAACGACTAGCGCTTGCGCGGAAGCGCTAACATCCTGCGTATCTCGTCCACCCCCCCCGCGCCCATCAAATAGAATTCCCTCCCCTCCCTCCCCTCAAACCTGCAACCAATCACAGCGCGTTTAGGCTCCCACTCAACCATGCTAGATCGAGTGAGTCCGGCAATATTCGGTAGCTGTCGTGACTTCTTGGCAGCATCCGTGAAGTTTCGGCATTCCGGAATACGACAGTCGTTCAGCAGACGATGCGCAGTCTTATCGTTAACCTTACAATAGTATCACGTGAATAATAACATTAGAAGATGATTTTAGTCGCATTACATGATTTGATATACTCGTTGTGAATAAATTATAGTCTATTTATAAATAATTTTCTGGGGTTTAACTTCATTGTAAATTTCCTCTCAGCCCCTATTAAAAAAAAATTGGGTTTCTAAAAATAAGCATGCGATGATTGAGGAAAAATCTCACGCCTCGCAACTGCCCTGTCTGTAGATAAGCAGAATCCCATTTTAATTCAGATCGGCCCTTAGGGCTCCGCCCTACAGGCTTTCAAAGTTTCAATGTTAATCTTATGGAAGAAGGATAATTGATTAAATAATTAGACAGCTGATAACAAGTGCTAGCAAATCCGAAAGTACAGATGTTACAGTTGTTTATGAAAAATTTAATTTAACAGGCTGAAGATGAGTTTTGGTCGAATTTCGACCAGTTGGCGATCCCTAGTCTATATATTAATAGGCAAGCATGTTTCGTGTCCTCCTTTTTTCCTTTTCCATCAGGGCTGTGCCCTACAGGCTTTCAAAGTTCCAATGTTAATTTTATGGGAGAAGAAAAATTGATTAAATCATTAGACAGCTGTTGTAATAACAAATGCTAATAAATCAGGAAGAACAGATATTTCAGTTATGAAGAATTTTTAAACTAATTGGCTCAAGATCAACTGTATTTTGGTTGAATTTTGACCAATAGCTGGTCCCTAGTAAATTAAATATATTTCAAAAACCTCTTTAAATTAGGAAAAAATAAATATAACCTACTAAGTTGTTTTTATTTTCTCTCCCTATACCATAGTACTAGCTGTTGCCCGTCACGGCTTCGCCCGTGATTGAATTTATTTTATAGGTAATAAAATCTTTTTAAAGAGCAACGAAATATACTTCCTTAAGAATGACATTGAAACAATGAAGTAGTGTGAGTGGAGCTCTGAAGGAATTTCGCAAAACCTGTTCTTAGTGAGAAAAGGTTTCTTAAATAGAAAAGGCCGAGAGAACCTATGAGCAAATAGGAACGACCATATCAAATTTCAACCCTGTAGTAAGTTCAAATTTCAACAGTCATATTGAAGTCATGTGGGGCGGAGCCCTAAAGAACATAAAACACTACATTTGCAAAACTGTTTCTTAGTCTTAGAGAACTTAAAAAACTATATTTACAAAACCATTTCGTAGTGAGCACCTGTTAGCAAAACGTAACATCCACGTTAAACTTATACCCCCTAGAATCTATGGTAATCTTGAGATTCTATGGGGTGGAGCCCTAAAGGAAATTTGCAAAATTATTTCTTAGTAAGTAACTATGAGCAAAGAGGAACGTCCGATTCAAATTAAAACCCCGGAGGCCCAAAAGTAATTTTGAAGTCCTGCGGGGCAGAGCCCTAGAGAACTTCGAAAACTGTATTTGAAAAACTGTTTCTTAGTGAGCACCCATGATCAAAGAGAAACGTCCATGTCAAATATCGACCCCGGAGGCCCTGAAGTAATTTTGAAGTCATGTGGGGCGGAGTCCTAAAGAACTTCGAAAACTGTATTTGCAAAACCGTTTCTTAGTGAGAACCCATGAGCAAAGAGAAAAGTCCATGTCGAATATCAACCTCGGAGGCCCTAAAGTAATTTTGAAGTCCTGTGGGGCGGAGCCCTAAAGAAATTCGAAAACTATATTTTCAAAATCGTTTCTCAAGGAGCATCCATGACCAAACCAAACGTCCATGGCAATTGTCAACCCCGGAGGCCCTAAAGTAATTCTGAAGTCCAGTGGGGCGGATCCCTAAAGTGCTTCAAAAACTATATTTTCAAAACAGTTTCTTAATAAGTATCTATAAGCAAAGGGAATCGTCCATGTCAAATTTCAACACGTAGGCTATACAGTAATTGTGAGCTTCTGTGGGGCGGAGCCCTAAAGGAGATGTTTAAAACAATTATTTATTTATTTTTTAGAACCTAAGAAAAAAGAGATCACTCCAAATTTCCTAATTTGTATTTAAAATTGGCCATGCGGATCACGTTATGAAATTTTGAAAGCCTGTGGGGCGGAGCCCTGAAGGAATTTTGTTAAATCATTTCTTCGTGAGCACTTAAGAGGCAAGATGAACCTGTGTTTAAAGTTTCAAGTAAATACGTTTGGTAGTTCCTGAGATTTCATGAGTCAGTCAGTAATCACTCAGCGTCAGGTTTAACTTTTTCGCTAAGCTCACTCGCCGCAACTATCCTCTAGTTTTTTATTACCAATTTTTAATACCCCCTACTACCCCCAATAATTTAAATGAGAACAGCTGTTTACAAAATTAATACTCCTTAATGTAATCATATGTTCCAATACAAAAAATTTGCTTCCATAAGAATAGCATGGTAACTTTGAAGCCGTGTGGGGCGGAGCCCTGAAGGAATTTTGCAAAATCGTTTCTTAGTGAGCACCTAGGAGGCAAGAGGAACCTATGTTCAAAGTTTCACGTAAATCCGTCTGGTAGTTCCTGAGATTTCGTGATGAGTCAGTGAGTGGGATTTCGCTTATATATATATATATATATAGATATGGAGAAAGTATTGTTTTCGTCAAAATTTTCGAATTTGAGGTTGGTGGATTTATTTATTGTGGTGCCCCCTGAGTCCAAGAAAGAGGTTTTCGGAGTGATGTCTGTGTGTGTGTGTGTGTGTGTGTGTGTGTGTGTGTGTGTGTGTGTGTGTGTGTGTGTGTGTGTGTGTGTGTGTGTGTGTGTGTGTGTGTGTGTGTGTGTGTGTGCGTGCGTGCGTGCGTGCGTGCGTGCGTGCGTGCGTGCGTGCGTGCGTGCGTGCGTGCGTGCGTGCGTGTGTGTCTGTGTGTCTGGATGTAAACAGAGCTAGAGAATGCCCCAATGGTCCGATTTTGGTGAAATTTGGTATGTAGGTCCAAACCCACAATAATTCCAGGAGTTTTTTTTTCATTTTTTTGAATTTTTGATTTTTAAGGGTAGTTTACCTCCAAAAACCCTAAAAAAACATGAAAA
Source organism: Neoaliturus tenellus (assembly GCA_030545055.2). Lineage (NCBI taxonomy): Eukaryota > Metazoa > Arthropoda > Insecta > Hemiptera > Cicadellidae > Neoaliturus > Neoaliturus tenellus. Next base: position 43,346,193 of record CM061536.1, read on the forward strand.
ATCAAAATTTCTCAAAAACGGCTCTAACGATTTTGATTAAAATTTTGTGGTTTATTAAGCTTAAAATGCTGATGAAAATGACACCACCCGCATCTCCGAGAAAATGCGCGTTCAAAAGTTATGGAATAAAGTGTTTCAAAAATCAATTTTTTGGATTTTCAAAATAGCTGTTATCTTGAAATAAATTTTACTTATCACCATTAAATCAAGCTCAAAAAACTAAATAATCCAGTATTTTTAATTATTGCTCTACGTCAACTGGTTGCGGAGGAAATTCAATTTTTCGTTTAGCGGTAAACGCAGTACGTTGTTAAAAGTCGCAGACGCGCATAGGGTCAAACTCGCGCTGCTCAACTGGAAGCTATCCGACTGAGCCATCAAGACATTAATGTTTGAAGCTTTTAACGCCTTTTTTTATATTCTTGGGAGAAAGTATGTGTCAGTTAACTGATACCGTTTATTTATGTGTCTTATAATTTTTAGAGTTTTTAAAAATTACATTACACCCTTATACTGTATTTTATTTCTCAGAATTTTTTTTTTTAATTATAATAATTTATCAGTGCTTGCTTTGTGCGTTGTGACAGTTGGATTTTATAAATTACCCATGTGCAGTTTCAGATATAAAATGGCCAACCGTGGCGGGGCTCAGAGGCCCAATGGAACTCCTCAAGGCAAGATCTGCCAGTTCAAGCTGGTGCTGCTGGGAGAGTCGGCCGTCGGCAAGTCAAGCTTGGTTCTGAGGTTTGTCAAGGGACAGTTCCACGAATACCAGGAGAGCACGATAGGAGGTAAGTGGAGAAAAAATACTGCTAGCTAGAATACAGTTATGTCAGTAACAAGGCTTCACTCATTCCTAAGAGTGTAGAATTTTCCTAATAAAACAAATACAGTTAGATCTAGAAATCAAATACCGGTAGTTAATTGATTATTTTACCGTTAATGGATACCATTGCTCTAAATGAAGTCCGGTTGCAGTAAACTTCCTCTAATTGAGCACGCTGGATAATACAGTAGGACTGGCCAAAAAATTTATATTAATAATTTACAAATATAATATTTATTATAAATATAATAAAGCCTATTTAAATTAGTTTGGGATTAGAAGTTCTGAGGGAACGGCACTGTGCTGTGGAATGCATCTTTTCATGTGTGGCAGGGAGAGAAAGCCATCTTCAGCTGATTATGGGTGACATCTTATAGTTTTAATATTAGTTTTATAATCATGTATTTTTCATTACAGTATATTATGCAATGAAGGATTTTATTCTGTAGTAAAGCTGTTTAAAGAATAAAATACAGTTTAATTTAATTTATTGCTTAATTCACATTTTATCATGGAGGATTCCTTCGGGCTGTTTTTAACCCCGAGCATGAGGTTAGGGTTTATCCCTAAGACTAAAGAACTGGGTGATCGAGCTTGCCATATTCTTTTCATATAAATTAGATCTTCCACTAAACTTTTCATGACATAACCACGGCTTCATTTCAGCCAGGGCACACCGCAGCGCAGCTCTGTACTTTTTTGGAACACCGGAGCGGATCTCCGGTTGGTTTCGGCTTGTTTGATTTTATATGATAGTATCAAATTCAGCACATTTTACATCATTTTTATAACAAAATTCAACATTTACAAAACCAGTTTTTTTCCTTTGTAATAAGTGTTAGTTGCACAGACCACGTTAGACATTTTGTAACTTGTAACCTCCACGATATTTCGGTCTCTTGTCACTTTGTCACTCTCGGTTCGGTTCCGGGAATTCGAGTTTGGACCTCTTTTGGGTGCGCAGTCCAAATAAAGAGGCAAAGTACAATATGACAGAGGCAGTTACATTTTGTGGATATGTTTTTCCTAATGAAGTAAATATCAATCCTTTACTTATAGAATAGACTTTTGAACAATAATTATAGTAGGCCCACAGTACATTTAGTAATTTAATAATTTCTTAATTTTACAAATAATAACATTTTAAGCCCACTTTAACTCGAGAGGTCACTAGATTTTGTGCAGCCTAGCCTACTCTTCTTAACTGTAACATAGAATAAATAATTATAAAAATTAAAATACTGTTGGCCTAATGAAATATTCAAACCTGATATGAGTAAAAATATTGCATAAAACAATAATTATTAATAAAAATGCACCAATTTAAGTACAGTAAAAAAAAAAAAAAAAAAAAAAAAAAAAAAAAAAAAAAAAATAGGGTATGACTCCATTTATTATGTCTTCTATCACTAATTTGTCTCTCTATGGATATTTATTTATTTATCAACGGCAACCGCCATATTTACAGATAATGCACAGAACAATTATAGTACAAGATGGATTCAAAATTAACAGTGTGTAGTGCCAAGCAAATATCAAGAATAAACCTACAAAACAGTACTATAGTAATAGCAAAGATTAACAAACTATCTAAACAGAATAGATTGAGGCAGTGACCTAACAAATAATTACATACTAAGTACCGTATAGTAATTTATGCATGCCAGGAATAAATATACATGCTGATAAATAATACATGCTAAAAAACAAGTGCTAAGAACATAGAACAGGCTTCTAAACTCACAACAATGCGCCAAATTCAATACGTAAGTATAACAATTTAGCTTGCTGAGTAATAATGCCAGGAACAAATATTATAATTTTAGTACTACATGCTAAAATGCAAATACTAGTGCAACAGACAATGTGAGTTACATGCAAAATGAGACGAGGCAAAATATAAGCAGCAAAAATTGACAACTAATGCTAGAAATACAAAAAATAAATAAAACAGAATGGCTGCGTGTCATTGGCAATAAGAAATAGCAAGCACAGCACCAAAAAAATACTACAAACATACGACACTCGTGGGCCTTTGATGCACTACCCTAGAGAAACACAATTGCACAATAATTCACTGATCTTGATCGTCGAACAGCTGCCTTAGACGACTTTTGAAGGTGGTTGGAGAGTGCTCAAAGAAATCAATTACCTATGAAATATCTCTTGCAGTCCTCAACAGCCTTGAAATCCCGTGATTGAGAGCGTAGTTTGTGGGCTGGAACTTTACAGTGAAGGCAGCCCGAGATCTAGTACTTCGATGAGGCACAGCAAAATCGACTTCCTTCAGCAGCACTGGACTATCGATATTTCCATTGACCAGTTTGTGTAGAAAAATGATGTCAGTGAACTTGCGTCTTAAAGAGAGTGACTGCAAGTCAAATGTCTTCTCCAGAGCCTCAACAGGAACATCACGGAAACGGTAACCAAGTTTAAGCTCGAGAAGCCGGACAAACCTGGTTTGAATTCTATTGAGCATGTCGATGTGTACGGCTTGATGTGGAGACCAAACAATAGAACAGTATTCAAGGAGTGGGCATACCAACGATTTGAATAGTATGACAAGGGTCAAAGGAGAGCAAAAGCTGCGAGTAGATCGGAGTATGAAACCAAGCAATGAGGCAGCTCTGTTTGAGACATAAATGAGGTGCTCAGTGGAGCTGAGAGTCGGTGTGGTAATTACACCAAGATCCTTCACCTTTGTCTCTGTAGCCAGTTTTTCCCATTAATGAAGTAGGTGTGGTGATATGAAAGAGTGAAAGCCATTGAGAGACACTTGGACACATTCTAGTTTATGATTTGAGTTGAGATATCAATGATTGTGATTGTATGTTGCAGCCGCCTTCCTGACACAGACTGTCTGCCTGGACGACATGACGGTGAAGTTTGAGATCTGGGACACGGCGGGACAAGAGCGATATCACAGTCTCGCCCCCATGTACTACAGAGGCGCCCAGGCGGCCATAGTCGTCTACGACATCACCAATCCAGTGAGTACCTAGCAGTCATGAGCTCTGATTTTAGGTTATTCATTGGTGTATTTTTTCTGAACAGCCTTAAAAGTGAGCAGGAAAGCCACTAGTTGTCTGATTAATTCATTTTTGCCACATTTCATCCCCATGTAAAAAAGTTATCATACTGCTTCTAGTATTTTACTCCTAGGTTAAAATTAAACCTGGCTTATTCTAAAACACTTTAGGCCAATGGAGACAACTCAGGAGACCCATAAAATTACAATAAGACCTATATTATATTAACAACAAATCATATAAATGGTTATGCAATCAATGTTTTAATTTGAGTAAAAATGTCTTTATTTTGGTTTATGTGTAGTAGACCTTTTTTCAAGGAATAGAAGTTTAAGATAAGAGAAAGAGAAGGTCCCAAAAATGACTGAAATATTTTCAGTAATTTATCCTGATATCTGATTTCTCAATTGGGTGCTCCTTTTCAAGATAAAAAGATGTAAACCTCTCTATCCTCAAAGTTTCCAATCCTTTGAGTTTATTTTTTATTTTTTTAACTAAACAACTTCTAACCCCTTGAATTTTTTAGGTTTTAATCCAATACTTGGCATACAAATGTGATTATTTTGTAATTTTGAAGTAAAATATTTTTTAATCCATTTTAGCGAATTTCCCTATAGGGAATACGCTATTACGGTAGTAGCCATGGTAAGACCTAAGCCCGGGACCACTTTACTTTTTCATTTTGAGGTCCCCAGAAGCCAAAAACACCATTCGTTCATTTTCATATATATGTATATATATATATCTATCTATATATATATATATATATATATATGTGTGTCCGTGGTACCGATAACTTTTGAAGGGAACCTCCGATTTTGATGAAATTTGGTATGAAGGTGTAAGACCAGGTCTATTTTCATGAGTTCGCGAACCAGCATTGTCGGGTTATGGGAACGGGGTTTTATGGGGTTTCAAAGGGGTCAAAAATGGGTTTTTGGCATTTTTTGACCTCAGATTTCAAAATTCATCAATTTTAATTGAAACCATTTAAAAGAGCTTAAAAAAACAAACAATTTGGTATTTTGAATTTTTATTTTAGCATAACTGGTTACGGGGAAAGTCCAAAAATGTGTTTTCCCTGTTATTCTTATGGGAAGTCAAGAAAACCCTATATCTTGCTTATTTATTGACATAACTTAATCAAATTTGGTATGTACATTATATAGATAGGGCTTAACTTATAATTGCTTACAAAACCCATATGGCGGCAAACATACTCACCTAACATACTACAACATAATACATACTCACCCCCATGGGGTTTATGGGGAAAATAAAAAATTGCCATAGCTTGATACAATTTTGTGTTTACATTCACCAATTAATGATTAACGTAGATTTTCTAACAACACCCCATGGCAGCAAACCTACATACTCGATCCTATGGTGTTTTTATGGGGAAAGTAAATAATCTGAAATTCCATTGGAAATTCGCTGAGTACGCAGGTCTGCTGCAACGGGGGTATTTTAACTTTCAGCGTTAAAAACCCGGGTTGGGGACACCCACGCAGTAGCTGCTGTAAAAGTGTTTCAAGCCTCTTGTAATCATGAGGTTTGTTTGTAGGACACGTTCGGCAGAGCCAAGACCTGGGTGAAGGAGCTACAGCGACAGGCGTCGCCCAACATCGTCATCGCCCTCGCCGGCAACAAGGCCGATCTCGCCAACAAGCGCAGCGTGGAGTTTGACGAGGCGCAGGCCTACGCCCACGAGAATGGGCTGCTCTTCATGGAGACGTCCGCCAAGACCGCAATGAATGTCAATGACATCTTCCTGGCAATTGGTGAGTGTTAATTTTTAACATTAACTTTGGTGGGTTTCTAGCCACTAAATTCTCTCAGTAGATTCTTTCTCAACTGGGTCATTCCATCGGAAATCATCCAAAAAAAAATAAACTGGTTGCTTGACTATTTTTAATTTTTTTTATTTTGTAATATGTTAATCCTACATACATACCTATAACAAAAATGCGTTTGAAAATTTTTTTTATGACTTTGTTTGTCTTCAGGAGCCGCTTTTCCAATATGGCCGACACTCAATTTCACAAAAATCGTCATTTGCGGAAAGTTCCGTATCTCTTGATCCACTAGAGATAGAGCTATGAAATAAAAACCATGTTGTACTTCATAAAATGGGCTATCATTATATATAAATTAATTGGGGACCTATGCTTTAGAAAGTTGGTAAAAAAAAACCTAAAAACAAAACGTCAAAAAGTATAAATCGCCATTTTGCGAATTTTTTTTAACTGTGAAGGAAATGTTTCTAAAAGTTTAAAATTTTGTCATTTGTTCCTACATGTCTGGAGAGTATATACACAAAAATTCAAACTTCAGATAGTTACCCTTTCCAAGATATTAAATTTTTAAATTTAAAAATTTTCAAAAAACTCAAAGTTTAGAGCTTAATATCTCAGATGGGGGACCTCCATAAAATTTGAAAAAATTGTAAATTAAAGTCCTCTCTCATACCTTTAAACTAAAACAAGTTTCAAGTTTTAGACTTTTGTACTAAAGCATGTATGAATTTTTGAAAATGGTAAAAAGTTGCGTTATAATGCACATTGGCTAACAGTTGTTATAGGGGGAAAACCTGTTGTATTTACACTTAAGTATCATATTTAAGCTTTATATAGGGGCAAATTACTTCAAACATCATTTGAAAGAAGATATGACTATTAATGAAATTTATATGAAGATATAAACAAAAATTTGTTAATACTTACGTGGACTTTGACTATGCTTTCCTATATTTGTTAAAAACTGCTGACACCTCATTACATAGTTTCTCACTAATTTGATAAGTGTTTCTACCACTAGAAATACTTAATTGAAGTGGTGTTAATTTCATTAAAATATTCCCAATTGGTACCCAGCACTTTTCTGAACTTTTTTTAAATGATGTTCTTGGCCCAGGTGGTGTAAAAAAAACAACAAATACATCGTTGTGTTCATTGTTTACAGCTTCAATTTCAGCAGGATACCATTCTTCATCATATACAACCACAACAAGGTCTTTTTGTTGTAGATCAGAAATTGCTATTTTTGGAACACCAGCAATTGAAGTGTCTTCGAACTCATTTGTCTTTGATGTACGATAACATCGAACTGTGCATTCATTTAAGGGTACTAACTTATGAATTTCTCTTGTTTTGGGTATTTTGCAGCACTTATCAAATCTCTTTCTTAAATTCACTTCTCCCCGTTTTATTTCTTCTTCCGTTACCAATACATATTTTATACCCTGAATGTTTTCATTACAGAAATCAAAAAACTGCTGAGTTGTCATAATTTGTTCTTTGTATGGTCTCTGTAAACTAGCTCGTGCAGTTTCCCTTTTGGGTCAGAACAGCTAGCACCAAATAGATGATTAAACTTAATTAAATATTTTTTTTTTTGTGAAATTCACATAGAGTTCTTATATTATCTGAATTTAGTCTCAATTGAAGTATTTGTTGGGTTTCCTCATCAATGTCAATAAAACTAATAAGATCTTTTTTTACTTTACCATAGGTTTCTTGATGGCAAGTTTCCTCAGTCAAAATACCTACACTGCATTCCATTTTGTCGAAAGACCATAACTCAGATAAAAAATCAAATCCACTCAAAAAACATATACCAAAACTTTAATTGAGAAAAAGATCACAGAACAACATCACTCAGCCACAGTCAACAACAAACTGAGTAGCAAAGCAGTGCTGGCTTTTGTTTGGAGCTTTCATGTTGCTACATGTTATGGACAGGCTGTGACAGGATTGATGACTCATGCTGTACTTTTCCTACTCATGAGATGGACAGGCTGTGACAGGATTGATGACTCATGATGTATTTTTCCTACTCATGAGATAGTCAATCTATTGGTTCTAGTTGAATAAACTTTATTAAAATAAATCTCCCAACAGTTTTTCCCCCTACAACAACTGTTGGCCAATGTGCATTATAACGCAACTTTTTACCATTTTCAAAAATTCATACATGCTTTAGTACAAAAGTCTAAAACTTGAAACTTGTTTTAGTTTAAAGGTATTAGAGAGGACTTTAATTTACAATTTTTTCAAATTTTATGGAGGTCCCCCATCTGAGATATTAAGCTCTAAACTTTGAGTTTTTTGAAATTTTTTAAATTTAAAAATTTAATATCTTGGAAAGGGTAACTATCTGAAGTTTGAATTGTTGTGTATATATTCTCCAGACATGTAGGAACAAATGACAAAATTTTAAACTTTTAGAAACATTTCCTTCACAGTTAAAAAAAATTCGCAAAATGGCGATTTATACTTTTTGACGTTTTGTTTTTAGGTTTTTTTTTACCAACTTTCTAAAGCATAGGTCCTCAATTAATTTATATATAATGATAGCCCATTTTATGAAGTACAACATGGTTTTTATTTCATAGCTCTATCTCTAGTGGATCAAGAGATACGGAACTTTCCGCAAATGACGATTTTTGTGAAATTGAGTGTCGGCCATATTGGAAAAGCGGCTCCTGAAGACAAACGAAGTCATAAAAAAAATTTTCAAACGCATTTTTGTTATAGGTATGTATGTAGGATTAACATATTACAAAATAAAAAAAATTAAAAATAGTCAAGCAACCACCCTTGGATGATTTCCGATGGAATGACCCAACTGGCCACCTCAGGACAATATTGCAACCAAATATAATATATATATACATGCATACAACACTTCTCATTAATAAATTTTTGTTAAGATCAATAAATATCCTTTTGGAAGTTCTTAAACACATCGGACGTTATCCAACATTTTATGTCATGTCAGGGGGAAAAATATCTGATGTGAGCATAGGTTGATATGCACATGGCACATAAATTAAAGGTCTTACTTAGCAGAGTACAACGCCGCAAATTATACTTCAGGGTGACTGAGACGAAAATAATAGGTAAAAAAAGTTTCCATTAAAATCATTAGGGTAAAACTTTAAAATGCAATAACTTTCTGAGTACTTAACCTTTTGATGTTGGGTTTTAACTTATTATTCCAAATGCAAAGACGTTTACTTGATGTATGATTTGACAAAGGCCAGAGCAGATTTCTGTAAGACCTCTGTGGGAGACGCCCCTTTGATGGTGTTTAAATTTCAACTTCTTTAGACTTTGTCACATCAGACATAATTTTAATAAACATCTTTGCATGTAGAGTAATAAGCCACAAATCCGTCTGAAGCTTGAGTATCAAGAAAGTTATTGCATTTTAAAGTTTTGCACATATGATTTTAATGGAAACTTTGTTTGTCTACCATTTCCATCTTGGTCACCAGTTTGAAGTCTAGTTTGCGGCATTGTACTCTACTTAGTGAAACCTATTCTTAGGCCTTATATTAAATTACTTCTGACTCCTGTGGGCCGTCCCCTTGATATAACACAAAATGTTTAATAACATCCAAATACATTTTGTGTTAAGTTACTAACATTCCTCAAAGGATATTTATTTATTAAAACCAACAAAAAAATCAAAGTGGGGGGAAGTGACTTTTTTTACACATTGTAAGAGAAAGTAATGTAGACTTATGATTATCTGCCACGTATGGAACCAGGACCCTGTCGGGTTTTAGATTATGAATTAATGAAAGTTATTGTTTAAAAAATAATGAATAAACTCTAAGGAAAGAGTAAAACAAGGTAGAAGTTGTTATTCCTAAGCCATTCGCAACCAACAACTTGAATACACAAGTTTATTTGTGAACAATATAGAATAACAGTTTAGGGGGGTTATGGGGTTAGGCGTACTATTACTTGAAGATTCTCTCTCTCTCTCTCTCTCCTCCCTCTCTCCTCTCTCTCTCTCTCTCTCCTCTCTCTCTCTCTCTCTCTCTCTCTCTCTCTCTCCTCTCTCTCCTCTCTCTCTCTCTCTCCTCTCTCTCTCTCTCTCTCCTCTCTCTCTCTCTCTCTCTCTCTCTCTCTCTCTCTCTCTCTCTCTCTCTCTCCTCTCTCTCTCTCATTCTCTCTCTCTCTCTCTCTCTCCTCTCTCTCTCTCTCTCTCTCTCTCTCTCTCTCTCTCCCCCTCTCTTTTGAAATATTACTAGCTGTAGTTGCATTATAGGATGTGTCAAATGAAAGAAAATTAAACTATCGATATACTATTGCAATATGTATTTATTGCAGGCGGGAAAGTAATTATTAATGCAAATTGATTTTAAAACCTTCCTTTAAAAGATCTCCCATTGGACATAATCTAATCAAACATTTTTTACTTTCAAGTAGCCTAGATTAATTTTTTATTCAGCCATATTTATTGTGTGTTTTAAATCATAAATTTTTCACGCAGCGAAAAAACTGCCGAAGAATGAACAAGCCGGCGGAGGTGGAAGCAGCGGGCAGGGCCGACGCTGGTGGAGTCGGAAGCGACAACGAAAGCCCCGGCAGCTGCTGCAAATGATCACTCCCCGCACAGCTACAGCAACCGAGTCGTGAGTATCAAACCTACCCAGCCTGCGAGCAGCCATCGGATCAAAGTTCAAATCTTCAGTAGGCCTACTCATCAATTAAAAAATTATAAGGACGTATGTGTATTTCAAAAATTTATTGGTGAGCGCGATTTTGCTAACATTTTGTTCTTTTTCATCTACATCTTTTTCTATGCAGAAAATTGTATTTAGGATTACACAAAGCACCATAAGAAAACATACTTTAGCAACCTAATTGTTGCAAATTTCTGCTTTAAAATAAAAGTTCTATGTAATTTTTAATAGGTAGGGGTGTGCGAATATTCAAACTTCGAATAATTTACATTGAATATTTCAATATTTGATTTGGTTCAAAATTTCAGAAAATACTCGAAGTTTGAACTGAATAGTTCAAACTGTTTGTATAGCTCGCCAGTTTTCCAACAATGTCAATGATGGCCTATGGCTAGTTGTAATTTTCAAAACAAACATTTGAATGAACAAATAAGCATAGTGTTAAGCAGAAATATTATCCAAACGAGGTGGCCCGGGCGCAAATTGCGCATTTTATGATTCTGTATGAGTGAAACTCCACCTACAGTACGTGAATGTTGATTATGAAGTGACAGTCATCTATTTTTGTTTACTATCTGGCTTTTAAAATTTATCTGAAGGTAATCAGTTGTTAAATTACAATTCACATTAAAGAACTTGCAATAAAAGTTGGTCAGCATTTTAAAGCGCCCTCTAGAAATAAAACGAAGGCGAGGGGGGCGAAGCCCAAAACAATATGACCTTTTTAATTACGATTCGTCACTGCGGTATATCCTAAGCTTTAAAATGGCACCTTAATCTTAAAATCTATTCAGTATGTCGAGAGAAAAAGGGATGTAACAGACGAAACCCTTATAGAAATAAGGAGATAGATGCAATGAATGGATCCACAATTATTAACAGCTGATATTACCAAAGATAAACGAATATTAGTAGTTTTGAGTTTCCAGTGTTGCCAAATTTCGACCAGTTGTGCAATACTTAAAATTACAAAATAATTTGCAATTTTAGCGAATTTTCCTGTAAGGAATACACTATTACAGTGGTAGCCATGGTAAAACCTAAGCCAGACCAGAATCCAAAAACACCATTTGTTCATTTTCATATATATATATAACACAGATTTCGCAGATAAGGGCTACTGTAATTATTTCGAAATATGTAAAGAATAACCTTAAGTACCCTTTTTTGAACATAATTTTTTTTTACTAAAAAAAATTAATGTTTCAAAAAGGGTTATTCTTTGCATATTTCAAAATATATATACATGTCTGTGGTACTGATAACTTTTGACAGCGACTTCCGATTATGATGAAATTTGGTGTGAAGGTGTAGGATCAGGTCTATTTCCATGAGTTCGCGAACCAGCATCATCGGGTTGTGAGAACGGGGTTTTATGGGGTTTCAAAAGGATCAAAAATGGGTTTTTGGCATTTTTGGACCTCAATTTTCAAAATTAAACCTTTTAAACTGAAACCACTTAAAAGAGCTTGAGGAAACTAACAGTTTGGTATTTTGAATTTTTTAACTTGGCTGTAACAGGTTACGGAGAAAATCCAAAAATATGTTTTCCTTGATATTCTTATGGGGAATTAACCAAACCCTCACATATTTATTGTCATAACTTGATCAAATTTGGTATTTACATTCGCTAGGTAGGGTTTAACTTATATTTACTTACAGCACCCATATGGTGGCAAACCTACCTACTCACCCCCATGGGGTTTATTCGGAAAATAAAAAATTCCAGAATTTCATGCAATTTAGTATGTAAATGCACTGGTAAGGGATTTTCCTAAATCTACTAACAAAATCCCCAGGGCTGCAAACCTACATCCTCAATCCCATGGTGTTTATAGGGGAAGTTAATAAAACTGAATACTGTTGGAAATTCACGGAAGAAGCATGTTGCTTCGACGCGCGTATTTTAATATTGTTGGGCTATTCAAATTCAAAAACTCTTTATTCAAACGAAATTTCATTTTACATGTTATTTTGTCTCATGTGCACACGCACTTGCAAGACAATTATATTATACACTGGAAAATTTAAATATCCTTCATCTGGCTGGAATTTACATGTTTAGATAATAATGTTAGAAAGTATTTTTTTAGCTTCTAGATTCCTGGCTTTTCAAGATCTCAATGAGTACGCAATACAATACATCAAGAACAACAAACATTCTGTCAGACAATAACAATACCAACAATAAATAAATATTTAACAATAAAGACAACAGTTTATATAAATCAATATGGATAGCAATAAATAAAAAATAACAATTAAATAAATAACAGCTATCAACGACATCCAACAAATAATATTTTTCAATTATTGCTCATCAAAGTACAATAGATTAACTTTAAATGTAATTAATTTCAAGAGAATAAACCCTTATTACTGGCAACTTCAGAAAGAAATAAAAAAACATCACCCAATGGATGTTATGATTACAACCCCAACCAATCAAAACTGTATTTTTTCCTCATGAGACCTTTATAACTTATGCCATTTGTAGTTACCATTGGTCTGTTGTGTGTTGCAGGAGTGCTCCTCCAAGCGTAGCCGGTGGGGCTTCGCCGCGAGTTGTTAGTGGACAAGTGATCAGTGTTGCGGACTCGAACCTCTGGTGATAGGGCGCATTCATTTTCTGTATATATCTTTCACTTTGCATATTATTTATTAGATTACCCTCTATAGGAATATAAATTCGACGGTCGATATCGTTTTTCGTACCGACCGTCGAAAGCCTGTTGGAAATTCACCGTACAGAAGATCGGCAGTGTCCGCTTTGATGGATCGAGTGTCAAACACGTGCAGCTTGTGACGGCTCGAAGCCGGTCTGCATTTTAATAACGTTAGATCGTTAGTTATTAAATATTTAGTGATGAATTCCTTTATTTTCTGTTACGATCCGTTTTATATAATTTGTATAAACTTTATTTAGAATTTTAGTAGACTTGTGTTGAGTATATTTTGTATATTCGCTGTGGTGTAGATGCGCCGGTGGGCCTGCGTACAGCCGCCGATGGTAGGAGGACCAAAGCAAACACTGGACTGCCCGTAATGACTTTCCGAATGTGGTATATATAAATATTGAATATTGTATTGTTGTTTTACACTGTCGATAATAGTAATATTGATATATTATTGATTTATAGATGTATTAACATTTCCTAAATAAAGCTGTGTACTTTTATTCTTTTAATATTACTTAACCGTTGAATTGAGAAAAATATTTTGTGGTTATACATATAACATCTGTTGTTATTATGCTTAAAGTAAATATATGAATATATATGTCGGTTTGTACCGACTCTTGTAATATATTGATTGGCTTGTCTTGCTTTCTGTATGCACGACACTTATCATGATATTGTACAGGATAATCAGTAATAAAGAATCATTGAGTATATAATGTTTTCACCATTACCTTGATCCTCTAAGTCTTTCGGGAATACCACTGTCAAACAATAAATACATTCAAAAATAAATATTTGTGGAACAACAATTCCTTTCATCGGATACAAATGTTACATCTCATTTTTTTTTCTGATGCTAATTCAGAATACTAAATTCAAGGCATTTGACACAAAGGAAAGCCAGATTTTTTAATTCAATTTTGGGCGCAATGTGTTCTCCTCCACACCCCAGTAAATAAAGGAAAAAGATGGTAAGTTGTGATTTACCCTCTTTTCATGGAAATTTCATGGGCTATATATTCCAATTTTGCCTCCCCCTTGGTATACCCTTCAAGTATTGTATGGAGTTAGCAACCTTCCAGTGGTATACCCCGTTCAAAATTAATGTGCGGTCGAAAGACAAAATTTTATTTCCCACCATAAGGGAAATCCCCTTAATAACGTTCTTAATTCCCCTATTTTCTTCAAAATCATATGTTATTTTAATTTCGCCCTTGAAATTCAGAGTAGAAAATAGCGCTGATGAATATGTTACTTCACCTCGTCGCCGTTGCAAGCGCTTCTTTTTACATCTCAAACGTCAAAACAAGAATATTTGTTTACGAAAAATCAAAACATTGGCTTAAAGTGACATGGAGATATTAAACAGCTGTACACATTTTTAGTGATTGCGATTGGTTGGATTGTTAGCAGTGGGAGGAACGGGAGAAATGGGGGAATTGAAATCTGCATTTCGACCGCACATTTATTTTGAACGGGGTATAGTTGTCAACATTTGAGTATTTTATTTTAATTAACAATACACTCTTAGGAACAAGTTTTCCTTTAAGGTAGAGCTGTGGAGATCCATTTTTCATGCTATAGGAGAAACAAGCAACAACTGAAGATGGCGGTCATCGACCTTTCTAAAGAAAGAATCCTGACTCTGATGTTTCAAGAGTGCGAGCAGTAAATAAACTTTCCTAGATCTTTGTGTCTAGGCTCGACAAGGATTGCACCAAAGACGATATTAGTAGTTTTCTTAACACGTTGAGTGCGGACTACAGCTATTGATGTAGTGCGGCGGGAGACCTCCTAGCAACCTACAGCTATTGATGTAGTCGCGCCACTCCCACTTTATTCGTTCAGTATGAGCTCAGCCATTGTCCGGGACAAGTGATCAGCCATCCCTGCCTTTTATCCCTTTGCCACCTGTCGTGCCAGTACACTGGTCCATATTGGCGCGTATAGTTTTTTGTTCTAGGGTTTCTGTTTAGGACGGTACCGTGGTAACTTCATACTTTTGTCTAGTGTGTATAGTTGTTTTTATTTTTCATTTATTTTTCCATTCTATTATTTTTAGTACTTGTTGTGTCAAAAAACAAGTTTGTGGATCGTTAGAAACAGTTGTGGTAGTAAACGGACTACTTTATCCTCGCGGTGACTTATATGCGACCGGCACCACCGTCGGACTACATCAATAGATGTACCGGAAATGATGTCATCAATAATGACAAAATTGGAGTCCTCTGGCAATCCTCAGATAATATTTTTATGCATTCCTCTCATTTACTCGGTGTATAATCAGTTATTTTATTTTAGCCACTCAAAAATGCCTTGCGGGGACTCACGCGACCGGCGCCACCGACGGACTACATCAATTGATCTACCGGAAGTGACGACACAAATAATGAACAAAATGGAGGCCTGGCGATCTTATGATGACATTTTGGATGCATTCATATAGTTTACTTGGTGAATAATTAATTATTTTTCAGCCACTGGCGTATGCAATATTAATCATAAACCGCACTCAACGTGTTAATAAATCCATTGTTAAAGGAGGATGTGTTCCTCTCACTCGTAATCATGATTCTTATATGTCTTTCAAAAATTGGTAGTTCAGAGGACCTAATTCTAACATTATTGACTGAGTCCTTTTGGTCAGCCAGCACACTCGTAAAAGAATGTGTTTTAAAACCCAATCGAAGGGCAAACTATGTATCTTCACATACTTTTTCTTAGGAAAGTCACAGATCAACGGTAAACAAATGGACCTTCTTAAAAGGTAAAGAAATGTACTGTAGGCTAATGATTGTTCTAAGCTGAACCATTCAATTGGCCTTCCTAGGCTTAGTGCAAGTTATCTTGAAAATGTTTATTAAAAAGCCTAGAATGGCACTCAACAAACATACAGGCATGTTTATTTTTTGGGCTTATAATTTTTATTTTGTTATTATTATTATATTTCTTTTATTTTATTTATATTTTTTTGGAGGTGACATAAAATGTGAATATTTTGGACAATGACAAACTGTGTGAAAACTATCAATCTTCTTCAATCTCTTGATATTAACTGTACCGTGTGCAACATTCTTGTGCTAAATTCTGTATATAGACTATGTGGCAACGGATTTCCCTCTTGTGAATTTTTCAAGGCTAAAGTATTAATGTATGACTTTGTTTAACTGCTGAGGAAATCAAGATTTTGTTCCTAAGGATGACTCAATACTGCCTATTTGGCTTTTTTCCAGAGCATCTTAAGTTATTTTTTACTCTGGGGTGCCACTGCTGAGGTTGAAAGGGTCCGCTCCTGCAAAAGAATGCTTTGAGAATTTTTGTTGCTGATGCAAAGTACATCGATCATTGTAGGCCATTATTTGTATCTGAATCTCTCACGACTGTATATACTCTCAACATTTTTCAAACTAGTCTCAGAACCTGGGCACTCTTGAAATCAGGAGCGACGACATCCACTCATGCAATATGAGAAGAAAAAATGATATTCATGTACCTACCATTTGTTAGTAAGAAAAATCACCTGTGTAACAGCATTCTTAGCATTAAACTATTGAACATGATACCATGGAACCTGCCTGAATCCAAATTCAAAAAAGGAAGTGGAGGGACTATTTTTCATTATTGGCAAACCCAATGTGCTCATCCATGATTTTTGTGGGTAGGGTTCATAGGTCCCAGTTTCACAAGTCCCAGTTTGCTTAAAAATCACTAAATATTAAAAATTTCATAGGTCCCAGGTTCAAATGTCCCAGATTTATTAAATTAAATACTAAATTCGGTTAGTTCACTGGTCCCAGTTTCAGATGTCCCAGATTTTGCAAAAATAATATTAATAAATGGTTAATTCACTGGTCCCAGGTTCATATGTCCCAGTAGCGTCAATTTAAAGGAAAAACAATGCACGTTTTATAGGTCCCAGTTTCACAAGTCCCAGGTATCAACCGCGCCAAAAGTAACGCGGCCGCCGAGTCGGGCTGTACAGTCAGAGCAAGAGCCGCCGCCGAGCCGGCCGGCCGGCTGGCAGCAGCGGGCGGTGCGACTGCCACTAATTGCCTCTTTTCCCGTGTGGCACACGGCATGGGCTTATAATATTCTATTTTATAGCGTTAGTGCAAGATTAGTTTTGGTATTTTATTTACATATATTAACCCAACCCATAACTATAAATTACGCTAAATATATCCAAAACTGTCGGCGAATCATTGGACATAGAGAAAGTGTCAAAATGTGACCATCACGTTCACAACGCTCAGGCATTAACAGAATATTTTTTTATGAAACATATATTAAAATATTACTTTAACTACGTTATGTATAATTATGTACAGCTTTTAATTAACTAAGTAACAAAAAATATGTAAAAATCCATTTAATTTTATATAAGAGGTTTTTTGCGTCAAGTTTTGCGTTTTTTGTCTGAGGTAAAATTTATGTTGGAATTTTTATTTGTAACAAGTTGGTTAAATGATTTAATAATGATGTATGCAAACTTGTTTAAATTATTATAATTTTAATGTATGAGTTCAAAGATTACCATTTTTGCGACGAGCTAAGCACATCTGAGATCACGCACGACGCTTGCGCATTAAATGTTTATGTACAGCTCTAAAGATTTTTATACTATTTGAATTGACCCTTAGAAAATAGTTTTCAATTTATAAATTGACGAATTTCATCGTTACTTTTTGACTGCTGATGTGTTCACTTCAATGGCGTAAACTTATAGTTCTTAAAATGATAGTTCTTAGAATCAATCACTCTCTAAAGATTAATAATAATTATTAGAAAAGAATGCGAATAAAAACTACTATTGATCTTTAAAATGCTGCTGTTTAACGTATAAGTCGTTAATGACCATTAACTAAACTACCATAAGTATTTCATACAAAATAACAAAAGGAAAGCTATGATTTTTTTGATGCGTTCCATTACTATCAGTTTTGTTGAGAGAAGTCGACTAAAGTTTTATTGACTGTTGTAGATTGGCATTAGTTTTATTTCTTAAAAGATTAAGTGTTATTTAAGTAAACCATTTGTAATATAAACCTTTAGTAAGAAATGAATTTAAAGGTTACACATTTAATTATTGTTTATTACTGAATCAAGAAGTTTTGATTCAATCCAATCTTCTCCTCAATACAGATCATTTTCATTGTTCATAAACGTTACAATGTAAGACTAAAATCAATAATGTCGCTAAAACCAGTTAATAGCATTATTTTTTTTTATGTTTGATACATTTCTTATGACACTAACGCTCTCTTAGGTGCATATTTAGAGATAAAACTTACCGTATACCGCATGATCTCATAAGTGGTGGAACCTTTTTTAGCGAAAATCGAAAATCGGTAGGAAATAGCTGAGTAGGTTCACGCAAGTCAGATGCGACGGAGATATTTATTAATTTATTTATATTTATTTATACTATTCATATTTATATTCATTATTTATATTTATTTATACTAGTCATTAGTAATAGAATTTTAATAATAACTAGTAATAAATCCATTTTTAGCCGATTATGTATCAGCAGTTATCTGTGAAATTTTATACCAAGGTACATCACACTCTTGCATTTGTTATTATAATTATAAGACAAAATAGAACAAATCCTAAGAAAAAACCACATTAAAAAAAATTCATTCCTAACAGTAAAATAAATAAGACGCCGCACGCGCGACGTTGTTATTGCAATGTACAAAAACACAACACTTATCTTTCTCATCCTCTTTTTCACAGGGCGTTCACTATTGTAAAGTAAAAATTCTCTGTTTCCCACTGTCAACAAACTTGATTCCCTTTTTAACTGCATACAAACAAGGCATACAAAGTAGGCTAAATCATTTTCTTCTTTAGATTCCTTTTCATCGATCACTGTTTATATATCAACGATGTACTTTAATTGAAAACCTATCTTAAATTGTTTAATTCACCAAATTACTCTATTAATAAAACATCAACATTTCACCACCAATTACTAACAAATATATAAATAAATTATAAATTAAAAAGTGTTAATCTGTAAACATTAACAAATTATAGAAGAAACGACGAGATCTATAACTTCGGTGCTGGCCAAAGTGAGACCGCAAGTCTTGAGTTCAACCTTTTCGCGCCACTATTAATTCCCTTACCAACGATCAGGTCATGTTATCTTAAGTTTCTTGATACAATTATAAAATTTCTATCATTGGCTACAACTTTTCCATTAAAATTTTGTTTTCAAAGCGAGAAATAAAAAATTTCCTCGCTTAGTAACTTTTTCGTGTCAGAATAAATTGGTTATCAAACACTTCCAACTTTTATAAATACCTATAATTAAGAAAGTGGAAAATATTCATACTGTTGGAATCTGTATTTAATACAGAAACGGAATATATAAATTTTATTGCTATTTCACCTCTCAGTTGTGGTACAGGAGCGATAACAGCACGCACTGTCGTTATAATGACGCCAATTAATGCCACAGCGCGATCAACAACGAAAAGTTTGGCCTTTATTTTAAAATCAACCAGAAGTACAAATAAATTTAAATAATACATAAATAAATAAATGAACGAATAAAAATATTAATTAACAATGAAATAAACAAAGGCAATTCCTCTATTGTTTAGCTTAGCGCAAGAACTGTGCTGCTGTACTCGGTGAATACGCGGCCGACCGAATGAGTCGATTGTTGCTCTGACTGTACAGCCCGACTCGGCGGCCGCGTCACTTTTGGCGCGGTTGATACCTGGGACTTGTGAAACTGGGACCTATGAAACGCGCGTTATTTTTGCTTTAATTTAACGCAACTGGGACATTTGAACCTGGGACCAATGAATTGACTAATTATTAATATTATTTTTACAAAATCTGGGACATCTGAAACTGGGACCAGTGAACTAACTGAATTTAGTATTTAATTTAATAAATCTGGGACATTTGAACCTGGGACCTATGAAATTTTCAATATTTAGTGATTTTTAAACAAACTGGGACTTGTGAAACTGGGACCTATGAGATGCTCCCATTTTTGTTATTTGCAAAAGAACATGTAAGTAGATTTTTTAACTGTGTCCAGTTTTTCAGTTTGCTGTGTATCACTTAATTTCTTGCTGCTGCTCATTCCCATCATCAGATTCACTGCCCTGACTGTCTGTAGAATCGCTGTTTAGGTGTATTTAAAAAGGCTCCATCATGTCTTCTGTAGCCATCTTCTAGTATTGTATCTGCATGCCGAACACACTTCTCCCAGTCACTTGGAGTGACGTCGATGGCTTCAAAAGCAAGTCTCTTAACCTTACTGATTTTGAAGGTAGTGTTTTTTTCTCGGCGTCTTCCCTTTTGACCTGTGCCCATATTAACTCGGTAAGTTCTGCTTTCAATTCACAATCTAAATAAGAGATATTTTTCTTCTTCAACCATTCCTTTATACAGTACACTCTCATTCATCGGACTCGGCGACATCGGAACTGAAAATCTGGATATTATAAATTCTTTTCTTACAAAATAAATCATTTTTCCATTTTAGCGCTTTCAATTTCCATTCGTTCTATCGGCACAACAGTGAAGTATCACATTTTGCATCAAACGTCATCAGGCGTTTTCCATAATCTGAACCGATCGATGTGATTTACGAGGCCGTGGAGTATTCAGTTGACTGCTAAAGTATGAGTGGAATATGAGAATAAAGATTTTGTGAATAATACATAAATGTTTTTTTATTCCTATATGTTCATCGTTACCATCATGTTCAAAGTTTGAGTGTCTTTTTTCATAAAACCTCTTGTGGTATCTTAAAAACAAGAGTGAATACAATCACAATAGTTCACAGTACGGGCGGAAATGATGACTCACGACGGACTCCGCTTCATCGGAATTTTTTGACATCCGAACCGGCCGTCCGCCACATTAGTTCCGATGAACGAGAGTGTACTGTATTACATTTCTTCCGAGAAGTGTTTAGAACTTTTTCCAACAAGTAGTGTGGTATGGTATGGTGCATTGTCCATAATGATAACAGATGGTTCTTCAAGGCTTGGTAAAAGATGTTCGGTGAACCGTATATGAAATGACACACTATTCATTTCAGAATCATTGTCTGTACAGCTCTTTTTAGAACGGAATACCATTTATATTCAGTCACAAAACTATTTGCTCCACCAGCATGGCAAATAATCAGTCTTGCACCTTTTCTCGTGGTACTTTTAGACCACCTCTTCTATCAGAGTGATGCCAAATAATGTACTTCTTCGTGTGAGACTGGTTAACCCACGTCTCGTCCAAATATGCTCTTTGCAGTGGATGTTCCTCTTGTTTTAAAACATGCATGTTTCTTAAAAATCTTGCTTGAGCTGCGGCGATATCCTGCCTCGCCATTAAAAACTTTATTTAGTCATTGGTTTTTTTACTTAAATCCTTAGTTGTGGAGTAGCCTTCATGTGGAAAGAACGCTTCCTTGATATCCAAATATATCTACTCATATCTAGGGGTGTGCGATGCATCGCAATTGCATAAAAATTTCAATTCGATGTATCAAATCACGATTCATCAATTTTTGATTATTAAAATTGTATAGTAAAGGCCATATTGTACATTAACAAGACTATTGAATTCATATTTTTAATTACCTTAAAAAATATAGGTGATGTTCCCCACTTAAAATTTTTCTAAACCTCATGGTTTAGGATATGCCAATGGTGGCTCAGTTAAGTTGTTCACCCTGTATACGCACATACATACTTATATGTATGTTTATATAAATTTTAATGACTATTATTTTTGGTCTCTGGGATCCTCAAAACGAAAAAGTAACATAGTCCCGGGCTTAGGTCTTCATGAGACCTAAGGTAATAGCTTCCGTCCTATGGGAAATTCGATAAAACAGCTGATTGAATTTATAAATAAATAGTACATCAGCAATATTTACTATTTTTAATATTCCTCCATAATTTTCTACACAATGGTCGGGTTTACGTTCATCCGACGCACAGTATCTCCGGGCCCTACGCGGGGGGGGGGGGGGGGGGATTTAGACAATCACGTGACAAATCCAAAACGGAAGGTCACGTGATAAATCCCGGTGGATCCTGGTGACGTCATTTTGCTGCCGTCCTATGAACCCACCGGGATTTTGATTGTTGACGATCACGTGCCTTTTTTGCTAACCACAAAAAAAGATCCACCGAATCCCAGTTGCGGTGGCGAATGTGAACCCAACCATTCATTCTGCCAAATATGTTTTGTTTTCGTTATTATTTTCAGGTTTATTTTAATTTATATATTATTTTTGTTGTTTTGAATTCGAATTAGAAATCGAAAAGGTTTGAATATGAAAAATTGCAGTCCTAAATGTTGTAAAAATAAGGGAAGGTAAACTTGCCTCACGAACTGGCAACACTGATCATTAAACGTTGTCAGTTCGTGCATCGGAGGTACGAGGTACACGACGTTTCTCGACCTTTTCTGTCATATGTAGCCCCATATGTGGCATCAGCGCATTTTCGCTCAACCGCCTGTTTTCGTGGCCGCACCTATAAATTTATTATGTCTTAAAATTTCTAATAATAATACATTTAATCACCATTTATAAAATTTATCATTATAAATTTGAAGACATAATTTTAAAATTTAGTCATCTTCTAGAGGTTTTTCAACCGTGTAGCGTGTTTGAGGACCCTAAACTCAAGGTGCTCAGGCTAAAACTAAGACTATATTTAGGAAATAGCTCTATTCTCTTAAAACCGGAATGGCCCAGCCCTGGTGATCTCATCAAGGGCTCGCCCCGATGACAAATCTTCAAAAAGTGTGGCTATAGCATTGATATAAACAAGAACATCTGGATCGCTATCACAATGCTCCAAAATCGAGCAGTTACCCCCACCACCAGAAAGGTTAATTCGGTTTTTGAAGCACTTTAGTGCTCCACCCCACTGGACTTCAAAATTACTTTAGGGCCTCCGGGGCTGAAATGTGACATGGACATTCCTCATTGCTCACTAAGAAACGGTTTTGCAAATATAGTTTTAGAAGTTCTTTAGGGCTCCACCCCACAGGACTTCAAAATTACTTTAGGCTCTTTACGGCGATGCGATACGTATCGGACCCATATGTCGTATTGGCCGTATTGTATCGGTTCTGTGTAACGCGATACGCGTATCGTATCGGCCAAAATATCTCATAAAGTATCTTATCATTTTCAACAAAAAAGTTGAAAATAGGTTTAGCCATTGATTTGATAATATAATTTGCAGTTATTGCAATAAAACATAGAATCAAAGGTTTTAGGTAAACATTATTAATGTTTAAAATAAGTACTGTACTCAAAATAAAAAAAAATTATTTTGTTTATTGTTATGCTCATTTGTATAACTTACTGGCCGTATCGTATCTGTCAAATCTTACCTGATAAACTTGTTTTATCTCCTCCATTGGATTGTGCAATTTAAGTTATTAGATAGAATATGGTATTAGAATACTCCATATTCTGACTACCATTATCTGTTTATTTAATGGTAAAATAAGTAATTTTATGCAGCTAAATCCATTTTCAGGACTACCCCTAACGTCAGCAAGAATAAATAAATAAATAAATAAATCTTTATTTTCTGAACATTATACAGTTTGACAAATTTTCAATACAAAACATAGGTTAATTTACAATAAACCAGGCTGACCTCAAACTTAATATAAAATTGTAGTTCAGAAAAATAGGGCCCCTAAGACAAAATGTCCGTTTAGGGGTTCCTTTACAAGATTAATTAATAAATTTCATAAGAGTTCTGGAGTTATACTTATTAAAAACATTATAAGTTCTGTGAACAAAACTATACAAACAAGAAAATTAAATCATGTGCTCTATATAAATATATAAAAAGGAAACATAAATAGATAAACTCAACCATTTAAAAATGACAAGAAATTTCTCATACACAAATGGTTATTTCTAAAACAAACATTATAGTGTTAACATACCTAGCCAATAACATTTAATAAATTCTCAATATTCCCCTGTGACCTTAACCATATTCTAACTTCCTTTACAAATTTTGTGTGATTCAGTATTACTTTTATATTGGTTGGTAATTTATTAAAAATTCTTGGTGCAATAAAGTAGTAAGTTTGAGTAAAAAATGTTAAGTTTGGTTTTGGTACAAAAAAGAAACCTGTACTTCTTAACTTCCTTTGACTCACAAACACGCTCGCTACACCCCAGTTTCGAATTTAAATGAAATAATTTCAAAACTTTGTATATGAAAAGTACAATATAGTACAAAACTTTGTACATGAAAAGTACAGAAATATTTCTAATTGGAAATATTTCTAAGTGTTGAAAACAAGGAAATGAAGGATCGTACCTACTTCTCCTACAGATAATCCTCAAAAATATTTTTTGAAGTGTTACAATTGGTTTTAGATTAGTTAGGTATGTCCCACCCCAAAATATTACCCCATATTCAAGTCTACTGTTTACCAGAGCAAAATATAAACCTTTTAAAATTTTTTGAGGGCATATATTCTGAAGAAAATAAAAAAGACGAATACTACTCATGATTTTGTTTTTTAATTTACCTATGTGCAGTTTCCAATTAAGTTCTCTGTCCAGTACTATCCCAAGGTATTTTGTGCTGCTGCTAATGTTAATTACTGAGCAATTATCGCATGGGACACCCCGCAATAAACATGGACGACACTTGTACACTATATTCTCAGTAAAATCTACTGCTTGCCTTAAGGAAAAATTTAGATATGTGGTTTTCTCAGTGCTTAAGACTAACTTATTTACAACAAACCACCACTTAATAGCTTCTAAATCTTGATTAATTTTTTCCTGTACTATATCCCACGAGTTTTCCACATAGCAAAGGGCAGTATCGTCAGCAAATGCGGTTAATTTTCCATTAAAATTTGCATTACAAAAATCATTTATAAAAATTATAAATAAAATTGCCCCTAAAACTGATCCCTGTGGCACCCCATATTTTATTTCTTCCATAGAACTCAAAACCCCATTAATTTTGACACACTGTTGTCTCTTGCTAAGATAACTACAGAACCATTTGTGCGCTATTCCCCTGAATCCAATATTGTACAATTTGTCCAACAGAATACCATGATCAACTGTGTCAAATGCCTTTTTAATATCCAGAACAAGACCACTAGTGCATTTTCCATTGTTAATTCCCTCTGTTACATTTTTCATAAAGTCTAATAGTGCTAGTTCAGTGTTTAAGCCTGCTCTAAAGCCATACTGCTTGTTACTAAAAAATTCTGTCCTGCCTAAAAAACTCAACATTTTCTCTTTCATTATTTTCTCGTAAATTTTTGCAAAGGTCGAAATCAAAGATATTGGTCTAAAATTCGAACATATAGAACGGGATCCACTCTTGTGTATTGGAATAACTACAGCATTTTTTAACTGATCTGGAAAAGTCCCTGTTGAAAAACTCAAGTTTATTATAAATGTTAGGATATCTAAAATTGCTGGATGGATAGATTTAATCATCGAAGAGTTCACTCCATCCAAACCTGGTGATTTTCCATTCCTAAGACACTTAATAATCTTTTCAACATCATCTTTTGTCACTGCACTAATTATAGTAGAATTAATTTCATTGTACAAAGGAAATTTGTGTTTGATTGGCAAAGCTGAAAAATTACTTCCAACGCTTTCATTGCCCACGACGTCCTCAACTACAGATAAAAAGTATCTATTAAATTCATTAGCAATCAAATTATTCTCATTGATGATTTCATCATTAACACACAACGAATATAGAGTACTGTTTTTCTTTTGTCCTGCTATTTCATTAACAGTGTTCCATATTACTTTCGAATTTCCTTTGTTCAGATCAAACTTTGCGGCGTAATATGACTGCTTAGCTGCTGTAATAGTGTTTTTCACCTTATTTCTAAACCTAAAATAATATTGCTTAAACAAGTCATCTGTGGGTCTAAACTTTACCTTTTTAAATAATTCAATAAGGAGGAAGACTTCTCACCCCACTCTTTCATGTTTTATGTTAAGGTAAACGCACCAGTAGTGGACAGTATAAGGAGAGTAGGAAGTTTAACATCGAATTGCCGTTAAATTTGAATGCCTACAATGGTTTTTATGGATCGAGGGGAAAGCTGGTTTAATGTAGTTTTGTAAATTATTCAAAACATGTAGTTTCTGTCTTTAAATAATCTTGTACGAATCGATAAAATAAAGTCATGCACATGTTCCAGTGGTGGACAGTTAAAAAATAGCATGTACCAGTAGTGGACAGACAGTTGTTCCACTGTGGACACTTCACTGTGATCCATTCTGACTTCTGCCGTGATTGGATTATACACTTTTTTTAGTAAAGAAATTAATATTTATCAAACTACATACACAAATATTTAATTTTATTCGGAATTACTGTCTAATGGCTTATAGAATTAAATTTTATACATTACATAAATATAACTAAAAAACAAACCCTAATGCAAACATACAGAACATGTTTCTTTTTATTGAATTGCTCGTTTATATTCTGAAATACATGAAGACCTTTAGTAAACAATGAATAAATTACAGCAATAGTATTTTTAAACATCAGGACTTTATTTCATTTTAAATTAGTGAGTCACAAAACTGACAAAGAAAATTGGACAACAGGCAAAGTGAGGTTTGAACTCCTGGTGTTTATAGGATAGTTATCAAAATTGAATTTAACTTGGTACTCCATGGGTAAACATGAAACATGAACACTATTATCACAATCTATCCATGTTGCACCAGTATTGTCATTTTCCTTCTCGTCCCAAGATGCACGGCAATACATACATTTGTAGTCCAGGGGTGTATTTACATATGGGCTAAATGGGCTATAGCCCAGGGCGGCAGAATTCGGGGGGTGGCAAATTTTGAAAAACTGCATTTTTTAGGCTGCAAATTAAGCAACTCAAATTATTGGATGCGGAATTTTTTTGAAGAATTGTACAGAAAAATTTGAGAACCGAGAGTGACTATTTTCTAAGCGAGATCATAATATCTTAGCGCAAGGGGTCATTAAAGAGCTTTAAAGAGTAGCTGGGAGAACTCAGCTCTACGTTGATATGTCACGGTAGCGATCCACGCGTCATCGGCGCAAAGGAACCATCCGTCACCTCGCCGTCTTTGCTATTGACACATTGTTACTTCAAACTTTTTAACGGGAAACATATAAATAGCCGTAATTTAGCTACTGCACTTTCATTTTAAATACTGTAGTAGGCCTATATGGTTTTGTATCTAGAATAAAATTAAAATCACTATGCCAATTTATTATTGCAACACTCAGACGTGTCTAACAAACCTAAAAAAATCTACTGGGAACGAAGGTCACAGTATTCCGCCCTATTCCACGGCCGTGAACTACGCACGCGCACAAAGGCCAGTTTTCGACTGTTCGGAACAGCACTTTTTATTGTGCCTCGGATTGTCAAGGAACCAGTCAAACACTAATAGCCATGCTTTGAGCTACACTTTGATAGTTCTTGCATCGCAACGTAAAATCTGTTATTTCAATTTTTTAATTTTTAAGTTCCGTAATATCACTATTTTCAGTTTTTTATGTACCCTCCCATCGAAATAGCATAGGAATTGGGGCAATAATTGTGGATATAAATTAGGAAATTATGGCAAGGGGAGGGGCGGCACTTTTTGAATAGCCCAGGGGCGGCAAATTTCCAAATCCGCCTCTGTTGTAGTCTATCTTTTTGAATTTATGTCTTTGTGTTTTGAGATTTTTTACGGATGTTTTACCCTCCTCTCGCTTTCTTTGTCTATTCAACAATCTTTCAGTTTTCTTTCTCTCCTCTTCAGACTTTTTTCTTGTTTCTTCTTGTAATATTTAATCCATTCGGAACAATTAAAAAAAAGCATGCGGTAAGCAAAAAGGAGGCATTAATTGACGTTATGAATGAATTTATGACGGTGAAAAATATACAAAATTCCCACACAACCCGAGGGGAGTGAGCTTATCACCACGATTGGTTATATATATAATCATCTAGATTAAAAAAGTGCACCAAAACCTTAACCTAGGATATTCTACACCACACTGTCCACTACTGGATTTTCATTAAAATTCGTGTACCAGTAGTGGACAGTGTTTTATTCTTAAAAAAATTCATCAAAACTTCCAAATAATTACTTTAAAGTGACCCAAATTTTTCGGTGATTATACATTTATATAGTTTGTAAACCTTTATATCTTTAAAAGTAACTAAAATTAAGAAATTCCAAACTCACCTCCTTATCAGTTTGAATAAGGGTGACCTCTTCAACCTCTAAATCTGTGTAAGCCTTAAATTAAAATTCTATAAAACCCTTTAAAATGAATCATAATTGAGAGCCTTTGTTTATTAACAAAAGAAAAATAATCAAAAATGTTTTCAACAATAAAACAATATTTTTAAGTTGAGAAATAAGGTAATTATTAACTTTAAAAGACGAAAGTGTCCACTACTGGAACAGTGTCCACTACTGGTGCGTTTACCTTACATGTTATTGTTCTTTTTATGTTATTAGAAAATTTGCTCATTGTATTTTTTATTTATTTTTTTTGTACAGTTGCAAGTTGCAAAAATCCATTTTCTCCCGGAGATTATGGTTGCATGGTGAAAAAACAATATCGCGGGAAAAAAGTTCCTATCTTCCCTATCTGTTGTCCGCTCTATACGTTATGAAATAAACGTCAATGTTTACTCAACGTTAATTCTTTGACTTATGCTTCTTCTTCTTCTTATCTTCTTCCCTAAGCTGTCGCCGTCACTCACTAGAAGGAAAGTTAGGTTAAATCCCTTTATTTGTTTAATTACATTACATTGTTGAGTATTTATTCAATCAAATACCATGGCAAGCGGTTCAAGATTTAAGAAAATACCAGAAATAGAACAACCCATCGAATATGTTCAAATGGACGGTTTGGTATGTGTACCTCCCATAAGTAATGTCGATCTATCATAATCAATCACGCTGCCTTAATTTTTGTCTATGGCTAAATTTTCTTATTATGGCCTTTAATTTTTTTATTGAAATTTTTAAAAGTAATTATGTTACATTTTGTACTTTAATATTTAGTTACATGTGCAGGCTACTAATTGACAAAAGGAAGGATTACCCATAGGTATTACCCATATGTGTACATACACAGGCTAATTTTTGTCAACATTTGTAATTTATTCTGTTAGGTGTGCCAAGTACACACTTGCAGACCTTGTATGCAGGCAGTCGGCTGACTGTGTTTTGCGGACACAGTTTGAAAAAATATCCTCCCACTTGCTTTGCGTCCACATTAGGCAGCAAATACTTGTCAAAATATTGTCTAGTGGCTGGCTAGGACTTTGTGCTTTAGCCTAATTATTAACCATATTGGCAAACTGAGGGATAAAATGGTTGAATCGAAATAACACTAGGGATGAGCACCGATAGAAAAACATTGATGTTGACCATCGATGTTAACATCGAACCTAAACATCGATGTGTGGAAAACGTCGACCTCTAAACATCGATGAACATTGGACCTAAACATTGATGTTACTATGAAAATCACGAATTTTGTAAAAAAGGCCATTGGATAAAAACATCAATATTTTAGTTGAAATTCTGGCAGTTTCGTATAAAAGGATACGTAAACCACACTTAGGCCTACCCACAATTCAAACTTTATTAAAGATATATTTATTTCGTCAGTTTTATTAGTTACAAATTATAATGAATGGATTGACTTATTGAACTGCCTACTCTCCCTCCCAGCTCCATAGGGTATCGCCAATTGAGTGAAGAGATAGGCCTACCACTTTTGAAATCATTTTACCCGGTCTAATCTGTCAAGGACTTTTGTTACTGTTTGTTTATCTTAACTCACCTCTCACTCGATCGCTGAGCATCGTGTCCAGTACAATCGCGTCCTAGGAGAATCTCCACTCTGGTAGTGTAATAACAAAATTATATAGTTTTTATTTTGAGAGTAGGGGGTTTATTTTTTCAAACTTGGTAAACATAAAACTAACAATTTTATTTGTTTTTTACAAGTAGAAATAGCAAACAGAAAAAAAACATCGTGTATTGCAAATTTCGAAAAACATCGATGTACAATAAACAAATTGATACAATTTGATTTACAACAACCAACTATATAATATCTACTTGCAACTAATCAAATATATTAATCAGTAGGCCTAACAATGAATGGAACTACAAGCAGTGATGACACAATTGGTAACATGTTATTTGCAAGAAGCTATATATGATTATGTAGTCTGCACCCAACATAATAATAATAATAATAGGCCTAATAATAATTTTATTCCTCCGACAAAGTTTTACATTGTATGGGAATTTACAAAACAAATTTCAAGTTATTGCGCTTATTCAAAATTTTACAAATTTTCATTTAAGTTTAATTACAATTTCATCTGCTCATTTTCTCTAAACTTTTTCTTTATTTTAAACTTAGGCTATTTGAAATTTTTCTTATTTCTTCTTTCTTTCTACTTATTTCTTCTTTATTCTTACTTCACTCTTCATTACTATATTGTTATTTAAAATTTATGTTTAATTTATTACTAATGGTCTACTGCTTTTTTACGTTTTTTATTTCAACTCTTCCTTCCTTCCACATAATTGGTTTTGCTCTTCAAAAATGTCTTATATATCACATGACAAAGTGACAGACACCATTTGCATTTCGCCCCTTTACTGACCACTACAAAGTCATAGTAGGCCTAGTTATCGTTAGCGGTCACATTATCAAGATGTACAACCAACAATTTACATCCAAACCACGGTGATTTTAATCAAATTTATACTTTTTTCTTGACACATTTATGGGTTTTTTGTCACATCTGAACTGGGTTTTTAAGTTCTATATTTTTCTCATACCTAGGGCTATTGCTGTAGGCCTAGCCTAAGAAAACTCGGATACTTCTACGTAAGCAGATTTTATGAAATATCCTTGTATCGACCAAATGTCAGCTAGCCCTTTTACCTTCTATTTGGAAACAGAAAATATTTTTGTTCCCAGAAACACATAGGCCTAGATTTGTTGGTCGATTGTAAGCATACAGCAGTCGGACACACTGAAAAACATCGCCAGAGACAAGAGGAAACTGATGGAACAGATGTCCCATCAGAAAAAAAGGCAACTAACGAGTTACTTCACAGCTAATGACTTGCTCTTGAACGCTCAACACGGTTTTAGAAGTGGACGATCTAGGCCTACCACCACTGCACTTCTGAGTTGGGTCGAGCTCATCACTGAAGCTTTCGAAAACAACGAAGCTGTCCACCTAAACTTAATTGACCTTAGCAAAGCATTCTCTTACGTTTGCATTATTGACATTAGCAAAGGATGTCTCGCACGACATCCTCCTAGCCAAACTCAGTAGGTATGGAATCTATGGCACTGTCTTAAAACCCTGTCTAGCTATCTTGCCTATAGGAAACAGTACCTATGTCACCCTCGAGGGAGCCTCTTCCAGCACCAGACCCTTACCGCACGGAGTTCCACAGGGCTCGGTGTTGGGTCCTCTTTTTACAGTAATGGTGAATGACCTGTGCCTGAACAACAGCACCCTGCTTTTTGCTGATGATACCACCTTACTGTCTAGAGGCCTCGACATCTTTCAGCTGCAATCTGATGCTAACAATGTACTGGACCTTGCCAAAGCCTGATTTATTTCAAATAGATTTAAGATAACGAAGACAAGACTCAGTCCCTAGTGTGCACCCTTTGAAGGTGTCTGGCGAACCGTTTATTCTGGGGTACTGGGTGGATAGTAGACTGGGTTGTAAGCATCACATCGGGCAGGTTTGCGTGAAGCTGGCGAGAGTTCTTTAAAAATCTACTTAGGAAGTTGCGTGCTCTGATCACTCCCGACTATCTGAAGTCTGTATACCACTCTCTATTCCACAATCACTTAATGTATGAACTGGTCTTGTGGGGGCACTCAGCGGCGACTCATGACATACTGCTGCTACAGAAAAAGGCGGTAAGGATAATTATATCTTAAAAGTACAATGAGCACTGCAGATCCCTATTAAAAGAATTAGGCATCCTTAACGTCCAAAGTCAGTATGTGCTCAACATCTTAGTCCTCCTTAAGGAACACGAAGCTGACTTTGTAAGGAGAGATGAGCACCATGGTTATGGGACCCGCCACGCTCACAACCTGGATATACCAAGATGTAGGCTATCAAGTACTCATAAGAGCTATCCACGATATGCAATCAGGCTTTTCAACACCTTGCCTGTCAACGTGTGAGAGATGAGCCCCCCAGCGTTCAAGACAGCCCCCCGGGACCGACTGGTAGATAGGCCTCTCTACACCTTGGAGGAGCTTAAAGATCAACCAATTTTTTGATAAACACATCCGCCAAACGAAGCCACAGGTGTACAGTGAAATTTTGTGTAAACGTATGTTGTATATAGTATGTAAATTTGACGCAATCTATCCGACTTGTCGGTCAAAGATGAAGCACACAAGTATTCAAGTCCCTAAGTAAGTATTCAGATGGCAGACAACACCCCTCTAGACAAGTCTGCAGATGTGGAAGAGGCTTAATAGCAGTCACAAACTTCAGAAATGTTCAGGAGATTTAGATTTAGCATATGAATTCCTCCAAATTCTGAACTTGTGGACATAAATCCTTTAGGCCTACTGGCTACATAAAATGGAAGTTTGATACCACAAACTACACTATCATAATTTTTTATTTTGATCCCATGAATTACTTCACAATTTTAAAAATATATTTTGGTGGCCTAGCGGCTTAGTATTTAAAATTACTAGTGTAGTGTACATGTTAAGAACGAAATTAAACAATTCAATTTGGACAACGGTATCTATTTCATTAATTGCTAAAATGTTAATTTTAGTTTTAAACAAATTACTCACAACCAATCCAATATTGTGGTTGTCAGAAGTAATCTCCCAAAACTACTCTTGTTTACAACTGTACAACAGATGTTTAAAGTTAAAATGCTCACCCCAATTCCAATGTTATTATAAAGGGAACATTTCAATGCTGGATAACTCAGTGCATTCATTTTTAATCCAACTGTCATTAATTTTCGGCGGAAAAAACTAAAGATCAAGTCCTATCCAACGTCACCAAAAACTTAAAAATCAGTTAAAATTTGTAGGAGGAGCTTCAATTACAAAAAAGCCCCAAGCTTATTAAATAAATGTAGATTAATATTTTTGTTGTTTGACAGGGCTATTTTTATTATCGAATACGAATATGCGTATGGGCCTACTATAAATATTATTCCAAAGATAGTACCGTACAATTAATTAATAAAAATTGTATAAAGTTGAAATGATTTAAAGGGTCTGATATTCACTCACATCGTGTATGTTTAACAGACCTTAAATGGTAAATCTTACATGGTTAATACAGATCGTGATCCTGGATCACGTTACAGATTGATCGTGTAAAGTGATGTGTGATCCGTGAATCATATATCAATATTTGACTTTACACACTCAATCCGTATCGTGATCCAGGATCACGATCCAAATATCGCACTCCGTATTGTCCGTGTAAGATCCACCAATTATTAAAAGTTATCAATAATTTCTCAGAACCAAATGAGTTGTGTTAGGCCTATGAGATTCTATCTATGGCAGGCTAATTCTCATCATGCAGGTGCTGTGTCTAACCCTCCAAGTGCTACGTATATTAGTCCTTAAGTGCTGACCATTTTTTTAAGTTTCGCGCAAGCATTTAAGCAAATGTGCATAATAGTTATTAATGATATGAAAAGTATATATCATATTGCATATCAATTTGTTCAGAAAAATGTCTACTATTAGACAATATGATTCATTAGATCTTACTTACCATTAATTTTTTTCCAAATTTCTAGATATCAAGGGGTAGTTTTTTTTGTTACCCTCGTCTTCAGGTTTTTCCATTTCAGGGCATAATTAGATAGTCAAATAAAAAAAATCTGAGATAGCCAAAATGTTGAAAATGTTATTACCTTTCCAGTGATATATAATGTTTATATGTTCTTAGTAAACAAAGATAACATAACCATAACAATTTGCGATGTAGCAGCTGTACTTTAGACGACCAAAAAACATCAGCTGCAGGCAAACAAGTTAGCCAACTTTGAAATTCCACCGAAATATGTATTGAACCAAAAGTATTCAGATAGAATGATATTTTCTCTTCAATACTATATAAAATATATGCCGATCCGTCAATAAACAACGGATCTGTGACGATTGTAGTAAACCCTTGTAAATGAATCGCAATCGCGACGATAGCGCTATACGCGTTGCCGAAATGCGTCGCGATCGCGATGTTTAGCGCTTGGAGGGCTAATTTTGTATCTCACTTTTCCCACAGATTGTTTTCCTAAGATGTCCAACCTTAACTGGCTGGGTAGCTGAGTGGTTATAGTGCTCGCCTTTGAATCCAAAGGTTGCCAATTCGATCCTGAGAAAAGTTAGTAGGTAGATTTTTAAGGTTCGATTCTGGACCCAGTTGAAGATCGATTTGTCATTGGGCTATTAATTAATGATGCTTTCAGACAACTGGTCGATGTTAGATAGTAACAAGACTGGGGTTTGGACCGCTCCCCCTCAAAACGTTAAGAAATGCCACTGGCGTAAAATAAAATAAAATAAATACCCAAAATAAAATAAATAAGTAAAAATAAACCTTTCCATTTTCTTTATTTCTAGGCTGTTATGAAAATTGTGAAACACTGCCATGAAGAATGTGCATCGGGTAACCTAGAAGTGGCACAAGGTGCTCTGCTGGGTCTAGTGGTTGATAACCGCCTAGAGATAACCAACTGCTTTCCATTCCCAAAGACATATGATGAATCTATAGATGAAGGTAATACAGCATGTATACTAGTTTAAAAAATTTTAGGGATGGAAATTGTGAGTATATTAACTTTCAAATTCAACTTTTATCATTGATCCTCAGCAAATTTGTTATTAATACTTTTTCCCCTTTGATTGAATAAATTGTGTTTTCATCCCTGTAACTTATATAATTGTGTAATGATTGTGATTGCCAATATAACTGGGATGTATTTTTGCGACAAATGTGAATTGAGCTCAGATAGACTAAACAAGAAACCACCTAAACTATTGTATCTGATCAAATTCATTACCGGTACACCTACGAACTTTCATTAGGTTTAGCCAAGGCCTTCTTCATTCAGTGAATCAAGCATTTACATACTGTAATAAATTTATGTAATTACTTCCTAAGGTGAGTTACAAAGGTGCAAGATAGAATTAAAAAATTTAAAGGTTAAATAAAACATTCTATTTTTCTTGTCTATTATTAATCAATAATTAATTATAGCCTAAATAACCCAACTTCTGATTATTTGTATGGTTTTAGAGTTCGGTATGCATCCAATTGCATCATAACACAGTAAACCAAGCTTATCAACTGCAAATTTGGCAAAGGTAAAAAACTCTGTCTTTTTTTGTTGCAAACCATAATTTCCATTATACCGAACTATGCCAATCAGAGTAATTCAGGGTTGCCAGCATCCGGGATTTCCAGGAAGATCGGACACTGTGTGTGAATTATACACTCCGGGAAAAAACCCATGAATTATGCGTGAATTTTCTGACACCTCCTTGAAAAAAATGTAAAGTTAAAATAACGTTAGTTTTTGCGTTGCGTTTTGTATTGTGGTTATTTTCCAATGTCTTGGTGACTGAGCAGTACCGAGAATGTAAAGGAGAAGGCATAGATTGCCATAGGAACAAAATATAATCAGTCGTAAAGAATAAAACAGCTGTTGACTTGGGATCAGAAAGCGAGACAGCAGACTAGAGAGCGTGACCTTAATTCCTCATACCCTTTAGTTTGCGCATCCTGGGCATGCGCCACCACAACCACACTTGATCGCGAATGACGTGTGCCGTGTGCGTCTATTATTGCTGTTCTGTCGTCTGCCGTTCCAACAGAAAAGTTCTGTATTAATCTTACAACAGGTACCTGTTCTGAGCAAAGTGTTTTTTCCACATTTGAATGAAATGTCCAAATGTTAGGTAGGTATCGAAAACTACTATCTCTTCTCCCTGTTTTTAGTTAATAGGTTATAAGAAATAATTGGCCGAATGCATTAAGAGTCTGCAGTACCTCCACCATCTTGATTTTTGGTCCCATAAGAACAATGTTAAATGTAGGTGTCTTTGAAACACTGTATCTCGATAATCTTGCATCGGATTCACATGAAACTTGAATATGTTCACAATAATGGTTTAACGTGGTTTAAAAATGGTGATAATATACATTGTTTTTTATTCTTTATTCAAGTGGATTATTTTTTTTAAAATTAATTTTCAATCGCGTCAAATGAAAAGACTCTGTGGTAACATTTAAAATTACATCAAGTTTGTAATTTTCAGATGAAAAACAAACTCACAGTTATGTTTCATATTTAACATTTTTCTTATGGTACAAAATACCAAAATGGCGTAGGTACTGCAGACTCTTAAAATGAAATTTTTATCAACTGAAAATTAATGTTATAACGCGTGTACGATGGCGAATCTTTAATAGCCTATACGTACGGGGATCGGGAACCGAATAACGTGGATGGGGTTTGTGGCCCTCCCCATCGAACTACAAATATTTCATTATTAGTGATCAAATAAGAGTACGATTTAGTTCGTGGATTAAAGAAAAGAGGTGCATTTACTAAATTTTAGTTTTTGTCATATGCACATTGCGTAAATGTCTACAATAATTGATAAAATTTAAATGATTAACAATTTTGTGAACATTTATTCTTACTCTATCCCAATTGAATCTTTCTGTATTTGATTAGCGCATCAGTAGCCTTGAATTTAGACTATTTTTGCCGGGAGGACCGGGAAAGATGCCTGAATTTTTCTGAGGCCATTTGCTGGCAACCCTGTAATTTTTTAAAATTGATAATTGAGTTGTTGTTGGAGTTGAGGTAGGATATATCACAATAATATTTTAAACATTTTTGAAAGTTGATAAACAATGCCGGATGTGCCCGCAGAGGAGTACCAGCTGGACATGATGCGTCGTCTGAGGCGTGTCAACGTGGACCACTACCACGTCGGCTGGTACCAGAGCTCCGATGTCGGCAGCTTCCTCAGCCTGCCGCTGCTAGAGTCGCAGTACCACTACCAGACCTCCATCGAGGAGTCAGTGGTTCTCATCTATGGTGAGATGCCAAACTTATTTTTGAAAAATAACTCTCCTATTGTTACTGAATGTTAGACTATTTGTTTATAAGATTTACCTCATTTGATTAAGTTAATATTGAAAAAGTAACAGTTTCAGTTAGAAAGGATGCTGATTGATTGAATAGTTGTGTAATTTAGGATTAAGAAGTATTGTGTACACTGTTAATTTATCAGAATGAGATTTCAATTTGAATGGTAAAATCATGATACGGTGGGTAACTGGAATGTTAACCAAGTTAACACATGTTAACTCCGAGATGCTTTAATTTTTCCTAATTCCAAACAGTCTGGAATTTTTAGAATGTTTCTTTTGGACTGTAGCACAATAAATAGATTGCAAAGGATATCGCTTACTTAAAAATTTGTCGATGGTTAGAACAATTTTACTGACCCTTTGAGGTTTAAATTACTTAAGTTTCATTGAATGGATAAACTACCAAACACTGAAATTGGAGCATTTCCAGTCATGAAAGATCATAAAAAGTTTTCAATGTAAAAGGTTTAAGGAATGTGATTTAACTTGATGATTTGAAAATATAAATATCAAATGTAAAATGGTCTATTTTCTCACTTCAAATCTATTTCAACTTTTATTTATTAAATAAATTTTTATTTGGCACTTTGAGGCTCTTGTCTATAGTGAGTTAAATTAATAATATTCGCCATATGTATCTCTACAATAGTAAGGATACGAAAGGTGTATGAGTATAGTAATGAGGAATTATGAACATCTGAAATGATTGGTAAATAACACACATGCCATAAAGTTTTTTTCACATGAAGTTTCACATTTATACTCTTTGTTGCAGACACTCAAAAAACTGGCCGAGGTTTTCTCACGCTGAAAGCGTACCGACTCACCCCGCAGGCGATCAACATGCACAAGGAAGGGGAGTTCACGCCCGATGCGCTCCGCTCGCTTAAGGTCGGCTACGAGACGTTGCTGATGGAAGTTCCTGTTTGTGTGCGCAACTCTCCGCTGACCAACA
The DNA here is from genome assembly GCA_030545055.2 of Neoaliturus tenellus. Taxonomy (NCBI): domain Eukaryota; kingdom Metazoa; phylum Arthropoda; class Insecta; order Hemiptera; family Cicadellidae; genus Neoaliturus; species Neoaliturus tenellus. The sequence goes on from CM061536.1 coordinate 43,384,403, forward strand.
TCCTACTGTCGGAGCTACAGGAGCTGGTGCCGCCGCAACTCGGCTCCGGGTTCTTGGACCTGGGCACGGCGAGTGTGCTGGAGGGACAGCTGCGGAGCCTCATGGAGCACGTGGACGACCTCAACCAGGAGGCGATCAAGTTCAACCGGTACCAACAGCAGGTCGTGCGGCAGACCCAGGACAAGCACCGCTACCTGGCCAAGAGGGTGAGTGAACCTCGGTAGAGAGCTTTCAACTGTATAATCCACAACATATTGAACCATTTGTCATTGGGCTGTTCATTTAATGATGCTCTCTAATTACAGGTCCACGTTATGTTGTTGTGGCTGGTACCTTGTTTTCAGCGGTAGGTGGTGGTGGGGGTGCTTTAGGCAATGTAGGTAATTTGTCAATTGGGACAGGAAGATTTAAGATTGTAGCCAGGCTGAGTTTGTCACCTATGAGGAGAGTTTTAATCAGAGGAACTGTGGGTTTGGCGAATTCAATACCGTGTACATTTTAGCGAATTTTCCATAGGGAATAAGCTATTACCATTGACTATGTACACTAACGTGAATAGACCTCTCATCCAATGCATTTAGTTTGAGGCAAAAATTTGGGAGTTCGGTGGACGCCGCACCAGAGTCGCTGCCATCGATGTTGTTGTTATTCAGCTGAATTTACAGTGCTGCCAAAACATTTTACCAAAACATAAACATAACTTTCAGTTATAAAATGTTTCATCCTTGGTTTAGGAGAGTGGGAATACTGATTTATCTATCATATGTAACGTGTACTTCCATGGATGCCGCACGAGATCGCACCACCGTCAATATGCTTCACACATGCCTATGCTATGAGAAGTCTACTCACGTAGTGTACAAAGTCAATGCTATTACCGTAGGTCTCATGGTAAGACCCAAGCCCGGGACCATGTTACTTTTTTGTTTTTAGGTGCCCAGAGACCAAAAATAATAGTCATAAAAATTTTTATACACACACACACACACACACACACACACACACACACACACACACATATATATATATATATATATATATATATGTGTATGTATGTGTCCCTGGACACGATAACTCTTGTAAAAACGGTCCGATCGAGACCAAATTCGGTAGAGATATGTAATCCTACGTTTATTCGGATGAGTTCGTAAACCAGATATATCGACCTACCGGAAGGGGTAGTTTTGGTGGTTTTGTACCCCAAAAATGGGTTTTTTGCATTTTTCTTATGTAAATTTTAAATTTTTATTTGACCACTGGATTTAACACACACAATTTAGTATCTTGAAGCTTGGCTCTATCTCCATTGGTTACTGAGATATTAAAAAGTCTAAAGACAGTACATTGTATTTTGGGGCTCCAATGTTAATCTTATGGAGAATTAGGATGTGTTCTTGGTTTTTGTGCTTATCATGGCAGCAAACCTGCATACTCTTTTCCCATGTTAATCATATGGAGAATAGCCAAACTCCTTTATTTATTGACAGATATTGATGAAACTTAATACATGGCTTCATATGGTCGAAATAATTTTTTTATGCTAAAATCCTACTTTTAGTGTTCCCCATGGCAGCATACCTGCATACTCTCCCTATATTTATCCTAAGGAGAATAGACATTTATTTCCCTATTTATGAGAATGTGATGATATTTGGTTTACAGGTTTATGTGGTCAAAATTAATATTACTAATTTGGAAATTCGCTGAGTATGCAGGTCTGCTGCGACGGGGGGGTATTTAATTCTGTCTAGGCATAGATTGGAGAGTTATTTTAGCTTGATGCCTGCTAGGTTATTGTGGGACATGTTGGCGTTTTCTAGTGCATCAGTTACAGCTCTAAAAGGCCAACATATTCCAGAACAACCTAGCAGGCATCAAACTTTCCAATCCATGCCTAGACAGAGTTAAAAATTTAGGCTATATTGAAATTACAAAATCCACAGTTCCTCTAATTAAAATTTCCCTCATAGGTGACAAACCGAACCTGGCTACCATTTTAAATCTTCCTGTCCCAATTGACCAATTCCCCACATTGCCTAAACCAAGCCCCCCTCCCCCCCACCCCCACTACCTACTGACATACAGGTCTACATTAGTTAGTAACATGACGGGGATTTGGACCATTTCCCATTTAAACGTTAAAAAATTCTTTAGGTGAAGAAATACACACAAAAAAAGTTAACCTTTTAAACACGTATCCAAGATTAAACAGAGACTTCTTGAAACAATTTAATATCGCCAGGAAATTTTGAGTTGGCAATAACACTCAAGTGGGTGAATGGGTAGAGTACTGGCTTACTACCCAGAAGCCCCGGGTTTCATTCCCGGAGTATACCTTACAAAATCGTAACTCAGACTGCCATAGTGACAAAAAATACTATTCAACATCAGCAACATTGTCAAAAACCCTGTAACACCGGGGATAATATGAATGTTGTTACAAACTTATTTGCTGATCCTGTATTCCAATCAAAGTCAATTTTGTTATTAATACCAATCTGTGGACCAGGCCCAGGAGACGGCGGCCAGGCAGGAGAAGGGTCTGCCTGCTCTGCCAGAGGAGGACGTCAACAAGTTGTTCCGACCGATCGCCGTCCCCCCTCGCCTCGCCCCCATGATCCTGGCGGGCCAGGTGGACGCCTACAGCCAGCACATCTCGCAGTTCTGCTCCCAGGCACTGGCCAAACTCTACGTCATGCAAGGTCTCCATCAGTGATCTGTGTGTGTAAACAATAAATTTCCTTTTTCTTTATTTTTGTCTTGTTTATTTTCCGCCATGTATGTTAGTGAGTCAGGGGGTCAGAGACTATTGCCAGGTGGAAAAATTGCTTACTGAGGAAATTAATGCCAGGAAACTCATACATAAAGCTTTTTTTGTTACGAGCTGGCCTACAGCACTGAGGGTGTGTGTAAACCATAAGAGGATTAGTGTTTTAACACTAAATAACAATTAATAAGTCTCGTAAAAACAGAAAGTGTTTAAATGAAAACTGGCATGAGCAAAGAAAAAGTATAATTCATCACTATTTTTTAAAGCGCCGTTTTCCGGGCTGTGATTTTCGGAGTGCGGAATTTAGATCTAGGCACGGAATTACATTTTCAACCTGGGTTATAAACCATATTTTCACACTTGAATTAATTAATACTATTAAAATAAAATAGTTTAACTTTTAGAAATACTATTGATACTTTTGTTAGACCAGCTATTAAGGTCAAGAATCAGATCTTAGTACTAGTGTGGAAAAAATTACCAGCTGCTTTTCCCACGTAGAATGGAAATAGCTATTTGTGTAATAAGGGCGTAAAGTACGTCATTGCCACTCGAGAATTAATTGTAGATGGCCCCACGAAGCGTCAGCTGAGTGCGGCCAAACAATTCGAGAGGGGCAATGACTATTTACCCTCGTAATACTCACAAGATTTTTCCTACCAACATAATTGCAACAGATTACATGTTTTATTGTATACAAAATGTCATTTAGGTTACTTTTGATTTGTTTCTGTTGGAACACACTGCTAACTATCAAACATAACCTCAAATTAAAAAAGAAGCAATTACTAAACGACAACAATGAATAACAGCTGTAGCATGGCTTGTAATAACAGCTGACTTAAAATTGCTGTTTGATCTAGCATGCAGTAAAGAATCATAGCCGCTCTAGAACAGGAAAGAAACGGAAACTGGATCTGAACTGTTTTGCATAGGGGTTACAGGTGTGGCAATGCGATTATTTCCATGCAGTGGTAGGAAAACGTTATTTCCACACTGGAAGCTGGTTTTGAAAACAGCTGTTTTTCATCCAGTAGGATGTAAACCTCATTTTCTATTCCCTAATTCTGTATACAGTGAACCACGCATTTTAGACTACAGTGGACTTGTGCACTGTTATAGTGTTTATTATCATTGCGGATGGATAAAAACTAGCAGACTTACCAGTGCTTAGCGACAGACTTAATTTGCAATGCCAACCGAAGAAATTTTTGCCCTTCAGGTGAGCTATTTCGCTACGCTCACTCGGTCAGCATAAGCTCATTCGTTGCGCTCACTTGCCATCAGGTTCAGCTCATTTGCTGCGCTCATTCACTTCAAGTCTATGCCATCCTTTACTTCCCTCAATACTTTAAATGAGAACAGGTCAGGTAAGCTCGTTTGCTATGCTCACTCGCCTCAAGTCTATAATATTATTTAGTTTTTAATCAACACTCTTCCCTCAATACTTAAAATGATAACATATGTTTATAAATTAATATTCTGAAAGTACAAAATATTCGTAATGGTTATATCTAATTTGTCGTATTCGTGGCTACTCATCACTTTTGAAACATGATCGCACCAATTGGAGTTGGTGGTCAATTGTCAGACTGAGAAACTTGTCCTTCAGTGTTAACTTCTGTTACATCCAACATGCAAAACCCAACTTCCAACTTTAAAGTGATTTAGTGTGAAAACAGTAAAAGATAGAGAAAAACCTCAAACACATAAGTTGTAGATAATTTAATCTTTCACTAACGATTTTCAATCAGATTTGAGACCAGATACACCCTTGAGGCCCTAGACTACAAAAACTACAGGTGGCCTACCCTACTTGGCAGCCGCCACAGTATTTTTAAAGGTCTCTATTTTAAAACGGTTAAGTGATTTTTCTGGAATCTTCCCGTCAAGAGCTTTCAAGTAAGTATATGACTGTAGAGGTTTTGACTTTAGGGAATGATTAAACAACTTGTGTTACATCCTACATTCAAAACTCTACTTCCATATAAATATGAATTTTGTAAAACTCAGATTTAGTGAAGCATGCTGAAGACGAACAGTTACAGCAAAATTTTTTTAGGTGCTGATGCTACGATTGTTGTGATAAAATGTTTTGTTTCACAAAACTGACCTCGAATCAAGTTGGTTTAGTAAACTGAGAGCAAATATTTGGGAGATGAATTGTTGGATAGCTAAGGAAAAAGCAACCATAAGGGAAGGTTACCATCTCTTGTTTAGTAGCCTTTGGTGACCCCCTTAAAAATTATTTCTATCTCTCCTATTTGATTGATTAAAAAAGTTTTCTTTTCATTACTCTACACACGAAAGTACACTTTCTAAACGTAAAATGAGTTATGAAAATAGGTTATTTCCGCTACTGCACGGCAAAATTACATACCGTTAACTTTCTGTGCATATGTGATGCACGGAAAGTAACCGTTATGGGATTTTGCGGTGCAGACCGATCAGCTGTTGCTTAACGCTTAGTTTCTGTGCGTATGTACCTCGACATAAACTCGGTGATACTAAGTTGAATAAATAAAAATATTCATGTTGTTCACAAGTTTTTTGATTTCGTAATGAAAAGTAATGTTCAATACTAGTCTCAAAAGTGCCATTGTGGGGCTCGATAGCCTTTTCCACGCTCGGCTTCGCCTCGTGCGTAAATGCAATCTCTCCCCGCAATAAGTCACTTTCGAGACTAGTAATGAAAACTACTATTAAATTCAATGGCATAAAACATAGTGGAGGGGTTATCTTTCCCTTCACTTGCCAATATGTCATCTCCCAACAGTAATGTCAGTTAGGAGCAGAAGATTACACTCCTCCCTTTCATCACTAAGCAAACTCCCACTGACTCTTGATCTGCTACCTAACAATGCGAGTTAATTTACACTAATAAGCTACTGTTAACCGCTCGCGAAAATTAAAGGCTTAAGACATAAAGATTCTTTTTTCATTATTTAATAATAAAAAAATTCAAGGTGATTATTTTAGCTTATTTGGAATTTCAGACTCTTTTCAGAACTAAATTATTTAAAATTAAGTATTTCATGTGAAGGTGTGAAGAGTTTTTATTACCATGTAAAGTATTTTTGTCAAATGGTGTACAATAATGATTTAAAAATTATACAAATAAGTTAGGACGTTGAGCTTTTGTCACGATCACGATCTTTGCCTGCAAAAAAAGACATTAAAGTTTTCACAAATAATTTGTTATAGTGTAATACTAAATACAAAAAATCTTTAATTGTTCTTGCATGGGTGCATTTTAGAAGTTATTATCTGAGAATGTTCCGTTATAAATTACATAAAACAAATTTGCATTAAAAATTGTGTCACTATCTTTCAAACAAGATAAGAGTAGTTTATTTTCTTCTTTTGGCATCTGATACACAAACAGGAAAGTTACAAACTGTATAAAATAAGAAAGCACGTATAAGTGTTTACTTTGAATAGGCTTAACTGTTGATCATTCACTGGACTTTCCACCAAGTATGAATAGAAAGAAATTAATATTCAAGTGAACCTTTAGGACTGTTTAAACTGCTAACATTATTTTATAAAAACTCTTATGTTCTCAGATAGAGATAGAGATGTAATTTAATTAATACACTTACCTTCTCTCTAATGATTCTATGCCAAATACTCATAAATCCGCCTGAAAAAGGAGTTCGCTATAAATTTATTGCAAATAACATTTAATATGTTCAGTTAAGTGAGTGCTGAGTCAATTTATAGACCAATGGAAAACTAAAATTAACCCTTGCTGGGATCTGGTGTGTTTAATTTGAAGAGTTGATGAGAAATGATAAGAAAATGTTGTAAAATTGTCTCAAGACTGGTTTTTTAACCATTTAAAATACTTTAATTTTAAAAACACTCTATCATATGGTTGTATTTTTTATTTTGTGATTATAAAATTATTTTTAATCAGTAACATTATATAGTGTTTAAGGTGCGGCTACACATAGCAGGAAAGGACACGAAAAGGAAACGGACGGGACAGTTTCTGATGAATGCTCCCCGTGTTATCAATTGGGGCGGCTACACATGTCAGGATGGGACACAGACAGGACATTCGCCATGTCGGATGGCTCACCAGATGAGCATTCATTCGCCAAATATCGTATCCTGTCCGTATCCCGACCTGGTATGTGTAGCCACCCCTTCCAACACTATCCAAATATTCTTTCAGTAGCTCTGTGTAGTGAGTGAGTGCAGTGTGGTGGCCGGCGGGATGAGCAGTATCGGACAGCTGCGCGCGTAATCTCCCGCCTCAGAAATGTTCTGTCCGTATCCGTATATGTGTAGCCACCCCATCAGAATTTTGTCCGTGTCCTGTCTGTTTCCTTTCCGTATCCTTTCCTGCTATGCGTATCCATACCTTTACTGTTCCATTGTTGTCCACCATGTCCAAGCACTCACCTGTTGTTACTGTTTCTGGCTATGTACTCTCTCTCGATCAGAACTTCGATTCTTGTCTTCACCATTTCCTTGGTGGGAATAAATCTTGGACTCAATAGTTTAATCACTTCATTCATCAGTGCATCATGCTTAAAACGAAAAGCTTGTGTAAATATTTATTAACTATCGGAAAAGTCTGTGGTAAAATGCACGAAAGTAGTCCAGTAAGAGTTGAAACATTGTTACCAAATCTCTACCCACTAACAGTATTTCATACAGTATAGGTAAATAACAAAATTGCTGGGTGTGAGGTGTGAAGCAGCTTTTGCAATTTCCATCGGACTATTTTTGTTCATTTTACTTGAATATACTTTTGTCGATATAATAAATAGCTTGTTTTTATAAAACTCAGGTTGTGCTATAATGTTTTACAAGAACCATATGTAAATTTTGGTTGTGATTTTTGGGTGTGAATAAAAGAAACACATAAGTTGTGTTCCATGTTTCCTATAAATTAGTTTACAGTTGTACTTTCTCTGTACTACTCTACTTTCTCTGTAACCACTGAATCGATCTTCATAATTTACACGTCAAATTAAAGGTCATGATGCAAAGATGTTCAGGATTTCCTGTAAAATCTTGTTTGTCCTCTGGGTTACGTATCATTGACTATATACACTAACTTAGTAACTTGAATAGACTTTTCATATCATAGGTGTGTTTGAAACCAGTTTACGGTGGCGCGATCCTCCGCGTCGAAAATACAAGTGACGTATAATACGTAATCAGTTCTACCATTCTTCTTAACCAAGGATGAAACATTTTGTAACTGAGGGTTATGTTTAAAGTATTTTTGCAGCACTGCAAATCCATCTGAATTTGTACAATATTGATTGTAACACCCCTGGTGCAGTGAGCACGGACCTTCAAAATTTCTGTATCAATCAAAATGCAATGGATGAGAAATCTATTCTACAGTATATAGTCAATGGTTGTTAAGTCCTTCAAACTTTTTCGGCCGATGCAATTCTTATGGAAGACTAAAATTCAGTTAAAACTATTATTCAGCTTTATAAATCAGCTGTAAGAAGTTTGTATCTACTGTATTTCATGACCTCACTTTCGGCATACAGTATTTTTATTCACATTGCAGAGCACGTCCATTTAGCTAGTATGCAGGTTACAGCACACCCCATTGAAATATGCCTATGTGACAAGCATCATTTTCGACTACACCCAATAAATCGATGGAACAACCTAGACAATGCAAACAAGAAGTCTGAGCCTCAGTTGATTTAAAAGTTAGTCACGTGTATATACAAATTTGCTGAACGCCTTCCTTAACGAAAAAGAGGACAGGAAAAGTGGGTTTTCAATAGATATAATCTTAATTTCATGTACAATCGCACTGAAACATGTTTTAGTAAACAAGTCAACCAACCTTCATACTTTTGTGAGATTTTATAATCCTTATAATTGCTGCTTCAACTTCATGTTTACGGTCTTCATTTACCCTGCTGATCGTGTCTTCTCTTTCGGGGCTTGTGTCATATTTGATCTGAATAGGCGGGACTTTAATTCTGGAAAAAATTTCATCCCATAAATTTGCTTCGATTTGGATATTTAATAGTAAAAAGGTTGTTGAAATATTTGTTTAAAACTAAGCCTGAGAACGTAATTATCTACTTTAATAGAGTGCAGCGATTTAGTGCTGCGCTCTCGTAGCGAACTCACTTACCAATGGCCTACAGTTTTCCCCATCAGGAGCAATTTTCCAGCTCCCGAATTAAAAAAGCTGATGTTCAAAACCCTAATTCTTGTGCCTAGGCTGCCGGTTGTGATAGCTGAGATGGCTAAAGCGTAGGCACCTCGGCCAGGATGTCTACGCCAAGGCGATTCCACTTGCAAACAACCTGACCTGGTGGTGCAGCTCTTAAAAGGATCAGTCGATCTGTGGCAACGGTGACGGAAGGACCCACATAAAATTAAAGTGGCAGGCTTGTGTGGAGGTTGACGGGATCGGTTGATTCTTTGAGAGTTGCACCTTGGTCAACACTGATTTTGCTACTTTTAGTTATGTTTACTGTGTGTGTGCCACTACGGCTCTAAAATATGGAAGATAACCATATTTTTACTCCAATATGCCAATACACCTATTACACTCTAATTCCACCCATGCTAATAAAACTGTTTCTTATTCCACTTGTATTTTTACGTCCACTTATGATTTTTTGTCATGCCGAGTATATGGTCATAATGCACCAAGCTATACTTCAACCCCACTGACAATTTTATTGCACACACTAAACTTTTATTTTAAACTCGAGTTTATTTATTTACAATTCCATTGTTTAAAACAGAGTATGAAACTCCAATTACACTGTACTATGTATACATACAAACAAACTTTCTCACACTGTGTCATAATTTTTATATATAGCTCACGAATGTTGGCTTTACAAAAGATAAAAAAATCCTCGTAGAAAAAATAATAATAAGAAAAGATCAAACAAAATCTAAGAGTTACAAAAATAATCTGATCAGTAATGTATAAAAATAACATAAAAGTGAAATTAACTTTTTTAATTATGAAATGAATCCATATACACAAAACCTCATATAGCGATTGCAAGATGACAATGAGCGTAAACAAATATACACAATGTGCACTAGCGTTAAGGCAGAAAAGTAAAAATATTGCCCTCTTTATATGATTTCCTTTAAAGTAATACAGCATTGACTATATACATTAACGTGAATAGACTTCTTATAGCATAGGCAGGACCAAACCCGGGATTCCATTTCGGGGGTGGGGGGGGGGGGGGGGGGGAGGGATATTTTTTGCGGAGAGATAATACCGGGTGGTTTGGGGGGTATGGAATACCCCGCAAGAACATGGCGGGTTCGGGGGTCTTCCCCACAACATTTTGGACTTTGAAGCTAAATGGTTAATTTTAGTGAATTTCAGAAGTTAAAATTTAACTTTATGCAGACCTGTCAGAATTTAAAGTGAAACTAATGGGGTTTGAATATTATATAAAAGGATCAGACAATTATTTAAACTTGGAAAAAATGTATTGACTTTTATATTACGATGGGAAATGAATAACATTTAGGAGAAGTAGGCCTACAGTAAAAAGTTATAGTCTAAAGTTTATTAAAAACATCAAAATACATTACACATCAAGAGTTAAATACATGATTTATCTATAAGACACAGAATACAGTATCAGAGTTATTTATATTATAAAGTTAATATATAATTAATTCGCGCAGTAAATAATGTATTTCATTTCCAACACTAAAATGACCTGTTTTGGATGTAGTATTACTGTTTAATCTTTTTGCATTGTGCAATTAAAACCCCTATTATTCTTTATATAAGTTGGCGTTTATTTCTGTTTATAAAAGTCCGGTGTATAAAAGTAATATTTTAACCATTTGTCATAGAATATTTTCATTTTTTTAATATATTTTTTTATTCTACAACATTTTGGGGAGAGGGGGGAATATATCCCCTTTATCCCCCCTGGGTTCGCCCCTGAGCATAGGCGTGTTTAAAACCATGTTATGGTGGCGCGATCTTCCGCGGCACATGGAAGTACAATAGACATATGATAGGTAAATCAGTACTACCACCCTTCGCAGTCAAGCATGAAACATTTTATAACTGAGGGCTATGTTTATGTAGCGATAAAATGTTTTTGCAGGTAAATCCAGCTGAATAATTACATCTATTAAAAAACAACACCTCTGGCGCGGCGTACAAGAACCTACGAATTTTTTGTATCAAACATGAATCAAAATACATTGGATGAGAAGTCTGTTCATGTTAGTCTATTTTGTCAATGGTAATAGCCTATATAGCTAAGTATTCATTGTTCTATGAAATGACTATGCTATATTATACGTTGATATGATCCTAGTGTAGTTAAACATACTCTCAAAGTTATTCATGTGTAACAATTTTATTTTCCACACAAAAATTAATTGTACATGGTATTTACTTGAAGCTGAGGTACCTGCTACTCTTTGAGCTAAATGTTACGTTGACGCTGAACACATCGTCCGGTTCCATCTTCGGATTGTCGGGCTCTCTGACAAGGATCCGCTGGCAGCTTTTCCCCGAGGACAAAGACTGTAGCGACCGCTGCAGGTCTTTTAGTGGGATTTTCGTCTCATCTTGCAATTCCTGAAACACACAAAAAGAATGTATAAAAAAAGTATCATAACGTTAACATTAGCAGTTAACAATTATTTGTTATGTTCAATGATTCCATTTGCTGAACATCATTGTATACCTCAATAATTAAGACATTTTAAACTAAACAGTATTAAGGGACACTCTTTACTTATAACAAGAGTACCTCATTAGCTCTATAGGTAAGATTATAATGAAGTCTAACAATCTATATTCAAGCCAAACTAGAACTAGAAGAAAACTGAATAATAAGAGGGAATCTGGGATGTAAATATTGGTTAAAACTAAACCTGAAAACGTAATTATTTACTTTAATAGAGTGAAGCGCTGAGTTTAGTGCTGTGATTAATCTTATGATGATTGAAAGTGAATTATAAAATTAATTCTTCCATGTTTGGGCTAGAGGGCTTATGTCAGTGAAAGCAAACTTAACAAGACAAGGAAACGCTTAAGTTTACAATAATAGTATTCTTTACCTTTTAATCAAAATTGGTTTACACCTTCATGTAAAACATTTAAAAGTTGTCCTATAATTTAAAGAATTCATTTATTTGAATTGTTTAGTTTTGGTTTTACAGAATTAAAACGTACTTAACTCCTTTTGACCCATGACTTAACCCCTTAGTGCAATGGCTTAACTCCATCTGATCTGACAAAATATGATTTAACTCCTTGGAATCTTGACTTAAGCTTGATTTATACCCTCAGTAGCATGACTTTTATGCCCTTTTTACCTCAATGAATTCTTTTACTGGGAATGGGGCACAAGATTTAAGTCTACTTATTCCTTTTGTACTATAAAAGTTTGATATAACTCCTTTAGATCTAGTAAAATAACAAAATAACAATTAAACTAATTTTTCTGGCTTAAAACCTTTGTGCTGTGGAAAAGAGTGATTTTTTCCTCAAGAAAATATCAAAAACGCTAAAATAATGACTTAACTCATTGAAAAGCATGAGGACAAACAACTCCTTTTGCCCAAACATCAAAGAACTGAATATGACTTTTTACTTTATTGAATTAACTTTTTAATATAAAACATTAACAGATTTTTAATTCTTGAAACAAACTGACAGCATCCCTCTCAGTCTTTTATTTCCTATCACACATGAGTACTTTCCTTCTACCTACTTGAGAAAAGTGGGAAACTACCAAACTACAATGGAGGGGTGAACTGGTTTGCTGCCAATAAGGATGGTAAATTTTGGTGTGGAATTTTTCTGTTCTGCAGATGTGGTCCCGATGTAGCCAATTAAAAGGGTGTGTACTGTATGGTATTTTTAATTTAATAAAGGAAAAACATTGTGTAAGTTTTAGAAGAGAGGTTTTATCTTTTAAAAGTGAAAAATAGTGTACCAGTACCATTATTAAATAATTTAGCATGTAAATATGAGAACACAATTTATTGAGATTAATTTTGGAAATCACCGAGGGAAGAAAAGGAGGAGACAATATAATATAGATTCCAAATGGGGATGGTAGTGAGGAACCTACCTCTAAGTCCTAGACGTTGGCAAGGCTGTGCTGTGGGCTATTATTTAAAATAAAAATAGTCCCTCCAAGTTGAATATCGTCTGCCGATATTGACAATCCAATTGACACTGTATTTGAATTTTTTAGCAAAAAAATGAAAGATTTGTCAGTTTTTGTGTGTTCTCAGTTTATAGAGAACAGATAGAGATCATGATTGCATTTCGGGACCCACCCATGAGGAGAAGAGGATTCGCCCGCCGGACAGCAATCTGTAGCAAATAATAATTTTTTGTCAAAATCGGCAAATGAGCGAAAACCGGACATAAATGATAAGGCATCTTTCTAGAGTGTTTGCCTTGAAAAGTGAACAAAGATGGACTAAAAAATTTCATAAGTTTAATTTTGACAGAAGTCAGCCAGACTTCAAATTGTGGTGGCACTTAACTTATGGCAGCCATATTGATCTTGAATTATAGCGCACAGCACAGTCCTAAGGACATCTGCGATTTTAAAATATATTCCTAATGAGTCTGTCTACCTAAAGGTGACACTCGCATACCTTTATGACCACCAGATAAAAACGGAGCTAACTTTCTGAACAGATGTACGATTACATCTCTATAATATACAGCTGAGTTTATCACCTGCAAAGTCCATCGCGGGGAGGAGTTGAACGCCATCAGTACGCACATCTGGTAGGTGGACACCTGTAGCGTGTACGGTTTATCCGCATCCGGAAACTCAGCCTCCAGTTCGGCCGACCCCAGCTGTGGTAGTAGCGTCAGCTGTCGTCCGCAGTGCCGAGCCAGGTAGAACCTGCCTCCACAGAACCACGTGGTTAGCACAAACAACAGCGTACACAGCACACATGTGAAATGGTGATAAGGTGTGAAAGGAAATGTGGTCTAGCCTCTTCCTAAACATAAAACATTACATTTGGGAAACTTATTGATTATAACACACAAAGAAAGTAATTAATAAAGTTTCAAAATAGGATTTCACATGTCTCATGTGATAAACAGTTTTGAAAAAGTGCTGAAAACGTCCTCTTTAGTAAAGCGTGTGATTCATACAAATAATGAAAAGCAGCTGTGACTGCATAGCCTAGAAATGGTTCTTTTAACAAAACAAAAATAAAAAATACAATTATAAAGTTATGCATGGTTAGAATTAGAACTATGAGTTTAGTTTTAAAGAAGCGTATTGTTTTATTTTATGAGACATTTTTGGGAATCAACCAAGAAAGAAATTTTACTTTTACTCTTTGAAATAAGGGCCGCTGTGCCATTTTCTACAGGTGTGGGATGCTTTTTAGGGTAATTTTATGAAACAACTAAGTTAAGTGTAAGTTACAATTTTTTTTCTATGCTATCTGACTAACTATAATTATGCTAACTGACTAACTATTAATTATGCTACCCAATGTAATTTTCAAGAGTCTTTATTTATGTACATGACAATCCATTTCATTGAATGGATCTAATGAGACCACTGTGGGCTGTTACTTGCCCACAGCGGTCCGATCCTTTACTGTGGTTCGCCCACTGCATTTCCTAGTCCATAACTGTTGTTTATTCAATACATCAAATGAGGCCGGCTGAAACAAACACGTGATAAAACTTGTTCGAATTAACCCTGTGTATTTACAGAATTTATTGCTGTTTCGAATTTTGAAAACTTTATCAATAATTTTGAACCCTTCTTGAAGTCAACATTTTAAACACGCTTTATTATGTATTAAGCACTAAATACCTAAGATACAACGAACGGCACGTACTCCTTGAATGATTCAAATGCAGCCAGAGGGCGGGAAGGCAGAACGCAGGGAGGGGGGACGGAGTGCGAAGGCCAGAACACCGCAGTCAGCACCCGCATGCTCAGATTTACTTCCGCGGCGGAATCCTGCAAACAAAGGTAATTGCACCCTGATCTGTTGAGAGAGATTTGAAATATAGGATTCCATGAACAACACGAGATGTAACTCTATTGTTTATCCCAGAAGTTTGTTCATTCAGAATGTATAATATCGGCATTCAGTGATCGGACTGCAGAAAAATCTGTACAAAACGGTGTCAAAAGACAGCAAATACTGATTGAACATTGTGATATGCTTGTCAACAAAGAGTACATTCGGAATGAGAAAATTTTTGGAATAGGGGGATTACCAGGACTCTACTGTATACAGTATACAAAAATGTATAGTATATATGTTTCTTAAAAAATATTATTAAGGTTAGGCCACGCTTTGAAGTAAAGTAAATAAATACCATGCGGCTTTTATGTGAGAGAGATTAGCAATCAACTGACAATTCTCCTTGAAAGCTTTGCACTTTATTGTTTCCTATGCAGGTGGACCACTGTCTTGGTGTAACTTCCGAACCATAGGGAAGTCATACATAATGATTGAAGTTAGAAAACAGCTTTATCAACAGGCTTATCAGGTTTATCAACACACATATATTACTAAAAACTGCAAATTTCTCAGTCAAAAGAGACTAAGAACTTGAAGTTCACATGAAGGCCTTCTCCATTTTTGTTTTTAAGAAGACAAACTCTTTCTTAATCTTTTTAGGCAAAGGAATTGAAAAAGTTTAAGTTGTGTAGGTATAACATTTACCGTAGTAGCAACTTGATTATGAAACTCGTCGGTAAGTTCTGCAGAAACCCACATGTCCTTGAACATCCCTTCCATCTTGCGAGTGTATTGAAATCCGCATTCGGCCTGAAATATAAAATAAGTATCTGGGTAATTAAGAAAATTGATTTTTTCTGTTATTGTAGAAACAAGATAAATTTAAAGCTGAACCATCAGTGCAAACAGAAGACGAATATTATATTTCAAAGACATAAAGTACATAAGTACGTAACATCTGAAATTTTTATAAAAAAATAATTTAACACAAAAGCAAAGTCTGTGAGTGGGAAATAAGTCACTGCAAAACTTTAAAAGAATAATAAAGTGATTAGAAATAGTTACTTAAAAATAAAAAGCTTAAAGAACTTATGATATATAACAAATATGATCAATAATTAATCCAACACTGTTGTCAGTAATCTGTATTTAATAGGCAACATGTATTTTTGTACAAGGAACTCCTCCTAAAGTTTTCAACCGATTTGAATGATTTTGGTGTCATTGTCATTGGATAGAGCTCAGATTGAAGTTGGTTCTAAAATAATTTGGTAAATATCCATCAATTAATATGGAAGGGCCCTGCATGCACTTGAAGTTCTGTATTTCCCCATTAGAATAACATTTATACGAAAATTAAAAGATCTTCAAGTTTAACAGCTGTAACAAGTGAACTATCAAATCTATTCATACCAAAGAAGTTATGTTAAGCCATGGAGGATACACTGATTAATGAACTTTATTAAAAAAGCCTGACCTGTAAAAAGTATCCAAAGTAAACTGCTTGATTTCGAGTGACAAGTACACTAACAAGTCATTAATAAGTCAAGAAGTAGCTTGGACACAAATATATACAGCTAAATAATTTTTTACTGTTTTATTTAGAAAATTTGAATATTAAAAAAATATAAGCTACACTATTGGTTACAGTCATTAAAATAAAATATTTAACACTCTTATTGAAATTATAAAATTTTATTATTAGTGACATCATAAATCACAATATCACTGATAGATGGATTACAAAACTCTTACATAGAAATACAACATACCTTAAATTTAGCAATGACTCCCAGTTCATTCTCCTCGTTGACAGATTTGCTGAGCAACAAGCGTTTGGCCAAATGCTGCTTGTAGTATTGTTCAAACATATCCTTATCCTGAAGGAATTTAAACAGAACCATAGTCTTGTCAAGAAGTAAGGTTTTATCTTCATCGCTCATCTGTTCGGGTAAGAAATAAAGTGTTACTAAAAAGGTTGAAAATGTACCTGAGCTTCATAAAAAGAATGGTATTTGTCAGGAATGTTACATGAACCAAACATTTACCATGACCAACGATTTACTACACAGAAATTGCTACATTTCAAGCTATGAAAGATTTCACACTTAGTAAAAAGGAGAATGTTCATAATGTTGGTAGTAGTAGTGGTGTTGGATGTGAATAATGGTTATGTATCCTTCCTAGAAACTTTGTGTGGATCAGTTAATTTATTAAAAATGTATCAGGAAAAACAATCAAACTGTCAATTTAAAATTTGTTTATTTACTAAGTTAATAATCAAAATTTTAGTAGAATATGTACTATATTCTGAAAGCAACTTGCACCAAACATTTTCAAGTAAGAAATCACAAATTGTATATTCATGCATCAACAATAAACAAATAAAATGGACTGTGCATTACACATACAAAACTGATACAGTAGTCTATTGATGTAGTCAAATTACAATGTATTCATGTGTTATTATAAAGTTACAGTATTAAATTTCACAAAGTCTTAATATAAATAAATATAGTATTAATTTTTTAAAGAACTTCTCATATTTTTATCGTAAACTATTAAACATAAGAAAGTTGTTCTCAGTTAACTTACCCCTCGAACACTTTTTTTAAGTTTGTCGTCGAAGAAAAGTGACAGGTATTCTGGCGATTTATAGTTGAGATTTAAAATGTGTTCAAAATCGGAGGCTATCATTTGCTTGCATAATTTATCATCATTAAACGAGTTTACTAAGTAATAATCAATGTTATCTTTCAGCTCTAGAAGGCTCTGAAAAAAATAAGAAATTGAGGTAAAATGAAACAATAACAAGTGAAATATAAGTTTCTAAAATTTCAATTTGCGTGACTATATATGAAAAAAATTTAAATTAATTATTACGAATTACTTTTAACAAAGTGAAAGGACTACAAGCTATTATGGTTTTCTAAACAAGATGATTATTGTATTTATAACAACACTAGTCTGTAAAAATATTTAAGACACAGGATTAGACAAGAGTGTTCAATTGAAGCCATCTTACAACTAAATCAGGTTTGGCATTGCATTCTCACAGCAAAACTCAGCTACAATGTTGATATCTACATTTTTCCTATTATGAGCGAGAATCGATCAAAACCCTAAGTCATGTTTGAAGGCTTAAAATTAAATTAAATTAAGTCATGATAGTCACGATTTCGTTGTGATAGCCATAAAATTATAAGGACCTTGGCCAGGTTATCTAAAAAAGGCGAGATTTGATTCCTTTTTTAGAGCTGACCTGAAAATACAATTCTCAAAAAGACTAACCAATCACTGACAATGTTGGTGGATAGCCGCAAACATAACTGCAACTGTTGTTAGACTTGCTTGGAAGTTGACTTGGTATCTGACTTTGAGAGTCTTGCAGCTAGGTCAACACAGATTTTGCTCCTTTCCTTGTGTTCAGCGTGTATGTCACCCTAGCTGATTATGCAATCTTCAAGAGTGGATATTTGCACTCCAAAGTGCCATTAAAATCATAAAAACCACAACAGTTGCAAGCCAATAAATGCTGGGTATCATTCATAGCACTGGGGTTTTCAAAAGGGCAAAGGTGACCGCATAAGACAAAAATTATAAAAAAAAATTCCAACTCAAAAGTGATAAAGGACAGTATTTGGGGTCTTGATTGAATGAAATATTGGTGTTTCAAAATAATAATTTAGACAAGCGATATTCCCATTTAAGTCTGCATTATCGGTATCCGATATATCGTACCTAAGCACTTTTCAAATAAAAGGCAAGATCTGATATATTGGATCTTAGCATGTTTTGAGAAAAAGCCATCATCCGATATAAATAATTAAACCTTGAGGGGTTAAAGGAGAGTTGCCTAGCTATCACGACCGAGATATACCTGTACGTAGGCCGAGGCATTAGACTCATCGTCCACCACTAGTCCCCGGCCTTGCTGCCGCAGGAAGCCGCTGATGCAGTTGAACATGATGTTGAGGCCGTCGGGCACGCGAGCCAGCAGCTTGTACATCACATTCAAATCCGACGTCAGCTGATTCCTCATCATATGGATCACTCCCGAGTCACCCATCTGCACACAGAGTAACGGAATCAGGTGTGCCACATTCAAAACAATAAATTTCTAAAGTCAGTTTAACAGTTAGTAAACATGAATCTTATTTTGGCTTTTCTCGATGGCAGGTCATAAACTAAATTGATATGTCGTATGACACGTCTTTCAGTCTCTCATATATTTTTTTAATGAAATTTTGTACAAATTAAATGAATTAAGAGTCATATGATGGTTCTTATTATAGGTATTTAAAATTCATGTTTTTCTTCCAACAGAGACAAAAAAATGATTTTTTGATAAAGTGTGGAAATTTCACTATGAATTGGACTCTACATTACGTTTTTACTGTAGACATAAGATTTAAAATACCTGAATCTGTGAAATTATCCATGGGACACCATGAATTAATGATGAAGTAAAAAATAGGCTGCAAATCTTAAACCGGAATAATCATTAGACAAACTATTTCAAACCTTCTTTAAAAAAAAGAAAGAAAAAACCACTAGATTACCTGGCATGCTTTCAAATGCCAAACTGAGGAATTTTTTGCCCTTCAAATGAGCTTGTTCACTACGCTCACTTACTGTCAGGTATAGCTCGTTAGCTGCACTCACTCGCGACAGTTATTTAAGCTAGTTCGCTGCGATCACTCGTGGTAGGGTTTGGCTAGTTCGGTGTGCTCACTCACCATCAGGTTTCTCTTGTTTGCTACCCTCACCCACCACAAGTCTATAATATATCCTCTAGTTTTTATTACCAATCTTCCCTCAATACACACTTTAAATGAGAACTGCTGTTTATAGAATTAATATGCCTATATGTAGTCATTTGTTTTAGTAAAAAAATGTTGCTTACATAAGAATAACATCGTAACTCAGAAGACGTGTGGGGCGGAGCCCTATGGAGGAATCTGCATCTTATATGTTGTTCTTCCTGGTTCTAAGTACCTCCCTACAAGTTTTCAGCCAAATCGGTCCACTCCACCCGCTCTTGGAATATAAATATAAATAGAATATAACTAGCTAACACAATCACAACATTATAAAATGTGTGATAGAAGTAGAGTTTTTGTAATCCTCCGCCTTAAGGGTGCGCTATACCCATCTGCCGCGCGCGGATGCAAGGGTTTAGAATCTCCGTGTTTGTCGCCCCAGTTGTAAACCGATTTAAAATATTTTGGTGTCATTCTTTTCGTAATATAATTTTGTACTCCGCTATCGTCTTAAAATTTTGATATTAATTTAAATTACTATGCAGGGTGCTTGCTAATAATGTTGAAATTGTTGAAGTTATTGTACTTTCATACCTTGCTTTGGTTCGCATTCATATTGGTCTGAATTGTAACATGTGTTAATTGATATGTCAAATGTTTGTTTACATTCATGACCATGTGCCTTTGTTTATTAGTTCTGTGCTGTTGTTGATTATAAATATTGCTTCTACCAAAAACTTGGTGTGCTGTCTCTTTCCTTATTTCCACTAAACTCTGCTAATTCACCATCAGGTCATGGGCCCAGAGAGCCCAATTTTGATTGAATATTAGTTTTTTCCCTGTCCAAGTTCATTTTGACTTTGTATCATGTTCTAACAACCTTCTATTGAGAAGCTTAAAGGCCGTGAGAACTATGATACCTGGAAAGTCGCTGTGCAAGCATATCTTGAAGATTGTGATTGGGAACCGAGTTAGACAAAAAGAAGATAACTAAATGCAAATCAAAAATAATTTTATTTGTTGAAAGTATAAATTATGTACATATTCAATCAGCAGAGACAGCAAAAGAAGCTTGGGACAATTTGGAGCAAGCATTTTCAGATCGAGGTTTAACAAGAAGAGTTGGTTTATTGCGATCTTTAATTACCACGCGATTGGAGAACTGTAATTCCATTGAAGACTATGTCAACAGAATAGTGACAACAGCTTTCAAAGTCACAAACATGGGATTGAAGGTTGATGACGAATGGGTGGGTACTATCCTTCTAGCTGGCCTCCCGGATAAATTCCAACCTATGATTATGGGAATTGAAAGCTCTGGTGTCAAAATTACAGCTGATTCAATCAAAACCAAGCTGTGGAAAATGAACCTTCCAAATGCATTGTCATGTATGGTTGTGGTAAAGGACAAAAAGAAAGTTCAAGTTTTAAAAATAGCAGCGCAAACAACTCAATTAATAAGAAATCATCAAGTGACAAGATACCTCAAGACAAAAACAGCTTCAAGGGACCAAGATGTTTTCAATGTAATGGTTACGGTCATATTTCCCGAAACTGTGACAAGCCTCGGAAGAAAAACAACAGTGATGGGAGGAACACAAATAAGTCTAATACTTCGCTCTTTGCTGCTCTCACAGTTCAGTCAAATGTGAAAAACGACTGGTATTTAGACTCAGGAGCTAGCGCTCACTTATGTGTGGACAGAAAAAGTACTGAACAATGTAAGAAAATCTCCGGAATTGAGTATTACCACGGCCAACAATAGCAATATGGTAACCGACACAATTGGAGACGTTGAGCTTACTTTAAACATTTCTGGTACATCTTCGAATGCCCAAGTAAGTAATGTTTATCATGTTCCTCAATTAAATGTAAATTTATTATCAGTGAGCCAAATTGTTAGCAAAGGACACACAGTAATGTTTAATAACGAAGGAGCTCAGATTTACAATGACAAAAATAAAGTTATTGCAACAGCTTCTCTGGTTAATAATTTGTTTAAACTAGATGTTTCAACACCAACTGAATCAGCTATGAACGTCAAGTGCAACGATCACATTCTCTGGCACAGACATTCGTCTGTGCCATTCGGCTCATCTTAATTATGATAGTCTTAAGAAACTAGGGAATGGCTTAGTGCATGGTGTCAATCTTTCTGACAAGGTTCCTGATACTCCTTGTGAAATATGCATGCTAGGCAAAAGCCACCGTTTACCTTTCCAGCTGAGCAACAGCAAGAGCACTGAATTGTTGGAACTAGTGCACTCCGACTTAGCTGGATTGATGGAAGTAAATTCCTTAGCGAATTCCAAGTACATTCTAACTTTCTTAGACGATTTCAGCCACAAAACATTTGTTTATTTTTTAAAGTCAAAGGACCAAGTTGTAGATACTTTTGAAACTTTTAAGATTATGGTGGAAAATCAGACAGGAAAGACAATCAAGAAGCTGAGAACCGATGGCGGAGGAGAATACTGTAATAAAAGGTTTACAGATATAAGTGAGAAAGCCGGTATTGTGCATCGGACAAGCTGTAGTTACACGCTGCAGCAAAACGGGAAAGCTGAGCGACTAAATCGTTCTCTTTTGGATCGCGCCCGTTGTTTATTGATAGAGTCCGATTTACCAAAATCTTTTTGGGCTGAGGCAGTTAACACCGTTGCCTACCTGTTAAATCGCTCGCCCAGTAAGACTGTATCACTGACTCCTGAAGAATTATGGTCTGGCCAAAAGCCAACTCTCTCACAAGCTCTCTCTAGCTGGATGCTAGATCAACTCCTTGTGTCTTAGTAGGTTACCGTTCTACGGCGAAAGGGTACCGTCTCTATGACCCTTCAACTAAGATTGTGTTTATCTCCAGAGATGTGAATTTCTCAGAATTTGAAAAAGGTAGTAGTATGCTGACGAAGGACCACAATCAGGAGGACCGCACATTCTATATTCCTCCATATGATTCACAACAGGACCTTACTGCAGCAGAACCCGACCTTGAAAGAGATCTGAACATATCATCTGGGAATGACAGTGATGATCTTGACTCAACCTGCTCTAATGATTCTTATCAAAGTGTCGAACAGGATCCTCCAGTTACCAACACTAGACCTCAAAGGGACCGTAAACCTCCAACCGCTTTGAGGGATTTCGTAACTTACTACGCCGATAGTGTTGAATCGACCGATCCACTAACTGTTAAGGAAGCAATGGAAAGCTCAGACAGGGAACTTTGGCGTCAAGCAATGGACGAAGAACTTACTTCACAGATGGAAAACAAAAGCTGGGAACTTGTAGATCTCCCACCTGGTAAAAAACCGTTAAACTCAAAATGGGTCTTCCGAACAAAAAAGGATGCAGATGGGAACATTGTTCGTCATAAAGCTAGACTTGTAGTGAAAGGCTGTGCACAACGAAAAGGTGTGGATTTTGATGAAATATATTCACCAGTAGTGCGGTACAGCTCTGTGCGTTACTTACTAGCGTTGGCTGCTGAGAAAGATTTAACCAGATGGACGCTGTATCGGCATTTCTTCATGGTGACCTCTCCGAAGAGATATATATGAATCAACCAGAAGGAACAATTCATGAACCGAATAAAGTGTGCAGACTCCAAAAAAGTATATACGGTCTCAAACAGGCAAGCCGCATCTGGAATCACAAGCTGCATGCATGTCTAATAAAAATAGGGTTGAGACAATCAAACTTTGACTCCTGTGTTTATCACATTATGAAAAATGGGAGGATACTAATCGTCGCAGTCTGGGTGGACAATCTGTTGATTTTTCATAATGATAAACAACTCAAAGAAATCTTGAAAACACAACTGATGAAAGAATTCAAAATGAAAGATATGGGTGAAGCTAAATATGCTCTCGGATTTCAAATAACAAGAGATAGGAAAAACAAGAAGTTGCACGTTAGCCAGCAAACTTATATCGAGCAAGTACTGAAACGCTTTAATATGGAGGAATGTAAACCTGTTTCAACTCCTATGTCTCCGAATGACAAACTTTCTAAGGAAGACTCACCGAAGAGTATTGAGGACACAGAGAAGATGAAAAACGTTCCCTATCAGGAAGCGGTAGGAAGTCTTTTGTTTGCCACCCAAGTGACGCGACCTGATATTTCATATGCTGTTAGCTGTGTAAGCCGCTTTAACAACAACCCTGGCACAGCTCATTGGGCAGCAGTGAAAAGAATATTCAGATATTTAAAAGGTACACTGGATAAAGGTCTAACCTTTGATGGAACCAAGTCTCCAGATATAATTGGCTATAGCGACTCGGACTGGGCAAGTGATGTGGATGATAGAAGATCTATGACAGGCTACATCTTCATCAAATGTAATGGTGCTATATCATGGTGTACAAAGAAGCAACCTACAGTGGCCTTGTCAACGACTGAGGCAGAATACATGGCTATGTCTGCAGCAACTCAAGAAGCTCTCTGGCTCAAGGGATTAGCAACTGAGATCACTGCAAACTCAGATCCACTAGTCATATTTGTTGAGAAAAAAGTTTGCTAAACATCTAGCTCAGAACGGTGTGTACCAGGCTAGAACCAAACACATTGATGTGCGACACCACTTCATAAGAGAAAAGGTTAAGAACAATGTCATCCAGTTCCAGTACACTCCAACAGCAAGCATGGTTGCAGATTCTTTGACAAAACCACTGGATAAAGACAAATTAATTAAGTGCATCCAAGAGCAAGGAGTATTCAAGTTGGGAGGATGTTGAAGTTATTGTACTTTCATACCTTGCTTTGGTTCTCATTCATATTGGTCTGAATTGTAACATGTGTTAATTGATACTAGAGATCGCCTCCTGATCGAAATTCGATCAAAATTTCAGTTGATCTTGACCCATGAAGTTTAAAAACATTTTATAACCAAAACATCTGTTCTTCCTGCTTTTCTAGTAGTTGTTTTTACAACAGCTGTCTAATGATTCAATTAATTTTCCTTCCCCCATAAGATTAACATTGGAACTTTGAAAACCTCTGGGGCGTAGCCTTGGAGTCCGATGTGAATTAGAATGTTATTCTGCTCATCTACAGGACTATACCCTTCTAACGGTATGCGCGGATTTCTCCTACGATGCACACAAGCTGAGAAAAAAGGAGGAAACGAAACATGCTTGCCTATTAATATATAGATGTCAAATGTTTGTTTACATTCATGACCATATGCCTTTGTTTATTAGTTCTGTTCTGTTGTTGATTATAAATATTGCTTCTACCAAAAACTTGATGTGCTGTCTCTTTCCTTATTTCCACTAAACTCTGCTAATTCACCATCAGAAATAAGCGTTTTTGTATCAAGTTTTAACGTATTAAAAACATTTTTTTAAGAAAAAATAAGATGATACACGAGTACAATATAATCTTAAGAACAAGAATCTGCAATAAGATTGGTAAAAAGTTTATACATAACGATGCAAGAAGGGAGATGCGAAAGGTCTGCAATTTCAAAAACATCGTTATTAGACCATCGATCGATTTCGCATTGAAACCAAAAAAGCATTTAAGTAACAAAATTTAAAATCACCCGTCATATATTTTCCAAAATGTGAGTTTCCGCGTATAGCGACGGTTAACAGTCTCGCTCGACGATTTTGATGCCGAGGTAGAGCGCACCCTTAAGGTTTGGTGTTATTTTTCCGGCTGCACAATAGAAACGATTTTTGTATCAAAAGAAAGCTTTAAATGTCTTCTTTAAAGGGAACACCTATTTATCTTAACTTACAGTAGTTTTCGAGAAAATAATGTTTTTATCAAAGAAAGGGATATTTCAGAAAGGGACCTCTTCACGGCCCTATGTTAAGTCTCCTTAACAAATCGCAAAACTCCCGAAAACGACCTCTTGGTAGCATTTTTGTGATTTAATTTATTAATTTTTTTTAACTTTAAAATAGAAACAATTCATTGAAAAATTAAATTTATATGACTTTTAGGTAAGTCGGTATAAACTACTAAAAGAATTTGGATTTTAAACCGTTAAAGTAAACGTAGTTGGGATTGAGAAAGGGATTTTTATTAACAGAATATGTTGTTCTAGATTTAGAACAAACTCGTAGTAGTTCACCTCGTTGCTGGCAAAATTCGTCAGAGTGCAGTTTTTTAAAAGTGTTGCATAGCTATTTGATTCGTTTCAAAAGGGGACCTGTTTTCGTGGCAATGTTATTTCTCCATAAGTGCGAAGAGGTACCTTTTCTCAAGCTAGATATCGACTACTTTAATCATTATTTTGAATGTTTTATTCAATTACAACAGTTTTTTTGTCAATTTAACCAGTAAAGGACAAAATGGAGCATATTAAAATGCAAACAATCGAAAATCTATATTTTTTACCTCAATCAATTAAACAGTCCCTACTGAATTTTTTACATTGACGCGAAGAGGTCCCTTTTTCCTTTCTACCTCACAAAACAAATCTAATGATTTAAAATAACTTGGCATCAATACAATACAATGAAGTCACTTATAAAGAAACATTTAACATCAGAAGTAACACAAAAAAATTAACATACCTCAACAATGTGCTTCAGATGTTTTCGTATAAGTTCATCCTCCACAACTTTTATTAACTGAGGCTTTGTTATTTCCTCATAACAACTTTCAGATCTTTCCACCTCCTCTGATATACGTTGCTCAGCTTGCCTTAAATACATTGGTGCATTCTTTTCCAATAATAGCTTTTTACTTTCATCCTGTAAGAAATCATTCTTTATGAGTACTACCATTTACATTTTGATCTGTGTTTGAAATAAGTTAAAACAACTTCTCATTCAACAATTATGATGAGGAGCTCTCAACGATACCTATTCAAACGTAATTAAAAACAAATATCTTCAGGTTTCATTTTTAAACGCAAAGAGATAAAAAATTATAGAGATCCGAAGAATTATCAATAGCGACAGCTGAGCATACTTTTAACTTATGGCAGCTATTTTAAATTGGAATAATTACAATGAACGATGCAGCTGATATCAAATTCCTGAGACAAATAATTGATAATGGGTCAATATGCCTTTGAGTTAACGCTTGAGTGCATTTACCTCCACTGTTCCCACAGTTAATACCAGATATTAACGGTCACCAGATATCTATGGTCACCAGATATTAACGGAACTTATTTTCTGGAAACCCCTCATGAGGTGAATGAGCTGAGAAAATGAGCTCACCCTTATATTTAAAAAAGTTAGATATGTTACTGCTAATTTTTCTACGGCTAAGAAGTGAATGCATCAAGTCAACTAACTATTGAATTGTAATCAAGCCGTTTAGTACTGTTCTCAATTGAAACTTTGACTCTCCAGCTCTGTTACACAGACCACCGTCACAAAGATGGTTCTGATCTTGATGTTAATATGGAAAACCACTGTATTTCTTCAAATACATCAACTAAATTTTTGGGAATTGAGTTGGATCAGCACTTGAATTGGAAACCATATCTCCACATTGTTGGGGAAAGGCTCAATTCAGCTTGTTTTCAAATGTTGGTTTTGAGGAATAATGTTGATCTAGAGACAAGATTAATCGTATATTATGCATATTTTTATTCAGTCATGCAATATGAAATAGCAATGTGGGATCCTGCCGATGTAGGAGTCATTTTGAAAATTCAGAAGAAAACCGTCAGAATTTTAACTTTTTCCAGGGTTAGAGTCTCATGCAGAACTCATTCCAAACAGCTGATGCTGTCGACATTGCCATCCCTTTATATTTATAAGTGCTTACGTCTTATTGAAAAAGATTTGATTTTCTCAGTCTGTCACAGCATGTGCATGAGTATAACACCAGGCATAAGTGAAATTTCACATTCAAAATACACCGTCTGAGCATGTTTAAAAAATGTCCTTCTTATGTGGGTATGAAGCTTTTTAATTTGCTTCCAGGTAATATAAAATTGAACATTTATACAAGTAGCTTTAAAGTTTCACTTAACGAATATTTATTAAATGAATGTTTTTACAGCTTGGATAAGTAGTTTGTTTTTTTTACAAATTTTTTTATATACTTTATATTAAAAAGGTGAGGGTTTTTCTACAGTTTGATTCTTTGTTCTGATTAGTTCTAAGCAAATAAAATATTGACTAACCAATTTTGGATTTTTTATTATAAGTGGTTTAGTTTTAGTTAGTTTGACAATGTCACCAGTTTTTTAATCCTTACTGTGTAAAAAAAAAAAAAAAAAAAAAAAAACGTATCTATTGTGATAGTAAATGAATTTGATTTGACCTGACTCCATACCCTGAAGAAGTCAACGGACTGCTGCAGGAATGGTTGTTCAAAGTTCTCCTGGTAGACGGTGGGTGAGTTGTTTCCGAGCACCATGAGCATCCGAGTTGTCATGCGGAAGGTCGGCCGATCCATCACCCCCCCTTGCCGCTCCTTCATGACAAGGTCAAGGAGAGTCTTCTGGAGGAAGGACTGGATACGGCTGTAGTGCACCACCTGGTGGAGAGGAAAGGAGCTGAGAATTAAAAACAATTTTTGTTAAAAAAGTCTAAAGCACATTCTTCAAACTTCATACAACTTACAATATACAAACTGACTTATACTATACAGTCGCTTTTCTAGGATCCGATCGTCGTTGTCAAACTTTAGTCCTATTTTCAAATTGTTCTTTCCATTAAAGTATTTAATGCGGTGACCTCACTAGTTAACACTTTCCGCTGTCCGATCACCATTGAGAGGTGAGATCATACAAGCCCCTTTCAAGTAACAAGTCATCTAAATCATTATTTATGAACTCTACTTATTCTGAAATTTTGCTAAACTAAAGAGCGTCTAGTCCCGATTAGTTCAAATTAGGACTTTACTGTAGTTTGGACTTGAGAAGTGAAATGAATTTCATTCACTCTGCTTTAAGGTAAATATGACTCACTGTTGGAATTAGTCTAAGGTCAAGATATTTCATACCTATTGAAATAAACGACAAATCTGGTTTGTTCGTTTAAAATGAGAATCGATGTTCCACTTCCAGCAAGTGCAGTGAACTGGGTGATATTTTCCTTACAGTCTAGTACTGGAAGTAGAAAATAATCTAGTCGACCTGCCCGGTCAGCGATCTGCAGAGTAGTCATTGTGGAAATAGAAAATCAATTAATACCTGAGGAGTATGAAAGTGTTAATAATAAATATTTCTAAGTGCATTATTTTATTAGGTGTCCTTAATAAACTATGACCTTTTTTGTTTCAGACTCTCCTTGAGCTTGGTGACATCCAATGTGACACGTTGAAGTGGATAAAATTACCAATCCATCAAAAGGTTGGCAAATAGAAGATAATCTTAGTATTAAGAAATTAACTTTCCTTGAAAAGATTAGCTTTCACGAGTTACTCACAAGATCTTTGAACAAGTTGAGTCCCAGCGTGTAGACATCGTCGACCCCATTGTGTTTCACATAGACTCTGTCCATGTACATGAGAATGTCTCGGATCATGAACATTGACATCTGATGGTGGTCCCACGATCTTGTCATCACTTGCAGGAAGTTGCTATTCATGTTCGTCAGAACCTTGGATCTCACCTGTTCACAAATATTAATAGTTACTGTACAGTTCTAAATCTCTTCATATATATATTTTTTACCTCTGGCATACTACGTTAACTATACGATTGTTTTTATATTGCATTTAAATAATGAATGAGGAAATGTTGAGGAATGAATTTGTGCAATTACAAACAGAATACCAACAAAATAATAACTTATATTTCTTAGAAAATTTTTCGGCACTGACCCATTCAGGCATTTATGACAGGGATTTATAATTTATTAATAAATTATACAAGCTCCAGTATGATGGCTGTAAAATATGTTTTAAAATAAATTGGTGTCTTTATACTATTTTTTTCTACAAACATATGTTTCATCCAGAACTCAAATTAATTGGGTAGCATCTAAACTAGAATCATACCGAATCATCGTTTCTACTTTATTCTCTTATAAATTACACTTAGATTAATTAGCAACGAATAGAAAAAATATTACAATTATTAATTGCTAATTAATAAGAAAGAGTTTGAAATCAAACTGCCTTTCCATGAATTTGAATCAAAGCAACGTCTTCACTTACTTTGTGTGTAATGTGATGTGATATCACTTCCTTTAGCCCATTGTACAACATTCCACCATATTTGTGAAGTACAAGATAGTATCCGTAGCGATAAAGCTCTTCAAAGTTCAGATGTGTATGGCGCTCACTCTGAATTTGTTGAATTGCTTTCTTCAGAAGCTCCCATAAATGGTCTGCAGTTTCTCGATCCATTAGCTTGAAATTCAATTTATATTTTGTAAATTTCAGGAAAAAATGTCATATACAGTAGAATTTTGATAGTTCGACATTCCTTATAGTTCGACATGTTCCGTGACTACTTAGCATGTCAGTAACGACTGATAATGTCCATGTTGGGGAGTGACAAAAGTAAAAATAAAAACAAAAAGGCGAAAGATTTTGTTTCTTGCTATGTTATTATTCATTCAAGATATATTTTCATAAAAATTTGGTTTTTCCTAAATTCAACTCATGGTTTTTATGCTCCCTGTAGTAAAATTTCCCATAGTTCTACCTATAGTTTGACTTTTTGATAGTTCAACACTCCCTAAGTCCACAAAGAGTTGAACTATTGAGGTTCTACTGTACTTACAAATATTTATCCAATAAACTAGTTCTTACAAAATCTTTTCTCAACCTAAATTTGATTAAAAATCAACCATAGTTAGCTACAATAAAAAATAAAAAAAATACAAATTCATAATTTGAACAGATGAAGATTAAAAAGCATACTCGCCAACAGCTCGTTGGGGGCTCCTCCCCCACGTCCCCAAGTTGGTTCCCCCTATTTGATTAGTCTCCAGTATTAAACAAAATACAGATCAAAGTTCAAAATTGGGCTTTGGGCTAAGCGGCAAGAATATGTGCTAAAATCTTTAAAATTGTGGTTAGTTTCAAAATATGTTTCTTAAAAGCCACAGTTTCTTCCAAATTACCACCCGTTTGAAAGTTAAAGCTCAGAGAAGGAAAAAATCAAAAAATAACAAAGTAATTCAAACACGAAAACAATTTTAAAATATCATAATATTTTTGATACCCTTAACACATATTAATATAATAAATGGAAAATGAATTATAAAAAATGCTGTGGTAAACGAAGTAAATAAATTTTCAAAATGGGGCAGACATCTTTCCCCCTTAAACATCCCTACTATTCACAAGAAAAATCTAACATTTTGTTTAAATATCCCCTAATTCTATCATGGTTTATAAATTCTAAAACGTTGCAGTATAATAATAACAGTTCAAATCTTTATATTGTTCTTGAGAGTTATCTCCAGATTTGTCAAAAGGTAAAGTAAAAAATGTGGCTTTCCCTCAGGGGCAGTGGGCTTTCCACTGTACGGGTGTTTCTTGGCGACCCCGGGGTACCTGAGCCAAGCTGTGAGACCCTCCTCACAGTTCTTCCCGAGCTAGGGCCTTTCTTCTCATCTTTCAGGTCTTAGCTCACCGTCTTTATTCTTTCCTGAGCTAACCTTGCTCACCTTCTTGTTTTCGACCCCGAATCAAGGGTGTCTTTCCACCTTCTTTCGACCGGCGCATGCTGGGGGGTCCTGGGAGTGTCCCTGTTGTGTTGCAGGGACTGATGTGTGCCTCGCACTGCCGATGGTCTCCTCCAGTGTGTCGTCAGAAGCCAGCCGCTTCGGACCTTAGTCAGGGAGTGCGGCATGGATGCAGGGATCGGACTCTGCATTGCCACGGTGCGACCCCCAGCACGTCCGGCACATTTTGTGTATCGGTGCTGGGCAAACGGAGGTTCGGGCCCCGGAGTACCGGGGTAGGGGTGTCTTATCTCCTACGGGGGGTAGACCTCCGAGGGTGTACCCGCTCTCGGCCGATGAAGGGCCGCCTCTTGCCGCACGATGCGCTGGTGATAAAATAGCATGGATTTTAAAATGCAAAACACGAAGTTAAAGGAGAATGAGCAGGCCGCCTTTAAGCGCAGCTCAAAACTGCAGAGGTCCCCGACCTCGAAGACTGGGATGCCGACAGGGGGAATTAAAACCTCCCCTCCGCCGATCCCGTTCCCGACTGGTGTCGCCGGGTCATCGGCCGCAACCGGAAAGGAGAAAGATGAGGTCGAGCTGGGTATGGGGAAGACTGAGCCGGTAACACCTCTAGCCAGAATGCAAGGAATTCCTCCCAGGAAGAGTCCTCTTCGTCCGGCATTCGAGATGCAAATGCTTCGGCAGCAGCAGGACGATGCCAACGAGGAGGAAGACTCATGTCTGAAGAAAATTAACGATCTTTTGAAGGAGATGGCCAAGGCTCTCCTTATTCAGAAGAACGTCAACAAGGCGATTAAGGACGGAATTCCAAAACTCGAGGATTTCCTTGGCGAAATCGAGGAATGCCGGAAGATCAGGCTGAAGGCAGTGAAGCAGGAGCGCGACGTTGTGAACCGAGTTATGTCTGCTTCGCCTCAAGCTCATCTGGCTGAATCCCAGACTCAAGCCAGAAAGCGAAAGAAGAGGCAGAGCGGTTCTTCGCCGGGAAGCCCTGAGCTTGTTGAGGTGGACTCAGTGCCGAGACCGGTTTTTGTCACTGCGGCATCGCAGACATCTCCTGTCCAGGCTACTCAATCCACCCCGGGCGCTGTCGTGATTCCCGCGGCTACTCCTGCAGAGGTTCCTGCTCCGGCGGCTAATCCTGCCTTGGCAGCAAACTCTGCCTCAACACCTTTGGAGGGCTGGAAGACGCGCCTGTCTAAGAAAGAAAGGAGGAGGCAGAAGCAAGCGGAGGCAGCTTCGAAAAGTGCGTCGAGGGTGGAGCGGACGCAAGTCTCAAACCCGGTTGGGGAGGCCTCTGGCAAGACTGCCAGAAAGCCTAAACAACCCAGGCCTAAGAAGCCCAGGACGGAGGCAATCTTGATCAAGCCCTTAGGGGGGCGATCTTTTGCCGATGTTCTGGGTCAGATTAGATCGCAGGCCAAACCGGAAGAGACCGACACCGTTATCAAGTCTATTCGGCGAACCCAGAACGGGGATGTCCTCCTCGAACTAGGGAAGTCGAGTGACAAGATCGGTTTTGCCGCTTCCCTCAAGACTACACTTGGGGACAAAGGCTCCATCAAGGCCCTAGAACCGAAGTGTTCGGTCGAGATTCGGGACCTTGATGCCCTCTCCACCGAAGATGAGGTGACCCGTGCGATCCAGGTGGCACTCCCGGAGATACCGGCTGATGGAGTGAGGGTATGGCTGACAAAGCCTAACCGAAGTCAACTCCGGATGGCTGTTGCTGAGATGGGCGAAAAGCACGCCAATAAGCTGCTTAGCCTTCAGCACCTCAGAGTTGGTTGGGTCAGTTGCAGGCTCAAACGGAGGATGGTAGTTTCGAGATGCTTCCGCTGTCTCGGTTTCGGCCACTCCTCCCGAAACTGTAAAGGGCCCGACAGGAGTGCCAACTGCTTCCAGTGTGGAGGCCAGGGCCACAAACGCAAGGAATGTTCCTCGAGCCCATCCTGCTTCCAAGGCAAGGATTCAGGCTCCAGTGCCCTCGGTCACTTACCCGGGTCTGGTCAGTGCGGTGCCTACAGAGCCGCACTTGAACAGGCAAAAGGCAACGGCCGGTAATTCGCATCCTCCAGGCCAATCTTCATAGATCCTGGGGAGCTGATAACCTCCTAGATCAGCTCGCCCGAGAACTTGGTGCTGACGCGCTCCTTATCAGCGAACAGTATCGGGACAGAGACCCAAACATTTGGATCTCCGACAGCCTCGGTACTGCTGCATTTTGGGCGCGTAATACACAGGATGTCTTGGTGCGGAGTCACGGGCGCGGCCGAGGATTCGTCTGGGTTCGGTGTAGGGATGTGACTATCTTCAGTTGCTACCTCACACCCAACGAGGCCGTCCGGGACTTTCGCGACAAGATAGATAGCCTAGAAAAGTGCGTTCTCGGCACCACCGGGCATGTCGTCGTTGGTGGCGATTTCAACGCCAGGGCCGTCGAGTGGGGAATGCCCTCTACCAGCTCCCGGGGGAAATACATCCTGGATTTCATTGCCAGGGCCGGTCTTGTCGTCCTCAACCAGGGCGACACACCTACTTTTCGGCGCCCCGGGCAGAGAGGCACGATCCCCGACGTCACCTTTGCGTCCGAGTCGCTCCTTCCGAGGATCTCTGGCTGGAGGGTTGTGGAGGACTACACGGGTAGCGACCACCAATA
Organism: Neoaliturus tenellus; assembly: GCA_030545055.2. NCBI lineage: Eukaryota > Metazoa > Arthropoda > Insecta > Hemiptera > Cicadellidae > Neoaliturus > Neoaliturus tenellus. Next base: position 43,418,135 of record CM061536.1, read on the forward strand.
CATCGTGTTTGACTTGCATGATCAGGCAAATCGTCGAGTTTCCGCATCTCGGGAAGGGCCACGCCGGTGGAACACCAACAAACTGGACGTGGTCAAGTTCACCGAAGTCATCTCTTGGGGAGCGCAGGGGAATCCTGGTGAGGCTGGGGCCGAGGCACTAGTAACATCCACGATGGAACTGATCGTCTCGGCCTGCGACCAGTCTATGCCGCGAAGGAAACCCCGACGCGACAAACAACCCGTTTACTGGTGGACTGAAGAGATTGCGGAACTCAGAAGAACATGTTTAAGAACTCCCGCAGACAGAGTTCGTAAGTCGGAGGCCTATAAAGCTGCGAGAAAATCTCTCCGCCAGGCAATCAACAGGAGCAAGGCGAATAGCTGGAGGAGACTTCGTGACGACGCTGACTCCGACCCGTGGGGCCTGGGTTACAAACTTGTAACACAGAAACTTGGCGCCCGCTCTCCAACTTCCATCATGGAGGGCGCCACCATGGGGAGGATCGTCGCTGTGTTGTTTCCTGAACATCCACAGCGACCGCCGGTTGACTTCGGACGGGTAGAGGACGTTCCACTCTTCACCTTCGAGGAGCTGGAAACCTCCGTTCTCTCCCTGAAGAGCAACAAGGCTCCTGGCCCGGACGGGATTCCCAGTGAGGCTTTAAAGAAAGTATTTTCAATCAACGCTGACTTGTTGTTGAAAATGTACAATGCCTGTTTAGTAGAAGGGGTGTTTCCGGCTCCCTGGAAAACAGCCAGGCTTGTACTGATCAGCAAGGGCAAAGGTGATCCCGAGCTGCCGTCGTCCCACAGGCCTCTCTGCATGTTGGACACGGCTGGGAAGCTGTTCGAGAAGCTGATCCGTTCCCACCTGACTTCTGCCGTGGAAGCTGCAGGGGACTTATGCCCCCGTCAGTACGGCTTCAGAAAGGGACGGTCAACGATCGACGCTGTCACCGAAGTTCAGAGAGCTGTGGAGAGAGCCGAGAGCCACAACCATTTCTCCCGCCGAGTAGTGCTTCTTGTTACGCTTGATGTCAAGAATGCCTTCAACTCGGCGAGGTGGGTCGATATGTTGGATGCGCTTCGCAACACCTTTCGTATTCCTGCATATCTGTTGCGGCTCATCGAGGATTATCTACGCTCTCGAAGCCTGATTTATGACACGAGGGACGGAACGCGGACGATGGAAGTCACTTCTGGTGCCGCACAAGGTTCAATACTCGGCCCGGATCTCTGGAACGTTGCCTATGACAGCCTCCTGAGGTCCGAGATGCCTGAGGAAACCACTTTGGTTGGGTACGCCGATGACGTCGCAGCTCTTATTGCTGCACGCAACGTTGAGCTGGCCCAACTAAAGTTGAACCGAGTCATGCGTGTGGTCAACACCTGGATGTCAGATCACGGTCTCTCGCTTGCTCTCAGTAAGACGGAGATTGTGATCCTCACGAAGAAGAGGATCGACACCGTCGTCCCACTCCGAGTGGGAAGGGAGGTGGTGACATCAACTCGTGCCGCCAAATACCTTGGGGTTATGGTGGACACCAAGTTAAGCTGGAGGGATCAGATCTTCCGTACGGCGGACAAGGCCGCTAAGGTAGTCACTTACCTTAGTAGGCTGATGGCCAATGTTGGGGGTCCCCGATCCAGCAGAAGACGTCTGTTGATGTCCGCGGTCCAGTCCGTGCTCCTTTACGGGGCAGAGGTGTGGGCAGGCGCTCTAGATAAGGAGTGCTACAGGTTGCGACTCGCCCGGGTTCAGCGTCAAGCTGCGCTTCGGGTGTGTTCCGCCTACCGGACAGTGTCCGAGCCTGCCGTCCTGGTGGTCGCCGGAGTCATCCCTGTCAAGCTCTTGGCAGGGGAGAGGAAAGCGATTTATCAGAGACAAGGCGAGATAGGCAAGGACACGGCAAGAACAGAAGAGCGCTCCCGAACCTTCCAGGAGTGGCAACACGGCTGGGAGCACGACACCCGAGGACGATGGACTGCGCGACTTATCAAGCAGGTCCAAACATGGGTGGAACGGCGGCATGGGGAGGTGGACTACTACCTGACCCAATTTTTGACAGGTCACGGCTATTTTCGGTTGTACCTGAACCGGATGGGAAAGACCGGTTCACCGGACTGCATTTATTGCCCGGGTGTTCCCGACGACGCGGAACACACATTCTTCCGCTGTCCCCGTTGGGAAGGGCCCCGCCTGGAGGCCACACAAATCTTTGGTGTATTTTCGGTGGACTCGGTCTGCCAAAAGATTTTGGAGGATGAGGGCAACTGGGATTGTTTGTCACAGTTCGTCCGGGGCATCCTCCTGGAAAAGAAAACCGATCTGGACCGCGAAGTGGCCCAGACCCCTTGATCGAGCGGCTGGATAAGGAGCGAGCCCCACGGGCGTAAGCCAAATTTAGGCCTAGCCTGACGTAATGTGATAAACAATTCCAGGTTAGATTCCTAAAGAGTAGAGGAGGTTTTTTAGTGGGTAAACCCGTTTTTTAGGGGAGCCCCACACTACAGGCTGGCCACCTGTGTGCGTAATGCATTTTTCCGCCTCTCCCTCAAAAAAAAAAAAAAAAAAAAAAAAATTTTTCTTGAGAGTTATCTCCAGATTTGTCAAAAGGTAAAGTAAAAAATGTGGTTTGTTCCAAGATATGTTTACTTAAAGGTACAGTTTATTCCCTATAACAAACAATTTGAATGTTCGAGTTTAAAACAAGGAAAACAATCGTCAAAAAGAATCAATTAATATGAACAACAACAAATCAAAGAAATAAATTTAAAAATGTAATAAAAAACTCTATAGCTACAGCAATCCCTTAAAAAAATCTTTACTATTTGCAAGAAGAATAGTCGATAATGACGGGGCGGGGGGGGGGGGGTGTAAAAAATCCATTGGGTCGGAGGGGTTTAAAAATTTCTTGGGTTAGAATCAATGCAGGGGACAGATAATTGAGGAAATTGTTAACTATTATGCTTTTTTGGGTTAAAAGAGTGGATATATTGAAAAAATTCATATGATTGAATTTGATGGACATCTAAAATAGAGTATAATACTACCAAAATATATATCAATATAGCATTATATTTACCTAAAATACATAAAATAATTTACAACCAGTGATAAAATTCACAAATGTATATTTTACAGATGGTAAAATTAAAAACTGCATAAAAATTTTCATTGGTTTTATTGCCAAAATATGCTGGGTAGTCAAAATCAGTGTTGGTCTTTCCATGAATGTATAAAAACCCCAACTTTTACAGTTGTTTACTTCGACTTTAGATGAAAATATAACCATAAACTTAAATTCAAGCACGTTGACTTCTAATAATTATCCTGTTAATTATTTAGGGGTAAAACTTTATTCCTATATAAACTGGCACATCGGCCCCCAGGCTACTACGCACTTCAGGCTTTCAAAGTTTCAATGGTCAGGTTCACGATCACTCACCGAAACCGGGATTCTGTATCACGTGATAAATCCCAGTGGATCCCACTGACGTCATTTTGCTGTCATCTTATGAATCCACTGGGATTTTAAGGTCAATGTTCATGTGCAAATTTTGCCAGCCACAAAAAAAATCCCATTACTCTACCGTGAACATGACCAATGTTAATCTCACGGAAGAAGGACTGAATCATTACACGGCGGTTGTAATAACAAACCCTAGCAAATCAAGAAGAACAGATGTAAAATATTTTTAACAAATTTGGAGCAGATCAACTGATATTTTGGTTGAATTCCTACTGTGAGCGATTTTTGTAGTTATTGGGCTATCAGCGATGAATAGAAAAAAGATTCGTTACTCATTTTTCATAGACTAAAATTAATATTGTATTGAGTCTAAAACCTAAAAACCTTCCAAGTTTTTACAACTTGATAAAAGAATCTACACTATTATTCAGTTTACAGTATTGGATAATAAGCTATTCCATGAATGTTAACTTACAATGTACAATAAGTCAAATGGCTGGATAAGGAGCGAGCCCCACGGGCGTAAGCCAAATTTAGGCCTAGCCTGACGTAATGTGATAAACAATTCCAGGTTAGATTCCTAAAGAGTAGAGGAGGTTTTTTAGTGGGTAAACCCGTTTTTTAGGGGAGCCCCACACTACAGGCTGGCCACCTGTGTGCGTAATGCATTTTTCCGCCTCTCCCTCAAAAAAAAAAAAAAAAAAAAAAAAAAAAAAAAAAAAAAAAATTGTTCTTGAGAGTTATCTCCAGATTTGTCAAAAGGTAAAGTAAAAAATGTGGTTTGTTCCAAGATATGTTTACTTAAAGGCACAGTTTATTCCCTATAACAAACAATTTGAATGTTCGAGTTTAAAACAAGGAAAACAATCGTCAAAAAGAATCAATTAATATGAACAACAACAAATCAAAGAAATAAATTTAAAAATGTAATAAAAAACTCTATAGCTACAGCAATCCCTTAAAAAAATCTTTACTATTTGCAAGAAGAGTAGTCGATAATGACGGGGCGGTGGGGTTGGGGGGGGGGGGGGGTAAAAAATCCATTGGGTCGGAGGGGTTTAAAAATTTCTTGGGTTAGAATCAATGCAGGGGACAGATAATTGAGGAAATTGTTAACTATTATGCTTTTTTGGGTTAAAAGAGTGGATATATTGAAAAAATTCATATGATTGAATTTGATGGACATCTAAAATAGAGTATAATACTACCAAAATATATATCAATATAGCATTATATTTACCAGCTTAAGCTAATTTACAAACATTATACATAATATTTTTTTTAAGAATTTCGTAATTAAAAAGTTTTTTTGACTAAAATTTGATGGAAATTGACCAATGACTGCTTCTGCTACCATTGTAAGACTTAATTGACGACATAATATGTACTAAATTGAAGGCATCTATGTATCATTATCATGAATAAAAAAAAATAATACCCCCGTCGCAGCAGACCTGCGTACTCAGCGAATTTCCAATGGAATTTTGGTATATTTTCTATTTCCCCATAAAATCCATGGGGATGAGAATATGTAGGTTTGCCGCCATAATATGGGTTTAGTTGGTAAATATAAGTTAAATCCTACCTAGTGATTGTACATACCAAATTTTATAAGGTTATGGTGTTCTGTTTATTTTCCCCATAAACCCCATGGGGGTGAGTATGTAGGTTTGCCGCCATATGGGTTTTGTAAGCAAGTATAAGTTAAACCTTATTTAGATAATGTACATACCAAATTTGATTAAGTTATGTCAATAAATAAGCAAGATATAGGCTTTTCTTGATTTCCCATAAGAATAACATGGAAAACACATTTTTTTATTTTCCCCGTAACCAGTTATGCTAAGATAAAAATTCAAAATACCAAATTGTTTGTTTTTTTAAGCTCTTTTAAATGGTTTCAGTTAAAATTGTTGAATTTTAAAAATTAAGGTCGAAAAATGCCAAAAACCCATTTTTAACCCTTTTGAAACCCCATAAAACCCCGTTCCAATGGTCCGATCATTCTGGTTCGCGAACTCAACCTAGTAGATGCTGGCTTACACCCCTGTACCAAATTTCATCAAAATCGGAGGTTCCGTTCAAAAGTTATCGTGTTAACGGACACATAGATATATATATATATATATAGATATATATATATATATATATACATATATATCAATTTGAACGAACGGTGTTTTTGGCTTCTAGGGACCTCAAAACGAAAAAGTATCATGGTCCCGGGCTTAGGTCTTACCGTGACTACTACCGTAATAGCGTATTCCCTATAGGGAAATTCGCTAAAACTGCGGAATCTTTCAGAAAGAATTTTGAAATTTTGAAATTACGCCCCCATTTTAAGGGTGAAGGAGGTGGGGTACAGCTAAATTCCATGATGAAGATTATAAAGCATAAATGGAATGAGTACTTTCTTCCTCTGTCCAAGCCAACCACGAACTTTTACAGGCATAATTAAAACTCTGGTCCAATCTTATCCAAGAAATATTTTCAAACAGAAAAAATATACTGTTAAAAAAATAATAAATTTTGGCTGTAATAATAAATTAATAAATTTCTTAAAACTAGTGTACTTGTTCATCGAATTCGAGCAATTTATTTTGATACAATATAAAAGTTACCGTAACAAAATAAGACCAATTCAATATTGTGAATATTAGTAGTGACCAAAAACTACACTTATTTACAGCTGTACATTAACAGTTGTTTGAAATGCTCAACCCAATCCCAATGTTATTCTAATGAAAAAATTTCAAATTTAGTTTTTGGATAGCGCATTTATTTTAAACCCGATTCTCATCAATTTTGGCGGAAACGACACCAACAACACCAAAAGCTTGAAAATTGGTTAAGAATTGTAGGAGAAGTTTTCTTAACAAAATAAGCCTTAGCGTATTTAATAAGTAATAGATATTTTCATCCCTTGTTCAGATTATAGGGAATATTTCATTTATATTTTAGCAAATTAGGCTAATTGAAAGCTTACATGTTCTTGGTCGCCCAAACCCAAGACGTGGTCTGGCTCGTCAATGTTTTTGATGTTGTACAAGCCTAGAAGTGAGCCATCATCACTGCATTCTCCCACTTCTACGGGGCCCTGAAACATCTTGTACTACGATTCCAGTTCAGAAGAGAGGGTACACAACCAAATACAAAAGTAAAATTTCAAACTTTGTAATATATCTAATTAGGTACATTAAAATACAGATAACTGAGAAAATAATTTAGATTATTTGGGATTTGTATGTGTTTATGTAAAGTGTAAACATTCCTATCAAAACATATGGCTACATGTGACATTTAATTATAATAATTTTAATCTTTGTTATAGCTATTGCTACAATGCTAACTTGCATTAGAAGCCAGTATCTTTTACTAAATTAACATTCAACAAAATACATAAAATAATTTACAACCAGTGATAAAATTCACAAATGTATATTTTACAGATGGTAAAATTAAAAACTGCATAAAAATTTTCATTGGTTTTATTGCCAAAATATGCTGGGTAGTCAAAATCAGTGTTGGTCTTTCCATGAATGTATAAAAACCCCAACTTTTACAGTTGTTTACTTCGACTTTAGATGAAAATATAACCATAAACTTAAATTCAAGCACGTTGACTTCTAATAATTATCCTGTTAATTATTTAGGGGTAAAACTTTATTCCTATATAAACTGGCACATCGGCCCCCAGGCTACTACGCACTTCAGGCTTTCAAAGTTTCAATGGTCAGGTTCACGATCACTCACCGAAACCGGGATTCTGTATCACGTGATAAATCCCAGTGGATCCCACTGACGTCATTTTGCTGTCATCTTATGAATCCACTGGGATTTTAAGGTCAATGTTCATGTGCAAATTTTGCCAGCCACAAAAAAAATCCCATTACTCTACCGTGAACATGACCAATGTTAATCTCACGGAAGAAGGACTGAATCATTACACGGCGATTGTAATAACAAACCCTAGCAAATCAAGAAGAACAGATGTAAAATATTTTTTTAACAAATTTGGAGCAGATCAACTGATATTTTGGTTGAATTCCTACTGTGAGCGATTTTTGTAGTTATTGGGCTATCAGCGATGAATAGAAAAAAGATTCGTTACTCATTTTTCATAGACTAAAATTAATATTGTATTGAGTCTAAAACCTAAAAACCTTCCAAGTTTTTACAACTTGATAAAAGAATCTACACTATTATTCAGTTTACAGTATTGGATAATAAGCTATTCCATGAATGTTAACTTACAATGTACAATAAGTCAAATGGTTTGGAAAAGTCCCCCCCCCCCCGCCTATATAGCAACATTTTTACATAGTAAAGCAGTCCACTCAGAAATGGCATACCCGAAAGTGACCAGTTAATCAGAATAAATATTAAAACTTTGTTGCAACTCTTACAAATTGCTCACACCCAAACGTTTTTGATCAAGAGTAATAAATAAATTATGACTTATTAGTCCCTTTGCTTAGCAGAAAAATGGCAACTTTACCACTTCAACAAACATTTGAACAAATGTTTTCCTCCTCCACTCTTTTTGTGCTCATATTAAAATCCTTTTGTGACCAAATTTTAAAATACAGAATACACAAATGAATATTTATGCTTGTTTATCTAATCATCTGGTTGCATAAAATAACCCCTGTGAAGCTAACATTAAATTTTAAGTTTTATATGACCCAAAATAGTGATACCTTAATACCTTTATTGAAATGGCGACCTAACTCAATAGGTAGTTTAAAGCCAAGTATGAATGAGGGATGAGTGTAGGATGATTGTGGCGCGATCTTGTAGTCTTGTTACTGACTAAGGCCGACATTCTCCTTAGACAGGATTGTCTAAGTATTATATGTGATTATATATTACAAAAGCATTCCATTGATACAAAATACATTCAGTAAATAATTGCTCAAGGGAGAAATATTATTTGTAATGTAACCCTCAACAAATTGAATCCTTGTCTCACTTTGCAGTTGCAATGCTTGCACTATTTTTGGTTGCATAATCTCCTTCGAGTCCCAAGATAATTCTTTGCAAAGTTTGCTCTGAACTCCCCGACAGCGACAGCTGCACATAATAGTTACCAATAAGGGATTTGAACTTACCACAATTACGTTCTGATGCTATCCCTACTGCGAGTTTTAGAGTTGTGTCTAGGATACCTCATCCAAATCATACAATCAATAGGTTTTGAATTAATACATCTGGGAGGGGAGTAAGCAGGTCCATTGTCCAAAGTAAAGTTTTTTTGTCATTAACAGCCAAAATAGACAAAACTCTCTACTACAGTGTTTACAGTGGCAGCTTCACCACTCTTCGTCAATAGCCATTGCTGATCTTAGAGCTACTTATTAACCCTGAGCACAGATTTGGCCTTGGTCGATAAGAAGGCTACCATCACCCTTGTTCTACATTCATCTTAATAACATTTATGGGGTTGGCACCACACCAATGCAATGACATAGTAACTCAAAAAACTAAATAAGAAATATAATAAAAACTGACAGTTTCTATCATTGTTGAAGTACCAGGTTAACCGAGCCTTGCTGTTGGTTTTAATTCGCTTTTGTTACAGTGTCATGGTAATCAAGCTAGTAAATTTACAACAGACTCTTCGCAGTTGAAACAAAACTGCTAAACATTAATGTTCCTTTATTTTTTTTACTTTTAGTTGTTATTTCGTTACCAAAATAACAACCCATAAGAACAATGTTAAAAATTAAGATTTTTTAACTTAATTTTAGAAAAAAATAGATTTTTCTGAGGTTGAGATTGTTTCTAAACTTATTTTTGGGCCAAAACACTTTTAAATGCAAGTTTAAGCAAAATCTACCCCCTAGATTTAGAGATCGTGGAACACACATCCCTTCAGACAGTGCTCGTATTATAGTATAGGATATATGAAATATCTATTGATCTGTAACATTAGAACAAAACTGCTGATTTACTTAATGACAATTAATTTTTAATCAGATGATTTTTGTTTACTATTGTTGGTTGTTGTGTAGATGGTATAAGTTGTTAGGTAATTTTTAATTGTGATTTGAATAATAAAATGCAATTTGTATCAAGAAATGTTTATCATTTACTCTGCTAAATGTGTATTTGTAACAATTATCAAAACAGCGGTCCACTAAACATAACATTCAGTAATATCCTATACTATAATACGAGCACTGTCTAAAGGGATGTGTGTTCCATGACCTTGAAATCTATCGGATAGATTTTGCTTAAACTTTGCATTAAAGAGTGTTTTGGCCCAAAAATAAATTTAGAAACAGTCTCAATAAAAAAAAAAATCAAATTTGGGATAAATTTAAGTTTTAAAATCAATTTTTAACATTGGTCTTATGGATTGCTAGTTTGGTAATGAAATAACAACAAAAGGTATACAAAATAAAGGAACATTAATGTTAAGCAGTCTTTTTTAAACAGCTGTTTACTGTGAAGAGGTATATAGTTGGTTGTTGATGGAAATTTAATAGCTTTATTACCTTGACACTCTTTAAAAAGTGAATTAAAAGCATTGAGCAAGGCTCGGTCAACCTGGTACTTACCTAATCAAAAACAAAAGGTCACAACTAATAAATGATTGTGGAGAGTGAAACTCGAAACTTGTTCTCAATGCACATTATTTGCTTTATTTGCCAAGTGTTTCACAGCTACGTTGGGTGGGCTTAGGTGAGGACAGGCTTGTCGCGATGCCGTCGCCCAGTTGTGGCTGGCTGTTGTGCCCCTCACGTTCCGCCCGCTGCCTGTTCCGCGCGAGACTCTCCGCGTACGAGACCCTACGTGACGGCCGGGGCTGCAGTCCACTGCTGGCCACAGCGCTGTCGTCCGACAGGAAACCTGAAACATGCTGCGTTAATCAAGAGGAACTGCATTCAGCCCAAATGTAATACATAAGAATAAATATTTACATGCCTTCCAATGAGTGGCTATTTTATATTGTTTCACCAAAAAAATAATGTTTACACCCTCTTGACTCTCCCCCTTGTTATAGTTTGAATTATTTTTAGAAATTAGGCTGTGCATAACAAACTTGCCACATAATAATTACCAACGTCTATTAAACTTTTCAAAATTTCCATTTTATCAAACTGAACATATTCTGAGGCGCCCAATGTTTGCTTTTGTCTACCCAGTGTCCACATGTTTCGTTTGAAGAAGATAAATAGTCTTTTATAAGAATTTCTTTCGTTTATTTTTCGACAGTTGAGTACACAGAGTACGGTAACTTATTATTTAGATAACAGCTTAAATTTGCAAATGTTACTTAAAAATTTAGATTTTTTTAATAGGTATAGATTTAGAATGGCTGTACCATCATCAAATTCCAAGTACACTGGGATTCAACAAGGCCAACTACACAACAGGCCGGAATGCTCGGAGAGATTATCATGTCACAGTTGTAGATGGGCTAGCTGATTGGAATTGCCATCAGTGGTAAATTAACCCAATTTTCAGGGATTTTTGCGGAAGGTGGGTACAAATTTGGGTATCTTAGGCGATTTTCAGGTAATTTTCAGGTAATTAGGGAAATGACACAAAAATTGTGTCATTTCAGATCAGCTGGCTCATATAGTAGTGTGCCATTTTAAAGCGAGCAGTAAGGGGGAGGGGGGGGGGCATTCTGGCCTGTTGTGTATGTAGTTGGCCTTGGATTCAAGGTGCTAACCGCCATGACAAATTGACCAGAGTATGATGTGATGATGTTTAGGTTTAACAGTTGGTTTAAGTTTTTAGTTTTAGAATTATGCAATGAATAAATGTTTTTTTACAGGAATAAAATAAACTATTTGCACTTTTTCTTACTTTTACACCTTTCCTAAAAACCCTTTATGTTCACAAAGCCAAACATAATTCAGTCTCATTAGCTCGGGTTTGCGGGACTATACTGTACATCCAAAATAGAGAAACAACTGGAGCTTTGAACTTGAATGAGTATAAGTACATGTGAACACTGATTTTAACACTCGATTGATTTTATTGTGAACACTATAAAATCAATCGAGTCCCGTCCCAGGCTGATGAATGAATGAATGAAAATTCTTTATTTCAACAGGCAAAGTTCTTTATTTCTTCAGGCAACCGCTGATGGCGGCGCTGAAGAAATTTTACCTCGACCGGATGACCGTGTCGTGGCAGGATGGCGTGCGCTAGGCGTAGATGTAGCAGCGTGAGAATGCGGGTGTGAATGTGGGCAATACATTATTTTATTTTATTTATGTATATAAAAAAATGATTTCATAGTTCTAATTGTTTTTGTTTAGTTTTATTTATTTGTTATTTTTAATGAGTTAGTTTTTAATTTAGCTATATTTAATGATTTAAGAGGTTAATTGTAAGAAAGGACCGTGTGGTCCTAAATTCGCCTCAATAAATAAATATTTTCATTCATTCATTCATTCATTTTATATCATTTTGTCACACTGGCCCTTATGGTAATAACCGTGAATTCCAGCTTTACCTGAAAATTCGAGTACTGTATTACTGAAACTCAAAATCTTTCTAGGGTTGAATGCACAGTAATGTTTCGATCAGTGCTTTACTCACCCGGTGAATGCACAGGGACTTGCATCAGAGACAGGGTGAGGCTCTTGGCGCGAGGGATGGCCTCCTTCCAAACACTCGCCGACACAGACTGTCTGAGACCCGGGGGCAGGTGCTCCGCGATGCCTGCAAGCAGACAACTTAGCAGCACAGTGGAGTCTCTGTGTCTAGGACCACACTTGAAATTTAAACCCGTCACTATCTATTTACCTTTAATCGGATCCCTTAATCACTTTCACAAAATATCTATTGTCAAATAAACATTCTGTTCAGCAGGCTACAATAAGTTTTCAGGTTACAAGTAAACAAGTAATAGAGTTTTGAAATGTCATTTTGGTGTTCTTAAAGTGTAAAAACCACAACCTTTTATATGAATTATATTGCAAAGTGATTGTTATTATGGTTAATAAATGCACATGATAAGATTCAGTTTGTAATTCTTAATAAAGTAATCTTTAGTAAAGTAATTGTATGTCATCAAAATCAATTTTAAATCTGTATATTTTCAGTTTAAAGAACAAAACTGATTATTTTACAAAACAGGCAAACCTTAGAGGGAATAAAGATTCTCAAGGAAAGGGGGAAGTTTCTCAGACTCACTTGAAAGCAAGTTTAGAATATAGTAAATTTCATTACAAGAGCCGAAAATGGCATTTTGCTGGCCTTGAGATCATGTTTCAAATTCGAGAAAAAAGTAGAGAACTTGAAACGATCGAGAGTGGGCAAAACGTTTTTGGCCGAGTTGCAAAGGACATTTTATATCACACTACACTATGCAATAAATTTTAAACAAGTAAAAAATGTTTTTATTCACCCATAACAAACAAAACATAACCTAAACTAACCTAATGGGACGCATTGCTTGTTTTTCCGGTTGATAGACAACCACTTATTCACATTTTGCTATCGGTTTCCAGTGGAAAGCTCTAGGGCCGAATATTTTCAGCCCTAGACTCAAAAGCACCTTCTTTATTTTTTAGAAGTGAGGGTCAAAAGCAGGTGATAGTAATGTAGTGTGATGAAAACAAAATTTTGATTCATAAAATACCAGTGAATGTTCTCTTTACCAAATCAAGAACCCGTTTATTAATTTAACTTACTAGCTATTTCCTCACTGAACGGTGTCTGTTCTTGATTAACTTTGGATAACTTTTCTCTCCTTTCTTCTTTCACTGATTCAAACCTGTGGATAAACGATCTGGTGATGTCGTTAATGCCTTTGTCATCCAGAGTTGCTAAAAAATACAATGAAAGTTTTTAGAAATATTGAATATAGGAAATGCCATAATTTTGTTTCTTGTATCTAGTTTACAGGAATACTCACTGAGGTGGTTGGTGCTTGCTATTATTTTGTCCCTGTACTTAGGTAGTCTCACAACTTCATTTCCTCGGAAATCGAGATGCAAAATCCTTGGCCAACGGCAGATAACTGAACACAAAGCCTGCAAGTCGCTCAACATATTGTTACTAGCGTTCAGTTTTTCTATGGCCTTCAATTCCTTCAGATCACTGATAGATGCAATATTATTGCCAGAAATGTCCAGTATTCTCAAACAGTTCTGTAACAGTCGAGTCAAGCAACTCATGAAGACAAATAACAACCCTGTGCAAAGTTAACAATATCAGTGAATAACTGTTGATTATTTTACTACGAGCATGTTTAAGCAACAATTTTGTTTTCTGCCAAGTCAGAGAGCAATTTTAAGGTAGGTTTACACGTGAGAGTTTTTCACTCTCAGAGAGTTTTGTACTCTCAGCAGGTACTCGCAGAGGTGTTTACACAACAAGGAAATTTTCCAAGATTGTTAATCCCAGACAGTTTTCTGTGAGTACTATCAACCAAGATGTATAGAGTATTATTAGGGAGGTGGGCCAGACAACAATCAGGCCGAGATGGTGACGTCACTGCAGTCCTCACGGCTATCCGCGCCACGCATGCACTATGGTACACGCCGTCTTTAACTCGCTGTTCACTCTTAATATAACACATTGGGTGCAATAAAACCGATATATTCGTAATCTACATTAAATACAGAATCTATTAGTATGAATATATTTTAAAATAACTACACTGTTGGATTTTAAATCAATTAAAATATGTAGTCTTTATTATCACGTCATAGTGACATAAAAAAGTTAGTAAGCGAGGATTTTTTTTATTTTTTAGATAAAAACAATCTCAAAGCGGAAAATTTTTAGCTAATGAGATCATGAATAATATTCAACCATGATATTTGGTGGAAAAAATCATTTTTGATCATAAATGAAAACTCAAAAGCGCCATGCCTCGCATTTACAGTGAAACTCGCTGTCTTTAAAACCCGGTTGCATCTCAGTATAGTGTAATGAGTACAATAAAACCTATATATTAATAATTTACATTAAATACAGATTCGAATGGCATGGATTTGTTTGAAAAAATAACAACAGTGAATTTTAAATCGATGAAAATATTAAATCCGTCCCTTAAAAAGATACTAACATAAAAAAGTTACTGTGCAAGGATTTTGTCATATTTTTTTATATAAATGAATTTTAAAACAGAAAAGTTGTACCCAACGAGATAATAAATAATATTTACTGAAAATATTTGGGAAAATAATTTTGTTTTCTTATTTAATTATAATTTTAAAAAGTGTGGCAGTCCGCCGCGTGGCGTCGTTTTTAGTTCCGCACATTTAATTTCTTACACAATGATTGTCAGAATAAGTATGAAATGTTACTACGAGTATACGATTTCTGATAATATACAACGCATTAAGGGATTTAAAATTTGTCATAGAAGAAATAATAGACCTATACTATGACACATTGTTTAGTATAATAATCATTAGGCCTATATAATAACATTTAATCGTGAACGTGAAAACCCAAGTTAGTGAACTTGAACAAGTTTTGCTATCGATAACTTATTCCCTTTGGTTTAAAAAAATATATGTAAGATAAATATATATCACACCTACTACACTGCTTGAAATGTTTAACAATAATTGCGTAATAGAAAATGCAATAAAGAAAAATGAGATAGGGAGCCCCATACTGAAATGTTAAATGATATAATTATTGTTTGCACTTTGGCTGATAACATACGTTTTAAAGTGAGACACATTGTTATTTGATGTAGTAGTAAATAAAATTTTCTTATATACTATCATGGTCGTTTTATATATTTTTTTATATTATTCGTCAGTTAATAATTTCATATAATTTTTACTTTTTTGTGGGATCACGTCCAACTCTACAAAATGTAATACCAAACTCCAATAAAAATCATATTTTATAATCAATCAAAACGATCAAAAAATACTAATAACGTTTTGTCTTTGATATAAGTATAAACAAAAAACCTTCATTTATCGTTAGCATGTTTGCACTAAGCCATTCCTAAAAACGCATGGTTTTCTTTCTCTCGGTGATAAGTTAAAACTGACATTTTCATTGTCAAAAAGAAACAATAAATCCACCGGGAAATAAACATAACATTTATTTTTGTAATTTATTAATTGATACTAGAGATCGCCTCCTGGTTGAAATTCAATTAACATTTTTTTGCATCTGAACTGTCTGGACCAAATTTGTTCAAACAATATGTTATAACTGAAACATCTGTTCTTCCTGAATTGCTACCATTTTTCATTACAACAGCTGTTTAATGATTCAGTCAATTATCTTCTCTCATAAGATTAACATTGAAACTTTGAGAGCCTGCAGGGCGTAGCCCTGATGGCCAGTGTTAATTAAAACGTGATTCTGCTCATCTACAGCACTATACCTTTCTAACGGTATGCGCGGATTTCTCCTACGATGCGCACAAGCAGAGAAAAAAGGAGGAAACGAAACATGCTTGCCTATTAATCTTATCTTATACTCTAAAACAAGCTCCGTTTGTCCGGGCAAACTTTTTTTTCGCTCCAAGGATTTTTGATTTTTTTGACTGAATATGTGGTTTTGGCCACCAGAAATCGATTGGAGCTGGTCCCATAGCTGGGAAAAATCCGGTTGTCGCGCTAGAGCCCTTCAAAGATCCCATGTTATCCTTATGGAGATTTATAAATTGAACAAAAATCAGCTGATAACTGTAGATAAAATAAACCAATGTGTTACATCTTTAACCTGTGGTTTTAGGAAAAACATACCAATGTGCAGCAAACCTTCCACCTGGCGAGTGAGCGGAGCGAACGAGCTTTGTGTGAGAAACGAAAGTAATAATTTTACCGAGCTTAAGCTCGGTCCCCCTGGTACTTGTATTGATATTAAATGAGTCTTACTTATTGTGTATGATATCACAGTAAATTTTCAGTTTTTACAAGTTTTGTTTATATCAATTAATTCTTATGTTGTAAGCTTTAACATCACTCGAAACTATAACAGATTATGCCATCTTTCTAAAAACCAAAGGAATATATGTTATTTTTACAATGATATTGTGTAATATGCTTTTTATCTAAAATTGCAATTTCGGTGCATATTTCTTTGAAATGAAAAACAAACCTTTACTACACTCAAAAAACACTTTTTGCCTGTTGACGTCAAAACTTTTTTGAGTGTTGTAGAATTTTGTTTCTCATTTCTAATTACAAACAGCACTTGGGCTATCATGCTAAGAAAAATGAATATTTATTTAGACAACTACCCAATACAGAAGACTTAAGTCTTCTATGGGTTATTTTTCTCAAGATGCATATTTGATTTCAATTTTGAATATTCTAAATAAAGAATTCTGTGTTAAGTTTTAATTAATAATCTTGAAAAACTTTAAAATAAACGCAATCTTAAAAATACACATAGGAAAAAAGAATACTTTTTCTTTGAAAATGAACTTTGGTGTGATAAAGGTTCATGCCAACTATACAAACTTAATACATCCATCCGTTATGGAAATAAGAAATATTATGTGTAAAAAACAAAATGGGGGCTGTATGGGTAGCCGGTGGTATTTGGACGCTATTATTATGATATTCATATTTGTTTTGGATCTAGGAATAATGCCCTAAAATATTGTGAAAGAGTACCGCAACAATCTGAAGAGTAAAGCTAATAATCATAATAATAATATACCGGGTGTTTCAAAAGGACTTAACAACTTAAAAATTTTTTTTAATTCATTGAGGAGACCTATAGTCATAATTTTAGTGTCATTTTGTACTCATGACACTACTTAAGCTTTGATACCTATAGTTTGCTAGTTCCGAATACCACCGATACGACCAGTTATGTTAAAATGGATACATTCATTGAACTCAGCTTACTAACCACGTGCTCGTTAAAAACCCCTGATACAGCTTCTTCAACTGTTCAGCGTTTTTTTTTTTCGTACAAAATAAACACCTAAGAGGATCAAATTTTATTATTGGAACAAACATTTCAAATAATTTTGACTCTTCAAATCATAACATACACAGCACTCTCGAGCCAAAGTAAAGGAAGTCATTTTAACGCAATACCAACTAACACTTTTATATGTAAGATTCTGAATTAACGAACTATGTGTTCAAAAACCTGAAGTATTTCCCTACGAAATGACATTAAAATTATTACTAAAGGTCACATCAGTGACTATTCATATAAATTTTTTAAGTTGTAAAGTCCTTTTTGAAACAACCGGTAAATAAAAGATACACGTTCGAGTCACGACCCCACATTTCCAATTATAGTAATTTAATGTGGAAAAAGAAATTATTTTTAAAAATACCTTGGTTAGGCCTACTTGTTATTTATTATTTCATTTTTGACAACTTCCCTGTTTTTAAAATTCATTTATATAAAAATATGACAAAATCCTTGCACGTTAACTTTTTAATGTTATAATGTCCTAGGACCGACATATTTAATATTTTCATCAATTTAAAAACATATTTATACCATTAGAATCTGTATTTAATGGAAATAATTAATATATAGGTTTTATTGTACTCAATATACTATACTGAGATGCAACCGGGTTTTAAAGACAGCGAGTTTCACTGTAAATGCGAGGCATGGCGCTTTTAAGTTTTCATTCATGATAAAAAATGGTTTTTTTCACCAAATACCATGGTTGCATATTATTCCTGATCTCATTAGCTAAATGTTTTCCGCTTTGAGATTGTTTCTATGGTAAAAATAAAAAAATCCTCGCTTACTAACTTTTTTATGTCACTATGACGTGATAATAAAGACTACATATTTTAATTGATTTAAAATCCAACAGTGTAGTTATTTTAAAATATATTCATACTAATAGATTCTGTATTTAATGTAGATTACGAATATATCGGTTTTATTGCACTCAATGTGTTATATGAAGAGTGAGCAGCGAGTTAAAGACGGAGTGTACACTGATGCATGCGTGGCGCGGATAGCCGTGAGGACTGCAGTGACGTCACGCGCCTGGACCCATTGTTGTTGTCTGGCCCACCTCCCTAATAATACTCTACACATCTTGCTATCAACAGCTGTCTGAGATTTTTATGAGAGTAACTAACCACTCTCCGAGAGTGAAAAACTCTCACGTGTAAACCCACCCTTAAACCACACCAACCATTCTGGAGGGCAAACTCGTCAATTTATTCTCATGAATACACGAAATAGTACAGTGAACATCCTCCAATTTAGCATCCTACAATCCGGCACGCTGGATAATTTAGCACGATTGAAAAAAATTATATTGATAGGAATAAAAATAAAATTGTGTGTTCAAGATCATTAGGGATCAAAAGTCACGAGGATTGAAACAACAATGTGCCGTAAAAAGCACTTGGCATGCATGGAGGGGAGAAGAGTCATCTTCGGCTGACCATCGTATAATTCTCATTTTAGTTTCATTACCATGTCTTAAGTATATCAATATGTTATGCATTGTTTTCATTCTGTAGTAAAGCTGTAGCGAGTAAAATACATGTTTCAATGTCATTTTTTGTTACTTCACATTTTTTCCAGTATTCATCTAAAGTACCAGGTTATCCGAGCCTTGCTCGTTGGTTTTAATTCAGTTTTGATATACTGCCATAGTAATAAAGCTATTACATTTCCACCAACAGCCAACATATACCTCTTCACAGTTAACAGCTGTTTTAAAAGGTCTGCTTAACATTACTGTTCTTTATTTTTGTATATCTTTCGTTGTTATCTCGTTATCAAAATAGCAACCCATAAGACCAACGTTAGAAATTAAGATTTTTTAACTTAAATTTAGACCAAATTCGGTTTTCCTGGGATTGAGGCTGTTTCTAAGCTTATTTTTGGACCAAAACACTCTTAAATGCAAAGTTTAAGCAAAATCTAACCGCGCTGGATTTCGAGATCATGGAACACACACCCCTTTAGACATTGCTCGTATTATAATATAGGATTTTGAACATTTCATAATCTGGCATGTGTCAAGTCATGATGGTCCGCTGGATTAGAGGAAGTTTACATACTACATATATTTTTTATATTATATTTTAATTTTTGTATTTTATATATCCTATATATTTTTTTAAATTTATCATAAAGATAAAAGGAATGGTAACAATTTAGTCAAATAATAAATTTTAACTATAAAAAGTGTCTGGCGATGGGGAGAGCCAAATGATCTACACTCAAAGTATTCATATTAGTTCTCCCAAAATATGCGCTTCGGAGAAAAAAGTTTTGCTTTCAATAAAAAGGATGTAATTACTTTTAAAATGTTTGATGCTGAAAAACACTCTCTATTAATGTTTCCCACGTTAAACGTTTCCATTCGTATTTTATGCTTATTGGACAGTAGACGGATATATTATCCAAACATAAAAACCTTTTTTTTATTCTTGGCTCCACAGACGCCAAAGCAAATGTGTTAAGAGTTATGTGACTTTTGACCCACTTAAATCTGTTGATAAGATCTCAGGCATTCATTTACTTGATTTCTTTGTCTATTTTTTTAAACTAAATTATGTACATGTTACGGTACGGCCTCTCATTTGTTGCAACTATTAACAATTGTAATTTAGAATATTTTAATTTTTAAATATTATTTAAACAATAGTTTTTGTATTTAATGTTTTCTTTGCAGAGCTCGCCTCTGTTCGTCACCGATCATTTAGTGTAATGTAGTGTAGTCAGCAATCACGTTGCTTCAGCTGAGCGGCCAAACAGAAGCGACCTGATCGCAAGACAAGTGGGGGACTGGACAATAGAAGAGTATCTCAGTTAGACAGAAGACAGCAAGTCATGTAGATAACTCGTTCTCAAAATATTAACTTGACCTTTATAACAGAATGTTTCATAAATTTGTGTTCTGAATTTGATTATTACACACTTTTTAACTCTTAATTTGTAAGGAAGAACCTTTGGCTGATTCGGTAAAAAAAAAGGAGAAAGGATTACATCAGATAACGTAATCTCCACAAAACCCTTCCCTCAGCTAGCTTAACATTAGTAAATGAACTTTCATAGTGCCAAACTATTTTCTTATAGTGTTACAAATATTACAGTGATAGTATTTAGTGCAGATAGTTGGCAACACTGAGTAGGGACAATTTAAATCTCCAACTGAAAACTCAGTCTCTTCTTTCTCCTCTACTCTGATGAAGTCCTCCATAGGGACGAAATATTATTGAAAAATGTGTATTTTTTATGTGTATCTATATGCTGCCTGAACACAATCTTCTCAAATAAGCTAGCTGAATCCTTTCTCCTGTTTTTCTTTTTTTTAACTCTTAAGGCTTTCATGTAATTTCCGCCCTTTTTACCAACATTTGGGTCTGCTCCCCGATCAAGAGTGCAGTGGTTGCAGCGACATAGACCCCAAGCTAAGCGGGTGGTAACATACCTATGAATGCAACTTCTTGATCACTAAGATTCCAAATTTTTAATTACTAGGCCCCAAATCAATGGGATTTAATTAAGCATTATTAATTATGAATGGTAAAGTTGTAAAATTACACCATACAGCCAGATTCATGACAGTCCTAGGGTCAAAGTAGATGGTTTCTCCGGGGTGCAGTTTTTGACATTCGATATGCAACTCCTCCAGACTGGGGATGGATTCCAACCCCTCGACAACACTGATACTGTTGGACCCCAAGTACCTGAAACAGAGGATAAAGCACACCTTGCTGTGACTAGGGAGCAACTGAAAAAACACCAAGCCATTACAGAACCTGGGGTGATTGTCAACTTTGGAGCAGAATAATTTTATTACTAAAATCTGCACTGGATTGTTAAAAAATATACCTACAGTGGAAACTCAATAAATGGAACCTCAATTATTAAAAATCCTTGATAATCGAATTTTTTAAATCCCCCTTTAAGTTTTCTATCTTTTGCTATTTTACTTTTACCTCTACAATTAGAATATTTCACGAGAAACACCTTGATAATTCGAAGTTTGATGGTATTTTCCGTCACAAAAGTACCTCTATAAATCAAAATTTTAGCCCCAAAACCTCTATAATTCGAAGTCGTGCAACTGCCGCACCTCTACAAGTTAAAGTATTGGCAATAAATCTTCTTAATCTAAGTTGTGTGAAATTTGTTATGATTCAAAACATTGATACTGTATCTTACTGCTTCATGTTTCGATAGGAAATTCCAATCCTTTATTCTGTCCAACTTCCGCTCCACAGAATCCTTTATCCTGTGAGTAAAAGTAAATTCCACATAGTGATAAGAGAACGTGAGCCCAGGCCCGGATTAACACTTTTTGATGCCCTAGGCCAAAGGTCACAGTTACCCCCCCCCCCCCCCCCCCCCAAAAAAAAAAGACAAACCGATTTATGGGCTTATTTTCATTCTAATTACTTTGGTTGTTGTATAAAACCACATCAGAACTATTTAACGAATGAAATAATCAGCATTTTGTCACTTTAATTCATGGACGTAATCCTTTTGCGTACCATCAATCATTAATGTACCATCATCATTAATGTACCATTTTACCACCATATTAATTTTAGACATGAAATCAAATATTATATAATTGTAATACAGAAATAAATTTAAATCCAGGGAAAAGGAACAAGATTAAGGCAAAGGGGCCCTGTTTACCGTCAATTAGGGGAATATTTACCACTATTCGGGGGCGCTCTTTACCGCTGATCACAGGCGCTACGCGTGTTGGGGGCGCTCTTTACTAACGGTCGGGGGCGTGATTTAACTCTGATCAAGGGCGTTATTTACCGTCGATTACAGGGTGATGCTTACCGCCAGTAGGGGGTGATGCTCTTGACCGCTAATCAGGGACACTCTTTATGGCATATCAGGGGCGCTCGTCCCCGCAGCGAAGGAGCCCCTCGGGTCCCGGCACCTTATGGCGTCACCTAGTTCGCCTATATAGATCTTTCTTCTTTCTATTTTGCCGAATATTCTATTTATTCCTGTTATTAAAGAGTAAAAAATTTTTGAAAATAGATCCAATGAAAAAAATTATATTTGCGATTAAATGTTTTTTTACTAAAACGTAGTATGAAAAAAGGCCCGTTTTACGCCCCCCCCCCCTGGCTGACGCCCTAGGCCATGGCCTAGGTTGGCCTAGTGGATAATCTGGGCCTGTGTGAGCCCATTCTAATAATAGACAGAAAGAAGCCGAGGGGTAAAAAATGGGAGGGCTCAATTCTGCTGATGAGTCATTTTGTTTGTTTACTTCATATGACTCTGCCTATTGTACAAACTATGTATTTAACGGCAATAAACATTTCTAATTTCCTTCTCTATAAACTTGAAACTGGCTCTGAGCAGTAGAGTAGGTTCAACAAAGAAGCATTTTGAAACTAAAACTAACTACAGTAGTTCTTCCATTTTAAAGTATTAAATTTTATAATTGCATTACTGTATCTATTGATACTGTTCACTGCATAATGTACAAAACACCGTATTTTAGAAGGCAATCAATTTTCTTAAGGTTTATTGGCTGTAATGAACTGAACCTCTATTATTCGAATTTTCGGGAGGATGAACCTTGATAAATCGAATCTTAATTGTTCGAAGCACTCGACAATTAGAAATTTCTCCATTCCGCTTGGGATTTGATTTATCGAATTTCCACTGTAATTTAAGATCAATAAAGACAAACTAAGTTAGTTATAGTTTTCAATCCACACAGCTCTTAAAATTGCAAGTTATCCCAGAAAAAAATACAAACTTCAGTGATTTGGAGTAAAAATTTAAAATTTTGCAAGCCTCTCATGTAGAGATTTAGTAAAAATTTTTTAAATAAATTAGCCTATTTTTAAAAGGTCATTGCTAACTAAACTGACTGGCAAGTATTTTTATATAAATTAAGGAAAATTTAGAAAGTTCAAGATTGTGTGAATGCTTTGTCCTAAAATGTGTAATTTAATTTTAAATAAAAATAAACTGATGCATTCACTCAAAATAATCATTACTTATTTAAATCTCCCAAAAGTCAAAATTTCCCTACGAGGAAGTTTGCCTGTCCTGGAAGAAATCCTTAGTTGTTAATGAATGACTATTTTTCTCCCTCACTTTTAAATTCTCATTATAAAAATCCTTCTTGACCAAATTTTAAAATATTATAGGATCTTATATGTCACCAGTCTTATCACACTATATTTTACATACCGCACAATACATAATGCATACATTTCGGCCACGGCCACACGAGCGTTTTTTCATGCACAAACGCAGCATGAAAATACACCAGAAATATGAGCAGCATAAAATGTACAGTAGAAGCCCTCAAATCCGGCCACCTTGGGACCTGACCATCACCCGGACTTCAAAGTGGCCGGAATAACCGGCGGTTTATTGAACAGACCCCTGTAATAAATGTGTGTTCCAACAATGCACTATTAGGATGTACTTAACAATAAGGGGTATCATACTTGCACAATCAATGCTATATCAACTTTGCAACCATATGATTTGCTCTCTTTCAGTTGTTGTAGCGCCGAAATGACGATCGGAAACGGACAAGCGGTCGCTAACGATGAACCTGCGTTTAACAGACAATAATACTGGGCTTCTGTCAACGAAGGCCCTAACGTATAAATGGGATTGTAAAAGTGACAGAATCTTTCTCGTGATCTAACATCCGGTTTACATCTAGGATTGGGCCACAAAACACCCAACAAAAATTAAGATAACGATCAAAAATAGAACACTAACACAAAGTTTTGGAAGACATCTGAAACCGAATAGTCCGGATGTCATCAATTGAACTGATATATTTTAGTGATATGGGGGGGGGGGGGGACTTGTCTATTTCTCCGTTGGGAACGCCCAACTGAGAAATTTAATTTCCAGAATACCGCGACCGGATTATCCGGTGGCCGAACCATCCAAGGCCAGACTAGAGGGCTTCTACTGTAATAGGGTATGCCACACGTAGTGTGTTTTCCCGCCGTAGCTTTTATAATTAAAATTGAACTATTTGTTGAAGGAGCGTGAAAAGAATCTATTTACCGAGTGAAAAAATGCTTGTGTGGCCGTGCACTTGAATGAATAACTTATACAATGACAATCTTCAAAGAGAAGAAAATATTTTCCACTAAATTTTTATACTTACAGTTTTTTAAGACGTTTAATGTCATTCAAATTTTCCATTTTTGTAATTTTATTATGTTGAAGATACAAATGAGTAAGAGATTCATTCTTTTCTAAATTTTCTATGACCTGGAGGTTGTTGTGATGAAGGTACAAAACATTTAAATTTTTTAAAGTTGATAAGTCTCCCTAAAAAGTACATAAGGCATGCTACAGGCACAGTATTGAAATTATTTTAGTATGCCACCATCTACTTAAGGAAAGGAAAAATGCTTTTAACTGATGAGCACATAAAGTGAATGTAAATGTTGGTTTGCATCTTAATTTACGTAAGTTTGACAACTTACCAAACATACCTATATTTGGGGGTTTGTTGACTTTCCCTAAACTTTAATATACAGTATTTATTATTTGAATTTTTTACAGTATCAGGGGGACCGAGCTTATGCTCTGCAAATTAATTATTAGCTTAGTTTCTCACACAAAGCTCTTTCGCTTTGCTCACTCGCCAGGCTAAAGAGTGCTGCACTTTGGTATAATTTTCCTAAACCACAGGTTAAAGATTTTTTTTTTTTTAAAGAGGTTGGCGGACCTCTTTTTGCCTTACTTTGCCCCGTCCACATAGACTATTGATCTGTGCGTGGATCGTATTAGACAAAGTAAGGGGGTGAGCCGCTACAGTACAAGGTGAAAGGTACTGATAAAAGTCACTGGCAGAACGCGGATTCGAACCCACGACAGCGCTGCCATGGTTCCGAAGTCCGGCGCGCTAACCACTACGCCACCGACTCACCCAAAGACAGGGGTGGACTGACACTATGAAAAGGGTGGTGGAATGGGTACCGGAGGGGTGCCATATATATATATATACATGTTTCGACTATCATATAATTTTCTAGCAATTAAAATTGTAACCTTTCAATATAAAAGAGTTTATAGTTTAATTACTTGAAAATGACATATAGTTAAAACATGTGACAAAAAACAAAACAAAACAAAATATGGATACTTTGGTCTTTAATGATTATAATAACAGAATCCCTTAAAGTTTTAACAATTTACAATGTATCTACAGAAGTATATTAGCCTACTGTAGTTTGTAAAATACAGTAAATCAAACAAGTGTTAAAACAGTAACTTCTTAATTTTCAATAAACATTATAAACTGATATTAAAAATCAAACTAATGAAAGTAAGGATAACTTTACAATAAACATTTGAAGGCTTTGTAGGCAAATATTAAACTTGAAAGCCGTAGTTTGTTTTCTTTATCAAAACCAACATATTTTATTTACATTACTGTTTGTTTATATTGCTGCCCATATAAAAGTTAGGTCAACATACCAACAGTTTATACGTGAAGACGTGAAGAAGTCTTCGTAATTGTTCACTCTTCTCACTCAACTTGTTGATTATCTAATAATTATTGATCTTGACAAGAATATCTCCCTCCATGTTCATGAGAAATAAGGTCTGAAGGTCTAAGGTTCATCAGTGAGTCGTGAACGGAGTGAGGGGAGCCTTCTTTTGATATATTTTAATTTTGCAAAGGGTCATTCACATGACACTTGGGTAGCTGGTAATGTCAAGAGATATACTTAAAGACTTTAAAAAGGTTCGTGTACAGCCTTGAAAACAAAAACATTCACAAATATTGAACTTTCAAAAAATATTTTACAATTCCTTATAATGAAAAAATCTCGTCCTTGGGCGCCTTGATGAGAAGGGCACACCGGGAATTTTCCCTGTGTCCCGGTGGCTCAGTCCACCCCTGCCCAAAGATGTAACATATTGGTTTGTTTATAACTACAGTTATCAGCTGATTTTTGTTTAATTTGAAAGTCTCTATAAGGATAACATGGGAACTTTGAAGAGCTCAATTTCCATTTTTAAAATTTCAAAACATTTTATGTACATATTATACAATGAATGGTGTCAAACATATCTGTATAATTTGGACTCTATCCTATGTACAAGATAAATTATAAACTAAATATATGAAACAATTCTTTATACAGTTTCCGCCATAGATAATTTTAGATAATAATAGACAATTTTATTCTTTGCTATTTTTCTCTAAACCTAACGGTTAGGGAGCTAGAGGCAATTAAAGTTCATTTTTAGTTCTATAAGAAACATTTTCAAAAACACCGTAAAATAATGGATGTTCCGTAAGAAATTTTAATGTTGGCCGCCATATTGGAAAAATGGTGGGAAATTTTGAAAAGTGAAATACATACTTGAAAGCAAAATAAAAAAGTAAAGGGGGTGGGGGACCTTTTATGGGGGATAAGAAGTATACTGTCAGATATAGAATAAAAAAGTTAGCTATTGGATCACTTTAAGAAACTCACCATGTATAGGTTTATTAATTAATTTTTAAGCTCCGTTTTGAATTTTATTTAATTTGTTTGATCTTTTATATAACTAGGTAAATAATTGATAAAGACTGATACATGCAGGATCAGTCTTTATTTTAAAAATCTCTTTATTATGGCTTTGATGAGAATATTTCTTCTATTTCGTGTAAAATGGTTTTATGGATGCTTTCATGCTTAGGTATAAAACTAAAAACACCTTTGACATAAAGAACGGTTTTGTAAACATAGTGAATAGACAGTCTTGAAGCCAGTTCAGAAAAATTTTGTTTAAAAGGGGCATTTCTTTAAAGATTTAGAATAGTTCTTACTGCTGTTTTTTTGTAATTTTAAAATCTATATATATAATTCTGTAAGGCGAATTTCTTGAGCAAAGTTGTGAGCGTTATACAAATCGCTGAAAGATGGGAGGGGTCTCAAATTAAAGGTCTCGGTCCCATACACGAGGGAAAACTATTGACGTGTCCATAATGTTAACAGGAAATGAGAAATCACTTAAAACGTCCTCCATAAGAATAGCATGGGGATTCGAAAAACGTCTGTTTTGTGTAAATTAAAACATGTGTTATGGTTTAATTTTAAAACAAGACACAGATGATAACATTGAGTGAAGATGATAACATAATTCACCCCAAAAGAGAAGCAATCTAATCATAGCCTATAATTCTGTGAGCGAAATTTTTTTAGTAAAATTGAGAGCATTTTGCAACTTGCAGGAAGATGATAGGGGTCTCAAATTAAAGGTTTCGGTCCCATGCATTAAGGAAAATTATCAGCGTATCCATAAAGGTATAAGGAAATAAGAAATAGCGTAAAACGTCCTCCATAAGAATTGCTCGGGGATTCGAAAACCGACTGCTTTGTGTCCATTAAAACGTATGTTATGATTTTATTTTAAAACGAGGGACACATGATAATAGGTCTATTGAGTGAAGAACTTCTAATAAGCAAATGACATAATAGATCTAGAGTGGTAATACTATAATAAGACGTTTTGAGGCTTTGTGCAACTAAAATTCCTACTATTAGCGTTACCAACCTTACAAACTATTAAAAATGGACTGAGTAGTTTTTTTACTGCTATGTTATAATAATTTAAATTGTAAAAAACTGAGAATGTATGCAAATTATGAAATAAAACCTGATCGTAATAGGGACACAATGGACGATGAATTTTGGCTTGAGAAACAACGTCTACCTTATTTACATTGAAACAGGTTTAGGCTTTACTGGCGAAAAGTGTCAAATGATCATATTGAGTGACGATGATACATTAATTGAAACTTGAAGTATATCAGTCAAAGAAAGGTTGGTATTCTGTCAACTGAATTTTCTCAGAAACCTTTTGGTCATTTCATAGATTGTTGAGTTTTTAGGAGAGAGTTAAAATAAAGTAGTTTGTCCTACATACTAAGGAAAAAAGTAGCAGGTCAAAAACTTTATAACAAAATGGGAAAGAAAGATAGCAAGAAAGATTTTTAAGAAATATTATTTTCTGAAAGGTTCTCCTAAGAGATTATCCATATATAGTGATTTTTTAAAAATCTGCTTTGTTTACACAAAATCATGAATTTTAATTTGAAGGGACAAATATTAACAGGGAGTAAAAATTATCTATTTTGAGCGGCTGTGTTTAAACTAGGTGAAGAAAAAAATAAAAAATCTGTCAGGAGCTAAGATTTATTCAATTTTAGGACAAACATGACTCTGAAATGGGTGCTGAACATCCATCATGTTTTTTTCTCATTGCCGATTTTCTATGTTATATTAAAAAGCCGTCATAGATAAAAGGCACTATGATTTCTTGCAAAACATATTTTTCATAGATCGTTATAAGTTTAACAACGGACAGAATGAAGCATTTACAAGCGGGTGGCCCAATAGTACAGGATTGTAAAGAGTGCTTTGGGGGCGAATAGCCTGTTCAAACGATATTGTTAAAATAAATTAAAATTAAATTTTCTGGAAACTTTCATAGTAAAGAATTGGTGATCCACTATGGTTCATGTTATTTTAATTTTATGATTAGGGGCTTTTGCCCCTATGGGCCACTAGTTTAATCCATATTTTGTTTTGAAGTACTGCCATAAATTTCAATTCCATAAGATATGCGTAAGTGTATTAAGGAGAAGTAAACAGTTTTTAAAACAAATCTATCACAATAGATAGACAATTATTTTAAAGCCAAGATAGCAGAACTGATTTTTTTACATGGTCAGTAAAGTTTAATTTTTCGTCCTAATAAACACCAAGAAATTTGTAAAAATACAGTAGAAGCCCTCAAGTTAACTTCCTCTAGCAGGATTTTTTTAAAAACTATTTTGGAATTTTCAGACCCTGAGCAAGATTAAAAGGGGATGATTTACAAAACCAGATATTTTGAAATATTCTGAAAACTGGGCAAAAATTTTTACTGACCTTTTTATTTTTTCTGAATATACTAAGAAAATTTACCAACAAAAAAAATTTAACCGACGATAAGTTCTTATTTGGCAAAACTTTGTTATCCGACTCCACTGTTAGGCCTATTATCGATGTGGAAATCCCGATATTGCAATGATATTGCTATTCTATCAATGATACAATTACACAATACGATTAAAATTTTATCACCTGATTTAGTTTTGTTCTAATATAATTAAACATGCCTTTTGACAATAAAACCAAACCATCTTTTATTATTCATTGCTTGAAGTAACTCCTTGCATTTATTTTATTTTATTTTTTTTTATCTTTGTGTGCTGCATGGTTTGTTGTAGTGATTTGTGCATGGACTGCTTGGACTATTTATTTATTTGTAAGTCAAGAGGACCAATTAATGATTTGATTTGTTAGTATTAGTTAGCTTTAAGTGACTTAGCCAATTGTTACCAAACTTAACGGCTCAATAAATGAATTTGAATTTGAATTTGAACCAATATATATTGCAAACAAGTACTAACTGAAAAGAACAAAAAAAAGTACAAATCTTAAAGCTAATGTAACCTGTAACATTATCAAAGAACAACACAAAATAAACTCAATTACCCAAGTTTATTGTGTATCTTAATCGTGAGAAGAAACAGACTTCGTTAAGTTAGACCTAAAATTGCGTTACACAAATGCTGCCAAATACGAACCAGAAAGGTATTTTTTGCTATTGTATTGAGGGAATATAGGTTTTAAATGTTTGTGAATACCATATTTACTTTGTTATGAACAGCGCTGTCAATAAAAGTGAAAGAGATTTACGGTTAGATTGTTAGGTTAGCCTAGATTATTATTTTGAGTACGGTATAGTATAAATAAATTACTTATCATATGATTGTAAATTACGCATCTTAAATCAAACAATTACAACTATCGAATAATTGCAATATCAAAATTTCCACATCAATAATAACAGTGGAGTAGGATAAAGAATTTTTGCCAATTCATTAAAATATTTTAATAATAGTTTCTAGACTAACTAATTTTATAATTTCTAACTATGAAATTAATCAGTGTGTCTTCATCAATTACTATGTATGTGTACTGTTAGTTGTAAGTCGGTATACCATAATATAAACTTATAACGATAGGCCTATATAAAAATTTATTTATTTGGGGATAAAAAGCTGAGTTAACACTTTTTTAATGGCACGTTGTGTTAAATTTATATTTAAAAGCAGTTAAAGGCCTATCTTTATGTTTTCAGGACAATACGTTGAATACACAGTATGTAGGAGCAAAAGTAATAAATTGAAATGGACATATTGCGTTACATTATATGGTAAACTTTATGTCTGTTAAATACAGAGAGCTTTAAAAAGTAATTTAAAAAATATATATTTAAAAAGAAATTTGAAACTCCAAACATATATTTGACAAAGGGATTCAAAGGTCGCAAGTATTTGCGGAATAGAACGGGATATTTTACAACAATAAGATGGATAAAACAGAATTTTCCACCTCAAATAACAGGATTTTAATTTTGGTTGAGTGGATACACTCTGATGCCTATGCCTTACTTCCATCAAACATAACTTATCAATAGTAACTGGAGAGTTGCATCTCTAGAAACTGGTAACCTAAGGCTAGGAACAGACCTAGGTTAGGAACTGAAGAGCAAGGATTTTGTTTTTAAGCAACTTAAATGTAAGGAGGTGAAATTTATTGAAGTAAATTTCCATATATTATTTAGTTGAGGCTACTAGGTGTTATTTTACAGTAATCTCTAACTATAGAAGAAACTATCTAGGCCTTGATAACTATTATAATATTATAGATAACTATAGATACTTAACTATAGAATCAATAGATTTTTCTGGAAGACTTAAATGAGTTATTCTTTTTAAACAATCATCTTTCTTGGATGGAGAAGAAGCTGGTTTCAAATTCAAACAGTTTTTCTTAACATAATCAGCAGTCAAGCGAACCATTGAAAATATGGTTTGGTACGTGATTTTTGTTGTGATTGAATAACTTATGATTTAAATAATTTAAGAAGTTCTGATGAATCGCTCAAACAACTAACTAACTCAGAAAATTTTATCATTAAAATTTACTTCTAATGAGTAATGACATTTTATATTATTTTATAAAATAAACCACTTTAGTTTTTTTCTGGTTATTTTAGTTACTGTGTAACCATGGCAACAATTTGCATGGAGTATAAAACATCAAATCAAATCATATTTATTCACCTCAAACATGTAAACATGCGATAGGCATTTTTAATCTTCTATACATTTATCATTGACTATGGATACATAGTCAGTGCTTCTATTCTGAAGGCTTAACAAGGGATGTCCAGATAAATGGTCAAGGAGGTGGAGAGGGGTTTACGTTATGTCATTGAATTTACTTTAGTATGTAAATTCAATGGTCAACGTCAGTACTCTATGTCAGTGACTTGCAGAGACTTCAGACTTCACTACCCACCCACTAACACTAAGCAAAACAACTAACCTAACTCTTCGCCAGTGAAGTGATTTCTATTTCTATTTTTACAGTGTTGATATTTTTCAGCAAGATCACCTCTTTTTAGTTGTATTGTTACAGAAGATAAATTGATACTATAAGGCTGAAAATGACAACTACAGACTCGGTTCGGGAGAAATCTCTTCAAGATTATAGGAAGAAGTTGCTGGAGCATAAAGAAGTTGAGAGTAGACTGAAAGAAAGTAAGTTTATAAGACAGAGGCCAAAAAATCTCTTAGATTTAATCTCATCTTGTAGTGTTATCCAATGGTATATGCCAATGATACATGCAAATGATATATTATGCCTGCCATCCTAAAAAATTGTTTTAAATTTTCTTCTAAAATGGTGTATTCCTATTTATTTATACTAGGCCTACATGGAATATTCCATTTTCAATTATTACAAGAAATGTAAAGATTCTTGTAACAGATGAATGCCAACCATAAATAAAATAAATAAGTTAACTTGGACTAGGCCTACCGAAAAAAAGGACAGAATAAATGACTATTCAACCCATGTCCAAGTAGGCGCTGTTTAGTACCCTACCACATTAGTGTGGTACTCTGGGCAAAAGGAACGATATCAGTAATGACCTGCAGGTTTACAGTAAGCTAACTAATAAAGGCTCTTTTAACCGACCTCAGATCAACCACCCGTCGGATTAACCGATCGTTTTTCCAGAACTAAACGGAACTTTGCTGTGCAAGCTGATGTTGTGATAATGATCAAAATATAGGTGAAAGTTCATGTCATAAGAGGTCAATCATATGTTACCATAGCGAGTCAAATGAGCTCAATAGTTCGTATGAACAGCATTTACTGAGTTAACTATAGTTGCTAACTTTGTTATTTAGCCTAAACTTACCAGTTTTTCATACCATAACTTTGTCTTTACCCTAATTGATAGCATAAGGAACAATTGATCGTATTGCAATAGTTTTTAACATAATTAACTTTTTTATACAGTATTAGGCCAACAATTGGTTTTATTCATGCTACTGCCATTGCAATTACCGTAATCGAACCAATAAACTTAATGATATTAACACTAAGAGGTAGGCTACATTACATCAAATTTAAATCTGTTGCTTAATGGGGTCTTTTTAACGTTTAAGGTTTCACATTAAAATAAAAATTAGGCCTATATGTCAATGAAAGCTCAGAATTTTACAAAAATAGTGTTTAAAAAGAAATTATGCAATTCACACACCAGCTGAGTGTTCCATTACGATTCCTTTTTTAGTTGATTTAAGCGCCTTAACCTCAAAAGAGTGTGATTTTGATTATAGGCCTATGCATATAGGCCTATGATATAGGCTTATGATTATAGGCCTAGGCCTATATATTATTTCCACTGCCTTGTCAATGCTTGTAAATGTCCAAAACGACCAATAAACATCTTATGACTTATGTCTTATGCGAGTGAGAATGACGATTTGGTCAAGCGACATCTGTGTGGCAACGGTTTAGATGGGTGGGTGTCCATAATCTATAAATTTTCAACATGTTTATTGCAGTTTTTACCAAATTTAAGTTGGTCGTAGATAAAGTAGTGTATCCAATGATTGTATTAAAGCCTTTAAGCCAACCGTGATATATTAAGAACACTTGTTCAGCCCGTGTTATAACTTAGCCTACATCCCACTTGTGACTTAAAAGCCTCCACAATACAATCATTGCATAAACTAATATTAGCACTTATTTAAGGTTGGTGTAGGCTAGTGACTTGCTCACCAGGGGTGCAGAAAATGTATTGACTCCTAAAAATTACCCCAATACTCTGGCTATGGATCAAGTACGGTATTAAGGATTTCCCTCAAAGATACACAACATATACCGTATGACTTTGCCTTAAAACTCAACAGCTTACAAGTGGACAGTGAAATGATAAAAATATTTTAAATTTTAATTTATTACATTCAAACAAAAGTAATCAAACCAAATCAAAACTACTTACCAGTACTTATTGATAATTATATCTAAAAAAAATTTAATTTCCCCAGATAGGCCTATTAGGAAATTTCCCCCAATCCTAGATCACCGGATCGGACATTTTCTGCACCCCTGTTGCCCACTAAACCAACACTTATTACATTAAAATCAGCTTATTACTGCTGATTTATTTTATGATAAAAAGGACTGTAAGAATGTTTATTCTCCCACTATTTCTGATCATCTTTTTAGACTTTACCTTTTACACTAACCCTTCCCAGGCTACATTAAATCACGGGCTGAGACGGAATTATTTTAAGCAAAAGTTCAAAACATAATGTGGTAATTTTTTGTTATAAATTTGTTCCAAATAATTCATACGTTATAAAAAAACTATTTTCAGTGTTGAAATTATTTTTTTGCACATGTTATAAAGAAAGTAAAATTTGAGAAGAAAGATATATCCGTCTTTGGCACGCAAGAAAACTTAAGTAAACGTATATATCCGTCCGCCGCCCAGAACGACAATCGAGATATATGAAAACTACTGATAATTTGGAGTATTTTTGCGGGCGGAGGACGGATATATCCGTTTATGTCATTTTGTTGTTTTATTTACTACCTATCATAATATAACATTTAAAACAGTTCCTCTTAAAAACAGTAAAAAAAAAAAAAACAAAAGCTAAAATGCAAGAATTACAATACATCGTGCGTCTGGTTCATCGCTTTCTTCGCCAGAATCATTTTTCATATTAGCCTATAGTTATTTTGACTGCCAAATATGAAATCCCCTTCAAATGCACTTCTTATGTAGCATTTTATAACAGCTTTAGCAAAATTTGAGTCATTAGTAATAATCATTTTGAAATAAAACTCATAGTATGTCATTACAAAATCGTAAACAAACACTCACTGTAAGGTCCCAGTGCAAACTGACAGTTTCGCGCTACACATGTGTTGTTTTGGCATGAAATAGGTGAAAAAGTCACGGGACATAATCTTGCCAACTGTAAAGACTAAATTACCCGTCAAAAAGTCAATATAGTGTTTATAATCGTAATATATAATAACATATGTTTTTCGTTCTGTTGGAGGGATATATCCGTCTTTACCCCGAAAAAGAAAATTTCTAAAATGGATATATCCGATTCAGCCCGGAATAGAAATGAAGTTTAACGGATATATCCGTCAATAGCCCTCGAAGGGTTAAATTTAAATTGTCAATTACACGAGTTTTCACTAATTACAACCATAAACTTAAGTCATATAATTAATGTACTAACACAACCACAGTAGGTATTATTCAGTTCAACCGATCTTTTTGTTATCCGACCATACCCTGGTACTGTAGGGGTGGGTTAAAAGAGCTTCTACTAGTATTTAACTATTGAAGATGGAAAAACTAAAGCTTTAGCTAAAAACATATGTTTTTAGGTAGTTAAAATTTTTTATTATTATTCTTGAGACCAGGCCGGATAAGCTGGACCCTGGATAGGTTCAAGCCGGATAACTAATAGTCTACTGTAAGTTAGTCTAATTTTGGTACTATAAAGTAAGAGTGAAAATTTTGTTTGTTTAGATAGGCTAGTAAATTTTATATACTTTTATAATATTGTTTTACAGCAGTAGGCTATAAAATATTTTTTCTAATTACTTTACATTTGTCAGCGGAACTTTAAAAAATCTCAACACTTGAAGGATTGAAGTATTGTAGTACCCTTCAACACTTGATGGGAAAGATTGTAAATAAATTTCCAAGAACACACTTCCGAAAATACCTCTAAAGTAAACACAGGAACAGATTTGAATACTGTACACAATAAATAGTTTCATCTAGGCCTGTAATGTGTGTTAGAACACAAAATGAAAATTAAGAATGAAAATAGTATCCTATGGTGATATGAAGTGATGTGACTTATCACACCATCGAGCGTCACCATAATATGAGTGATGCAGACAGCTCTTTGGACTTAAGCCCCGTTGGCATAGTGAGTGAGGCTACATTTACCATTTTTACCTGATCTTCTTCGTCTCGGTCTTGAAGGCTGGGAAATGGTCAGGTAGTGTGAGCTTTTCTCGGTTAAAGTA
Organism: Neoaliturus tenellus; assembly: GCA_030545055.2. NCBI lineage: Eukaryota > Metazoa > Arthropoda > Insecta > Hemiptera > Cicadellidae > Neoaliturus > Neoaliturus tenellus. Next base: position 43,453,962 of record CM061536.1, read on the forward strand.
AAAAAACTTTTAGGCTAGGTTATGTTAAACTGGTTTTTTAGTGAATTTCCCATAGGGAATAAGCTATTACCGTAGGTCTCATGGTAAGACCTAAGCCCGGGACCATGTTACTTTTTCGTTTTGAGGTGCCCAGAGACCAAAAATAATAGTCATTAAATTTTTTATATATATATATATAGGTTATATATATATATATATATATATATATATATATATATATGTATATATGTGTCCCTAGACATGATAACTCTCGTAAAAATGGTCCGATCGACACCAAATTTGGTAGAGATGTGTAATCCTACGTTTATTTGGATGAAATCAAAAACCAGACATATCGACCTACCGGAAGGGGTAGTTTTGGGGGGTTTTGTACCCTAAAAATGAGTTTTTTGCATTTTTCATATGTAAATTTAAAAAATTTTAAATTTTTATTTTGACCATTGGATTTAGCTCAAAAAAAACACACAATTTAGTATTTTGAAGCTTTGCTCTATCTCCATTGGTTACCGAGATATTACAAAGTCTAAAGACAGTACATTGTCTTTTGGGGCTCTAATGTTAATCTTATGAAGAATAAGGATGTGTTAATATTTCACTTATTAACCAATATTTTTTTATTAAACTTGGTATTTGGCTTCATTTGGTTGAGATTCATCCATTTAAGGTAAAAAATCTTGGTTTTTGTACTTATCATGGCAGCAAACCTGCATACTCTTTTCCCATGTTAATCATATGGAGAATAGGCAAACTCTTATTTATGGACAGATATTGATGAAACTTACTATTTGGCTTTATATGGTCGAAATAAATTTTTTCTATGCTAAAAACCTACTATTAGTGTCCCCCATGGCAGCATACCTGCATACTCTTTCCATATATTTATCTTAAGGAGAATAGACATTTATTTCCCTATTTATGAGCACGTGATGAAATTTTGTTTACAAGTTTAGCTGGTCAAAATTAATATTACTAATTTGGAAATTCGCTGAGTACGCAGGTCTGCTACGGGGGGTATTTAGACTTTACCTTTTACATTAAATTTAAACTGTCAATTACACAAGTTTTCACTAACTACACCCATAAACTTAATTCGTTTAATTAATGTACTAACACAACCACAGTAGGTATTATTCAGTTCAACCGACATTTTTGTTATCCGACCATAGCATGGTACTGAAGGGGTTGGTTTGTTAAATAAATATGTTTTTTGGTTTTTCAGTGAGAGAACAACTCAAGGACTTGACTAAGCAGTATGATAAATCTGAAAATGATCTGAAAGCCCTCCAGAGTGTTGGACAGGTGAGAACTATTAGCATTGACTTTGTACACTACAAGAGTAGACTTCTCATAACATAGGCGTGTGTGAAGCATATTGACGGTGGTGCGATCTCGTGCGGTGTCCATCGAAGTACACGTAACATATGATAGATAAATCAGTATTACCACTCTTCTTAACTAAGGATGAAACATTTTAGAACTGAAAGTTATGTTATGTTTTGGTAAAATGTTTTGGCAGCACTGTAAATTCAGCTGAATAATAACAACATCGATGGCAGCGACTCTGGTGTGGCGTCCACCGAACTTCCAAATTTTTGCCTTAAACTAATCGATTGGATGAGAGGTCTATTCACGTTAGTGTACATAGACAATGCTATTAGTCCTTTTTTAGAGATTGGTAACTTGTCTTTCGGACTAAACTTTATGTTATCTAACAACCATTGTTTTAACAGTTTGAGATTGAATAATATATATTTACTGTGTATTAATTTCAAGTTGGATTAGCCAATTATTGATGTATTACCATGTCTTACGATTTGTAAAGTATGCATTATCACCATAGGCCCAGTCGCTTTAAAAACCAATCCCTCGCAGAAAACAATCAATGTTTACTGTCACTCTCACAATTTTAATATGCTAGCCTATACAATTTTGGAATAAAGGTTTCAGAATCCTAATCAACAGGAAGAATATTTTTTATCTGTCTACTTTCCAATTAACGTAGTGAGTTTTGTAATTTTATGCGATGTTTGTATCAATTTCAATTTTAAATTATGTCAGTTTTAAATATTAGTTTTTACAGCTAAAACTTTGGCCCATTATTTAGTGGTATAACAATCTCTAAGTAGAAAGATAATAACTTTAAGGTGTTTAACCCTTTCAGACCCAGAGTCCATTTATTTGGACATGACATTTATTTATTTAACTAAATGAATCGTGTACAACATGAGTCATGAGGACCCCGGACACGTCACCTACTCTGCCATCGGAGGGCTGAGCGAACAGATCCGAGACCATCATGCATAGTTAAATTATGCTGGTTTATTAATTTAAGTGGAATTGGAAACAGTTTTATTGGCATCTTGGAGTAAAAATATTGTTATCTTCCACATTTAAAAGCCGTGGTGGCACACTCACAGTAAACAGTAGTAAAAAATAGCAAAATCAGTGTTGACCAAGGTGCAACTCTCAAAGAATCAACCGATCCCGTCAACTTCCATGCAAGCCTGCCACCGTTTATTTAACGTGGGCCCTCCCACCAACATTGCCACAGATCGGCTAACCCTTTTAAGAGTTGCACCACCAGGTCAGGTTTGGTCGTGTGCGGATTCAAACCCGCGCCGACGTAGACATCTTGGCCAGGGATGCCTACGCCTTAGCCAGCTGAGCTAACACGACCGGCAGCCCAGCCACGAAAATTAAAGTTTTGAACAGTGTGCGCTCCTAGCGGGGAAAGTTGTAGGCCGTTAGTAAGTGAGTTCGCTACGAGAACGCAGCACTAAGCCGCTGCACTCTATTTAAAGAAGATAATTCGGGTCTGAAAGGGTTAAGTAAAAATATGAGCCCATTCCTATCCAAGTTATATGGTATATGTTTTTTTATTTTAGATTGTTGGAGAAGTGCTAAAACAGCTTACGGAGGAAAAGTGTAAGTAAAATATTCTATCAACTCCTATCACTTTTAGTTTTATTAATTACAAAATGTATATTTCAAATAGAATTTTACTTTTCATCTGACAGCATATAAACTCCCTAGGTACCGTAGCTGAGTGGTTAGCAGGGCCGGATTTAGGAATATGCCGCCTGTAGGCTATCCATTTTCTGGTGTTACAAAAAAAAAAAGGTGTTACAAAATTATGAGGAGTATATTCGTATAAAAAGGATAAACATATATCCATTTCCTCAAATTAATTCACTTTAAACTAGAAAGATGTGCCTAAAGAAGTTCCTGTTATTAAAGTAGTAGGCCTAAAACTATTTATTTCCAATTTTTTGTAAATCAACAAAGTGCGCCCCTGAAATTTTGCCGCTATAGGCTCCAGCCTTTTCAGCCTATTTAGAAAAACGGCCCTGGTGGTGGTTAGAGTGCTCACCTTTGAATCCAAAGGTTGCTGGTTCGATCCTTAGAAAAGTCAATTTAGCATTTTAAAGGTCGATTCCGGATGGCAGTTGCCATTTGTTATCACACTAATAATTAATAATGCTATCTAACAACTGGTCGATGTTAGACAGTAGATTGGAGTTTGGACCGTTCCCCATCAAAATGTTAAAAAATGCCACTGGCGTAGAAATACTCAATATAAAATAAGATAAATACACCCGTCGCAGCAGACCTGCGTACTCAGCGAATTTTCAATGGAATTTCAGATTATTTACTTTCCCCATAAAAACACCATAAGATCAAGTATGTAGGTTTGCTGCCATTGGGTGTTGTTAGAAAATCTAAGTTAATCAATAATTGGTGGATGTAAACAAAAAATTGTATCAAGATCTGGCAATTTTTTATTTTTCCCATAAACCCCATGGGGGTGAGTATGTAGGTTTGCCGCCATATGGGTTTTGTAAGCAAGTATAAGTTAAACCTTATCTAGATAATGTACATATAAAATTTTATTAAGTTATGTCAATGAAGCAAGACATAGGGTTTTCTTGATTTCCCATAAGAATAACATGGAAAACAAATTTTTGGATTTTCCCCGTAACCAGTTATGCTAAGGTAAAAATTCAAAATACCAAATTGTTTGTTTTTTTAAGCTCTTTCAAATGGTTTCAGTTAAAATTGATGAATTTTAAAAATTAAGCTGCCAAAGCAGCGGGAAGTCAGCTTCTAAATGGGATTTGAGCTCCTGAAACTGGGGCTTGAACATGAGCTTTAGGTAATCAAAAATGGACAAGAAACATCGGAAGTTTAACAAGTCCAAAAATGCCAAAAACCCATTTTTGACCCCTTTGAAACCCCATAAAACCCCGTTCCCAAAACCCGACAATGCTGGTTCGCGAACTCATGAAAATAGACCTGGCCTTACACCTTCATACCAAATTTCATAAAAATCGGAGGTCCCCTTCAAAAGTTGTCAGAATAACGGACATATATATATATATATATATATATATATATATATATATATATAAGTAGATAGTAATATGGGGCTCCTAGGACACTTTGGATACTCAAAGAAAATTAAACAAATTTCATAGTTTTTCAGTACAATTATGCAATATTTTTGCCATTTTTGGCCAATTTTCAGCCTTTGTCAAATTGTTATAAAAAATATGCAATTTTAATGAAATTTTTAACAAATATTCCTAAATTTTCATAAAATTTCCTACTAAATAAAATTTTTTAAAAATAAGTAAAATTATTACATTTTCTAGAGTATTTTTTTAATAAAATCAATAGTCGACTTTTCATAAGTCAATTTAAAATTTTAATAGTATTTTTTAATAAAATTTGACTAAAATAGTGATAATTTGATTATATTTTAATAATTTAATTAATTTGTATAATATTATTTTTGATTATACTCAAGTAATTTTTAAATTTTTATGAATATGAATTGAAAAAAATAATTTGTATAATTATTTTTATATAAATGTGCAAGATGTAAATTGTATAAAAATGAAACTCAATATTATAAATGTAATAAAAATAAATTACATTCCAAATGTAAAGAATGTGATAAAATTTATGAAAAAGAATTATTTGATAATATTAAAATTGAAGAAAAAACTGAAAAACAATGTGCAAATTGTAAAGAAACAAAAGATATATCAAATTATTATAACAAGTACAGTAGTAAAGATAGAAAACAGGTATTTTGTAAACAATGTATTAGACAAAGGTTGTTAAAACCACAGTTGTGTGAATGTGGAAGAGAAATTAAATATCTTTATCACTATCCAAAACATTTGGAAACTAAAATTCATAATAAAAATATTGAGAAATTAAAGAGTTAAATAACTAAAATAATAAAAAAATTTACTAGTTTTAAAAATTTAATTTTATTGAAAAAATACTCTAGAAAATTTAAATTAACTTGTGAAAAGTTGACTATTGATTTTATTGAAAAAATACTCTAGAAAATTTAAATTAACTTGTGAAAAGTTGACTATTGATTTTATTGAAAAAATACTCTAGAAATTTTAAATTAACTTGTGAAAAGTTGACTACTGATTTTATTGAAAAAATACTCTGGAAAATTTAAATTAACTTGTGAAAAGTTGACTACTGATTTTTATAAAAAATTTTCCCTTAATAAATGGCGAATGAAAAAAAATAAAAATTATTGTCATGACTGTAATAAATATATATCTGCTAATATGTTTACAAAACATTTAAATTCAAAACTTCATTTAAAAAATAAAGAGATAAAAATTAGAGAATATAATGACTTATTATTATGGGCTAAAAGTAATAATATTTATGATTATAATAACAAAAATATTGATCAATTAATTGAAATTAAAAATATATATGATCCTACAAATTATTCATTATTTAATATAGAAAAATTAAATGAAATTGCAAAAAAATTATCTGTCAGAAATTATGAAAATTTTTCTAGAGATGAACTAATTAAAAGATTAAACAAAATTAAAGAAAATCCAAATAATTTAAGATATAGATCACTAAAATATATTCAAAATTTAGCAATTAAAAATAGTATTAAAATTGTTAATAAAACTAGAAATGAATTGATTGGATTATTAAATGATTATTTTAAAAATAAACCAATTCCAAAAGAAAATATAATAAATATTCAAGAAGCTTCATCATTAAAAGGATATTTTCAAGATTATATTTTAACAAATTCAAATGATGATTTAGATATTAATGATTATTTAGAAACTCAAAGAAATGAAATAAAAAAATTGATAAAATTTATTATATTATAAAATTGGTAATAATTGTCATTATATATTAATAACAGATTTAAATAAATTGGTATATTCTCAATTATCAAAACATAAAACAAAAAAATATATTTGTAGAAGATGTTTGACTCATTTCTACAAAAATAAAGACTTGAATAATCATTTAGAAATATGTAAATCATTAGAACCTTGTAGACCTATAATGCCATTTCCTGGTCAAAAAGTAAGTTTTAAAAACTATTACAAAAAGTTTGAACATCCATATGTAATTTATATGGATTTTGAAAGTATATTAGAAAAGATTGATAATTGTAAAAATAATCCAAATTGTTCATATACAAATAAAATTCAAAAACATAAACCATATGGATTTACAATTTATTTAGTATCTAGAGTAACTAATAAAATGTATAAACCTATTTGTTATAGAGCAAAAAATGAAGAAGAATTAATAAATGTACCAAATAAATTATTTGAATATTTAGATGAAATTTCAAAATATATAGCTAAAAAATATAATTCGAAAAATAAAAAGCCTATGAATTTAACTAATGAAGAAGAAATTAACTATAAAAAAACTAATATTTGTCATATTTGTGAAAAAATTTGTTTTTGATAATGATAAAAGAATAAAAGTAAGAGATCATTGCCATTTAACAGGAAAATTTAGGGGTGCTGCACATTTAAATTGTAATTTAAATCTAAAATTCCCTCAAAATATTCCTATATTCTGTCATAATAGTTCAAATTATGATACACATTTGTTTATAAAAGAATTAGCTAAAAAATATGGTAAAATTGATTTGTTAGCCAATACAGATGAAAAATATATAAACTATTCAGTAAATTCTGGTTATGGTTATGAATTTGAAGGTGAACTATATTTTAAACCTAGAAAATTTATAAAATTCTCATTTGTAGATACATTTAGATTTATGGCTACATCAATTGAAAAATTAGCTAAAAATCTTAAAGAATTTAAGCATATAAATAAATTTATAAAAGAAAATGATATAATTGAATATGATAATGAAACTTTAAAAATATTAACTTCTAAAGGTGTATTTCCATATGAATTTATTGATAATGTTGAAAAATTAAACTATGATAAAATATTAGAAAAAGATCAATTTTACAGTTGTTTAACTAATGAAAATATAAGTGATGATGATTATAAACATTATATAAAAGTTTGGAATAAACTAAAAGTAAAAACATTAGGTAATTATTCAGATTTATATAATATTCAAGATGTTCTTTTATTAGCTGATATATTTGAAAATTTTAGATCTGTTTGTTTGAAAAATTATCAATTAGATCCAGCACATTATCTAACATCACCATCATTAGCTTGGGATTCTATGTTAAAATTAACAAAAATTAAACTAGAATTAATAAGTGATTATAATATGTATTTAATGATTGAAAAAGGTATTAGAGGTGGTATTTCACAATGTATAACTAGATATTGTAAAGCAAACAATAAATATACAAAAAATTATGATAAAACAAAACCTGAAAATTATATGTTATATATAGATGCAAATAATCTATATGGATGGGCTTTAAGTCAAAAATTACCTTATAAAGATATAACATGGATGAATCCTAATACATATATATTAAATGAATGGGAAGAAACAATATTAGAATTAGATGAAAATGCTGAATATGGATACATATTAGATGTTGATTTAGAATATCCTATTGAATTACATGATAATCATAAAGATTTACCATTAGCACCTGAACATTATAATAATTAGCTTTGTACAACATTATTTGATAAAAAAGATTATGTTATTCATTCAAGAAACTTAAAATATTATCTACAAAAAGGATTAAAATTAAAGAAAGTTAATAGAGTTATAGCATTTGATCAAGACGATTATATGAAAAAATATATTGAATTAAATACTAAATTAAGATCCAAATCAACATCAGATTTTGAAAAAGACTCTTTTAAATTGATGAATAATAGTGTTTTTGGAAAAACTATGGAAAATGTTAGAAATAGATGTGATATTAAATTAGGTGATGAAAAGTTTTCATTAAAACAAGCAAAAAAACCTAATTTTAAAACATTTAGTATATTTGATAAAGACTTTATTGCTTCACATATGATAAAAGAAAAGGTTAAATTTGATAAACCAATCTATATAGGATTTTCAGTGCTTGATTTATCAAAATTACATATGTATCAATTTTATTATGAAAAATTAAAGAAGTTTGATCCAAATATAAGGTTATTATATATGGATACAGACAGTTATTTTATAGAATTTAAAAAGGATCCATATAAAATTATTAAAGAAAATATTAATGAATTTGATACAAGTGATTATAAGAAAGAACATGAATGCTAGTGAAAAGAATTAAAAAAAAAATTGGTAAATTTAAAGATGAGTTAAATGGTGAAATATTAGGAGAATATTGTGGTTTAAGATCAAAATTATATAGTTATGAATTTAATAATAAAAATCCTGTAAAATGTAAAGGAATTAAGAAAAGTGTTGTTAATAAAACATTACATATGGATGATTTTAAGAAATGTTTGTTTGATGATCAAGAACAATATAGAGAGATGACTTGTATTAGAAGTTTTAAACATGAACTATATACAATTACAATAAATAAATTAGCTTTAAGTAATAAAGATGACAAAAGATTTATTTGTGAAAATAAAATTGATACATTACCTTGGGGTTATAAAGATGTAAAACAATGATTATAATTAATATATAATGATTAAAAAATCAAATAAATATTTAAGTATAAAGGATATTATATTTATCATGACAGATTTAATATATAACTATTTTTATACCATATATTAAAAAAAATGATCAGAATGTAATTAATATAAGATTTTAACATTTTATTTAAATAATATTTAATTCTTCTAAAATTTAGTAACAGATGTTTATGAAACACTGAAATATTTATAAATAATAAAAAAATATTAATATATTATTAGTTATTAGTAATAACATTAAAGAATATAAACCTGCTCCATTAATAATATAGTATAATTTTGAAGATATTTTTGGAAGCTATTGAATATATAGCTAGAATTTAATGTTTTAAAAGCAATTTTATTATTAATATTTATTCTAAAGTTTATTAATTACTCTATTTAATTAACCCAAAAATCAAATGTTATAAAAATTTCTGATGTAAAATATTTGTTAGTAGCATTAGAACATAACAAATAATAAATTTAAATAATAAAGATGTTTTAATAATTTTTAACAAACAATCCTTGGTTTAAAGGAAAAGATATTTGTAATATTTTAGAATATGAAGATATTAAAAAAGGTATTAAAAACATATAGATGATGATGATAAATTAAGTTATAGTAAAATTATATGTGTCACAAATTATGACACCCTGGAAATTGATGTACAAACATGTTTTCAGATGCCCTAAAACAGGGCGTCAATAAAATAGATAATAAACCAATATTTATTAATGAATCTGGTTTATATTTTTAATTTTAAAATCAAAAAAGGTATTAAAAACTGTAGATGATGATAATAAATTAAAATTTATAGATATTTTTAGAGGGGACAATTTGTCCCCCCTATCATATAATGAAAAACATACAAAACATATTAAAATTAGGTAGGACCCAAAATGGGTCCCATATAAATTATAGTATTTATTTTAAAAAATTTTAAAGGAGGTAACCTTATCATACAATAAAAACTTAAGGGTAACAAAACGTTACCCTTTAAACATTCAAAAAATATTCATAAAGATAATAAATTATGTACAAATTTGAGACCCGTCTTAAAGACGGGTCTGACTTATATTAAAAATTATACTATTTTCATAAATGAAGCAGTTTTATATTCACTATGGAATTTCATAGCTCCTGAAAAATTAATTACTCCATGCAAAGGTAGAAACAAAAAGTCCCTATCTTAACTAAAAATAAATTTATATTTAGTAAAAAGTGTTTTAATAATTTTTGATAAAGAAAATAATCCTTGCTTTAAAGCAAAAGACATCTTTGATATTTTAGGATATGGAAATTCTATATGATGATAAAATAGATTTTAATATTAAAATTTTAAAGACATTGTTAAAGATGAAAATTTTGATATCATTCTATTTTTTGTTAAATCTGCTTTAACATAATTGTTGTCAAATTCACGTTCATTGTTGTCAAATTCACGTTCATTGTTGTCAAATTCACGTTCATTGTTGTCAAATTTATGTTTATTGTTGTTATTGTTGTCAAATTCATGTTTATTTTTATCAAATTTATGATTATTGTTGTCAAGTTTTTTATTAGTTGTATATAAATGTCTTCTGTATGCATTTATACATTGTTTACAATTTGATCTATATTTGTTTAATTGTTTTCCAAATTCATCAATATTTTTAAACATTTTACACTTATTGCAAAATTTAATTTCACCTTCCATTTATTAAAGGTAAATTAAAGGAGTATCTGATGGGTTATATATTTAAAGGGGCTGTTAACACCACTTCCTATATTTTGATATATTTGAAGATTTTATATTTAAAAACTTTCCAAGGCCTTGGAAAGTTTTAATCCTTGCTTTAAAGCAAGGATTATTTTCTTTATCAAAAATTATTAAAACATTTTTTACTAAATATAAATTTATTTTTAGTTAAGATAGGGACTTTTTGTTTCTACCTTTGCATGGAGTAATTAATTTTTCAGGAGCTATGAAATTCCATAGTGAATATAAAACTGCTTCATTTATGAAAATAGTATGATTTTTAATATAAGTCAGACCCGTCTTTAAGACGGGTCTCAAATTTGTATATAATTTATTATCTTTATGAATATTTTTTGAATGTTTAAAGGGTAACGTTTTGTTACCCTTAAGTTTTTACTGTATGATAAGGTTACCTCCTTTAAAATTTTTTAAAATAAATACTATAATTTATATGGGACCCATTTTGGGTCCTACCTAATTTTAATATGTTTTGTATGTTTTTCATTATATGATAGGGGGGACAAATTGTCCCCTCTAAAAATATCTATAAATTTTAATTTATTATCATCATCTACATGTTTTTAATACCTTTTTTGATTTTAAAATTAAAAATATAAACCAGATTCATTAATAAATATTGGTTTATTATCTATTTTATTGACGCCCTGTTTTAGGGCATCTGAAAACATGTTTGTACATCAATTTCCAGGGTGTCATAATTTGTGACACATATAATTTTACTATAACTTAATTTATCATCATCATCTATATGTTTTTAATACCTTTTTTAATATCTTCATATTCTAAAATATTACAAATATCTTTTCCTTTAAACCAAGGATTGTTTGTTAAAAATTATTAAAACATCTTTATTATTTAAATTTATTATTTGTTATGTTCTAATGCTACTAACAAATATTTTACATCAGAAATTTTTATAACATTTGATTTTTGGGTTAATTAAATAGAGTAATTAATAAACTTTAGAATAAATATTAATAATAAAATTGCTTTTAAAACATTAAATTCTAGCTATATATTCAATAGCTTCCAAAAGTATCTTCAAAATTATACTATATTATTAATGGAGCAGGTTTATATTCTTTAATGTTATTACTAATAACTAATAATATATTAATATTTTTTTATTATTTATAAATATTTCAGTGTTTTATAAACACTTTTCTTAATTCCTTTACATTTTACAGGATTTTTATTATTAAATTCATAACTATAATTTTGATCTTAAACCACAATATTCTTCTAATATTTCACCATTTAACTCATCTTTAAATTTACCAATTATTTTTTTATTCTTTTCACTATAGCATTCATGTTCTTTCTTATAATCACTTGTATCAAATTCATTAATATTTTCTTTAATAATTTTATATGGATCCTTTTTAAATTCTATAAAATAACTGTCTGTATCCATATATAATAACCTTATATTTGGATCAAACTTCTTTAATTTTTCATAATAAAATTGATACATATGTAATTTTGATAAATCAAGCACTGAAAATCCTATATAGATTGGTTTATCAAATTTAACCTTTTCTTTTATCATATGTGAAGCAATACAGTCTTTATCAAATATACTAAATGTTTTAAAATTAGGTTTTTTTGCTTGTTTTAATGAAAACTTTTCATCACCTAATTTAATATCACATCTATTTCTAACATTTTCCATAGTTTTTCCAAAAACACTATTATTCATCAATTTAAAAGAGTCTTTTTCAAAATCTGATGTTGATTTGGATCTTAATTTAGTATTTAATTCAATATATTTTTTCATATAATCGTCTTGATCAAATGCTATAACTCTATTAACTTTCTTTAATTTTAATCCTTTTTGTAGATAATATTTTAAGTTTCTTGAATGAATAACATAATCTTTTTTATCAAATAATGTTGTACAAAGCTAATTATTATAATGTTCAGGTGCTAATGGTAAATCTTTATGATTATCATGTAATTCAATAGGATATTCTAAATCAACATCTAATATGTATCCATATTCAGCATTTTCATCTAATTCTAATATTGTTTCTTCCCATTCATTTAATATATATGTATTAGGATTCATCCATGTTATATCTTTATAAGGTAATTTTTGACTTAAAGCCCATCCATATAGATTATTTGCATCTATATATAACATATAATTTTCAGGTTTTGTTTTATCATAATTTTTTGTATATTTATTGTTTGCTTTACAATATCTAGTTATACATTGTGAAATACCACCTCTAATACCTTTTTCAATCATTAAATACATATTATAATCACTTATTAATTCTAGTTTAATTTTTGTTAATTTTAACATAGAATCCCAAGCTAATGATGGTGATGTTAGATAATGTGCTGGATCTAATTGATAATTTTTCAAACAAACAGATCTAAAATTTTCAAATATATCAGCTAATAAAAGAACATCTTGAATATTATATAAATCTGAATAATTACCTAATGTTTTTACTTTTAGTTTATTCCAAACTTTTATATAATGTTTATAATCATCATCACTTATATTTTCATTAGTTAAACAACTGTAAAATTGATCTTTTTCTAATATTTTATCATAGTTTAATTTTTCAACATTATCAATAAATTCATATGGAAATACACCTTTAGAAGTTAATATTTTTAAAGTTTCATTATCATATTCAATTATATCATTTTCTTTTATAAATTTATTTATATGCTTAAATTCTTTAAGATTTTTAGCTAATTTTTCAATTGATGTAGCCATAAATCTAAATGTATCTACAAATGAGAATTTTATAAATTTTCTAGGTTTAAAATATAGTTCACCTTCAAATTCATAACCATAACCAGAATTTACTGAATAGTTTATATATTTTTCATCTGTATTGGCTAACAAATCAATTTTACCATATTTTTTAGCTAATTCTTTTATAAACAAATGTGTATCATAATTTGAACTATTATGACAGAATATAGGAATATTTTGAGGGAATTTTAGATTTAAATTACAATTTAAATGTGCAGCACCCCTAAATTTTCCTGTTAAATGGCAATGATCTCTTACTTTTATTCTTTTATCATTATCAAAAACAATTTTTTTCACAAATATGACAAATATTAGTTTTTTGATAGTTAATTTCTTCTTCATTAGTTAAATTCATAGGCTTTTTATTTTTCGAATTATATTTTTTAGCTATATATTTTGAAATTTCATCTAAATATTCAAATAATTTATTTGGTACATTTATTAATTCTTCTTCATTTTTTGCTCTATAACAAATAGGTTTATACATTTTATTAGTTACTCTAGATACTAAATAAATTGTAAATCCATATGGTTTATGTTTTTGAATTTTATTTGTATATGAACAATTTGGATTATTTTTACAATTATCAATCTTTTCTAATATACTTTCAAAATCCATATAAATTACATATGGATGTTCAAACTTTTTGTAATAGTTTTTAAAACTTACTTTTTGACCAGGAAATGGCATTATAGGTCTACAAGGTTCTAATGATTTACATATTTCTAAATGATTATTCAAGTCTTTATTTTTGTAGAAATGAGTCAAACATCTTCTACAAATATATTTTTTTGTTTTATGTTTTGATAATTGAGAATATACCAATTTATTTAAATCTGTTATTAATATATAATGACAATTATTACCAATTTTATAATATAATAAATCAATTTCTAGTTTTGTATTATAATGTTCAGATATTTGTAATGGCACTATTTTTTCATCTTCATCAATTCTATAAATATTTATTGACATTGATGGATAGTTATATTTAGAATCAAATGATCTTTTTTCAAATAATTTAATATCTTTCAATGTTATTGGATAATCAAAACCTTTAAAAATATCATCATTTATATATTTTTGATATTGTTTAACTCTTTCAGCATGTTTGTTTGGTTTATCAATAGCACATCTAATTGCATAAATAAAACAATATTCATCTTTATTTTTAAAATTTACGCAACATTTTTTATTCTTAATTTCATTTGGTAATTCTATATATGATCCAGCATTTAATGAATTATTTTTAGATAATTTTAGATTTAATTCAACACATCTTTTTAATGACCAACCAGAGCCTTTTGATGGTTGATTTAGTTGTTCTCTAACTATTAATTTCTTGAATTGATCATCAATAAAATCATCTATATTTAAAATATCTGAACTTTTTATACAAAAATACATATTACTATTTTGAATTTCACCATTTATTAATTTTCTTTCATATTCACATTCTAAAGCCATCTGTCCTTTAATATTTTTGAATTTTTGTTTTTCTATCAATTTTTTTATTTCATTTCTTTGAGTTTCTAAATAATCATTAATATCTAAATCATCATTTGAATTTGTTAAAATATAATCTTGAAAATATCCTTTTAATGATGAAGCTTCTTGAATATTTATTATATTTTCTTTTGGAATTGGTTTATTTTTAAAATAATCATTTAATAATCCAATCAATTCATTTCTAGTTTTATTAACAATTTTAATACTATTTTTAATTGCTAAATTTTGAATATATTTTAGTGATCTATATCTTAAATTATTTGGATTTTCTTTAATTTTGTTTAATCTTTTAATTAGTTCATCTCTAGATAAATTTTCATAATTTCTGACAGATAATTTTTTTTGCAATTTCATTTAATTTTTCTATATTAAATAATGAATAATTTGTAGGATCATATATATTTTTAATTTCAATTAATTGATCAATATTTTTATTATTATAATCATAAATATTATTACTTTTAGCCCATAATAATAAGTCATTATATTCTCTAATTTTTATCTCTTTATTTTTTAAATGAAGTTTTGAATTTAAATGTTTTGTAAACATATTAGCAGATATATATTTATTACAGTCATGACAATAATTTTTATTTTTTTCATTCGCCATTTATTAAGGGAAAATTTTTTATAAAAATCAGTAGTCAACTTTTCACAAGTTAATTTAAATTTTCCAGAGTATTTTTTCAATAAAATCAGTAGTCAACTTTTCACAAGTTAATTTAAAATTTCTAGAGTATTTTTTTCAATAAAAGCAATAGTCAACTTTTCACAAGTTAATTTAAAATTTCTAGAGTATTTTTTCAATAAAATTAATAGTCAACTTTTCACAAGTTAATTTAAATTTTCTAGAGTATTTTTTCAATAAAATCAATAGTCAACTTTTCACAAGTTAATTTAAATTTTCTAGAGTATTTTTTCAATAAAATTAAATTTTTAAAACTAGTAAATTTTTTTATTATTTTAGTTATTTAACTCTTTAATTTCTCAATATTTTTATTATGAATTTTAGTTTCCAAATGTTTTGGATAGTGATAAAGATATTTAATTTCTCTTCCACATTCACACAACTGTGGTTTTAACAACCTTTGTCTAATACATTGTTTACAAAATACCTGTTTTCTATCTTTACTACTGTACTTGTTATAATAATTTGATATATCTTTTGTTTCTTTACAATTTGCACATTGTTTTTCAGTTTTTTCTTCTATTTTAATATTATCAAATAATTCTTTTTCATAAATTTTATCACATTCTTTACATTTGGAATGTAATTTATTTTTATTACATTTATAATATTGAGTTTCATTTTTATACAATTTACATCTTGCACATTTATATAAAAATAATTATACAAATAATTTTTTTCAATTCATATTCATAAAAATTTAAAAATTACTTGAGTATAATCAAAAATAATATTATACAAATTAATTAAAATTATTAAAATATAATCAAATTATCACTATTTTAGTCAAATTTTATTAAAAAATACTATTAAAATTTTAAATTGACTTATGAAAAGTCAACTGTTGATTTTATTGAAAAAATACTCAAGGAAACTTAAATTGACTTATGTAAAGTCGACTATTGATTTTATTAAAAAAATACTCTAGAAAATGTAATAATTTTACTTATTTAAAAAAAATTTTATTTAGTAGGAAATTTTATGAAAATTTAGGAATATTTGTAAAAAATTTCATTAAAATTGCATATTTTTTATAACAATTTGACAAAAGCTGAAAATTGGCCAAAAATGGCAAAAATATTGCATAATTGTACTGAAAAACTATGAAATTTGTTTAATTTTCTTTGAGTATCCAAAGTGTCCTAGGAGCCCCATATTACTATCTACTTATATATATATATATATATATATATATATATATATATATATATATATATATATATATATATATATATATATATATATATGAAAATGAACGAATGGTGTTTTTGGCTTCTGGGGACCTCAAAATGAAAAAGTAAAGTGGTCTTGGGCTTAGGTCTTACCATGGCTACCACCGTAATAGCGTATTCCCTATAGGGAAATTCGCTAAAATAAAAAAATTAATATCTTTAATATTAATTTTAAAGATGAAAGTTTAAAATTCCATAACAAAATCTAAAATATGTACACCCATAAGTTCTCTGGCAGTCAATTTGCACTTTGGAAGAAACTAATAATGTTCTAATAAACAAAGCTTTGTTTTTCTTTGTGACCTTCACTGTAACAACCACCTACGGTGCATCTTAATTTTTTTACTTAGAAGTTAGAATAAATCTTGTATTTACACAGATTTTGTACTTTGTGTCCAAGCAATGGATCAAGAATTTTTTAGTTGAATTTAATGTGAGATTTATTGCAGGTCTCGTAGTAATCAGTTTAGTTTCCATAATACAGTTAACTCGCCAAATCAAAATTCACGGGACTACCATTTTTCTTACATATAGTCGAGTTACATATCCCGTAGTTCGAATTCAAGGAATAGTTTGGAGTAACAGGGGTTATTTTTGTTGAATTCAACTTTCAGAGGTAACGAACTGTTCAGTATTGTGACAGCGGACAAACGCTGTAGATTTCTCATCAACAAGGCAATGTACTCTTATGAGTAACAGTTTCTTTATTTTTTTATCTCTCTTTTTCTGTCCATTCAACTTTCACATTTTAAGTAGGCCTGATCAGTATTTGATATAATTCTCATTAAATATGTATATTTTATTAATACCATCTCTCCCTTATTCATTTTTCATTTCTTATTTGTTCATTATCTTACAAAATGTAGACATTATTCATGTATAATTGCTTGTACATATGAAGATGATTTGATTGATTGATTGTACCGGATATGTGTCACTGACTCGTTGTGACCTGTGCGCTGGGATTTCGACTAATAGATGTCTGTAGAGGAAACTTTGATGAAATTTGGGTTAAATTCAACTTGTGGAGATAAAGGGCAAATTTGAATTCTACCTATCCTTTGAACTTAGTGTTATAGAGGTTTTGTATATCTTTGACTAGTAAAATATTTAACCGTAAAATTATTTCGAGTTATGTATGGTTTTCATTTGACTTATTCAAGATTTTTTTCTGGGGATTAAAAATAATTAAAGATACTGATTTTTGAGTTATTGAGGTTTGAGGTAGCAAGAGCTAACTGTAAAATATTTTATTTCTTTGTTCTATTTTCTTTATAAAGAATAAAGTACTTTATTCATTTTATATCTACAGGCCTTGCTATAATATTCCTGCTCATAAAAACGTCATATCCTTTTAAGCTATATCCTTATAAACCCCCTAAGTAGGTCTGTTTATATGATATGTGTTTACAATACAAATTTATAATGATTGGTTTGATGTTGCTGCAGTCATTGTGAAGGCCACCAATGGGCCCCGCTACGTCGTCGGCTGCCGCCGCCAGCTGGACAAGGCCAAGCTTAAGTCAGGCACTCGCGTCGCGCTCGACATGACCACGCTGACCATCATGCGCCACCTGCCGCGCGAGGTCGATCCCCTCGTGTACAACATGAGTCATGAGGACCCCGGACACGTCACCTACTCTGCCATCGGAGGGCTGAGCGAACAGATCCGAGAGCTCAGAGAGGTCAGCGCGATGTGGTCATAGCCATGCAACAATATTTCCAAATAAATCTAAATGAAGTACAGAATTTTTATTGAAAATCTTGACCGGTACACAATTGTTTAGGCATTTAAGAATTTATGCAACCATTTTGAGAAATACTTAGTTTTTGGTGACCAAAGCCTTATAAATAGGGAATGTCCTCTTACCCGATAAACCATTGGTGACTGAATGGCTGTAAAGGCAGTTGTAACCATTTTAGCACAGTGAATTTTGTCAAATGAAATATGATAAATGTAATATGTTTGGAATAGAGAAGCTTCAGAAACACTAAAAATTTATTTATTATTTTACACAAATACAGTAGGCCTATTTCATCATTAATATCATTTAGTAAACTAGAGAACATTGAGGATCGATTAATTCTAAATTCTAAAGTAACAAAAATTTTTCTAAATACATATTTAGAAAATTAGTTATACCTTGAAAAGACTTAGAACTGTCTATTTAAAAACCTCCCCATAAAATTGTATTTGAGTTACAGGTGTTATATAATAGAAAATACTTGCAGAAAACTCTATGTGTATATTGTACTTTATATTTTCCACTCCATTGTTGCAGGTGATAGAGCTGCCTCTGCTGAACCCTGAGCTGTTCCAACGTGTGGGCATCACCCCGCCCAAGGGCTGTTTGCTGTACGGCCCGCCCGGCACCGGAAAGACACTCTTGGCCCGTGCCGTGGCCAGCCAGCTCGATGCTAACTTCCTCAAGGTAAATTTATCATTGAGATTCAGAATTACTTAGTATTAAAGTTAAATTCCATGACAGGATTACTAATATACCCCCTTCGCAGCAGACCTGCTTACTGAGCGATTTCCAAAGGAGATTGAGATTTTGTATTTTCCCCATAAACACCATAGGAATGAGTATGTAGGTTTGCTGCCGTGAAATATTGTTAGAAAATGTTAGTTGTAAGGAAATGTAATGGTTAGGAAGGTAAAGTAAATATCAAATTTTATCAGTATTCGGCACATTTTAATTTTCCCCATAACCTCCATGGGGGTGAGTATGTAGGTTTCCCGCCATATGGGTGTTGTTAGCAAATATCAGTTAAACCCTACCTAGTAAATGTTCATACAAAATGGTGGGGAACCTATTTTTGGCTTTTCTCCATAATCTGTTAAGCCAAGTTAAAAATAAAAATAGCCTACTAAATTGTTTTTTAAGTTCTTTTAAATGGTTTTAGTTTAAATTGTTGAATTTGAGGTCCAAAAATGCCAAAACCCCATTTTTTACCCTTTTGAAACCCCATAAAACCCAATCCCCATAATCCCATAACCCAATCATGCTGGTTTGCAAACTCATAAAAATAGACCTGGTCTTCCACATTAATACAAAATTTAATCTAAATCAAGCTCCGATAGGTCTCTATCAAAGTACCACGGACACATGAAAATGGATGGAAGGTGTTTTTGGCTTCTGGGGATCTCAAAATGAAAAAGTAACATGGTCCTGGACTCATGACTTACCATGGCTACTACCGTAATAGCATATTCCCTATAGGGAAATTCACTTAAAGAGTAATTTATGAAATAGTAAGAGAAATAGTAGTCTTGCAACTTTGTAACCCGCTTATTTTGAAAATCCTTTATTCCAAACTCGTTCCTTCAGAAAAATATTAACCGATTCATTTTTATTCAAGAACAGGATATAATTTATAATTTAATATACTTCTAGGCTTGTGGACATTGGAGAACAAGAGATTGCGGTTGCACTATGATTCCTAGTGTTATCAGTTGAACTCAACGAAGAGTGCATGGGCATAACACAAGGGGTACTGTAGAGGTACAGATTTACAGTGGCTCACAATCTTAAACTTTGATCAACGACATAATTCGTTCTGTATAAGCTCTTCTTGTTAGAAAATTATCAAATAGTTTTCAAATAAAATCTTAGATTTCTAATTGTCTAATTAAAATTGTATTTGCGTGAAGCCTTCCGTTTTCAATGAAAACATCATCAGACCACAACTAATACAAGTAATTTTATATGAAAACATATTATTTTCAGAGCTAGGTTACATATATTTTTTAAATATGTTCAAATAATACTGTAAAACAATAAGTAGGCCTACCATAAAAAATTTGTATTGGTTAAAATATATTTTCAAAAAGGTAGAAACTGTGAATTTTGAATGTAAATTATTTTTTTAGCTGACTTATAAATGTTTTAGTGGTAGTCTGATGATATTTTCATTGAAAATAAAATGCCTCACACAAATAAAAACTTTTATTATTAGAAATATGAAGATTTTGTTTTAAAATTAATAAAGAAACAACATTATTAAGGATTATAAAATCCTGTAAAACTTTCCGCTTGAGATTAAGGAAATGGAAAACCTCAAGGACTTTTAAAGCAATATTGGAGTATTTTTCAGTAAATTGAGCCCTGTGTAAGGTGGAGGATTTCCCCCCAGATATAATATAGGTGGTTTTGTAGGCCAGCAGAAATTTTCGCTGATGTTTCTTTGCTCAACTGCTGAGTCAATAGGAAGAGTAGTAGCACGGAAGGACATTAAGAATGGTTATAAAAAAACCCGATATTTTCTTAGCTCAGTATTCATAATTTTATTGAACACCATTAATTTATTGAGTGTTATGAGTTGGTTACATTTGCACCTTTTTCTCACATTGATACCTATTGCAGCTGCACCTATTACTTTACCTGTACATCAGTTGCGGTTGTGCCTGTTACTCCCAATCAGTTGCTGTTGCACCTGTTATTCTGGGTATAACCTGTTGTTGGTGACTGGTTGCAGGTAGTGTCAAGTGCTATCGTGGACAAATACATCGGAGAGAGTGCTCGTCTCATCCGAGAGATGTTCAACTACGCACGCGATCACCAGCCCTGCATCATATTCATGGATGAAATCGATGCCATCGGTCGGTGAATAGTACCAGAATATATTTTGAATAGTTTTTGTCGTTCAGTTACTGTTTGTCAGCAGTATGGTTGATCACAGACGGTTGATGAAAGGGTTAGGGCGATTTTTAAGACATAAATAGGCCTAACTGACTGCTCATGTTTTAAGACTTTATGGAGTTATAAAATAATGGCTAAATTAAATTAAACAGCAATTAAAGTAAACAATTTTGGCACTGGAATACTTGTACATAGTGATGGCAAAATTTCTTAAGAAATTGTTTTCTTGATATATTGATGTATTGAAAGGATAAAACTGATAAAAAATTTAGGAAAAAAAAATCAATGTTGTAAGAAAATCAATTTTTTATCAAAGCTGTAAAATTTAATGCCGTATATTATACCAAGAAATAAAAATATAACCAAAAACATTTAAACTAATGTGTTTAAACTAAATTGTATAAAACTGTATGGGTATAAGTATCGTTTATATGAAATTTTGGCAAATGCGATACGTATGTATAGCGATACGCATAGCACCAATCACGTTCATCTCTAGTAACTTCTCTGTTGCTACAGATAGTCTTGCACCAATAAGATACAGCTGATACTATTCAACATCTCTTAGATTACAATTCCACTTCGAAGTATGGCCGTAATGCGGAAGATTTTGAAAATTTAAATCCAAATCTAAGGTTGGCATTTTAAAAATAGTGTATTAGAGAAGTAAAGCCCGTAATACTTTGTCTTTTACCCAACCGATTTCAAAATCTATGTTTTTTTTTGGAGAAAAATCAATTCCAGAAAAATACCGTCGTAAAAAAATCAATGTCAAAAATCAACGTCTGCAGACACCCTCTTAACGGCCTATGATTTTACTGTTCTGTCTCAAGGACTAAAAATGTCGAAATAATTTAGAAATGGTAATTTTATGATAACTATGCACGTTTTTCTTGGTTGTCAATTTTTTATAAACATTAAATTTTAAAATCATTCGAGATACTGTCAAAATATCGGTTCTGTTTCTTTCAAAACGAGGAGGCCAAGTTACAGTAAATATTCAAATATGTTTAGAACCTTTTTATTACCATTTATCGTATTATTTGTTTAACCGACCTTTGGGTTATCCAATTCAGGGTTTGGATTCATTAAGGGCGGTTGATAGGGCTTCTACTGCTTGTTTGGTATAAGTGTTCTTCATTCTATCAAAAGTACTACTATAAGATTTTTTAATATATATTTTTTGCCCAAAAATTTTTAACTTTTGTGATGTTTGCAGGCGGTCGAAGATTTTCTGAGGGTACATCTGCAGATCGAGAAATCCAGAGAACCTTGATGGAGCTCCTGAACCAAATGGATGGCTTTGATTCTCTTGGCCAGGTCAGCTTTATTTATTTCATTAAATTCTCAACAAGCTATAGAAGTTAAGAGATTTTAAAATCAAAGTGTTCTAATTGGACATATTGTTTGATCGCAAATCACTCTTAACGTTGTTAGTAATGTAATTTTGCATTTAAGTGCGTCTGTGTAGATGAGTGCAGAGATGGGGCCCCTCTAGTTTTACAAGTCTAATGAAATTTTGGACGAAAACACATCAGTTCAAATTGTGGATTATAACCACTTTAAGAAAACTTTACCACCCACAAAAAAAAAAAAAAAAAAATGTATCAATAACAAATGGTTTAAGTCTAATATTCCTATGTGTATAATCTTTATCAATAATTGATCTACAGGGTGTCTAGTAGTCTTGAATTAGTATTGAATTTAACAATGGTCTTGAAAAGTCTGGAATTAGTCTTGAATTTGCCTTCTAGTCTTGAAATTTCTAAAAAAATGTTAATTATGGAGACGCTCATGATCGCAGATTAAGATTGCTAACTGGAGATGCTTATGATCTCCAATCAAAACACTTGCGACTGTAGACAGTAAATGCTCGCGACCACCGTGCGGAGATGCTGGTATTGACTCTTGATTCAGTGTATGCTGAAAAATTTCCTAAAAATGGTGTTAACCATCATTGGCCTACAAGCTAATGAAAAACAAGGAGAACAACATTTTAATTATTAACAAATATATGCAATTTTTATGTGTTCTATAAATCTGATATCACTATTGAATTTGTAGAATTATTTTTATTATTTATTTTAATAATAAACTAAACAGCCCTACGAAAGACCGGCACACAGCTAGTATTTAATAAAAATAGAATAAATACTTGTGCATTATTTTAATTCAGACCATTTTAATTTCCAATGTTGTTGCAGAATTAATATTGCTTATTATTAATAAGTTAGAATTTCATGGTTTCATTTTAATAGTCTTGTTTTTGACAAGAATTATTAAGATTCATTGTATTAGCCGCTGATTTGCTATTGAAGACCAAAATTTACTAGCCGCTGAACTGCTATTGAAGACTGAAATAGTATACACATACCTTCTGTCAAGCAGTTCTAATTTGTTGTTTGTATATTATCACCACATGCTTTGCCGTGAATACAGCATTGTCAAGTGATATAAGAACATACTATCCATCGAAGGATTGGTCCTAAGGATTAAAATAGACAAAACATATCACAAACACAGTTCAGTTTGTCTACAGTAGACTCCCTCTTAACCGGTCTCCGCTTTAACCGGCCTAACCTGACACAAAATAACATCTTTTTAACTGGCCATTTTTATCTCAACATCGCTTTAACCGGCCGTGTTTTGCCGGAAATGTAGTTTTCTTATCTAATGTATCATTCAATTCAACTTTATTTCATATTGACGTTCTCAAACCACATAACGTCCTGGACGAAAGTGAATGCCACCAGAAGTCAATGCAATTGGACCTACTATCCAGCAGTAGACCACAATAAAGAAACAAATTATTATTAGTGTAGGTTTGCGGTAGATTTCATGGGTAGCGGATGTTAGCTATGAATAATATACAGGAATGTATTTAATATTGTTTTTCAAGTGAAAATTATATTTAGGCCATAGGCCTATATAAAATTGGAGGTTGGCGTTCCTAAATGAACATTGATTGAACTGGCCAATTCGTTATCCGGCCGCGGCCTGGTCCTGAGGTGGCCGGTTAAGAGGGAGTCTACAGTATTTTGATTCTTGTCCAATCCTTAAATGGATAGTATGTTCTTGTATCACTTGACAATGTCGTATTCTCGGCAAAACATGTAGTGATTATATTGAACAATAAAATTTGAGCTGCTTGACGGAAGGTATGTGTATACTATTTAAAACAAATCTGTTAGCGGCAACAATACTGCATAAATAATTTTGTAGAATGTAAAATAGAAATTAATTTGTCGAGTAGTGCAATAGTCTTGAAAAAACTAAAGAAGTCTTGAAAAAGTCTAGAATTAGTCTTGAATTTTGAAAGAGAAATAAACTAGACACCCTGGATCTAGGAAAATACAGGATAAAAAATTAAAGCCTCACTGAGTCGACCATAGTTTAAGTTAATTGATGTCTAGAGATCAAACTAAAAGTATCAAAATACTAAATTCACACTTATGGAAGAGTTTATTTTGTCAAAACGTTAGCATCATGGAACTTCGCCAAAGTGATGAAAAATAAAGCCAAAATAGAGGCTAAATAAAAACAAGGAGTAGTAATGAACTCTCATTTCATTTGTCACTATCAAATGTCTTCAATTATCACATGTACATGGTACAAGAAATAGAGTCGTAAGGTCATTTTGACACTATGTTAGAGTGTTGAACATTTCTTGGTGATGTATCTATTTTGTTATTACAACAGTACCTCTACTCAAAATACAAATTTGTCATTACAGGTTAAAATGATCATGGCTACCAACCGACCTGACACGCTCGACCCTGCCCTTTTGCGTCCTGGCCGCTTGGACCGAAAAATCGAAATCCCTCTGCCCAATGAACAGGCTCGACTGGAAATTTTGAAAATTCATGCTGGACCAATCGCAAAGCATGGGGACATTGGTGAGCACTTAATATCTGCTCATTAGAAAAAAAAAAAAAAAAAAAAAAAATTATAATTTTAGTTGAATCTAGTCCTACTTGTAAATGTTCAGGAATGGAAAGGTAAGCGTTTTAAAATAGGATAGGCCTATCTTATCTTGCATGGATAAAAAAAAAATATTTCCCTTACCAAAAATTTTATAAATTAATGTCTATGTAATCTTATTTAATAATTCATTTAAGTTGACTATGTGGTTCCTTGGTTAAAAACCTTTAAGTATTTGGTTCTATAAATAATACTACATCATGGTATGCTTATATAGCTCTGTCCTTTGTATTGTAAATTTCAAAATTTAGAAAAAGGTTGAGGTGCTATGGGATTCTGTTTAACTCAAACAAATAATTTTGATATTTTTCTTACAACAACTTGTTTTAGTGTCAGCCCCTTAGGAGTTTGATTGCAGCATCTAGTAGGTTGTTTGTATTTGCTAGTCTTGATTTACGAGGCACTGAAATTTGTCATGCAAATGATTATTTGATTGAATTGAATCGACTGCTCCAGACTGTTATGGCAGCTTCAGTTAGGAACATTTTGCAGCAGAATTTTGGTACGGTATTTGATTTGTTTCAGATTATGAAGCCGTTGTGAAGTTGTCTGATAGTTTCAACGGAGCTGATTTACGGAATGTGTGCACTGAAGCCGGTTTGTTCGCCATCCGAGCCGAGAGAGAGTACGTGATCCAAGAAGACTTCATGAAGGCTGTCAGGAAAGTCGCGGACAACAAGAAACTCGAATCCAAGCTGGATTACAAGCCAGTTTAAGGCAGTCAAAATTTCTATATTATTTATTAAATAAAATAATCTTTTTTCAAATCTGTATCTGTTCTTTATCCTTGCTGCATTTAAAAGCTGTTTAGAAAGTAACTTCTGTTTAATCTAGTGTAGGAAATGGTGGGGGTAGTGTCAGGAATTTATCTGTAAGTTCTACAGGTCAGTTGGGTTTGCGATGTGTGCTATAATTTAACACTTTGAACCCTGAGCCCGAGTATAACTTGGGGCATAGCGTATGTCACCGCGAACGAAGCCCGAGTGTAGGTCGGGCCTCGAAATAAAATTCCATAGCAACCTGTATTCGGCTTATATGCGCTATTCGTTGCTACGGAACGCTTCCTTGATCATCTGGCATTGATTATAGTATCGTCAAGTCTCACAAAAAGCCATCTGTTTTGTAGCAGAAAAATAAATCCAAATGCCTGCAGCCGATGTTTTGCGTCGCCGGCTGACGACGCAGTGTTGTTGTCTGCAGTTAATGGCTGACTTTGTTTACGTTCATTTTCGTGTCAAATAAAGTGTGGTTTTACTGTTATTAAAAGTGTTTAGACTGTGAATTAGCTTTTAGCTTTTAGAGTAAATATTAAACTTCAGTATGTTCTAAATATAAGTGTACGCACCGTCGCAATTTTTATTTCCTTCAATTTTTCTGGTAAATTTTATGTGGAATCCTAAAATTATTTTTTATTGTAATTTTATTAAAAGTTATATCATTAGAAAGGTTATATTTTTCTCTTTATTTTTAAATATAATTTATATTGGTAAAAAATATGTACATAGCAAGCTACGAATTTTAATTTTAACCCCAAAATTGGCCAGTAACGCACTTAAAACGGCAAATCAGCGCCCAGGGTTCAAAGTGTTATAAATCAGAATGGACATTACTTGTTAAGATGCCACCGCCGTCACTTGTCATTTAATTTTTAAGGCAAAAAAATTAAACCCGTGGACATTTATTGGTCGTGGTGTGCTTTCCAGACACCAGAGATTAGATAATGAGAGGATCCTAACATCAGCTCATCTTAACATCTTAAGAAAGGACGTATCAACATTCCTAAAGAAGACCAGAGGAGAAGCGCTGCCGGCTGTTACCAATGGTGTTCAGAGTTTTGTCCCTCGAAAGATGAATTAAGTTAGACTAAAAAAATCCACAGTTTTTTTAATGAAAGATGTCAGCCGACATTATAATGAGAAACTACATCATAAATATAGGGTTTACAGCTCTGGTTTACTTTGATAACCAGCATGGTAAGTCACAAATAATAAATTACTTAAGGTATTAAATTCCACGTTTAATATTCAAAAATAAAAAAAAGGCTTTAAGAACCTTTTGTGGAGTTCCGCCCACCACACATTGTAGACCTTTATTCCAAAAATAGAACATTATGTTTCTTTAGACATAATCATCCATATAAGTCTCTCTGTCTTTAATACGCTTCAACTACTTGAACCAGGTGGGTGTTGCCCAATAATAGAAAGGTCTCTAATACATCTAAAGAAAAATTTTCAAAATTAGAGTCAGAACAACGTATTATAAGCACAATACCCGATCAAAAAACCATTTAAAACATGCCAAGTCCCACAAAATGTATTCATATCTGGAATTTTAAAAATTTTCAAGCGCTACCTATGGAAGCAAAAGAATTATCACAAGAAAAATTTTAAAATCACATCACGATATTATTTTCAGAAAATTGTCTCTATCCTACAAATAAATAAATATTATTAAATATAGTACAGTCCCGCTAATCTAAGAATCTGCTTGATCCGAACCCGTCCCGTAAAAAAAATGCCGATTGTTCTTTATCTTCTAAAGAGGACAAGTAAATCAAGAAAACGAGGTCTCTTTGTAATAACAGTAATTGTTTGTTACACCAAAGGTTTATTGGTTTACATTGGACAATAATGTAATAAAATTTGTTGCTTGACTCTAATTTAAAAGAAAAACAAATCATAAACATAAGTCAAACAAGGGGTGGTTAATTTGTACAGCCAACACTCAAGAAATAATAATAAACCAGCGCCAACAGTTTATAAAGCTAACAAAATTGAACTCCGCCAAGCCTACTCCAAAACACTGATTGTCAACACAGCGCAAAGTCCAATGAATATTTGGAATAAGGAAAAGAGAGAGGGATGACAGGTATGGGGTGAGGGGGGGGGGGGTCTAATTTTAGCGAATTTCCCTAAAGGACATATGGTAGTAGCCATGGTAAGACCTAAGCCCAGGACCATGTTACTTAGGCGGAGGTCCCCTTCAAAAGTTATCAGTAGGCCTACCACCAGTACTGATACCAGTGAAGGGGACCTCTGATTTTGATGAAATTTTGTATGAAGGTGTAAGACCAGGTCTATTTTCATGAGTTCGTGAACCAGCATGATTGGGTTGTGTTATGGGAACATGGTTTTGTGGGGGTTTCGAAGGGGTCAAAAATGGGGTTTTTTTCAGCATTTTTGGAGCATAATTTAAAAAAATTCAACAAATTTAACTGAAACCATTTAAAAGAGCTTAAAAAACAAATACTTTAGTATTTTGAATTTTATTAGAGTTAGCAACACAGCACATGTCTCCACGATTAAATCACAAATATTGTCAAAATATAATCTATTTTTAGATTTCAAAAACTTTAATAAATAAAAACTTAAGTCATCAAAAGATCCTCTTAACTAAATGATTTAGTTATATTTAATAAAAGTAATTTACACTTAATATTATTGCTTACTTGAATATTCCATCCGTAGTCCCTGATTCTCGATTTGGACATGTCAATTGGTGGAGTTAAAGGAATAACTACAACTTAACTATGCCTAAGTCTAGGTTTCCCAAAATTTAAAAAACTTTCCATATCATAGAAACCATTTTTTATGAGAAATTACTTTACTTCATCTTTAAATTTTGTGAGCTTTCCAATGGTTAGGAGGTGTATTGGCAATGCCTGAAATACTTTTAATCCAGAGTATATAGGTCTATGTTCAAATACATATGCTTACAATTTTGTGAGCCTATTATCAAAGAACAAAACAAAATAAACTAACCAAGTTTATTGGGTGTGTAGGTGTATCTTAATTGTGAGAAGAAGCAGAATTCATTAGGTACTGTACACCTAAAATGGCGTTACACAAATGTTGCCAAATAGGAATCAGAAAGTATTTTTTTTATTGAATTGAGGGAATATGTGTTTTAAATGTTTCCAAACACCATAGATTTTGTTGTTATAAACATCGCTGTCAATAAAAGTGAACGACGTTTACGGTTAAATTGATAGGTCAGATTATTATTATGATACATTTCTTATCCCAATATCGTTATTGATTCTATTGTTTTCATCGCACGATTTTAATCGCAATATTGAAATTTCCACATTGATAATAACAGTGGAGTCGGATAACAAAGTTTCGCCAAAAGGAGGAAGTATGGTAACACTATTACTGATAAAATTTACTGTCAGAATGCAGATTCGAACCTACAACATCGCTGCCATGGTCCCCAAGTCTGGCGTGCTAAAAACTACGCCAGTGGCTCACCCAATCTAACTTAATTCATTTTTGGTTTGGTAAAAAAGAAATTGACAAGGGTTAAATAAAGGCAGTCCAATAAAATGAATAAGCCTAAATCACTCAGGCTTTTACTTTTTTATTTGGAGGACCCTGATTATACAATCTTGTTTCTTTCCGACTCAAATATTCTTGAACATTTTCAAACTTTCTTTTGAAGAGAAGATCAACTAAATTTTTCTTTTGGTCTATGGTCAGCTTCTGATCATTCAACAATTTAACAGCTTTAGAGATATTGCTAGGTACATTATCTTCAAATTTACACAACTCAACATTAAATGATTTAATTTTTACCTGCAATTTATCATCAGAACTATAGACTACCCATAAAACTTTAGAACTTAGTGAAATACTCCATGGATGACTGTCTTGAAGAAGAATTTTCTGAATATTGTTACAGTGGAGACTATTATCTTCTGTGGTACACTTGAACACTAGACATGCGCTGAAGTTATCAACAGTGACACAAATTAAAGAAGTAACACTGTCTACAAAACTGGTTGCAGCATCTGTGAGGGCCGGTATGTCACATTCTGTTTCATCGTTCTCATCCATTTTGTCTTTCAAGTCAAAACATTGCGAAGTATTAAAAACTTCTACTTCTGCTCCAACTTTAAAGTCCCAAAACCGAATCGTACCATCACCAGAGGTGGAAATCAAATATTTAGAATTGTGAGGTAAAAAACTCAATGAACTTACAAATTCTGTATGGCCCAAGCAATATGCTACAACGTTATATCCATTTGGATAACTTGAAATCCTTATTTTCTCATCTCTGTCACAAGTTACAATAAACTGCTCATCGGACGTTAGCAAGATGTCCAACAGAAGCGAGAGGTGGCCTAATATAAGCTGTCCTGAATTACTGCACGTTTCTGGCTGGAACAGATACACATCACCAGATTTGTCAGCAACAAGTATGTGTTTGTTACTTGGGGTAAACCTGACTTTGCTTGCGCCTCTGACAAGACTGTATTCTTTGACTATTAAGGGTTTATGGCCACTCATGTCAACAATGCAAAGAATTTTTGAGAGAGTGCAAAATGCCAATTGTTTCCCATTAGAGGAAACATCACAACATGACAAACCTAAGCCTATTTCTTCACTTTCACTTTGAACTTTACTGGAAGTTTGAGAAGTGCTGGTCGTTTCAGCAGAATTACTTTTTCCACAGATATCCGAATGTAAAAAA
The DNA here is from genome assembly GCA_030545055.2 of Neoaliturus tenellus. NCBI lineage: Eukaryota > Metazoa > Arthropoda > Insecta > Hemiptera > Cicadellidae > Neoaliturus > Neoaliturus tenellus. Next base: position 43,484,913 of record CM061536.1, read on the forward strand.
GAATATAGTTCGCCATCACTCAACCGAAGAATTAAAGTTTTTGAGCTACACGATACAGAAACTATATTTGAATCACTACACACACTTGCCATCTTCAGACAAGTGCACTTCATCGATTTCTCAAAAACCTAACCTTAAAATTTCAAGCAGAAAGTGGTGCCGCCGACGTCATAGAAGTTATCCAAAGAGAAAACTATTAAACTTGGCAGTCCCTCTTGTACCTAATTAATTGCTTTCATTGAATATACATCTAAATTCATCTAAAATATACATCTAAATATACATCTAAATCATTTGTATCCTTAGTCAATGATAGTATCAATAGTCAATGATACAAACTCTACAGTATTCATAGTCAATGACTGCTTAGGTGACCTTGTGAATTATTGTTACTCTATATGCTAATGGTGAGTGGTGGGACAGAGGCAGAGGTTAATAATAAGTGTTGTTACGGCTGCGTGGAAGTATTCCAAAGCCAAGCCTTTTTGGCAAAAAAAGAATAAGAAAAATAAAAAATAAGTGTTGTTGTTTGTTGTCAACACACAACTAACCTTACATTTTTCTACACTAAAAGAAAAGAAGAGTTCATGGACATTGTTATTTTCTAATATAGCCTTACAGCACAGCCTTAGTTTTAACTGTTTGAAGTTTTTCAAATACTTCGTCTTAAATTAGTTGTGTAGTGATAGTATTAGAGAAGTTATTTTAATGTCAGCGCTGTAGTAAAACTTAAGTTATTGGAATGGTGAAAACTTTAGAAAAATTTACTATCAGGCCTAGCCTTTACTTTGCGGATTTGTAAGGTAAGTTACATATTTTTAAAATTGAGATCTAGCTGTTTTAGTTGTAAAAACAGATTAATACTTTGAGAGAAACTTAACTTATTTATGATGTCAGTGGCGAAACTTCGTTATCCGTCTCCACCGTTATTATCGATGTGGAAATTTCGATATTGCGATTGAAATTGAGCGATGAAAACAATCGAATCAACAACGATACTGAGAAAAGATATGTATCATAATAATAATCTAACCTAACAGTGTAACCGTAAACCTCCGTCACTTTAATTGACAGCGATGTTTATAACAACAAAATCAATGGTGTTTGGAAACATTTAAAATGCATATTCCCTCAATACAATAGCAAAAAAAAATTACCTTTCTGATTTGTATTTGGCAGCATTTGTGTGGCGCCATTTTAGATCTAACGAAGTCTGCTTCTTCTCAACATTCAAATTTAGATACAGCTAGGCTACACAACAAACTTGGTTAGTTTATTTTGTGTTGTTCTTTGTTACAGGTTACATTAGATACAATTTTTTCTTTTTTCAGTTACTTGTTTGAATATATACGGTATTTGTTTTATTGTCACAAGGTTCATTTCATTATATTAGAACGAGAAACTAAATCAGGTGATAAAATCGTCGTATCGTGTAATTGTATCATTGATATAATAGCAATATTATCGCAATATCGAAATTTCCACATTGATAATAATGGTGGAGACGGATAACGAAGTTTCGCCATGTCAGTAAGTTAGGTCTATTCCTAGATTCGATAAGCATATGTTCAACGGTAGAACTGTTACAGAGGTTTTCTGCCGTAGGAGGTTTTTGACCAAATATTAGTTACTCATCATCTAAGGAAGTAGGCCTATTGAAAAATTATTGGTACCAAATTTTAACCAAGTTGACATTGGGTACAGCAAAGTTTTCTAACATATGGTAAGTCTTTTGGCTGTCCACCATGACAATTTCCCTTCCTTTATGATCCATTCATGTTCTAGACAGCGGGGCAAAGTACATGCTTCGAGCATGGAGACACCCCTAGGTGGAACATGTTTTAAATGGACAGTCGGTTGGTTGGTTAGAGGGCAGAGCGGACCTGAAAATCAGTTGTTACAGGAGCACGGGAGTTGGCCCTCTGAATGGTCAGGCGGCCGTCTGATGTCCCGTCTCTCACTTTTTCTCTTTCTTCAATATCCCATCCTTTCAGGGACTTGTGCACAATGCCCGTTAAAGGCAGATGTGCTTGTAGCGGTTTGGGCAGGGTCTCCTTATCCACCAATAACAACAACAACAACAACTGAGCCTAAGCTCTCCACAAGAAAATGTTCAAGACATTGTCAAAGCCCTGATATCCATTTTAAACCGTCTAAAAACTTCATATTGTGTCCATTCTAATGACAAAGAAATTTGATAAAAGGTAGGCATACTGGTACTCTATTGGTTTTGGTACATGGTTTTTTGGTTTTAGCGAATTTCCCTATAGGGAATACGCTATTACGGTAGTAGTCACGGTAAGACCTAAGCCCGGGACCATGATACTTTTTCGTTTTGAGGTCTCTAGAAGCCAAAAACACCGTTCGTTCAAATTGATATATATGTATATATATATATATATATATATATATCTATGTGTCCGTTAACACAATAACTTTTGAACGGAACCTCCGATTTTGATGAAATTTGGTACAGGGATGTAAGCCAGCGTCTACTAGGTTGAGTTCGCGAACCAGAATGATCGGACCATGGGAACAGGGTTTTATGGGGTTTCAAAAGGGTTAAAAATGGGTTTTTGGCTTTTTTTACTTTTATTTAGAAAATTCAACAATTTTAACTTAAACCATTTAAAAGAGCTTAAAAAAACAAACAATCTAGTATTTTGAATTTTTTACCCAGCTTAAATGGTTATGGAGAAAATAAAAAAAGTATGTTTTTCATGTTATTCTTATGGGAAATCAAGAAAACCTACTAACTTGCTTATTTATTGACATATCTTGATAAAATTTGATCAAGATTTGTACATCAATTTGTACATTCATTAGGAAGCGTTTAACTTATATTTGCTTAGAAAACCCATTTGGCGGCAAACCTACGTACTCACCCCTATAGGGTTTATGGGGAAAATAAAAAGAACACCATAGCCTTATAAAATTTGGTATGTACAATCACTAGGTAGGGTTTAACTTATATTTACCAACAAAACCCATATGGCGGCAAACCTACATACTCTCATCCCCATGGATTTTATGTGGTACAGTACACTCTCGTTCATCGGACTCGGCGACATCGGAACTCCGCTTCATCGGAACTGAAAATCTGGATATAATTAATTTTATTTTCTTACGAAATTAATAATTTTTCCGTTTTAGCGCCTTCAATTTCCATTCGTTCTATCCGCACAACAGTGAAGTATCACATTTTGCATCAAACATCATCAGGCGTTTTCCATAATCTGTACACATCGATGTGATTTACGAGGCCGTGGAGTATTCGCACAAAAATAGAAATAGGAAGGGAGCAGGAAGTGAACATCCGTTTCGACCGCTTTCCAAACTGTCATTCAGTCTGTCTCGCGTCGCGACTGCACCTGTGTTACGTGGAAGTCAGTTGACTGCTGGAATATGAGTGTGGAAGAATAAGAATATGGAATATGATAATAACGATTTTGGATCTTTATTTCCTGTGTTGTTTTTATTCCTATAGGTTCATTGTTACCATGTTCAAAGTTTGAGTGCATTATTTTCATAAAATCTCATGTGTTATCTTAAAAACAAGAGTGAATACAATCACGATAGGTCACCGTACGGGCGGAAATGATGACTCACGACGGACTCCGCTTCATCGGAATTTTTTGACAACCGAACCGGCCGTCCGCCACATTAGTTCTGATGAACGAGAGTGTACTGTAATAGAAAATATACCAAAATTCCATTGGAAATTCGCTGAGTACGCAGGTCTGCTGCGACGGGGGTATTTTTTTACTGTATTGGGCTGAAATGGGTTTTAGAAAACTCCTCTTAATCAATATATCCCACCTTTCCTCAAAGGGCTCGGGAACATCATAATAATCAATTAAAGAAATATTTAAAGATAATCGTTCTATTTTATATTTTTCAGATGGGTGTCCGAGGACTTACAACTTATATTAAAAACCACGAGAAGAAATTTTTGAAGTCACATAAGTTGCATAATTGCACTTTATTGTTGGATGGCAACAGCATTGCAGCAAACCTGTTTATTTGGAGCAATATCGAATCAGCTTTTGGAGGAGATTATGACAAGTTTTCTAAGTATGTCAAAGAATTCTTCAAATTATTGCAGAAGTGTGAGATAAGACCATTGGTATTATTTGATGGGGGATACGAGCAAAGAAAATTGAAGACCGTTTATTCACGACTGAGGGATAAGTTCAAAACAGCATGTCAAGCTCAGCCTTTTACAGGTTCCCTGAACTTCCCTTTGTTTATGAGGATTGTATTCCGAGAAGTCCTGATTGAGATGAACATCCCATTTGCGCAGAGTGATTTTGAGGCAGATGATGAGCTGGCTGCTCTGGCAAGACAATTGGGATGCCCCGTTTTGAGTTATGACTCAGATTTCTATATTTATGACATCTTATACATCCCATTTCCTTCAGTGAATCTCATTCCTGTTGCCTTCAAGAATAGCCAAACTGATGGTGGTGAACCAAAATATTACCTTGACTGTAAAATATACAGAGTTGATGTGTTTATTGAAAGTTTTGGTGGTCTTGATAAAAGCATGCTGTCCCTTCTAGCTGCTTTACTTGGAAATGATTATATCAAACGCTCTGTCTTCAAGAAGTTTTATACGAACTTAAAAATTCCCAAAGGCAAAACGAATCATCTCCAGAGGAGAATCAAAGCAGTCATTGAGTGGTTAAGGCATGAAACTTTTGAATCTGCTGTGCATAAGGTAAGTTAATAATATTTTAGATTTTAGTTTATATAATTTAGGCTAGAAGGTTACATACTCTTAACAATATTGAAACAGCTTTACAATAGATCTTAAAAGAAAAAACCTGAATAAATGTGAACCTGCAATAATTTAAAATTTGGAATTTCACTAGTGCTTTGAATTACATGTAATTTATTTTTACTCTGAGCTCACAATAGCCAGGTTTGGTAATTAGTATTAAACAGACCAAATAGTTTAGGGTTTAATTTCTCAAAATGTCGATTGTAATTGAAAGTTGTGAATTTGAAATTTGATAGTTGCAACTCAATGAAATTTCTTTATGTGTGCGAAAATTAAACTTCTTTTCAATTTTAGGACTGTTGTAGGTAGGTAAACAGGCTTTTATACCAGTTAACCCATTCACTGTGACTGGAGCACCGGTGGACTCCAAGTTCTGGCACAGAAGCAGGAGGTCCACCGGTGAGTGAGAGTGCCTCTTTTGGTTTATGGTGTCAGGTGGTTCAATCTCTCGTAGAGCCAACTAATACAATGCCAAGTTGTTCGTTGACTGCCTATTGAACAGGGGCGATCATTTGCTTCTCGTGGGTACGGGGGGCTACACCTGTGGATCCTAAATTAACTGAAAATACTGAAAATACATAATAATATAAACAAATGTAAAATAAGATGATATAAGAATATTAAAAGTGTTTTCCATTCAAAGAGCTTCAATGGAACCACTCTGGCTTATGTATGCGCTGATATTTGAACGACTACCATAAAACTTAGGAAAACAATTTGAGCATTGTTAATAATAACAACAATAAAAAATTTTATTGCGTTGACAATAATAAGCATTGTAATAATAGTTGCAAATGAGGTCAATAGCTTAGAAAGATAGTGATTTGTTAGTGATATAGTAATTTGTTAGTGTTTGGAACATTCGCACACTTAGAGTGCGGTACAGCAGCTGGGCTATAGTATTTTTTGCACATAAAGCAGGAAAGCAGGTGACTTAGATCTTGATACCCAAAAATAAACCGTATGAGTTATGAATATGACTAATGCCTCTTAATTCTGACTTTTGATAGCATGAAAGGAAAAATTTTATTTAAACATTTTCAGCTCCTGGGTTACCCCCACCATAGACCCGCCGCAGTGAATGTGTTAATGAGGTTTTAATGATGTGAGTTAGCTTAGTTGAATATTTTTACATAATTGATACAAAATTCAAATTCAAACGTCTTTATTCATTTGAATGTACACGATACATTTCTGAATAGTGGCAGTACAAAATGTGGGTTAACAATTACAAAGCTTAGCCTAAAAATAAAATATAGAAAAAGAGTATAGATGATAAAAAAAGAGACAAGAAACACTTGAGAAATTAAAACAAAATTAAATTTCCCAAAAATGTAAACTTAATAATTAATTATACACTGTTTTTCAGCACATGTATAAATTACCGTACTAATTATCTTTATTGCCCTCCCCTTTTTTTTATTGGGGAAGTGGAAAAGTACTCTTCAAAAGAATACAAACACATATAAACTAAAAAGGATTTTAATTCATTTTTTTATTTTGTTGTTTTTTTATATTGGTCATTATTTGTTTAGTTAAATTTTGCATGAATTTCTTTCCCATGTAAGTTGGATTTTTTCATAAAACAAAGTCTGTGATGCTCTTTTATTATATTTGTTTTGTTTCTTGTGTTGTATGGATGTGGTCCAGCCTGTGTAGGTGAATTTATTTCACTATTTAGTGTCAGTAAGATATAATCAAAAACATACTGACCATAAATTGTAAGAATTTGTATGTTTTTAAAACGTTCTTTTACTGATTCATTTCGCTTTAGTTTTAAAATAATTTTGATTGGTCATTTTTGTAGTTTAAAATTTTTTCCAAGTTTATTAATTTTGTAGATCCGTATAGGAGTGCACCTAAAGCAATATGAGAATAAATAAGGGCAAAGTATATGTTTTTTAAAATGTATATATTATAGAAAATGACATTCTTGACAGTGCATATAAACCAGGTTTTTTTAGATGTTGTTTATTGTTCATCTTAGCTTAAATTTTCATCTATTGTAAAACCAAGAAATTGAGTACTTTTTTGTTTTTACAAATTTGAATGTCATAGTTAATAATTGGTTCTTGCAGCTTTTTGTTTTGAAATGTTCTGAATTGAATAAATATGATTTTTTGTATATTTAAAATTGGGTTGTGCATCTCTAAAAAGTTTTCCATATTTCCCAATTCAATGGATGAGAGGGTTTCAATTTTTTCAGTGGACTTTGAATATAATCCAAGATTAGAGTCATCAGCATAGAGGCATAGGTTACTATTTGCAGGAAAAGGAAGTGTATTATTAATATTTTTGAGGTAGCAAATGAAAAGAAGGGGTCCTAAAATTGATCCTTTTGCTACTGTACGCCAAATTTAATACCTTTATCTGAGGATTTGACTTTTATTACCTTATGGCTGTGTTTAATGTGATTTATTTTGACAAATCTCTCTCTCTCTCTCTCTATATATATATATATATATATATATATATATATATATATATATATATATACATATAAAGTGTTATATATATGTATATATGTGTATATATATATATATATATATATATATATATATATATATATATATATATATATATATATATATATATATATATATATATATATATATATATATATGTAACACGTACTAGAGATCGCCCACTGGTTGAAATTCAACCAAAAATTCAGTTGATCTTGAGCCAATTATTTTAGAAATGTTATAGATGAAACATCTGTTCTTCCTTATTTGCTATCATTTTTATTACAACAGCTGTCTTATGATTCAATCAATTATCCTTCTCCCATAAGATTAACATTGAAACTTTGAAAGCCGTAGGGCGTAGCTCCGTGGGCTGAAGGTAATTAAAACGTGATTCTGCTCATCTACAGGACAATACTTTTCTATCGGTATGCGCGGATTTCTCCTACGATGCACACAAGCTGAGAAAAAAAGGAGGAAATGAAACATGCTTGCCTATTAATATATACTACACCAGCCGTCACGAGAGAAGTCCGTTGAGGGCGGGGCTTAGCGGCCACGTGATTTTCTGCCAACGAATAGGATTCAAGCGATGTTGCCGTACTGTCTATGCCTCTATCCTACTTGTATTAATCACCTGTTTGAAATAATTAAATTTCCAAGTGTAATCATTGCATGTAAACTGACAAAACTAAAGCATTCTATGTGGCAACACGGCGCTTATTTTCTATTGGGTGCGGCTCAACGGACATCTCTCGTAGCGGGTGGTATAGAGATCGCGCGATGATCGAAATTCGATCACAATTTCAGTTGATATGGCTCCAAGAAGCTTAAAAACATTTTAGAACTAAAACATCTGTTCTTCCTAATTTTTTAGCAGGTTTTACAACAGCTGTCTAATGATTCATTAAATTCTTCTCTCTCCATAAGATTAACATTGGAACTTTGAAAGCCTGTGGGGCGTAGCCCTGGAGTTTGATGTGAATTAGAATGTGATTCTGCTCATCTACAGGACTATACCTTTCTAGCTGTATGCTCAGATTTATCCTACGATGAACACGAGCTGAGAAAAAAGGAGGAAATGAAACATATGCTTGCGTATTAATATATAGATATATAATACGTGAAGCCGTTTTTTGTAAACACTACTCAACCTCCCTTATTTCTAGACGAAATACAATGTCTGAGATGTCATAAGATTCGTCTCAGTTAGTAGTTTAGCAATAAGGTTTTAGATTTTTGATATTTATACTCTGAAGGGAATGAGAAGCCCTTAAAGTTAGTTTTTGTCCATAAGATTAACATGGGGAACAATTTTTACTAAACGAGTCGCTGCCAGTCGGTACTTGACGAATAACCTGACAGCGCAGGCAGATGGTATGACACTTGGTAAAATTAAAACAAAATACAATCATACAATTAAATAAAGTAATTAATTGTCGCTCCCCAATACTCTGAATGAAAACTGCATGTTAATAAACACTATCCCATTTCGTCAATCATCTTTGTATTTGAGTTTGAAAGTAAACTGATAAGTAAACAGAAAAACTAAATAAATTAAAATTACAGAAGGGAGACAGGTTATTTTTATGAAAGCAGCTGTTTTTTTTCATGAAATGAATCATATGTGAGGTAAACTTACTGATTTTTGTCTTATATTTAAAATACATGGAAACTTTAAAGTCCAATGGGGCAAAGCACATTGAATTGAGGACGACAAAAATTATTCACAACGTCTACAGAGAATCCCCTTTAATTTGACACCTGAATCATCAAAATCGGTTCATAAATAAAAAAGTTTTGCTGCTCACAAGAAATTCCTTACGGAATTAGTAAGATAGATTTAAAATGAAACAGCTGTTCATAGTTAAATCATAAAAACACATGTTTAAAGCTAAATAGAACTTTGAATTTTTTTGCAAAGGGGCGAGGTTTTATTACAAGGTACTCTGGTAAATGCAGCGCATTGCGCTGCTCAGGTACCCCTAGTTGGTATATATTACTGGAGAATGATTTAAACCATGTTCATTTTGAAACCCCAAGAATGAAAGGTTTTGTAGTAGCAAAGGATGTTTTACACCATCAAATGCCATTGATATATCCATGAAAATTCCTAAAGTAACATTTCCTTTGTCTACTGATTCAATAACAAATTCTACAAATTCTACTGCTGCAGTGAAAACTGATCTTCCAGTTCTAAATCCATGTTGCATTTCATCAATTAAGTTGTTACTTTCCAGATAGTTTACTAATTGATTATTTACAATTTTTTCATATATTTTGGAGATTGCTGGTAATAAATAAATGGGCCTTTGGTTGGAAGGGTTTGTCCTGTCGTCTTATTATGTACTGGGATTAATTTTGCTTTTTTAAGCTCGTCAATAAATATTTCACTAACAAAAATGATGAATTAATCAAATGAGTTAACATTTTTAGCAATTCATCCTTAACACTTTTTATTAAACTTATATGAATAATGAATGTCATCATAGCCGCATGAATGCTTATTTTTTAAAGAGTTTTCTTCACTTCCCCTTCATTAACAGACTTTAACGTAAAGCTTCGTTCAGAGTACTGCTTCTCAAAATGATTTAAACTGTTAGACACATAGTTTATTCCTAAATCTTTAACACAATGCTCATTGAAGGGACGCCGTCAAAGTCTGACGGCGACGAACCCTGACACTTTAAAAAATCACGGGACGTCACAGTCTGACGAATAAAAAGTCGGGGGGCGACAAATCAGGACGATTTAAATTCGTCCGGTTTTGACGGGTGCGTCAGGCGTCAAATCAGGACGTTTTTAAATTCGTCAGGTTTTGACGGGTGCGTCAGGCGTCAAACTCTGACGATTTGAATTCGTCGTGTTTTGACGGGTGCGTGAGGTGACAACTTGCGACGTTTTCAATTTTTGAAAAGACTGTACTGCCCCTCATAAATTATGGACTTCACGTGGCCTATTGGCCAGCCGTCTGTCCAATGGTGGGCCTTTTGGAGTGTGTGGATTATGGACCAAAGAAGGTAGAAATTGTTGTAAGAACCGCTCAACCAGTGTGGAGGAGGGATGTGTTTAGGGATTCTTTTTTTTCTTTGACCGGAAATTCCACTAAAATATACAATGTTCGTCGTTTTAATTAATAGAAAATCCCTAAACACATCCCTCCTTCACACCAGTCCGAGCTGCTTTGTCAGGCTTATATTATGGTGTTACTAAAACTGTGTTGTACAGTATAGCCAACTTCAAGTACTATTAAATAATTAAGCAAGTCCTTATTTACGTGAAGCAGTTTTTTGTGGAAACAGCTCTATCAATATATGGCTAATTTTAACATTTGATGTTTCAAAGTAATGGCTCCAGTTTTTAGTTATGCGATGAGGTCTTGGGTTTTAGAAATTTATCTAATAAAGTTAAAATTTAGTAGTAAAAATAGTATAAGACTGTATTATTTTTACAAAACATCGCCCTATAATTTCTTTGCAGTGACATCCGGTGAGATGCTGAGTTAAAAAGTTATGCTTTGTTATTTTTCAAGACAGTCCTCGTTTGCTCACTCGCCGGGCAAGTAGGTGCTGCACTCTGGTAACATTTGTTGAACCACATGATGAATATGTCATTTTTGGGTTATTTACACTGTAATGACCTGTAGGCCTACCCCGTTCAAAATAAATGTTCAGTCGAAAGACAGAATTTTATTTCCCGTCACTAGGAAAATTCTCTCAATATCTTCCTGATTTCCCCGATTTTATTCACAATCAGATGTTATTTTAATTTCGCCCTTAAAATTGAGCGTAGAAAATAGCGCTGATGATCGTGTTACTTTTCCTACTTGCCATTGGAAGCGCCTCTTGTTACATCTCAAATGTCAAAATTAGAATATTTGTTTACGAAAAATCAAAACATTAGCATAAAGTGACATGAGATATTGAACAGCTGTTGTAATTTTCAATGATAGTGATTGGTTAGATTCTTGGCCCTAAGAAGAAGAAGAAGAAGAAAAATATGGAAATTGAATTGTGCATTTCGTTTCGACCGCAAATTTATTTTGAAGGGAGTATAACCTTCATAAGGGAGTATAACCGGCCTATAACTTTGGCTAAACTGTAGTAGGTAATGTATAAAAAAACGGCCATAAGTAATGCGGAAGGAGTAACAATAAAAAAAAAAAAAAAAAAAAAAAATGGAAAAGGCAGATTTTGGCACTATAGCCATTAGATTAAAATGGCATATTCCATAGGTGGGGATTTAACGATGAAAAATAAAATTGTAAATACTGTTATAAGTTTTCTTGTATACATTCTAATTGCTGGATACTATTTAAAGTATTAACCATTCTAATGCAAATTAAAAATATCTCGTAATGAAACATATTCCTTATCAATCCTATTAATAAAATACTCTCATCATTTACCCAACAATAAAAAAAACTGTTGGCGAAAATGACATAAAATGTATCCAAAATTTATAATAAGAGAGTCAGAAAAGGTCATGAAATGTCATGATTATTGTTATCATTCTTTAGCATAGCACACTTTCATTCTGAATAAGATAAGACCGTTAGCACTCAAATAGGTGTGATAGGTTGTGAACAATTAATAATTTATTATTTTTAATAAGTTAAAAAGTTTATAACGTTGTACCGAGTGAAGCAAGCGAGGTCAAATCAGAGGAAAATGAGGGGAATTTTCAGATAATAGTTATCTTAGCATATACTATCACCACACCAAAAATCAGCTTGTTACTAATTTGTTAGATTTTTGAACCTAAAGTTACTGGGCTATAATATAACCGTCCGTTTATAACTTACAAAGTTTGGTGAAGGGAATGAATAATCGATAAACCACAAGATTTCCTTTCGTATTTTGTAAAAAATTGGAAATCTTTAATCAGAGAGACAAAATATGTATAAAGAATCTAAAGAGGGGATATATAATTAATTATGGAAGAAGATTGCACATGCTGATGTAATACAGTGATAATAATATAAACTGTATGCTATTATTAATTTCTACGATTTAGATTAGCCCCTACGATACAAACACTAGCATTTATTAGTATATTATTTATAGGCCTACACAGAACTGGATATAATTATTTGTCAAGCTAACTCAATGCCATTAAAAATGAATTTTTACCCGGTTATTTTAATTATCCTAGATACTCTAAGACGAGGAGGGTATATTTGAAAGTATGTGTATAGATGTTTGCACATACGTATCTCAAAAACTGCTCGAACGATTTTCTTCAAACTTTGCAAATACCTTAGTTCTGGGATAAACATAATATAAATACAGGTTTCTATGTCACGAAAAATCTTATTTTGTAATAATCTTTAATTAAAATTAAAAAATTTTCAACATTGGTCTCATGGAGTTAAAAATAAAAACAAAGAAATAATGAAACCAGTTGACTCAAATGTCAAAATATAGACAACATTACAGTATAAACATATGGTTTTGCATTGAAGCCAGTAAGTAAATTATGAACCAAGTATGGAAAACTATATTTAACGAATAAACCAAAATTTAACCTTAAATTTAACTATATGGATTTAACTTGGTCACTTGGTCTGATTAAACACGCCATACGATAGAACAACTAACTTCATCACACTGACGAACTCTGCTCCGCCGGAACATGATTGCTTAACATATTTGAATATATACAAGTATAATTATACTATACACATTTTTAATATTGTGGAATAACAAATAACAAATTAGGTGTGGGGATAGTGGCCTAAGAAGACAGCAATTCAATAATATTGGGATTAAACGGGAGGTGAGAGGAATGGTTCCTTATTTGACGGGTGTGTGAGTTGTCATAAATAATAATGGAGGTGTGGCCTAGGAGGGGCGTGGCCTAAGAGGACGGACAAGTTAAACTGTACAGTCAGGTGCATAAAGAGAGGTGAGAGAGAATCGTTCGGTTTTGACGGGTGCGTCAGGCGTCAAGTCAGGACGTTTTAAATCCGTCAGGTTTAGGCAGGTACGTCAGGCGTCAAAATAGGACGTTTTTAAATTCGTCAGGTTTTGACGGGTGCGTGAGGCAACAAGCCATGACGTTTTTAAAAACAGTTGAGGCTTGACGCCTGACGAACCCGACAAAACCTGACGAAAAAAGTGGTAGGTTTTGTCGCCGTCAGACCTTGGCGCGGTCCCCTCATTGAATGCTCATTGAAAATATGTGAAACTGTTTTGGGGTCAGAAATGAGTGTGGTTCCCTGGTTAAAGAAATGTTTAAATTCTTTGTGGAATTATTTTTCCCAACTTCAGAGTTGATAATATTCCATACTGTTTTTTTTTTTTTTTACATTAGAAGATTCCTTTGTTTGTTTTTCAAAGAATAATGTTTTGTCTTTATTTGATTTGGTTTTATATTCTTTATTTTTCCTTCTTAGGCTATTTTTTCAATACATTATCTTTATTACCATCCTTTATTGTATTAATTCACTTTTTTTCATGTTTCAAGTTTTTTGTTATCGACTTGGTCAGATAAAGATATGCCACTCTACTAACACAAATTTTTGCTTTGCAGATATTGAGCAGAATGAGGAAAAACCACAGAAGATTTGTCAAGAGACAACTCCAGAGGATTGTTAATGGTTATGTACAATGTCAGAGTATTTTAAGTGAACAGCTAGGAATTAGCAGCAATGACAATAGAATAAGTTCAAATGTTAACACCGGCAAAGTAAGTAATCCTAACATTGATTTGTCAGTTGTAAGTATCATCGATCAAATAAATGTTGACTCCATCGAAGATGATATGCAGGCTGATGATGATGAAGAGTCCTCAATGAGTAGTGATGAGGAAGATTCTGATGAAGAGTTACAAAGCATACCTGATAAAGATTGTATCGAAGAAAACAATGAATCACCTGAAAAACAAGAAACTCTGGACAAAGTTACAATTTGCAATGGTAACAGTGCAGATATTCCTTGCTGGTTGTTAGATTTCGCTAGAAGAGGAAAAATCCAGTCTTGTGTGTTTGACATTTTGACTTTACAGCAATATTTTTTCCCCCCTCAAGTCGAGGACTACTCTCTACCTCCTGCACACCTTGTCAGTTTAAAATTGCTGAATGCGATAGTCGGATTACTGCTCGGAGGAAATGGAGATTGTGTTAAATATTGGACAAGAAGCGGATCTCAGTTGGCTTCGTACTACATAGAGCCCACCCTAGGTACTGCCAATCTGCAGTTCCCACTTTGTGAAAAGATACCAGACATAAGCGAAAATCTGCGAAAAGCTGCACTCTTAGATGTTGCGGAAGCTGAACTAGATTTGACCAAAGTACCAGAAGATTGGCATTTGTTTCTCATCGCTGTGGTATTCTGGTTGAAAAACATGAAACAACCTGTACCTATCGAAGCTTACTTGCACACAGTGGTCATGTGCATTGTGGGAATTTATTCAATTGATTCTACCATTGGAGTTTACAGAAATAGACAGACTTTTATGCGCAAATACAGAAACTTTCTGAATAAAGTTATAGAAGGAAGAAGTAAAGACAAGTTGCAATCTAAAGGGAGCATAGCATCAAGTACTGAGGATGGAAATGAAATCAATTTACATCTGTCCACACAGCTAAAAAATATTTCTAATGAAGATTGTGTAGTGATTTTTGAAACTATTTTACCATATCACCATGTTAGTGAACAAGTCAAAATGAAACCTAAACTATTCTGTTTGTCTACTGTCCATGCTTTTGCTCAATTCCAGAGTAGTTTGTTTCACTTGATGATTTTGAACTCAATTCTAGGTTATCCTTTAAAAGATTGCGTAGTATCAAAGCTATTTTCTGGTACTTTTGCGTACAATATTTTTCTAAACTTTTCCAAACGTCGCAATATTATTGCATATGTTGAAACTCTACTTCAGCCTTCCCCCTCTTTATTAAAATTGTACATGATGCTAGTTCATTATTTACAAAAATCTCTAGGCAATGTCTGTCTGGCAGAAAATTCAGTTAAAGGCAGAAGGAAGAAGAAGAAAATCCAGGAAATTCAGTCCGAAAACATCAGAAAGAAGAGCATAGAGGAGGAAGATGGAGAAGTGTTTGTTGATGAAAACAACAGATTTTCAGGACTGTGCTTAAACGAGAGCTGACTTTTGCATACTAATCTCAAATGTAAGTTATGTAAATGAAACAGGATTTTTATAGTTAAAAGTCCAGTTTCTTGAGGCAGAAATTTAAAATGGCATTGTGAAAGTCGTGATCTTAGGATAAGTCTTCACTCTTGTCTTTCCAACATCAGTTTATTAATTACCTACAGTAAAACCCCACAAACTCTTCTCCCTATAATTTGACCCTCCTGTTAACTCTACTCCTACTTATGCTCCTACAGTGCTGGACCAGTGTGTTAAAGCTCGGTCACTTGATTTTTGAATCGCTATTTTGACATTTATTGCTCTGTGCCTGTTAGCGTGTTTAAACACACTTACAGTCATTAGATGCGATTCCATCGTTATTGTGGTTATTTTGTGTGGTATTATTGTAGTTGACAGCGAGACGTTGGAACAACGTTTGATTGGTAATTTTGGCTAATTAATGAACTTTTTTCACTGATAGCTGTGTAAGTTATTTGCAGTCAATTTCTCATTGAGGGCAGATATAACACTGTGTGATTGACCTAGCAATATCGGCTCCGGGAAAAATTACATTCACCAATCCTGACAGTGCCCAAGCTCACATTGTGTCAGGTGTCAAGCTTGTCGGGTTTAACTGTATGATTATTGCTGTTTATGGTGTTCTGCAAGTACAAGAGAAATAGTACTAAAACTCAACTACTCTGAAGTGTTTTTAATACAAGGTGTTCATAAATTTGTAACAAGAGGCAAAATAAATGTTGATGAAATCATTAGCAACATAATTATATAATAAAAGGCACAAGAAGATCTTATAGGTTTTTGCTTCAATGTGTGTGTGGGCATTTCACAGCTGTTTTTGGTACTCTATATCTATATATTAATATAGAGGTTAACCTATATATTAATACGCAAGCATGTTTCATTTCCTCCTTTTTTCTCAGCTCGTGTACATCGTAGGAGAAATCCGCACGTACCGTTAGAAAGGTATAGTCCTGTAGATGAGCAGAATCACCTTCTAATTCACATCGGACTCTAGGGCTACGCCCCATAGGCTTTCAAAGTTTCAATGTTAATCTTATGGAGGAAGGAGAATTGATTGAATCATTAGACAGCTGTTGTAAAAATAACTGCTAGAAAAACAGGAAGAACAGATGTATGAATTATAGTTTTTAAACTTATTCTTGGGTCCAGATCATTTGAATTTTGATCGAATTTCGATCAGGAGGCGATCTCTAGTAGTATTTAAAACAGTAAGGAAAAAACACCTTTGGACAGTTCTTCTGAGACTTCTACTGGCCGATTTACATGGGGTTTTACCAAAACAAACATTTTCAGTCCTATTAGCAGGTTTTATTTTTATTTTTAAAATATTTATGTTCAATTAGTCAAAAATAAAAATAAACTTTTCTTTCATGGGTCAAGAAGTCAACTTTTTCAATCCTTTGAACAATTCTTCTGAGACTTCCACTGCACCAATTTACATGCAATTTGTACCAAATAAAAGCTAAACATTTGCATATTAGCAGATTTTATTTACTTAAACGTTATCTTACTTTCTTAAATTACTAAAGTCTATATTTCAAAACCTTTTCAATTAATTTATTTTACAGGCTTTTAATCAGCTGACATGAGGTATTTTGTCTAAAAGCAGTAGAAGTGCAAACACTCAAGAAGTATTTGTTTTACCTAAAAGTGTACATTATTATTATGAATTATTAATTAAATGAACAGAAAAAATATTAGTTACTTTTAAACTATTTTAACTGTACAATTTTATAGTTGATGGATAAAAAATTAATAAAAAGTTTTGATTGTTAAATTGTGTAGTACTATACTTTAAGTTACTTAACCACGTAAATCGGATGATCAATTGAAAGGAAATAGCAGTTTTAAAAGTACATTTTATACATGGTTTGCACATTTGCCCAGCGCTCCACTCGATCACCACTGATGGAGCTGTTTCTGTCAACTTTCGACAGGCAAAGACTCGTGTTATCTTAAAATAATGTCTTTTAATCTAATCAGTAAATCAAACTCTGCGCTTTGCTACAGAATTTTGGGTAAAAAAGTTTTTACTGCAATTTATAATTTTATTACAGTGAGCTCCTTCTCCCCGTTCATGCGGCCTCATATTTAAATGTAAATTAGATCTTAAGAAATTAATTTAGGACTAAGCAAAAGAAATATACTAATCATTTGTACATCGTAGTGGAGCAACTGTCTGTCCACTACTGGTACAATATGGTCTTTTAAAACTGTCCTCTTCTAGAACATGTGCATGACTTTATTTTATTCGTTTATGTAGGGTAATTTTCTGCTCAAAACTTTATGAATGGAATAATTCAAAAAACAAAACTTATTTGGCTTTTCCCTCGATCCATTGAAACCATTGTAGATTTTTTGGATGAAGTGCGAATTTGATGTCAAACCCACTCAGCTTCGGTGCAATTACCTTAAACAATAAAGAATCAGATGGTTATTTATTTATTTTTTGTAAAACTGTTTTATTTTTGTAAACTTTTTGAACCGATTGACCTGTAAAAAAAGGAGTTATCAATAAAAAATATAAAACAACCGATAGTTTATTTATTTATCAAAACATACAAACACATAATAATGAAAAAGTGTTATCGTTCAGTTTAGAAATTGAAATGACTGAGAAAAATTACTTAGAAGGATTTTTAACTTTTGGGAATCTTCGGTGAACTTAAATGTTCCAAGAAAGTTAGATAATACTTTTTTTCAATGTTTTCGTTCTTTTTCAGCATTTGGTGCATTGTGGTCTGAGTCAAAACATTTAGGTTTGATATACTTATCCATCATTTGAAATTGAGAAAAACAACAGTATTGCATTTTTGGACACATTAGTTATTAGGAATAAAGATCAAATAGAATTTGACATCTTTCGAAAACCAACTCATGTCGATCGCTATATTCATAATGACTCATTCCATCCACCATCTCAAAAAAGAGCCATATTCCATTCTCTAATACACAGATTATTGAATACCCCTCTAACTACTGAAAGATATAAAAATGAATTGGCATACATTAAAAAGGTAGCAATTTTCAATGGATACCATACGAGTCTCGTTGATAATATGCATAAGAAAGCAAAAAAGAAGCTAGAAAAAACGACAAGAACAAAATTGCAGCCTATAAGAAAAGAGGAAGAAAAGTGGATGAGCTTAACATACACGAACATCTCGAAAGAAGTAACAAAAATAATGAAGAAATATGCAAGTACTAATGTGTCCTTTAAAGCCCACAACACTGTAAAGAAAAATCTACAAAATCCAAAAGATAAATTTGATAACAAAAGTATGTCTGGCATTTATCAAATTAACTGTGATAACTGCAACAAAAAGTACATCGGACAGACAAAAAGAAACCTTGAAAAGAGAGTAAAAGAACACATAGCTCACATGAAATATAATAGACAAGACAAATCGGCAATCGCAAGCCATTGTATCACATCCGGCCACACATTTGGACAGAAAAATTAAAAAATTATAAAAAGTGTCTCTTCATCTAATTATTTAAACGCATGGGAAACCTATATTATCAATAAATTTGAAAAAGATGAATTGTTAAACTTAAAGGAAGTGTAGTTCAAAATTCAAAATTACTAGAAAGAGATTTCATTAAAAAGATAAAATTTTGAATACAATTATATATATATATATATATATATATATATAATAAAGAAAAAAAATGTACCATACCATTAGACCTTGTTAAATTTATATAACTTATTTCAAAATCATATGTTCATTGTATTTGTCAAATAATTGTAAACAAACTTTTTGTTTATACTTGTGACTGACCTGACGATGACAGCTTTGCTGTTGAAAGGCCTAGTCCAAATAAAAATTTAATTATTATAAATATTGGTGTATTGATTTTTAAATTTAGAAGATTAACTCAACCAATATAGAAGCTCGTCCGTTTCAGGTACTTATCCATCACTCAAAAAATTTAATTTGTTTAAACTTTGGTGAGAGTAAATACAGAAAAATACCTGAAAACTTAGGCTTTTAATATAAAACATTGACATAATGAACAACAGTGAACAAAATTTTTTGGAAAGAGAGAAATAATGTTTAAAATGTTTTTAAACATTATAAACAGCTGATTGTTTACACATTTTAAAATTCATCACATAACTTGATAAAATTTGGTATGTATATTCGCTATAACCCTCGCCACATAACTTGACGAATGAATTTGCACTACTATTCAGTTAAAATTATTGGATAATCAGCTGTTCTATAAAAATTTGCTTGTAACGGATGCTCAATGTAATTGGAAAAGTATCCCCTCTTCCCCCCTCGCCCTTCCCAGCTGTTTTTGGCCATTCGTCAACTTATGTGGTGAGACTTACAGGCAGAGTGTAATATTTGCTTACAACACCCATTTGGTGGCAAACCTACATACTCATCCCATGGGAGAAAATAAAATACCCCCCGTCGCAGCAGACCTGCGTACTCAGCGAATTTCCAAATTAGTATTATTAATTTTGACCAGCTAAACTTGTAAACACAATTTCATCACGTGCTCATAAATAGGGAAATAAATGTCTATTCTCCTTAAGATAAATATAGGGAAAGAGTATGCAGGTATGCTGCCATGGGGGACACTAAAAGTAGGTTTTTAGCATAGAAAAAATTTATTTCGACCATATAAAGCCGTATAGTAAGTTTCATCAATATCTGTCCATAAATAAAAGAGTTTGCCTATTCTCCATATGATTAACATGGGAAAAGAGTATGCAGGTTTGCTGCCATGATAAGTACAAAAACCAAGATTTTTTACCTTAAATGGATGAATATCAACCAAATGAAGCTAAATACCAAGTTTCATAAAAAAATATTGGTTAATAAGTGAAATATTAACACATCCTTATTCTCCATAAGATTAACATTGGAGCCCCAAAAGACAATGTACTGTCTTTAGACTTTGTAATATCTCGGTAACCAATGGAGATAGAGCAAAGCTTCAAAATACTAAATTGTGTATTTTTTTGAGCTAAATCCAATGGTTAAAATAAAAATTAAAAAAATTTAAAATTTACATATGAAAAATGCGAAAAACCCATTTTTGGGGTACAAAACCCCCCAAAACTACCCCTTCCGGTGGGTCGATATGTCTGGTTTTCGAACTCATCCGAATAAACGTAGGATTACACATCTCTACCAAATTTGGTGTCGATCGGACCATTTTTACGAGAGTTATCGTGTCTAGGGACACATATATATATATATACATATATATATATATATATATATATATATATATATATATATATATAAATTTTAATGACTATTATTTTTAGTCTCTGGGCACCTTAAAACGAAAAAGTAACATGGTCCCAGGCTTAGGTCTTACCATGAGACCTACGGTAATAGCTTATTCCCTATGGGAAATTCGCTAAAATACCAGAATTTTATACAATTTAGCATGATCCTGCACTAGGAAGGAATTATTGTCTAAAGTACTTGCTTACAACACCCCCATGACAACAAACCTCCATCCTCAATCCCATAGTGTATATGTGGAAAATAAAAATACAAAATTTCATTGGAAATTCGCTTAGTACGCAGATCTGCTGCGTTGGGGGTATTGTTTGTAGTTTAAAGTCAGCAATTATGTTGCTGCCACGCTTCCAGTGTTGAAAGTACCTGGTACCTTAGAATCATTATAATCATTAATATCATTAGAAAGCCACATCTTTTGTAATATTGCCTTAATTCCACATTGTATTGAATTTGCATCGTTGACACCAGTGGCGGCTTCAGGGAGGGGGGCCATGGGGGCCATGGCCCCCCCCGAGAATTTTTTGCCAGTCATTTTTTGGGGGCTTAAAATTAATACATTATATTTTAGTTACAAAAATTATCTAATTTTCATGAAAGTTTTATATTATTTAGGTGTATTTAGCTTTAATTTGTATTAATTGGTATTAATTGAGATTAAAAACAACATTATTACATTTTGGGGAAGTTTTGGAGGTACTTAAATTCAGAGTTTGCGTACGCGCGCGGCAGACGACACGCGGACAACGGGATGAGGGACGAGAAGACTGTGACATTGCAACATTGCGTATACTAATGCCATCAGCTGATCGGGATTGTTGACAGTGGTTTCAAGGGGGGGGGGGGGCAATCGATCCATGGCCCCCTCCCCCTCAAGAAGTTTTTGCTAGTAAATTTATTGGAAAAACGTTAAATTCAGTGTCCGAACCTTGCTTGTTATTGGTTTTAATTTACTCTTATTGTTATAGCCATCAGGCTATTAAGATTAGGCCCTACACCAACAATCAACTAAAACCTCTTCACAGTTAAGTTAACAGATGTTTCAATAATAATGCTTAAAAGTACTAGTATTCTTTTATTTTTGTTTACCTTTCATTGTAATTCCGTTACAAAAAAGGCGAACAATAAAACAAATGTTAAAATGCTTAATTAAACATTATTTTTTAATGCTTAATTTTAGACAGCATTTGATTTTGCCTGAGGTTGAGGCTATTTCTAAACTTATTTTGGGTCAAAGCACTATTAAACGCTAAGTTTAAACAAAAAATACCCGCTATTATTTCAAGATCGTGGAAAATACATAACCATTTAGACACTACTTCTCGTATAGGATTTTACGCTACGCACGGCAGACCACACGGACAAAACGACGAGAAGGACAGTATTTTTATTGGTGGTATTATGGATTATTGTGAAGGTCATCGTCTGGTCGAGATTTTTGAGTACAGTCATAGCCTTCTTTTTATGAAAATAACTTCTGATAGGGGAAAGGAGTTCAAGTAAAAGAGTTAATTTGTGATAGTCATGACGACAATATGACCCATGGGATTTGTTTCTTACCGCTAAGAGCATTTAACAAATTAACATCGATATCTGATTTATTATTGAAGCTGTTTTTAATAAAACACAAAAAGACTCTAATACTTTAACTATTTACTTTATTTTTAAATAAGTCTGTTTAGTGTTTAGCTCTAATGCTTAAGAGAAGCATATAATATAAAATCAAGAGTCACAACATGCGTACGCTTACTTGGTTTCTGCTGCAACCCGCAGCAGATTGTCCAAATACTGAAACCGGAATGAAAATACCCCATTTTATTTACATTAAGAAAATTCCCTTAAAAACAAGTTATGTATTTATGAAGATACATAATCACTCAAACCTTGAAATTACCAATTGTTAGACTAGATTTTAGAAAATCTTTATAAAAACAGTGAAAGTTTAGAAAAATTCAGAGAGATTAGCAGTATTCCTGTAAATTTCCCTCTTCTTTTACTGACGTTATGTTTCAATGAGATAGCTGAAATAGAGTTTTTTTTGGCAAATCGTTTCAAACTAGGCTATAATCCCCCATATCCCTTTCATCTAGGAAAATAATAGGCCTAATATTAATAATACCATCAGTGATCGGCAATTTAAGCCTATACTCCCCACCGTCACCCTTTCCACGGCCAACCCCCCCCCCCCCCACCATAATAGGCAATGGCCCCCCCGAAAATCGGCTCTGGAGCCGCCACTGGTTGACACTGCATTGAGATATTCGTAATTCACACGGCATTCAATTCTAAACTATTACTGGATAAAAAATGGCCAGTAAATCAAAAGTAAACACCATTGATTGTTTTCAGATAACTGGTTTTCATAGATTAAAGTAATATAAAACTACTCCAAGAGCTTTCCCCAAACATTTTAACTTTAGGCTTCTGGGGTCCTCAAAACAAAAATATTAACATGATAGCATGGGCTTAGGTGTTACTGTGGCTAATACTGTGATTCTGTATTCTAATACTGTGAGAACCTACAAATCCCTAAAACTCAACTTTGAATTAGCTCAAGGATAATTTAAATTTTATTTTATTCATACTTTACATAGAACTGGATGGCATTTAAAAACCATAGGTGTATGTTATATCATAGAAAGTCAACACTTGATTTTTCACCATTTATACCCGTGTCTTCATTATCAATAACCTTTTCTTTTGTGTATAGTGGCTTGATCAAATAGGAAAGTAAAGATAAGGGACTCTCAACTGAAACACTGTTTCTTGTGTAACATATCAGAAGACAATTCCGATTAACAAATAATTATTAGTAATTTTAATAACAAATATGTTAAGACAGCTTGCTTTAAAAGGATAACTTTGGACTAAAGGAAAGACTTTACGTATTCACCCTTTTAAAATTAAGAAATATTTTGTTAAATAGTTAAGTTTGATTACTTCATGAACAAATGATCTTTTTTCAATGCAGATCCGTTTAATTTAGTCAGTGCTTTAAAAGGATAACTTTGGACCAAAGGAAAGATTGTACGTACTCATCCTTTTAAAATTAAGAAATATTTTTTTAACAGTTATGTTTGATTACTTCCATTAAATAATAATTTTTTTTATATTCAGATCCGTTTGATTTAGTGAATGATGTGTGTCATCAGAAATAGATCTATATTCAAAACTGCTTTAAAAAATAAGTAGATAAAAAAATAAATAGAATAATAAAAAAAATAGAACTTACTTAAAAAATATCAATAGATTCGAGTTCTAAAAATTAGATAGGAGAAAAATAAGGTCAATCTATATATTAATACGCAAGCATGTTTCGTTTCCTCCTTTTTTCTCAGCTCCTGTGCATCGTAGGAGAAATGCGCGCATACCGTTAGAAATGTATAGTCCTGTAGATGAGCAGAATCCCATTCTAATTCACTTCGGATTATAGGGCTACGCCCCATAGGCTTTCAAAGTTCCAATGTTAATCTTATGGAGGAAGGATAATTAATTGATTGAATCATCAGACAGCTGTTATATAAACAACTGCTAGAAAAACGGGAAGAACATATGTTTCAGCTATAAAATATTTTAAACTTCTTGGGTCCAGATCAACTGAAATTTTGATCGAATTTCGATCAGGAGGCGATCTCTAGTAATGATAAATATTCAGGCATTACAAAATACCTGTAAAATCAATTCAATTCATTTATTGATTTTACCACATGGGTTACATCAAATACATAATTACATGCAATGGTAATATTTCACAGTTAGTCCATCCTCTGTTTGTTGGTTGGTATAGCCTAAAGTAAATAATATAAATAAATACGTTAATAATAAATAAATAAACATGCATATATTGTTAACTGCTATAAACATTCCATAAATTAATAACAAAAATATTGTACTATAAATAGTTATTGCATCCTCTATTTTACATTTAAAATAACATAAAAACCATTTGTTTGTCATAAATGGTCTCATCTATTGTTTTCTTCCTTTTATGAGCCCAGAGCCAAGCAGGGCCCCAGGAGGACCACTTCATTTACAACTGGCGGCCAGTGGCTCACCGTTGCGGTAGAATATTCCACCCTTGCTGAGAGAGATGTCAGCTTTAGGGATATTTGACCGTACTGATCATGTGCGTTCCTTGAAATTTTTTAAATGACGTCACATCAAAGCCGAACCCCCCCCCCCCCCAAATGCACATCACCCTACCGTCATTTTCAATCTTGACCCCCCCCCCCCCCATTATCAGATGATTTTTGGACTGGTGATTTATGGACTGGTTATCTTGGTAATCAGTGGAGATAGAACAAAGCTTCAAAATACTAAATTGTGTGGTTTTTTGTGCTAAATCCAGCGGTGAAAATAAAAACTTTAAATATTTTAAAATTTCACATGAAAAATGCAAAAAACCCATTTTTGGGGTACAAAACCCCCCCCCACAACTACCCTTTAAGGTAGGTCCAATATATCTGGTTTACAAACTCATCTAAATAAAGGTAGGATTACACATCTCTACCAAATTTGGTCTCGATCGGACCGTTTACGAGAGTTATCGTGCCTAGGGACACATACATATATTTACATAATAAATCGGATTTGTTATACAGGGCTGCTAGGAATATTATTATCATAAACATATTTTAAACAAAGCACCCTTTTTTTAAATCTTAATTAAGGTTTTATTAATTTTTTAATAAATTTAATTTAATTAAACTCAAATTAAAGGTTAATTTAAATTTTAAAGTCAAAAAATTTAATAAAACCTTAATTAAGATAAAAGAGGGTTCTTTGTTCAAAATATGTTTATGAAAATGATATGTATATAAATTTTAATGACTTATTTTTGGTCTCTGGGCACCTTAAAACGAAAAAGTAACATGGTCACGGGCTTAGGTCTTACCATGAGGCCTACGGTAATAGCTTATTCCCTATGAGAAATTATTTTAAAAAATCGTGACCAGTGAAAAATATCATAATTAAATGGGTAATTAGAAGCAGGAATGCTCAATTCCTTTTTTGAAAATTGAGGACGTTACCATTACTATGTACACTAACGTGAGTAGACTTCTCATAGTATAGGCGTGTGTGAAACCTATTGACGGTGGTGCAATCTCGTGCGGCGTACATGGAAGTACATGTAACATATGATAGATAAATCAGTATTACCACTCTTCTCAACCAAGGATGAAACATTTATAACTGAAAGTTATGTTTATGTTTTGGTAAAGTGTTTTCGCATCACTGTAAATTCAGCTGAATAGTAACAACATCGATGGCAGCAACTCTGGCTCCGCGGACACCGAACTTCCAAATTTTTGCCTCAAATAAATGCATTGGCTGAGAGGTCTATTCACATAAGTGTACATAGTCAATGATGTTACCTCTGTCACATTTGATTTTTTAAATTAAACTACTGTTAGAGAGGTAACAAAACTCTCCCTAATTTAAGCTGTACCCATCTTACATCACAAAGAAAAAAAAATGTACGGTACTTTATGTAGATGTAGTTTAGTTTTGAACCGTGGTTTAGTCACAATATAAATGTGTTAGGAAAAGTCCGTTTAATTTTCAAAATATAAATCCTTTACTAATGAATTTTAAAGATACCAGAATTCCTCCTCAACAAGGCAAACTAAATTTCCAATGTCATGGTAAATTAACAACATTTTACACCTAGAAGTAGAACCCTAAAAAAACCCAAATTTATTCAATGTTTATACACTCTTGGCAAAGTGTCGTGATATTGTGGATATCAAGTTGTATTTTGTGTGTCACAATATTAGTGGCATGCGGGTTGTTGTGGCGCTACTGGCCGCTTGGGTCGGATGTGCGGCAGACGAGACTCCGCCCATAGCTAGACTCCCGCAGGGCATCATGGTGGGCCGATGGTTCACAACGCGAGGCGGCCGCACTGTCGAGGGCTACCTGGGCATTCCCTTCGCAGCTCCGCCCCTTGGCCCCCTCAGGTTCAAGGTGGGTTGGATATGGTATTTAACTGAAAAAATTGGTGCATACTGTACAAAGAATAGTGTCACTTATTTATCATCAAATATCTCTGCCTCACAGTTTTTTCACCCTCATCAAAAAGTGCTGAATAAATTCATGCTTTTCAAAAGATTGTTTGGGTTTAATATCAGAGCTGATTTTTTATGGCAAATAGACAACAAACAGTAACATATCAGAGGCAGAGATCTTTGACAATACTGGAAAAATCACTGAAGACATAATCCATTTATTTACACAGTGTTCCATATTAGTATCTTGAATGGCTTTTTTTTGCCATCTACCAAGGAAAACAATATTCAAAATCTGACTCAATCATTAATTGAATAAGAACTAAACTATAATTCGTCATGTGGGGTTTTTCTCTCGGGATATAATCAAATTTAGGTAAGGATTTCAAAAATTTTGCTTGGATAGTACTTTTATGAAGTAAAATCCTCAATCTGAATTATGTTAATAACATAAAAAATCCCAATATACAATAATAAATCAGCCATTCTATCCAATGGGGAGTATTATTTCACTCTCTACATCAAAATTAAACAATGTGATTCATTATCAGGTAATTTTTCAAAACACTTTTTGTGATAAATAGCTTTTTAAACCTTTTTGGAACAAACAAATGCCACAGTCCAACTGAGACGTGATAGTCAAACTGACTAAAGTGATGAGGACGATGTTAAAGAACACAAAAACATTTTGGCTTTGTGATACGTACAGGTTGTAGGCAAAAAAAGTCTTTAGGCGCTAGCTATAAATTTTGGGTATTTAAATATTAAACCAACAAAAATCCTGTTGGGATTTTTCTGTTACTAGTTACAGTAGACTCCCTCTTAACCGGCCACCATTTAACCGGTCTCAGCTTTAACTGGCCTACCCTAACACAAAAAGAACATCTTTTTAACCGGCCATTTTTTATCTCAACATCGCTTTAACCGGCCGTGTTTCGCCGGAAACGTAGTTTCCTTATCTACGATATCATTCAATTCAACGTAATTTCATATTGACGTTCTCAAACCAATTAAAGTATAACATCCTGGACGGAAGTGAATGACACCAGAAGTCAATACGTTTGGACTTACAGTACTATCCAGTAGACCACAACAAAGAAACGAATTATTATTAGGTTAGGTTTGTTGTGGATTTCATGGGTGTCGGATGTTAGCTATAAATCACATACAGTAATGTATTTAAAGTTGTTTTCAAGTGATAATTTTATTTGGGCCATTTGTTGGTTAGCGTTCTTAAATGAACATCGGTTTAACCGGCCAATTCATTATCCGGCCACCCTGGTCCCGAGGTGGCCGGTTAAGAGGGAGTCTACTGTATTGTGACTTTTCCAGCCACCTCAACCACCACAGCCGTGGGAAGGGGTTTTTTATGCCACTAAAGACGCTGGTGGGTGTGTGCAAGCTATTGTTCCGACAGGAAGTGAAGATTGTCTATATCTCAACGTTTATACTCCTCACGTAAGTAAACAGCCTTACCATGGAATAGGCCTAGTTGTTAAAGGTACAAGGGCTGAAAATGGCATTTTGCTAGTCTCGAAATTGTGTTTCAAGTTCAAGACAAAGTAGAGAACTTGAAACAATCTAGAGTAGGCAAAACATTTTAGGCCGAGTTGCAAATGATATTTTTCATCATCCTGAATAATTTTTTGGCTAAATAAATAAAAAAATATTTGTATTAGCGAATTTCCCTATAGGGAATACGCTATTTTGGTAGTAGCCATTGTAAGACCTAAACCCGGGACCACTTTACTTTTTCATTTTGAGGTCCCTAGAAGCCAAAAACACCATTCGTTCATTTTCATACATATACCGTATTATATGTATGTATATCTATCTATCTATCTATCTATGTGTACTGATAACTTTTGAAGGGGACCTCTGATTTTGATGAAATTTGGTATGAAGGTGTAAGACCAGGTCTATTTTCATGAGTTCGCGAACTAGCATCATCAGGTTATGGAAACAGTGTTTTATGGGGTTTCAAAGGGGTCAAAAATGGCTTTTTGGCATTTTTTGACCTCAATTTTAAAAATTACAATGAGAAGTTACCTTCAATGAGAATATATTCATAGGTAGAAAAATAACTTGCTGCAACAATACTTGGAAAATACCCCCGTCGCAGCAGACCTGCGTACATAGCGAATTTCCAAAGAAATTTGAGATTTGTATTTTCCCCATAAAACACTATGGGAATGAGTATGTAGGTTTGCTGCCATGGTATTTTGTAAGAAAATGTTAGTTGTTAGGAAATGTAATGGTTTAGTAAGGTATATATCAAATTGTATCAATATTCGTCATTTTTTAATTTTCCCCATAAAAACCATGGGGGTGAGTGTGTAGGTTTGTCGCCATATGGGTGTTGTAAGCAAAAATCAGATAAACTCTACCTAGTGAATATAAATTCCAAATTTTTCCTAGTTATGTCAATAAATAAGCGAGATACAGGGTTTTTTTGATTTCCCATAAGAATAACATGGGAAACCTATTTTTGGATTTTCTCCGTTACCTGTTGAGCCAAGTCAAAAATTCAAGATACTAAATTGTTTGGTTTTTAAGCTCTTTTAAATGGTTTAAGTTAAAATTCTTGAATTTTAAAAATTTAGGTCCAAAATTGCCGAACATCAATTTTTGGCCCCTTTGAAACCCCATAAAACCCCGTTCCCCTAACCCGACAATGCTGGTTCTCGAACTCATGAAAATAGATCTTGTCTTACACCTTCATACCAAATTTCATCTAAATCGGAGGTCCCCTTCAAAAGTTATCAGTACCATGGACACACACATATGTATATATATATATATATATATATATATTTAAACAAAACATACCTGAAGGTTAATACATAATCATATAAAACCAAAATTAAATTCTAAAAGATGTTTATATTTCGGAATACTCCTTCTTCAGAACATTACAAATCCAAATTGATAAAGTGATTCATTATCAGGTAATTTTTCAATTATTAAATTGATTTACAATTTGTTATCAATTTGGATTTGTAATGTTCTGAAGAAGGAGTATTCCGAAATATAAACATCTTTTAGAATTTAATTTTGGTTTTATATGATTATATATATATATATACAAATATATATACACAGTGCTCGATTTCTAAAAAAAGAGGTAAGGGAACTGTAAAGGAACTGGCTCACCACGGTCCCTCCCCCGGAAGATTTTTTAAAACTACTCTTAAGTTGCAGCGTTTTTAACGTACCTGAGAATATTTTTGCAGCTTTTTTATGACACTCATAATACAGTTTTAAAGATTTAATAAAAATCATTAAACCTTTCGGGAGCAGGCATGTTTCATACTGACTAACTTAACAATGTAAAATCCAGATAAGGCCTAATTTTTCTAATTTATTTTAAAATATAGCGACCTGTCAAGGCCTAGAGACGATACTTTAAACTTTTAGCAATATTATGTTCTTGTTAAATAAAAAGTTATTACCATTTCTCAAAATTAATTCACTGTGACAAAAAATAACATAAAAATTATGTTAAAAAGTTTTTTTAATTGTTTTTAAATTAATAATTAAAAAAAAATTAAAGTTTTTTTACATTTTAAATTTTTTTTCTAATTTTTTTATTTTTTATATTTTTTTAAAAAAGGTACGGGAACGCCGTTTTGCCGCGTTCCCCCTGAAATCTAGCACTGTATATACATATATATGAAAATGAACGAACGGTGTTTTTGGCTTCTGGGGACCTCAAAATGAAAAAGTAAAGTGGTCCCAGGCTTAGGTCTTACCAGCGTATTCCCTATAGGGAAATTCGCTAAAAAACTTGCCAAAAACCAGAAAGCTTTCTCAGGAGGAAAGCGCAAAAGATGTGTGAGAGACTGGTGTGCAAAATATTTTCAACACACAAGTTTAAAATTATTGTTTTCTAGTTTAATAAATGTCACCTTCATTTCCCTCATCCTGAACAATTAATTCCTCCTGAAATCCTCACACACTGGATCTCGTTTGAAATTTTTTCAATAGTATGATTAATTGCTTTAAGATTTGAAGGGTTATATAATATTTATTAAGTTTTTTGGTCTGATTTGATAGTTATCTCCATTCAAGTGAGACTGTTTCTTCTCCAGCTTATCCTAGCAGTGGCCAATAATCAACTATATAGTTTTTTTTCTTAAATTATAGGCAAGAAGTGAGTCCTTGAAGGCAGTCATGGTTTTCATATTTGGTGGAGGTTTTGATTTTGGCGCGGGCAACAGTATCACGTATGGCCCCGAATACCTACTTGATGAAGACATTGTTCTGGTCACTTTCAACCACAGAGTAGGTATTTTAGGTAAGTCAGATTACCACTTTTCTTAACATAATAATGCTAAGTGTATGTTGAATTTTCTTACAGTATAAAGAAATGAAGAAGTACTTCTCTGTTATAGGCAGCATCAATTTTATAGCCTGTACTGTGTTAGCTCTATAAAGAGAGGTCTAATTTTTATTTTAGCGTTTATCTTTTTACATATACTGACTCAGGTGCTCTGCACCGCAGAATTTATTTTCCTATTCTCAAAACCTGGTGGCTGGCTGAATTAGCCATACGATGTATATGTATACTTTTTTGAACTTATAATTTTACTTCGAGATTCAAAGGTAAGAGGTTGAGGCCAATAATGTCACAAAATGTTATATTGAATGGAATCATCGGGCAAAACAAGGGCATTCAGCTAGAGTCGAATTCTTACTACTTATTTATCAAGTTAAATAATCTTTAAAGGCAGCTGACTAGGGACTTTGGCCTGTAACCCACTATAGGTAGGCCTATTAAGCTATGTGAAATACCAAGGCCATCTTAATAAAAATGACAAAGTGTATGTGAGCCTTCAAAAAATTTTATCCAAGAGTTGTTAGAGAAAATGAAAATTTCTTAGCTGCAGTAAATTGAATTTTTTATCAGTATAGAAATTAAATTGCTCGATTTCGAGCAACATGTACACTAGTATATCAAAATGTGCTTCAAAATTTGCATAACAAATGTAATCAAAGTTTAAATAGCAATATACGTAATAACAATGAACACACCTGGATTTGTGATGTTGCCTGCAGGATTTCTGTCCTTGGAACATCCGGTTCTACCTGGTAACATGGGCCTGAAAGACCAACGAGCCGCGCTGCGCTGGGTCCAACGGAACATCAGGTACTTCGGAGGCGACCCTTGCAAAGTCACCATCTTTGGTCAGAGTTCGGGGGCTGCCAGTGTCCACTTCCAGATGAAATTCAGCTCTCATGAAGGTAATCATCTCCCTCATTCACACCAGACTTGAAATTCTATCGTTATGAAATTATTAAACAGCTGTTGTGCTTTACTTACTTTACAACAAAAGCATAGCTTTTGTTTTAAAGTTTGTTGTATACAATTATGTTGTTGGTGTAACAAATATATTGGATATTTATTTTAGTATGTATAAATTATAACATAGGACAACTGGCTGGGTAGCTGAGTGGTTAGTGCTCATAATTTTTAATCCAAAGGTTGCCGGTTTGATAAGAAAGGATAGTAGCTTTTTAAAGGTTTGATACTGGAACCAGGTGTCATTTGTCATTGATGATGCTATTTAACAACAGGTCGTCGTTAGATAGTAACAAGACTGGGGTTTGGACCGTTCCCATTCAAAACTTTTAAAAATGCCTCAGTTTTAGAAAGACACAAAATAAATAAAGACAAAAATGAGGTCTACTTAGACTTTTTGCTACCTTCTTATTTGACATTGTTAACCTGAGTTTAACCGAAAATTGTAATTAGAACTGAGAGTGAACCTAGAAGATTTATATTAATTACAGTATTGGGAAGGGTTGTTCCCTCTGCCAACTCATTAGACATCAGGACCTCTCACTCATCTAGAAGATTAAAGCTTGTTCGGCGTACATCTGGCCAGGGCTGGCGCTAGCACTTTTGCTGCCCTAAGCAAAAATTACATTTGTCACCTCACCACCTTCTTCTAATTCTTCCCATCTCCCCATAACCTTGTTAAAACATCTACAAAAGTTTACATTCAACAGCAGATTTATTTATTTATTTACAGTATCTAATCACACCCTTACATACAGTGTTTGCTTGGCCTGTAGACTTGTCATGACAATTCCCTATTTCTATTCCTATTCTATGTACATATATATTCATGGCGTTCATATATTAAACATATATGACTCACCATCTGGGAAATACTGACAAACACTACAATAATAGTAGATTGCAGTACACTAGAAAAAGAAGAGGCCCCAGAATCGAGCCCTGGGGTACACCTGCTTTCATCGCTCTATAGCCACTCCAAGCACCGGCCCCAACAACAACCCTTTGCTGTCGCTCAACAAGAAAAGATTGCAGCCAACCAAGAGCAATGCTCACAACCCCATATTGCCTCAGTTTTGCAATCATTATATAGCTATGTTCACTGAGTCTAAAGCCTTGGCTAGGTCACAAAAGGCTCCAACGGTGAATTGCAACCCATCCAAAGCGTTTGCAACTCGATCTACTAGCTCATAGATGGCATCCACTGTGCTCCTACCCCTGCGAAACCCAAATTGAAAGCAGAACAGGACAGCAAGCCAATTGGTTTAAAAAGGTCATAAAGTCTATTGAAAACAATTCTTTCAAAAACCTTGGATAAGACTGACAACAGAGAGATTTGTTTCAAGTTGTCAAGTTTGTGCACCTTACTCATCTTTGGGACTGCAACCTATGAAAAAGTGACATTGTTGTGATTTATCTAATCTTAGAAAACTAGTGTCTCTACCTAATAGTTATATGAAACACATCTCTATCTATCAATTACATTTAACTAGCTACTTCTTTATTTACCAAGCATATTATTCAAATAATACTATTGTATTGAAGTACTTAACATCCATTCCGAAGGATTATACAATTTTAAACTACTGAGGAAGAAACATACACTCTCAAAACGAATGTAGGCCGATTTATTTTTCTTATTTAATGTACTGGCTTTAGTCCTACAAAATTTCATGATGTATTGGAGTAGATAATTAGGAAAATTGTAAAAAAACTAACTTTCGTGTTTTAATATCAGTTATATTTAAACCACAAGGAGTTATTAATTTCGTACAGTGTGGAAAAACTTATTGTTTGGCACCTACCACCATGGTTAAGTTACCCATCAACTAATCATCCTTCCTCCCCAATTAGACCATTGTCAAATGATTAATAAATTTTTGAATAAAAAAATTAGGTAGGTTCGTTTTGTTATAAGTTATTTTGTATACACAAAATCCTAAATTATTCACTTATTTTTATTTTATGTTTTTGCTTCAGGTCTATTCAGAGCAGCAATAACCCAGAGTGGGTCGTCATTCAACTGTTACGCTTTTCAGCCGCCTGGATCACAGCAAATTTACGTAGATTTTATTGCTGCTACAACTGGATGTGAACAGAAAGACCCTGAAGCGTTTGTAGAATGCCTTCGACTTGTACCAGCTAATTACTTTGGAGAAATACTTTCATTGATGTTGGTAAATGATTGGTTTTTATGATTATTCTGAATGATTCTTTTTATGATTCAATTCAGTATATATTATGTTATGTGAAGTAGATATTTGTGAACTCATCTCTTTTGTTGTTTCTATACCAAATTTAACATTTGAGGTGTCAAAAAATTTGTTTCAATATGTAGTTATGCAATAAGGTTTTCGATTATAGATACTTCTATTCTGATGGTCGTAGATAGCCCTTAAATTTCGTTCTACATCCAAGATTAACACAGTAATAATTCCTAGTGAACTGCGAGCTAAAACAGCTGCTGATAGTAAAACATAGTATAACAGAATAACACATCTTAAAAGCAGAATATAAGCAATCAAACTTATTCTATAGCATTAAACCTAGTTGGATTGACAAAGGTTTGAGGTATTTTAACCTACATTACTATAGTCTGATATCAATCCAGGAGGCAAATAATAATGAATTAATTTGATCGGACTGATGGTGCATGGCGGAATTCAATGTGGTGCACCTGTGCAGTGTTACTTTAATAATATTAAATTATTAAATCTTCCCATGATAATCCTATTTTGTTAGATTTACTTAAATAAAATTATGGTGGTTTGTTACATCTAGAAGTCAAATTATTGTTAGTGTTTATAAATTTTTCACCTCCATCACCTTAGCTCTTCATACTTTCATTTCCTGGTTGGAATTTTAATTATCCATGTACCCTTTGCATCCAGGCAAACATTGACCCTCTTGAACGGAAGATTACTCTGTTGCCTCCGATGGTGGAGCCGCCGGGATCCGAAGACCCTTTCGTCACAGCCGATCCCTGGACCGTCCCGACATCAGTTCCGCTGATAGCCGGGGTCACTGACAAAGAGAGCCTCTCCCTCAACCTGCCTCCTTGTGAGTCACTGCTTAGTAATTTATGGCCACCAGAGGGGGGAGTTCCAGCTAGATTTTGGTAATAGGCTGTAACGTTACACGGACCTTTTAGTAATAGGTGACAAAAAGCTATTAATTTTGTAGCCTATTACCAGCTGTAGCACAAGCCAGCCGAGGCGTAATTTTAACAAACTATTCAATTCAATTCAATTCAAAATTTCTTTATTCAGTATAATGTACAAAAATATACATGAATGGTGTCAGATATAAACAAAATAAAACAGAAGCATGCAAATACTCAATTGACGAATTTATACCTGAAAAATATGCAGCAGCCTATCAACAAACAGTAATATTTATTACAAATCTTCAAAATTATATAATGCCTTATTGATGAGAAACCTTTTCAGTTTATTTTTGAAAACACTTTTATCACTTGCAGATTTTATGTCTTTTGGAAGTTTGTTATAAAATTTGGAGCCCATGTAAGTCGGTTTTTTTTGTACAATTCAAGTTTGTGTGAATCTAAAGCAATTTCATTTAGATTTCTCGTATTATAACTATGATTGTCTCCTAATAATTTTAAATGATTTAATTCAAGGGAGAGAATAGTTTCAAAAACATGCATTCCATACACGGTCATTATATTCAACGAAACAAAATATTCCTTCAGTGAATAGTTTTTGTATTAGGAGGTACTAAAAACTTGTATACCGTTATAAACTCATTAAATTTAATTATTAGTCCCAAAAGCAGTATAATTTATGGCTAGTAATAGCTAGCAAAATTAATTACTATTTAAGGGCTAAGAAATAAATTGAATATCAATTTAAATATCAATTCTTATCAAGTCCCTGGAAGGAGAAGAAACTCTGTTTCTGTTAATGTTTACCCCTCTCCACCCCTCCTACCAAAATAAACAAACAAACATAGAGTTCAGTTCCGAGCAATGCTCGGGCTTGTGGTCGTTTCAATTCATTCCGGGGTAACCAGTGAATTTTGTAGTGTCCTCGCTAAACTACACAGTGGCCGAGCCGAAAGAGTTACATTTGTCACTTCAATTCCAAACTAATACAGCTATTGTTCCGCAGCTTCCACTATTAAACAGTGATTTCAGTAATGTAGAAGCTAAATGAATATTGTTTATGTTCCGAGGAAGCCAAGTCAAAAGAGTTACATTTGTCACTTCCTTTCCAAACTAATACTGATATCGTTCCGCTGTGTCCACTATTAAATGGTGACTTAAGTTACTTTTTCCACAAACAAATACGGTTACGTGTAAAAATCACACCGAAGAGTGACAGTTGTAATTTCCATTTTAAACTAATACTAATAACGCTTTGCTGCGACCAAAACAAACTATATGGGCCTGGTAATTTAATTAATATCCAGTCTCCTGAAGGAGTTTTTGAAACGTTCCAAGATGGCAAAGGCGAACATTTTACTCTTTTAGCAGAAACTTGAAATGGTTGGTTTTGTTCTAAAAATTAAATATTGAAAAATTAATAGGGTAAACCAAGTAACCAAATAATTGATCAATAGATAACAGAGTTATTTATCCTATTACGTTAAATAACGCGCACCTCTAATGGGAACTGCATGGCCTGTCTTTCTGGTCCAATAAGTCTCTTTTGTAACAGCATTATTTCAGTTAACGTAACCAGCACTTTGTACCAAAACTTATGCTGCAATACCACTTCTGGTTTTGTTTGTTTGATTTTACTTGGCAGAACTCTCTAAATGATCATTAGCAAATGACCAGTGGGTACATCAAAGCATGAAATCCAAATCATAAATTCATTATTAGCACAAAGTGAAGTAGTAATCTCATTAAAAAAAGTTATTGTCAAAATTAAGCCCTGGATGACAGATAACTTATTAATCATGATACAAAGAAGAAAATCAATCTATAGAAATTAATTACTGATCCTTGAAATATTATACTTAGAAATTATCAACTTACACTAACTTTAGAAATAAATCAAACAATACAATAAACACAAC
Organism: Neoaliturus tenellus; assembly: GCA_030545055.2. NCBI lineage: Eukaryota > Metazoa > Arthropoda > Insecta > Hemiptera > Cicadellidae > Neoaliturus > Neoaliturus tenellus. Next base: position 43,521,920 of record CM061536.1, read on the forward strand.
GAAAGAACAATTCTTTAAGTTAAAATTTGACACTAATTCGGGGAACATTATGAATTGATTGGAAAAAGTTCCCAAAAAATAAAATATTTAAAATTAATGGTCAGAATGGTGTTGTAAAAGAGGAAAAGTGTATTGCGAATGAATTCAATGAGTTTTTCTTGGATGTGGCAAAGGCCATTAAGTCAAAGGGCACAACGTCGTATCTCCCAGACATCCAAACAAAAAATGTACTATAAAATCATCATTTTTCTTACACCGACTTCACCAGAGGAAATCTTATCAATAATAAAATTACCTTAAAATGCAAAGCTCCTGGGTTTGATCTAATTAATTCAAATCTAATTAAACAAATTGCCCCTGAAATAGTGCATGTTTTATCATACTTATATAATTTCACCTTGGCGTCTGGAGAATTCCCACATATATAATTTCAGCTTGGCGTCTGGAGAATTCCCACAATGTTTAAAACAAGCAGTTGTTATCCCCATATTTAAACAAGGGGACAACAAACAGCCCGGGTCATATAGTTTTTCTAAAATACTCAAAAAACTGTTAAAGTACGCCTAATTAATTTTCTGAACAAAAATTCATTGGGGTGGCATATACATAGACTCTATATCCTGTCAAAAAGGTTTTGTTCGAGTAATAAGTGGTAAAGATTGATTTGCTCATGATTGGCCTATTTTAGTTTATCTTAAATTTTTCTTCTCAGAAACCTTTATGTTTTTAAAGTATTGAATATGTTTTTTATTCGAAGTTTCTCCTGCAGTATAAAGCATGCCAGCATGTATAATTTGAGGAGGCAACACATGATGTATGTTCCACAGTCAAATTTAACGTTGTATGAAAATTTTTATACTTGCACAGCTAGATTGCTTCTAGATTGCTTAACATTGTCAGACAAAAAATTGGAGACTTTTTCACATTCAAGCAATTTTCATCAAAATTTAAAATCTGGCTCTTTACACAGGAAAACGTACATGACTACTTAAAGATGCAGAGGTAAACAGTGTCATTCTCTTAACATCCCAGTAAGAAACACCAAATGTCTTTTCAATTTTTTCTTTTCTTTAGGTTGTTGTCAAGTATGCTCAGTACTTAGTGTGTAGTTAAGTCATTGTGTTGTATCCGCTAAGAATTTAATTGTTGTAGGTCATTGTTGAATCTGTTTTCTTTTGTTGTTTTGTGTTGTTGAGATTGTAAAATACAGAATTGCACTTTTATTTATTTATTAATTTTATGTATATAAAAATATTAATATTGTTGCCGCATACTTTTTGTTCTTGTTTTGTTTAAAACGTGCTGGATCCCCAACACAGGGCTACCTATGGGGTTTCCCACTTATTTTATTGTTTCAAATGTGAAAATTTTTTGTGATAGTTTATTGTTTTGGTGTATTTACTTGTATCACTGTATACTTTATTGTATTTATGATGAAATAAACTATTATTATTATTATAAGCCAATTAAAACTAACGCTCCTTTCACACAGCACGTTTTTTAGCTGTGCGAGAAAAAACCGTACAATTTAAAAACCGTCCAAGTAATTTTCAACACCGTAAAAGTAATTGGCAGCCGGTTAAAAACCGTCGCCGTGCCTGTGTGAAAGGTCTCATAAGATTCTATTGGGATGTCCGCCATGCCATTTTTAATCGTGCGGGCAAAACCGTGATGTGTGAAAGGGGCGAAGGTTTCTTGCTCTAACTTGACTATCCAACCGTATGTTTTAATAATAATAAAAATAATTAACGATATAATTATTATTATTTTACAGGGGTGACTGACTAAGAGAGCTACTCAGTCACATGGCATTAATATACCATAAATGGCCGATGGCCTTGAAATATGTAGGTTTATGAAAATACTGAAAAGAGTGGTGGATAGTTTGTTTACGAACCATGACACAGTTACGGCTAAAAGAAGCTTAAATAAATAGGACTTTATATTTGTACCATCTTTGCTTTGCCCAATGGTTCACCGTAACGCATGAGATGATCGAATGATAATGTTTCAGTTCTGGATCAAGATCTCACAAACACTTTGTTCAGTCGCTTGAGTTTGAATTACACTCGCTACTTGCCGATCAGCTTGCAATACAACACTACAGCGCAAGATCCTATTCTGGTTTCTGAATTGTTAAAGGAATTTTACCTTGGTGATGAGAATTTTAATAGAGGAAACTACTTGGATATTGTTGATGTAAGTAGATTATTTGTTATTTTTAATAACCTTTTAAGAAATCACATTTAGTTTAAGACTCACAACAACAAAAGCAGTGGAAACATTTGGTTTTGTCATGGTTAGATGGACTACGAATAACTGTGTAAAAAGAGAAATTATTTTTGTTAATAAGTTAATTAAATATTGTTTACTAGCTGTCTTATTTCCATTGATGAATTCTATTTAAATCATTAAAAAAACTAGAGTAAGAGTACAAACCATCGGTAATTTCTGAGCCAGTGGAGTGGCTTGGTAACGGACTTTTTCAGTTCGACTTGTTAAAAGCAGGTTGGCGGTTTGATTCCGCTTCACAGCCTTTCTTCGATCATAATTTTTCTCATGTTTACCTTCGGAAAGTTAAGAGATTAATTTAATTAATTGGAGTGAAAAAAATCATGTAAAGTTTACTGTTATTAAGGTTTTCTTGAACTAAATTGTAGCATTTATATTTACATCAAATTTTTACTTTTCATCCCTCATTTCTTCTACTTTTATAGAAATATTATGGAGTACAAACAAACAAAATATTTGATACTGGTACTTTAACACGTAACCGACCCTTTACAGGTTCTTTATGGTGTCTATTGTTTAATATTTAATTTTCTTAATTATTCACTGGTTGTTTCTAGCTTTTCTCTGATGGGTCTATAATAAATGGAGTTTTTCGTGCCGCCAGGTCTAACAGACGGAAGACCTATTTCTATTATTTAACCTATATAGGACTGTATACCACTACTGTTGCTATGGGAAGTGCTACTAAACTAGGTAAATATTGTATACTTTATATATTTAAAGTTGAGGGTTGGCCACCTCAGGAAAAAGAGAATCCTAAAACGTCCTTTTAGTGAGTTCCGGATTATTTAAATCTGTACTACGGTTGATGAAGAGGAGAGTAACAATTTATTTCCATCATACTACATGAAAAACAGCAGTTTTCCATCCTGTACCGTAATTAATTAGTTTTCAAGAACATTGACCGTTTCCCGTCAAAACATTACAAAATGCGTATGGTGAAGAAACTAAAAAAAAGAGCTGTAAAGTGGTGCTTTTGCAATGTAATTTGATAATCAGAATTTCAGCAATAAAGCTACCTAAATTATTGGCTAAGTTTTTTGTTGCAGGGGTAGCTCATGCGGATGACCTTTTCTATTTCTTCACTCCGTACTCAACACCAACAGACGTCATCCCTCAAGATGTTGCATTATCTAAACAGTTGGTGAAAATGTGGACCAATTTCGCTCAGCATCTGTAAGTGTCCTCATGTGCATTTCTCATGTATTTAAAATGAAAGTTTTTTTTTCAAGTGTAAAGAAAATGCTTATTCTAAATATATTGGCTGCCAATGTCCAAAATAGGCATCATAAATTATTCTCAGTAGACTAAAATCTCTCAGATAATTATTTCCACCAGAAAATAAACCTTTTTGCTATCATCAATACAGGAAGCAAAAGAATTTGGCCTCTCCAACAGTGGTGACATTAACCCCCTATATGAGGATTAGGATACAGCACAAAGTGGGTTTCCTTCCCTAACTGCTGACTTGACCTCAATTGCAAAGAAAAGGCTCCTGCACAATCTGAAAAGATGGATCAGAAACATCTAACATAGCATAATCATTCATTATAAGGCCTGGAAAACAGGTTTGTTTATACGAAGGATATGATTTTATTTAATTAATTGTCAGGGCAAAAGACCCAAGCCCTAATTAACAAGTCTTAGGAGCAAGGACCAGAATTTACATAAAGTTAGACAAGAGTCGTTTTACAAACTCATGCACATAAGGAGCAAGGAGCTCGTAGAACGCTAAGCTATTTAATTTTAAGGTGAAGTCAAACCTTCTTTTTGGTATTCTGTTAAAACTGACTGCATGTTTGAGGTTTTCAATGAGTCACGAGTTTTGATTGAATTTTAAGCTAATTTGTCAGATTACAGATTTCTTTGTGATTTGTACCAAATTAAAGCATTGATTCTTCTGCCGGCATGCAGCAAAGTGTTCATTTCAGTTCCATCTGGTTGAATTGCCTACAATATTTTTTGTTCTCACTTAGTTCTAGGGACAGGAATGCTTTTTTGGTTCGAGAAGGGACAGTCGGGAATTTTTATCTCCCATTCACATTCAGGACGGTATCGCTCTTCTCGCAACTATCAGGAAATATTTGTTTAAACTTTCATATGAGTGTTGTATAAAGACAAATTAATGTTAAATATCAACGAGTTCCTTCCCACTTGTTCTACTGGTTTTTGTATAAGTTACAATGAACCTCTTTTTGTTGAAAATATTTGAAATATCTAATTTTGATATTTGCAGGGTCCAATGAGACCGGGGAAAAGTATATTGTAACCAAAGAAATTTAAACAAATCACTAAACAACAAATACATGAATTGGTTTTTGCTGAGACAGGTTCTTACTTTACAGGTTATCAAAACCGAACCGTGAAAATAGAAACCAGTAGACCTAAATGGTTTGATTGTTATTTTTATGTATTCATTTAACTATTTTTGTTACATCAGAAAAAAAGAGCAGTGTATGATGAAAAAATAAATAAAAACCATGTAAATGTAAAGTAATAAACCTCAAAATCTAATAAATATATTTTTTATATTTAATTTAAAAAATATATTTATGGGGTTTGAAGTTTTTAATTTTAAAATTATATTAAATTATAATAAGAAGCTTTAACATTATAAAACAGTATTGTATTAAAGATTGATTTACTTAACAATATTTTTATACTTTGCCCTTGAACGGAATGTCACACAACTTTGGTTGACATTTTATTTCATTTGTGAGAATTACACAAATCAAATGAGCCATTACTTCGTTTTGTACGACAATAGGTTCAGAAAGTAGCAATTGGTACTAGGAGCAAAAAACACCCCTCTTGAATTTATTTCTGCCCGTCTAACAATAGATAAGCTGAAAAATAGTTATCTGGCGCGGCCAGTCGCTGGAGGTAAACATCTATTGTTAAGCAGTTCTTGTCCCAATAAATTCCCAAGTAGAAAAAAATCCTACCCGATGATCAATACAATTTTAGTCCTGAAAATTTCCCAAAATTTTGGGACCCGTCCATCCCTACTTAGTTGGTTTGGAAGGTTGTTGTTTAGACAAAGCTTCTAAAGAATGAAGGGAAGTGTCTGTTGTAGTGATCCTTCATACAATGATCCAGTGGTGAGGTGGAACCCAGTGTCAACCCCCAACATTGAATATCTTCATATCGCACAGACCAACCTGACCATGGAGAAAGACTTTCTAAAGTCACGGATGGACTTCTGGGATAGACTACCTTTTAGGGACAAGCCATTTGAATTCAAATGTGAGTATAAAACACATGCCAATAAACTTGTATTTTACAACATTTTTAATTTTCATTTTTAGTACAGAAAACAAACTATTGAGCAGCCACTACTGATTCTTAGTACCCTATTAGTAAATTTGCAGTGAAAAAGTGAGTTAGAAGGTCTAACCACATTGTGAGCCATAAGCTTAAGATTAGAATATAACTTGATTATTCCCTTAAAAAAGACAGTAAACATTTTATATTTGTTGAATATTGAATTGGACTTTATTTGGATAGTTTGTCCCTTGAAGTCAGTGTTCTGCAAGTTAATTTGTAGTTAAGTCATTAGATGTGTTTGGAAAAAGGCAATTAAAGTGAGTAAATACATTTTAAGGATTAATTTCACAATCCAAATGTATGTGTAAATATTTTATGGCCAAAATGTTACTTTCAGATATCTCTGCTGCACTTTAATGCCAAATGTAATTTAAATACATGTTTCCAGTTCCCTCTGAGTGCTCCCGAGCCTTATCAGCCAGCAAGATTACTGAGAAATACCTTGGAAACAGACAAGGCTTGCAAGAGACTCACATCAATTATTAATTCTTCAAATGGAAATCACACAGCTGGACTTTAATTTTTCCAGATCTTCATTTATTTTTTACACCTATGTGTATGAAAACAATAGTTATTAAGGTACTAGCAGTTACCCGGCGCGCGTTGCTGCGCTCACATTAAGTTGTTTACATAAATAAAGCTATTTTAATATAACAAAAAAAGATAAGTTTTAAGTTTTTTAATATAACAAAAAAAGTCAATGGCATAGAAAGTAAGTATACTAATATTACCGTAAGGCCAAAGGATAAACAGGCATTTTGCAAATTTAAACCCAGAATAGTCAAATTTTGCCTTGTATCTTAGTGATCGTAATTGCAAATGTAAGAGCACCTATGAGCAAAGAGGCACGTCCATGTCAAATTTCAACCCCGGAGGCCCAAAATTAATTTTAAAGTCCAGTGGAGCACAGCCATACTAAAAAATATATTTGCAAAACAATTCTTGGTGAGTACCTATGAGTAAAGAGGCATGTCCAAGTAAAATTTCATCCATGGTGGCCCTAAAGTAATTTAAAGTCCAGTGGGGCGGAGCCCTAAAGAGCTTAAAAATTATATTTGCAAAACCGTTTCCTAGTGAGTAGCTATGAACAAAAAGAATCGTACATTAAAATTTCAACCCCGGTGGCCCTAAAGTAATTTTAAAGTCCAGTGAAGCGGATCCCTAAAGTGCTTAAAAACGATATGTGCAAAACCGTTTCTTAGTGAGCACCTATGAACAAAAGAATCATCCATATAATTTCAACATCGGTGGTCCTTAAGTGATTTTAAAGTCCAGTGGGGCGGAGCTCTAAAGATCTTAAAAAACTATATTTGCAAAACTGTTTCTTAGTAAACACCTAAGAGTAAAGAGAATCGTCTGTCAAATTTCAACCCCGGTGGCCCTAAAGTAATTTCGAAGCCCAGTGGGGCGGAGCCCTAAAGAACTTCAAAAACTATATTTGCAAAACCGTTTCTTGGTGAATACCTATGAGCAAAGAGGCACGTCCATGTTAAATTTCAACCCTGGTGGCCCTGAAGTAATTTTGAAGTCCAATGGGGCAGAGCCCTAAAAAGCTTCAAAAACTATATTTGCAAAATTGTTTCTTAGTGAGTACCTATGGGTAAAGAGCATCGTCAATCAAATTTCAACCCCGGTGGCCCTAAAGTAATTTTGAAGTCCAGTGGGGTGGAGCCCTAAAGAGCTTAAAAAAACTATATTTGCAAAACCGTTTCCTAGTGAGTACCTATGAGCAAAGAAAATCGTTCATGTCAAATTTCAGCCCTGGTGGCCTTGAAGTAATTTTGAAGTCCAATGGGGCAGAACCCTAAAAAGCCTCAAAAACTATATTTGCAAAATTGTTTCTTAGTGAGTACCTATGGGTAAAGAGCATCGTCCATCAAATTTCAACCCCGGTGGCCCTAAAGTAATTTTGAAGTCCAGTGGGGTGGAGCCCTAAAGAGCTTAAAAAACTATATTTGGAAAACCGTTTCTTAGTAAGTACCTATGAGTAAAGAGCATCGTCCATCAAATTTCAACCCCGGTGGCCCTAAAGTAATTTTGAAGTTCAGTGGGATGGAGCCCTAAAGAGCTTAAAAACCATATTTGCAAAACCGTTTCCTAGTGGAGTACCTATGAGCAAAGAGAATCGTCCATGTCAAATTTCAGCTCCGGAGGTCCTAAAGTAATTTCAATGTCCAGTGAGGCGGAGCCCTAAAGTGCTTAAAAAACTATATTTGCAAAATCGTTTCTTAGTGTGTACCTATGGGTAAAGAGAATCGTCCATCAAATTTCAACCCCGGTGACCCTAAAGTAATTTTGAAGTCCAGTGGGGTGGAGCCCTAAAGAGCTTAAAAAACTATATTTGCAAAACCTATGGACCTATGGTGCACCTATGGAGAAATAGAATCGTCCATGTCAAATTTCACCAACTGTAGGCTTTTAGTGTAATTGTGAGCTTCCGTAGGGCGGAGCCAGAAAGACAACACAAACATCAACATTATACCTCACACCTGGTTACTTCTATGATTATAAGCATCTGCTTGAATGAAACTTTCAAATTTTTTAATTACATCAGTTTATTTTGTAAACACTAAATTTGTAAAACCTGACACTGCACCATTGTATGCCCTCTGGGTCAGAGCCCTTTGGACAGATTTGCACTAAACTTCACACAAACCATCCTTGAATAATGCTTAATAATGCCTGAAAGTTTCGTTGCAATCTGTTGAGCGGTTTTGGAGTCTATAGGCAACATACATATATATAAATATATATACATACTTCCTCTTTTATAGATATAGATAGATATAATCTATATATTAATACCCAAGCATGTTTCATTTCCTCCTTTTTTCTCAGCTCGTGTGCATTGTAGGATAAATACGAGCATACCGTTACAAAGGTATAGTCCTGTAGATGAGCAGAATCACATTCTAATTCACATCGGACTCCAGGGCTACGCCCCACAGGCTTTCAAAGTTTCAATGTTAATCTTATGGAGAAAGGAGAATTGAATGAATCATTAGACAGCTGTTGTAAAACAAGTGCTAGAAAATTAGGAAGAACAGATGTTTTAGTTCTAAAATGTTTTTAAGCTTCTTGGGGCCAGATCATCTGAAATTTTGATCGAATTCCGATCAGGAGGCGATCTCTAGTGTAATTAATAAATAGGTGAATTCACTTTTTGTCTAGACTTCTTAGTGTTATAGTGCTTTGACTTTTAAAATATTATTACATAAAGTACAAATCCACTTGATCGATTTTGTGTAAATGGGCCTTAAACAGTCGAGAGAGAAATAAGACCAAAACACAGCAAACTATCAATAGAATACAATATTTTTGAGTAGATCTGTTAAGGAAAGATTGTTAATAATGACAATTTAAACACAGAAATTTAATAATAAAAATATACAAACCGATATATACACATAATTATTTACAACATTCAGTTTAGCAACTGAAATAGCAGAGGAAAATCGTCAGAAATAATAAGTGCACAACTTACATTGTAATTCATATACGGTGCTGCAAACAATTCGACAATATTCACTAATTATGCTATGTTCAGGTTCCATAGGCTAGTTAATTTACAGGATCCACACTTACTGAGAAAAACCATTTTTATGCCTCTGTAAAGTTTACAAATACATAGATTAATAAAACCTTAAAATAAGGTGAGAAAATATTGATCTTTTATGAAAATAAATTTGTAGAAGTATAATACAGTACACTCTCGTTCATCCAACTCGATGACATCGGAACTTCACTTCATCGAACGTAGTGCTCAAGATATTATAAACAATTTTTTCTTGAAAAAAATTTTACGTTTTAGAGCGTTCAATCTTCAGTTCATTATATCCGCAAAAATTCAACTGTTTTGTTGAAGTTTACAAAAATATATAAAATGCTAATAAAAATTTAGTTAATGTTTTGTGACAAATGCTACCTACCAGTTGTTTGAACTCTAAAACCAATTTTCAAGGTACTTTTTTGAGACTCTGTATTGGAATCTGAACAAAAAATCTGTGGGATTGGTTCACCGCTGCTTACAACCCCGCATGAGCACCTCACATACACTTGTGTATGCGCCAGTGGCCGCCGCATCGGCACGACCGAGCCCAGCGAAGGTCCCAGGCGCGGATGGCCGCGGTCCGTGGACACCCCTGCACCTGCGCCTTGCCGCCGCACCTGACACCACACACAACAAGCCAGTTACATGTGTTATAAGTTTGAAATTGGCTTTAAAAATACAAACCGTTTTTTTTCTTTTCTTAAGACAGCTCAAAAACTTTCATTTACTACTGTGACCCGCTCCTTAACATACGATGAAAAATGGAGGCAACATAAAATTAAGATATATGCCCTTGCCAGTAAAGCACATTCTCAAGCAGTTAATACATGGTTCTGATTTAAAGAATGTTGGAAAAAATACACCTATTAAGCTAAAACCAAAAAGTAGAGTGTGAAATTATTTGAACTACATTTGGTCCCATCAGCAGCGCAAGGAAGAAATAGTTTTGACTAAACCATTAAATAGCCACTTTTTAATTATTACGGTAATACACCACAAAGTTGATGCAACTATGACTTAGGCGCTGTAAAGTTCGGCAAATGTTGAGTTTGAAGGCCTAGGCATTATCCCTGCTGTTAACTAGATCAGAATCTATATATTAATAGGCAAGCATGTTTCGTTTCCTCCTTTTTCTCAGCTCGTGTTTATTATAGGAGAAATCCGTTCATACTGTTAGCAAGGTATAGTCCTGAAGATGAGCAGAATCGCATTCTAATTCATATCGGACTCTTGGGCTACGCACCACAGGCTTTCAAAGTTCCAATGTTAATCTTTGGAGGAAGCAGAATTTATTGAATCATTAGACAGCAGTTGTAAAAACAACTGCTATAGAAAATTAGGAAGAACAGATGTTTTAGTTCTAAAATGTTTTTAAGCTTCTTGGGTCCAGATCAACCTAAATTTTGATCGAATTTCGATCAGGAGGCGATCTCTAGTATTTTATATTGGGCTGAGTTAACTGTATCGATTCGCTGAACCATAAGACCAAAGTAGAGCTCTGGTATTTTTTTTTATGCCTGTGACTAAAATGGACTTTGTAAATTATTAACGAATTAAAGGAACCCAAACAGGGAGCATGGGGTGGGAGCCCCCATTGAGCCCAAGGCGAGTCGATTATATAACATTATATATGAAATTTAGGCATTAGACGGGAGTGCGGCTGACTTTCCGCAATATGACCGAGGTTAACGGCATTATGGTTGCGGCCACCGATGAAACAGTGTTGAATAGCTGCAAATAGCGGCCTTATTGGCTGTCGAAAGCGGACATAAGGCAGAAAACCAGACATAATCACGCCTAATGACTGTAACTTCGTATTCACGAGGAGGATTTAAAAAAATACCCCCCGGCACAGCAAACCTGCGTACTAATCAACGAATTTACAATAAATCATTTTGTCTAGTCAACAACTTTTGGATAATCTAACTTATAGTCCTCGCAAGAAAATATTAAATATTTTGAAGATACTATGCTTCTTGTAATCATGTTAAAAAATATTCTTCATTATTGTAATTTTATTTAAAAATAATAGTGAGCTAACTTTAAACAGTAATAAAAGTGTATAGCCAAAGCTGCTATTAAAATAAATTATTTGCAAGCACCCAAACAAAAACATTGCAAATGTGACAAATACAGAAGACAGAGATTAGCTGATTGAAAACAGACACCATTTCTCTTTCTCTGTCTCTCCCAATATGGTGAAAAGATATGGTGAAAAAGTAAAAAAGTGTTTTCCATAAGAAATACATTAAAAACGAGGCTTTTAACATTTTTAACTGGAGGCAAATTTTGGCTGCCTTTATTGAGAATTGAATGAATGAATGAAGTAGTTTATTCCATTCAAAAAATATACATGTACAAATTAAAAACATGCAGTACTAACAAATACTAATAATAATAACTCTCTCTGCAAACATTAAATAAGGAACTCAAAGGGTACACAATATTGTAATTAAAAATTACATTATTTTATTTGGTAACGAATGAGCTGACATGGGCACTGAGGCCTTGTGTGTCAGCTCCGAGTTGCGTCCAGAAATTAATATTTTTACTAGGTAAATGCAAATCTTTTAAGAGGAAAAATATTATTGTATAAGTTAATTCAGTTCAAACAAAATTTGAAAAATTTGAAAGTTAGAGAATAAAACACAAGGGAAAAGAATTCAATTCCTACAACTATTGTGGGATTGAGCTGAGTCGGTGGCAGGCCGGTAGAGGGGTTAGGGGGTAGGGCGGAGTGCAAGGGTTAAGTCAATCACACCTGTTCTCACGCCTGTTATACACCTATTTTCCATTAAATAACATGGGATTTAATATGTAGGGTCGCCGTCTACATTTACAAGGTTTTTAAGCAAATATCAGTTCCTCCCAACATAGTGAAAATTCATACCAATTGCTATCAAGATATGTTGATAAATAAGCAATATATTATGTTTTGTTATATTTCTCATAAGAATAACATGGTAAACGTGATTTCAATTTTCTCTGTAATCAATGACTGAATCAATCGAGCTAAGTTAATGATTCAAAATGCTAAATTGTTTGTTTTTTCAAGATATCTTTAATGGTTTCAGTAAAAATTGTCAAATTTTAAAAATTAACCCTTTTGAAACCCCATAAAACCTCGTTCCCATGGTCCAATAATTCTGGTTCACCAGCTCATTCAAATTTTTGCCGCTCTACACCTTTCTATCAAATTTCATCAAAATCAGAGGCTCCTTTCAAAAGTTATCACATTAACGGACATATGTATATAGCCTTATACAAAATGAATAAATACCTAAGTATTTTGTATAATTTAATAGTAGCCCTAAAAAGTGAACAAACTTCAATAATATATATGGCCTATATACATACTAGCTTTCCCGGCATGCTTTGCAATGCCAAATTGAGAAATTTTTTACCCTTCAAGTGAACTTGTTCGCTAGGCTCACGCCATCAGTTATAGCTAGTTTGCTGCATTCACTTCTTGGCAGGTTCAGCTTGTTCGCTGCGCTCACTCCCCATCAGGTTTAGCTCATTCGTTACGCCCACTTGCCGAAATTCTATAATATCCTATACTTTTTTATTGCAAATCTTCCCTAAATAATTTAAACTAGTAAATGTGTTGCTCGAAATCGAGCAATTTATTTTAATACAATACAAATGTTACTTTTATCTCTAAATTATTATTGACGCCCGACCAATCCAATATTGTGAATATCTGCAATCACCAAAACATCACGTATTTACAGCTGATTATTAACAGATGTTTAAAATGCTTTATTCAATCCCAATGTTATTTAAATGGGAAATTTTGAGATTTCCATGGTGGATAACGCCTTTATTTTCTGTCAGATTCTCATCAGTTTTTGGCGGAAACAACTACAGACCAAGCCCTATCCAACGCCACCAAAAACTTGAAAATCGATTGAAAATTGTAGGAGGAGTTCTCAAGACAAAAAAACCCTTAGCGTATTAAATAAGTATAGATGAGAACAGCTGTTTACAAAATTAATATTACTTAATGTAATCATGTGTTCCAATACAAAAATGTTGCTTCCATAAGAATAACATGGTAACTTTGAAGATGTGTGGGGTAGAGCCCTAATGGAGAAAAATGGCTAAGAAGTATCCTGTATGTTCTTCCTGGTTCTAAGCTACCTTTTCACCTATTATCAAGAGTCAAGATTGTGGGGTTCCATCGCTCACCGACAGCACTGTTTGACGACGAGGGGCTGGTGGCCCAGGTAGATGTGGCGGATGGTGTCGACGATCTGGTCCGTGGCCATGGCACCCTCCACGGGGCTCAGGTCCGGGACATACAGCAGACAGTCCGGCTCCACGCCATACTCCAGCTGCCAAACGTGCAACACACAACGGTTGGACAACAAAGTAACTGGGGGCCGAGCATTTGCTCGGTAATCTTTAACAATTCTGTATAGTAAAATCGGTTACAGACAGTGCACTAAAATGCCAAGTGCCAAAAGGCTTGTTCAAGACCAAGACGAGCTTGTTCGCTGCGCTCACTTGTCTTAACGTTGAGCTTGTTCGATTCGCTCACTCGCCTTTGATAATTTTGCATCACAATATTATAAGTAAAATCAGAAAACCCCTCATTATTCCATTTCCCAAATTCAATTAAAATAATTGGTAATTGTAGCCTCCATCTTTGTACAGGCCTCATCAGAACTTAATTTTTCCAAAACAGATATTTCCGCTCAGAACTAGTAAAGTTTTGAAAATAGAGGCCCTAAAATCTGGGCACCTCAGGACCGGACTAATGCCTGATTTCTATATGACTGGATTAGACGGCAGTTTATTAACAGGTGAACAAATACTCATTTGATTAATGTTCACATAATGGATCTTACTCGGAATCAGTGGACGTTATTAAATCGATTCCACACTGGAGTAGGAAGGTGTAATTATTGGAAATACAAATGGGGAATGGCAGATGATCAGTCATGCAGCTGTGGTGCGGAGTTCCAGACTGTATGACTCACATTGTCACCAAGTGCCCTTTGAGTGCTTTCCCGGAAGGGCTGATGGGTCTTCATTGTGCAAGTGAAGCTGGGCTGCAGTGGCTTAGCGCCCTGGATTTAGCTTTATAGAGAGATCATAAATGTTTATTTTAGTTTAATTTTAAATGTACTGACGCAGGTGCTTTGCACTGCAGAACATATTTTATTTATTTTATTATTATTTTAAGTTGGTAGCTGGCTATGATAGCCATAGGATATATGCAATCTTCATTCTGTGAACATTTTATATATTAAGGTTAACATAGCTTATAAATGATTACGCAGTGGACACTGTAAATTCATAAGGTTGGATACTGTTAGTATATGACAGTGGTTCAGAAAATGTTTGAAATTGAATTGTCAGGCAATTAAACTGGAATATTTTAGTGATTTAATATAGAAAAAAGTTGATTCATGATTATTTCAGCTTTCGTATACATCTACAGCTGAATGTTTAGATTCTGGAGAACCGCGACCAGGTTATCGGGTGGTCAAACCATCGGATGCTTGACTAGAGGGCGTTCATTGTAGAAAATTGTTCTCTGAAAGACAGAAATTTATTTACTTCCCACAACGGAAAAAACAACTCTTACATAGGTCCTAAAAATCCTTCATAATTAGGTGTGTCCCTCCAATAATGCTGATTGTGGTAAAATTGCAGTTGCAAGATCTTTTTATGTCAGATGTAAAAACAACATTTTTTTTACAGAAAAGCAAAACAATGACTTAAAACTGACTTGAGCCAGCTGTAATAACGTTCAGTGATTTTTATTGGTTCAATTCTTTGCAAAGGGAGGAACGGGATACATTGTAGGAATTTAAATAAGCAATTCGACTACACTTTAATCTTGAACAGCCTTTAGTAAGTCTTTCAATTAACTACAGTTATTACCAATACAAACTAAATTATTTTGGAAAAATGACTACAGTAAATAATAAACTGCATGATTGAGCAATTGAACTGACTGATTGAACCATTTATTGGCGGAGTAAGTGTAATGCGTAGGAATAACAATTTTACCACCACATCTGCAAATAAAAAATAAATATAAACACAATAAATGCATATACACACAAGAACCTCATCTTATTAGGTAGTGCCTAGGGACTGGTGGCACTACCCGTGTGCACGCCTATGATTACAATAGGGATGATAACACTCAAATTAATTAACCAAATAATTGCTGGTACTCTGTGTCTTTCTTTAGGTTACACTACATGTAAAAATACGACCATGCATCATGTGATTTTTTTCATGATGCAACAATTTATAAACAGTTTATCTTTGTGGTGTAACATTTAGAAGATTTCTTAAAGTGTGATTGTAGTTAGAACTACGGGGATGTAAACAGTAATTTTTAGGACAGATTACAGATTACGGGAAAAATGGTCGTCACGTTTGATAGATTATTTTCCAAATTCTGTTCTAGACGGATTGCAAGGTAATATTTTTAATCCGGATTTTTAAGTAATGTGAAAAAAAAAAAAAAAAAAAAAACACACTTACAGACAGAAGTAGTTTTGCTACTCTTGGCCTACCAAACCGAACGATATAGCTTGAAAACAGATGTTATGTTATGAGAATATTGTACAAGGGCCGTTTTTTTTTTTCAACCTCCGATGGGCTATAAATAAAAGGCATGTTCATGTAAAACAATAATTTTAGTACCAAAAAATTGGTACACTTAAGGTACCAACGTAACCCTGGCGGGGGGTTACTTTTCAACATAATCAAAAAAGAGATTGAGACATTAGTCATATCTGAGGACAAGGTTTTCAATACCCTCTTCAAAGAAAGTTGTCGCCAGCCAAGAATTCCGTATTCAGAGCAAAATTTAAACAAGAAAAAATTTCAAAACGTTCAAAAATTAAAAAAAATAACTAAAAAAACAAAAACTATTTAACAATTTTGTAGAAAATGCAGTAATGGTGAATCTGTGGTTTTCTTTAACAATTGTGTCAATTCTTTGAACCAGAGATCATTTGAAACGACCATTTGAAATGACCTGGTTCAACGAGTTGACAGAATTGTTAAACATGCCTTTTATTTATAGCCCATCGGAGGTTGAAAAAAATGTAATGTAATGGTGGACCAACCTTGAGTGGTAGAGAGAGATAGAAGAGCGCCGGCGACGTGATGGCGATGATGGGAGTGGCTGTGTTGAGCGGGGGGATCATCACTTGGTTGGGCAGCAGGATGCAATCGTCTGCACAGGAAATAAACTAACAGTTCAATGAAAAACTGTGGAGAAATATCTTGATATGAAGTTAATTGTAAAAATTGATTGTCAATTTGTTACAGCAAACATATATGGACCTCATTTTAGGTTGAAGATTTCTGTTTAAAAAATAAGTTTTCAAATTATTTTTCAAAAACGAAAAACAAAAAAATTACAAAATGTAGATAGTTTTAGTGATTAGAAAACCTGGCATTCAATTTCAACTTGTGTTTTTCACTAACCAGTCTTATGACATCAAAACATCATCACATCATATCATCTATCACTAACACCATCACTTTAGTCTTTAAGAAGATTCATACATTTAAATCAGAGCATGCAAAGTAACAAAAGTTTGCTAAGTTCAACTTTAATTATTATTTTAATACCTAAATAGATTACTGCAAAACACTATTTCACTATCAATAATTTTTTGAGAAAATCAAAAATGTTTCCGAAACAAAAGAAGGAGACTGTGGTGCACTTGCTACAAAAAACTCGTTGGCTGTTGCGTTAGGAATCTCAATAAAAACATCATCATTTTCTGCCCCGTCGATTACACATTTGTTGTTGTCAATTTTTGAGATTTCACACAACTTTCTTTCCTTGGATGGAGGTAGGACTTCAATATTGTTCTCTCTAAATGAAAATCTTCTAGGGACAACAGTGTCAACAACACTAGGAATTCTCATTTGAGGATGAACTAGTAATCTTTCGTAACCCGATTCTTCTTTAGGTAACACGTTGATTTCACCAGATGACTGGCATAAAATACTACGTCTCTTCTCTTCTATATCAGCAGCTTTGATCAGGTCAATGAAAAACTCTTCTCTCGGTGTTAAAGGTGATTCTGAGACCCAAAAATTTGTAGTGATGCTAGGTTCCCGGAATCGCAAGGTGGACTTAACTTTAGGAGAGACATCTTCTCTGGTAGGAAAGTCATTCATCTCAATATAATCTGCATAGATGGTACTAGAATGTCCATGGTAGGTGAAGCGCTTATTGTGGGAGTAAGATGAAAAATCATCTTTCACATTCCTACATTTTAAATAATCATCTTCTCTCCCAATTTGAATTTTAAGTGAACTCCTAAATCGATTCCTTTTTATTCCCGGTTTATCTGAATGGACAGAAGCTAATTCTTCTTTGTTTTCCCCATCTTCAACATCTTTCCGCCAAATATCTATTTCAGTTTTCTCAGCATTTTCACCACTGCAACTAGAACTGACATTTTTTCTAATAATTTTCAGCTTCTTACTTCTGGTTGAAAAATCTTTTTGTCTTCTGTGTTCTTCCAAAGTTTGTAACAATATGAACATGAAAATCAGCCACACCATAAAAATTAAAACAACTGTAACTATCGGGCCCCAAAAAGATCCAAACTCTGTCTTAATCTGATTCTCCACAAATTGGAATAAGTAAGAATACACAAAAAACCAGTAAATGAAAAATGTAAAAAGAACAAGAAACACAAACACACCAGCACTCATTTTAGTTTTGTATGCTTTCATTGGAAACTGAGATAATAATGAATGGTGTGATAACACTGATCAGGAAATGGTAAACCACAGACCACTTCCATATCATACATATACATAGGTTTGCCAAACTAATTCTTATGAAAATTTGTTCTTTTACTTAAGTTCAAGACTAAACAACCAAGTAAGGTATTGCATTTGTTTAATAAATCATACACAATAATATATTAAAAAATAAAATACCAGTACTTAGGTTCAAACCACCTTACAAGTTGTTTTTAATGTTAAATGTTTCATTGTGAGAAGAATTATAAACTAAAGTACAGACAACGTTATTATATCAATTTATAAACTTGCACAAATTTTATTATCTGTGGTAATCCTATGGTAGTTGATGAATTAGTATTTTAGGAATGATTGTATTATGAAGGCTTCTAAGCCACAAGTGACGTGTAATTTAGAACATGAGCTAAGCGAGTGTGCTAAATATCTGACGATTGGCTTAAAGGCTGAATAAAATTGTTGCATACAATATCTATGACTAACTTACGTTTGGAAAATCACTGTAATAAACAGATCAGACAAATAGGTTACAAGCAGTTACTCCTAAAAAATGTAGCCACACAGATGTCACCTGACCAAATCGTCGTTCTCACTCACATATGATCACACTCTTTTGAGGTTAGGCACATAAAGGAACTAAAAACTGAATCATAATGGAATAATCAGCTGACGTGAAAATTGTGTAATTTATATTAAAACATTACTTTTGTAAAAGATCGTGTGCTCTCATTGGTCTAGAACCTACATTTTTATGTGAAACCTGTGCGTTTGAGAACTTATTAAACAACGTGAATGGATTTGGTTTAATAATGTGCCTCTTACTTAAATGAAGTTCCTCTACTATAGTTGGGAGCAATAGAACAGGCGAGTGAAGGTCACGACAAATAAATGAATTTAACATGTAGCCAAATGATAAAAAATCAGCTAGCTTATTGAAAGACTTGACACCCCTGTTCTATTACCCTTGACTTTAATGATGTTACTTGTAACAGGCCCCTGACATTATTGGTGATAATTGCAACGATCATAGATAAAAACAAAATATTCACTTTGAATTGAACCGGATTTCAAAACGACATCTTAATTAATCAGAGAAAAGAATGAACTCATTTTTGTATATTTTATGGCTCTGTGAGTGTATAGCCAGCCATCTGTTATGTACTCTGTGCGCTAAAAAATGTTTTAGTTAAGCTTTCAAATTTTCAGTACGGAATTTAATTTAATGTTACACTCTTGATCTAGATTTGAAAACAAAACCTGTACTGTTCAATAAATTTTCAACTGTTTCTGTTTAACCTTTAACTGTTATGAAGGTCGTCTGAATTATCACAAGTGGTTTTACATTCGTTGAATGGTCTACTGACCGATAAGCGCATCGTCGGGTTCCGAGTTCTGCACGAGGCGGGAGAGCAGCTTGAAGAGCAGTCCGAGGACGTCGACGTTCTCCGCACTGCTGATGAACACCGGTAGACAGCTGTTGCGCAGCAGCCCCCAGAACCTGATGATGATGAGCAGCTCGCGGACGCTGTTCACCGCCTTGCTGTCTCGCACCAGCTCGTACTGGCAACATAACACATACAGGTACAACTACAAAGATACAAGGCAAAAACAGACCTGACATACTTTGTATCTTCTTAACCAATTACAAACAGTTTCCATTCAAGTTGGGTGTCTACTTCTTATATTTAAGTATACTAAAATACCTTCGGTAAATGTAGTAAAGTGCCCACAGCAGGGAATGAATAAAGTAGATTGTAGGGTTTACATGTTGATATTTTCTGACATTCTCATTCAGGCAATATCAAGTGAAGTTACTAATAATGTAGAAATTATCTTTCAACAGCAGAAGATTGAGGAATCAGATACTGTTGCGAAGCGGTCCACTATTGTCTACCTATCGTATAATAATAATTATAATTATATTTTCCTTACTCCGAAACACTGAAGAAAGTAGTATTTCAGCACATCTTAACTGCCTCACAGAACTCTACAATTCAAATCAGTTAAAAAACCAGCTCATCTTCCTTAAAAACTAATCACTACCAAGAAGACTTGGACTTTGCTAACATGAATAGCACAAATATTTCAAAATCAAATCAAATCAAAATCAAGTTTATTTTTAAAAAAATATCAAGGTACAAATATTGATAAAATAAATTAAATAAAAACTCTGCATAGGCCAAGGCCTGTGCGCAGAGCTGAGTCTGAAATAAAAATTGCACCATACTTAACAAAAACTCTATTACAGTGTAATAAAACTAAACTATCTGAATAAAAATAAGCTAATACACATTAATTTTATAACTAATAACAAAACCAAAAGAAACAATCTATGATTCTAAAGCGTATAAACTACATAACTGCACAGACAACAAGATTGAATTTAATGGATAATCTTAACTGAGTAATTAATTAATCAAATAAATAAATCATTTAGAAACTATAATTGGTGAATTTCCTAAAATTTTTACGATATCAGCAGTTTGGCCGGGAGAAAGACTTGCAAAGTCGGGTCAAGTATTTTGCGTCAGTGTTAGTTAGCCTGCGGTGTTAATTGTATATGGAGATGAGGAGTTGCTCAGACGCATGTGTACCGATCTCCAAAAGCCAGGCGGTGAGGCGCCCTTAATACACATTCACTGACACCTGTGCCTCCCTTATCTCGGACGGGACATTCCTGAACAGGACGTTGGCTAAAAAGAAATAATTTGTTTTGTTGATCGATTTTACAATCTTAGGAACCTGTATACCAATGTTTTGCGAATTTCTAGTTGTATACCCATGCGTTACTGGAGTTATTATTAAGTGTGGATTTGCTTTCATGTACAAGAGAAGAGATTTTATAAATAATTGTTTAATAGTAAGCAAACCCGTTTCCTGAAAAAGCATCTTTGAAGAGTATTTACCAAGTATAGACCAATAACTCTAGTCTCCACCTTTTCCAAAATCATAGAAAAAATCGTTCTTGCCAGACTTATGAAACACCTAACACAACATGGCTTGCTAACTGGAAAACAACATGGCTTCCTGAAAACTAAATCTACTACCACGGCTCTAACAGACTTGATTGAATTTGTTATTGAACAAATTGATAATGAACAGTTTGTTTCTGCAATATTCTTGGAGTGGTTTAATTTGGAATAAATGAAAATTCAGACAGCAAAAACTTTTGGAGAGCGATAAATATAATTAAAACTAGAAGAGATAACGTAGTGGGAAACATATCACCTGATAAATGGGTAGAACATTTTAGGAATTTGCTAAACCCACCGCTTCTGGCAGGAAATATAAGTTACGCAATGCCACTGATAAGGAATGAAAGATTAGATTGTGATTTTGAGATATCGGAGTTGTACGCGGTTTTAAAAAGTGTCAAAGCTGATAAAGCCCCAGGCCCTGACCGAGTGCCATATGAATTCTACAAGCATGCTCCAAATGCATTTTTATGTAGGCCTAATTTATTAATAATTTTTAACAACATATACAAAAGTGGGAAAGTACCGGATAGCTTTAAAAGATCAATAATTATTCCTTTACATAAAAAGGGGGATATAAATTCAGTTGAGAACTATAGAGGTTTGTCTTTTATTGATTGTATAGGGAAAATTTTTATAGCTTTATTAAATAACAGAGTTAAAAATTGGGTGGATTCAAATTCAATAATGACAGAGTTTCAAGCAGGATTTCGTAGTGGTTATTCAACTGTAGATAACATTTTTAATTTATCTTGCATGATAAAGTTAAGGTTGTCGTCGAAAGGTGGCAGACTGTACGCATTTTTTGTAGACTTCAAATCAGCATTTGATACAATTGATCGCAGAGCTCTAATTTTTAAGTTATCGTGCTTGGGAGTTTCAACAAAAATTACCTCTGTTTTACAAGATTATTATTCTGGCACATCCGCAGGAGTGTGGTGTAAAGATGGGGTTACGGAGAGTTTTCACACTACCGTAGGCTTGCGCCAAGGCTGTATCAGTAGTCCTACAACGTTTTCTTTGTTTGTTAACGACCTGCCAGGGGCGTTGGGAGGGGGCTGTAATTTTGAGGATAACAAAATTAACATTCTGATGTACGCTGACGACATAATTTTGCTGGCCCCTACAGCTACAGTTTTGCAACACATGATAACGAATTTAGAAAAGTATTGTGAAACCTGGAATTTGCATGTAAATTTAAACAAATCTAAAGTAATGGTTTTTAGAAATGGTGGAAAGCTGCGAGGTGGTGACAAATGGTGGTATAAAGGGGAGAGAATTGAGGTGGTAAACAGTTACAAATATTTAGGAGTGACTTTTACAAGTAATTTATCATGGAACGTTCATTTAAAAGAAAAATCTAGTACCGCAAAATTTGCTTTAAATTCTGTATGGGAAAATTTGATGAAGAACAGGGAAATTAACATAAGTAGCAAATTCAAATGTTTTGATTCAGTAATAAAATCAGTTGTTTGTTATGGAGCCGAGGTTTGGGGGAATGTGGAAAGTGAGTATGTGGAATCTGTTTTAAAACTATTTGTAAAATAGTTATTTAAGTTGCCATACAACACACCAAATTATGTTTTGCATTTAGAAACCGGGCTTGAAAAACTATTTTTCCATACTATCAGTTTAAATTTAAATTACATAGTTAAAATTTTGTCTATGCCAAACTATCGATTGCCGAATGTGCTAGCTAAACAAGTAATACGAAAAAACATATTCTGGAGTCATGATTGGAAAATCCTTGCGAGCAAATTTAACGAAAATATAAATTTTGAATCAGATGATGTAAATGGAGTAGCTGTGCAATTAGCGAAGGTTTTAGAGGGGGCTAAAACATTGTTTTGGGCTGAGTGTGTAGGTAGGGCTCGCACGTCCTTGTATCACCGGCAGCTGCTTACCCTTGACCTTGACCTCGGCGACAGGAGTCCGCTGCACGATAGCGATATCAACGTTATCTCTTGGGCCATTAAAGCTCGAGCTGAGCTGATCAACTTAAATTTCAAACCATGGCTTGATAGAAATTATACATGCTCTATTGCAATTTAAACGAAAATGAAACAACTTACCACTTTATAGCTATATGTCCGGCTTATATGCATTTAAGAAATATATTTTTTGGAAAAAGGTCCTTAAGTGAAATAGAATATATTGATTATTTGAATGGAAGGAATTGGCGGTTGTTATCTAAATATATTAGAACTGCATGGGAATATAGGTGGGGTTTTATACAGGAATTTAACTTTGGCTAGATTTAAAATTACTCAAATCAGTTCTCCTTTTTTCCAAATTAAAAAAATAAGTAATGAATAAAAACATTTTGTGTATTTCATTTAATTCTATATTGATATTGTAATTTGGACAACTGCAAACATAAAGAGACTTTAACTTATTATTTTTTTAATATTTATTTTTACACATTTATATTGTTCTGTTTTTGCTTATCATAGCTTCCAAAGCGACTGCATGTCTTTATCCTAGAAAGGACATTTTGTTAACTATTTTTTGTGCCAACCACAACAGACGGTTAATAAATAACCATTGTTGTAATGTACATGTAGGCTAATTGATATAATTTTGTAATCATGTTTGATTGAAAATAAAGCATGTTTTTCTTCTTCTTCTTCTTCTTCAAACCCGTTTCCTGAAAAAGGATCTTTGAAGAGTATTCACCAAGTATAGACCAATAACTCTAGTCTCCACCTTTTCCAAAATCATAGAAAAAATCGTTCTTGCCAGACTTATGAAACACCTAACACAACATGGCTTGCTAACTGGAAAACAACATGGCTTCCTAAAAACTAAATCTACTACCACGGCTCTAACAGACTTGATTGAATTTGTTATTGAACAAATTGATAATGAACAGTTTGTTTCTGCAATATTCTTGGACTATAGCAAAGCGTTTGACTGCCTCGGACATAAACTGCTGTGTAGCAAGCTGGAGAGCCTGGGAGTGGCTAATAAATGGTTTAAAAGTTATCTTGAAAACCGCACACAAGTTGTTGAGCTACAACACTCAATACAAAACCACGCACACACTTATCGCTCCAAAGCTCAACCACTGACAAGAGGAGTACCTCTGGGATCTGTCTTGGGCCCAATACTCTTCATTTTACTAACAAACGTTTTCCTAAATGAAATGCTGACCCAAAACACAACCACAGTAATGTATGCAGACGACACTACCCTTTTAATCAGCAACAATACTACTGATGAACTAAGCATAAAAAGGGCCATGAATATTGCAATAGAATATTGTGGGAAAAATGATCTGGCCATTAATCCATCCAAGACCAACCCAGATGCACTTTTCAACAAAGAAAGACATAGTAAAAAATGCAGCAGACCTCACAGAAGCAACTCAGACCAAATTCCTCGGCATTACGCTTGATTGCAAGTTGACCTGGACCGAACACATAAATGTGTGGTGCGAAAAAATCAGCACAAGTATTTATGTTGCTCGAAGAGTGAAGTGGATTGCAGGACTAGCAGCAGTTAAAACCACCTATTTCTCACTAGTAGAATCCCACATCCGCTATGGTCCACTAGTGTGGGGAGGAACATCATCACAAAACATGAACCGGATCCTCCTCCTGCAGAAGAAAGCTGTCAGAATCCTCGCCAATCTTGCACCACGCCAAACCTGCAGACAGGCATTTCAGGACCTCGAAATGATGACAGTTGTATCTCTGTACATTCAAGAAAGTATCCTGCATGTGGACAAAATACAACCACCAAGGAACAGAGACTTCCATTCATACAACACCCGTCACGGTTCAAGGTTCAACTTGCCAGTTCACTGTACGACTCTTGCAGAGAAAAAACCATCATACAGCGGCTGCAAGCTACGAAACCACCTACCTGCATCCATGAGAGACCTTACTGGGAATAACCTCAAGACAGAGTTGAAGATATGGCTGACGGCAAGACCTTTCTACACCCTGGATGAATTTCTTGAGAGGAGAGAAGACCTACTGTAAACCAACAATCAACCAAACAAACCACTTGACACTATTGTAATTCTTGAAGAATTGTATAATAAAGATATTAATATATATATATATATATATATATATATATATATATATATATATATATATATATTGTTTTGGTTTTTTTAGACCGGCTTTAATTATACATTTGTGAACAACTGACAATTGCTCTATAATTGAATTAAACGTTCCCCCCCATGCAATTAGACCGTAATGAAGAGACGACTGAACATGTGCATAATATACAGTTTTAAGTTCTTTTTCGTTTAAGATGTCACTGAGTTTATAAAAGATATAGATCATTTTTATAAGTTTGCTTTTGAGAAGTTCTATATGGTTTCCCCACTTGAGCTGTTTGTCCATAACAACCCCAAGATACTTATAATGGTCGACGCGATCGATGGTTTGACAGGCACAGGTAGTACAGGTCACGTGCTCGCAGGTGTGCACTCTGACGACCAGGTCGGCGGGGGGCTCAGCACCTTGACGCAGAGAAATGGGTAATGCCTTGGTCTTGCTGATGTTCAAAGTTAATATATTTTGATCAAACCATTTTTTTAGGAGAGAAATGTCGCGAGACGCTGTCTCAAAAACGGCTGGCCAATTATCACCCGAAAAATGAATTGCAGTGTCGTCAGCGAATAAATATATTTTGCCTTGCATGTTAATTTTATCTATGTTATTTACGTAAACTAAAAACAATAAAGGTGCTAATGTGCTTCCTTGGACTAAACCATAGCTATAATATTTTACATCACTCAGTTTGTTTAATATATTTACAGTTTAGCAACGTCCACTCAGATAGCTTTTGAACCATTCGAGGGCAATGACGCGAACTCCGATTGTGTCCAATTTCAATAGAAGAAGTTCTCTGTCGATAGAGTCAAATGCCTTTGCTAAATCTATGAAAACAAGTAAGTTTTTTTTATTTACATTAATATTTTCCATGATATCTTTATTTAAAATAAAAAATGCATCGTTGGAATTTCTATTTTTTCTAAACCCGAATTGATG
The DNA here is from genome assembly GCA_030545055.2 of Neoaliturus tenellus. NCBI lineage: Eukaryota > Metazoa > Arthropoda > Insecta > Hemiptera > Cicadellidae > Neoaliturus > Neoaliturus tenellus. The sequence goes on from CM061536.1 coordinate 43,547,839, forward strand.
ACTAGAAAAAATAAAGTTGTTCTCTAAATATGCCTGAAGTTGTTTCTTAACACACTTCTCAATTATTTTAGATATAACGCTTAGTAACGATATCGGTCTGTAGTTATTAAAATCTGTTTTGCATCCAGACTTGAATAAAGGAGTAACCCTGGCAACTTTTAATTTTTCTGGAAAAGTGTTGGAAACAATACTCAAATTGACAATGTGTGTAAGAGACCTAACCAAACAGGAAGTATTTTCTTTGATCAATTTTGCAGAAATTTCATCTGGCCCTGGTGCCGAGTTTCCCCGCATTTCTCGGACGCACTGCTCCACCTGACTCTCAGAGACCGGCAACTGCCAGAACTCATGCCCCACCCTATATTCGTTGTCGTCCACCACTGGCGGGTCGGCGGTAGGCGGCAGCGCATTTGCCAGATTTTGGGCAACATTTGTAAAAAAAGTTGTTAAAACCATTAGCAACCCCCTCCACCGACCGACCAGTAATGTCACCTTGCAGAAAATGCTTTATGGGAAAGCTGGGTCTGGATTTTGCTGTTCCGCTGAATTCGTTTACTATATTCCAGAATAGTTTTGTATTTCCTGATGCTTCTGATATCTTACTTCTGTAATAATTATTTTTGGTTGTTTTAATTTTTAAATTTAATTGATTGCGAAAATTAATGTAATTATTTTTAAAATTATTGTCATATGGACGTTTTTTTAGCAATTTACTTAATTTGTCACGTTTTCTAATATCTTTTATTAAATCAATATTAATCCAAGGTTTTAGGTTTTTAAATCTAGAGCTTGTTTTTTTCGGTTTAGATGCTTTTGATCTCAAAGAAGTTAAGGTATCAATAAATGCTAAACAACCTTCATTGACATCTTGAAGGGCAAGGACATGTTCCCAGGTCTGAGCATGTACAAGTGAGTTCAGTAATTCATTGTCCACATATGTCGTGCTTTACCAGTCGTCGATTTTGCATTCAGTAGGAAAGTCAATCTTTAAAGTAATAGGGTAGTGATCTGTAATAGATGTTTTCAAAACAGCCGAAGTGACTACATTATTGTCTAAGTAATCTGTGAAAATGTGATCAATGACAGTTTTTGAATGGTCAGTGACACGAGTAGGCTTGTCTATACAGGCGCCAAAACCAGCGCTGTATAACGTATTCAGGTACATGTCTTTGTTTATGTCAGTACTGTCCTCGTGAATATCTATGTTAATGTCACCTACCAGAATATATTTGATACTTTTTTTCATGTTAGTAGTAAAGAAATCACTCAAGTCTGTTATAAAAAGATCGCAGTTCATAGCAGGGCTTCTGTATATGGCAATTAAAGAAAGGTGTTGTTTATGAAAGCATATATCAATTATTAAATTATTACTTCCACCAAATCTAATATCATTCGCTGTAGCATTATGTTCACTCCTTACATATACCACCACCCCGTCATTTCTATTATATGTTTGTGCAGAATAGAATATATAAAAACCATTTAATTGTGTCAAAGATTTGTCTTTCTCTAGCCATGCTTCACTTAATACTATCACATTAAATTGAGTTTGTAATCCCTCTAAGAATATTAAAAAGCTGTCAAAATTTTTATAATAACTTCTAATATTTATATGAATTAATCTAAAGTTGTCGTGCAGTGAATTAGTGATAGTCTCAGTGAATGTTGAATCATAATCTATCTCGTAACAAGTAATATTTCTGAAGTCATTATCGTTTGGATCGGTTATCAGTGGCATGCTTGTCATTGTCCCGCCGAACCGCACAAAGTTCGTCTGCCATAATGTAGTTCATTACTCTATTGGTGAAACTAAAAAGAAATCATTTTGTACAATGAAAATTAATCTGAATGGCTGCGTTTAATTTAGCTCCCTTTAGTTGCAAAAAATAATAAAAATAAAAATAATTGCTTAAATTAAATACCAAAAGTACTATAACAGGAAACTAAATGCATATTAGGTCTATCACTTTTCCAAAATTTAATATGTTGCATTAACAATTTATTTATAATGAAAAATCCAATCAAGTATAGTTAACTGGTGAGATTTAATACACATTTAAAAGACATTCGATATTTGCCAGAACAAATCGGGATACGCACAATAATTTATTTCATCAATAACGTTGTAAAATTAAAAATAATTAATCAGAAAAAGTGTTGTTATTGAAGTAAAACACAATAGGTCCAATTGACTTAACACTCATACAATTGAATTTCTTGTTTCAATAATCTGTTGTGTCAATAATATTGTTTAATTAATCTCCTAAATAATTTTACTCTACTAGAAAACAAATAAAACTGAGACGAAATATACTATATTAAGCTAAGGTAAACAAGAGTATTGAAATAAATTGTTCCTTATTATATTCTCTTTTAAGTGAAAAGGAAGCTAATGAATGGATTGAAGTTAGGCGCTCAAAAGTCCCTGAAATAACAGCTAGAAATCCTAAATTAAGTATTAAAGCTGGTGAACTAGGATTACCATTACATAATATGTTTAGCGCTTTGGAAGCTTCGGAGGATGTCACCCCGGATGAGCAGGACAGCTGTGAAAATCTAACAATTAAAAGTGGAAATACTTCATGTCAAACAATCCCACTGAAGCAGAATAATGACAAAAAAACCAACAACCTTAAATAAAGCCCAACTTAGTAATCCTTAGTTAAATGTTGCAGTTTTTTGGACAGTAAGGGAAGATATATAAGTAAATACCCCCGTCGCAGCAGACCTGCGTACTCAGCGAATTTCCAATGGAATTTCAGATTATTTACTTTCCCCATAAAAACACCATAGGATCGAGTATGTAGGTTTGCTGCCATTGGGTGTTGTTAGAAAATCTAAGTTGATTAATAATTGGTGATTGTAAACACAAAATTGTATCAAACTCAGGCAATTTTTTATTTTTCCCATAAACCCCATGGGGGTGAGTATGTAGGTTTGCCGCCATATGGCTTTTGTAAGCAAGTATAATTTAAACCTTATATAGATAATGTACATACCAAATTTGATTAAGTTGTGTCAATAAATAAGCAAGGTATAGGGTTTTCTTGATTTCCCATAAAAATAACATGGAAAACACATTTTTGGATTTGCCCCGTAACCAGTTATGCTATGATAAAAATTCAAAATACCAAATTGTTTGTTTTTTTAAGCTTTTTTAAATGGTTTCAGTTAAAATTGATGAATTTTAAAAATTAAGGTCCAAAAATGCCAAAAACCCATTTTTGACCCCTTTGAAACCCCATAACACCCCTTTCCCATAACCCGACAATGCTGGTTCGCGAACTCATGAAAATAGATCTGGTCTTACACCTCCATACCAAATTTCATCAAAATCGGAGGTCACCTTCAAAAGTTATCAGTACCACGGACACATAGATAGATAGATATATATATATATATATATATATATATATATATATATATATATATATATATATATATATATATATACATATATATGAAAATGAACGAATGGTGTTTTTGGCTTCTGGGGACCTCAAAATTAAAAAGTAAAGTGGTCCCGGGCTTAGGTCTTACCATGGCTACTACCGTAATAGCGTATTCCCTATAGGGAAATTCGCTAAAAATTAAAACAAAAGTATACGGATAAAGTTGGGGCAGTGGGATCTGTAATGCCTAATGCTTGCATCCAACAAGTTCTTGAGACTGGACTTCACTGGATTCAACGGACGACATCACAATGCTTATTAGTGGGACCAATGACACTCAAAGATCTATCCCCCATTTACGCATCTGTCGAAAAACATCTACAATGTATTAGTGCTAAAAAGCCTGTGATCATAACTACAATACCCAGGAGATATTATCTGCATCAAGAGGACTCTTTTCATGATGAAATTGACATTTTCAATAACTATTTAAAAGAATTAGTGATTCGAATGGATAATGTATATATTATTGATCTTGATCAACTGAAGAGGTATCATTTTACAAAGCATGGTCTTCGTCTTCATATTAATGAAAAGGTAAAAATACCCCCGTCGCAGACGACCTGCGTACTCAGCGAATTTCCAATGGAATTTCAGATTATTTACTTTCCCCATAAAAAACACCATAGGATCGAGTATGTAGGTTTTCTGCCATTGGGTGTTGTTAGAAAATCTAAGTTAATCAATAATTGGTGAATGTAAACACAAAATTGTATCAACTCTGGCAATTTTTTTTCCCCATAAACCCCATGGGGGTGAGTATGTAGGTTTGCCGCCATATGGGTTGCAAGTATAAGTTAAACTTTATATAGATAATGTTCATACCAAATTTGATTAAGTTATGTCAATAAATAAGCAAGATATAGGGTTTTCTTGATTTCCCATAAGAATAACATGGAAAACACATTTTTGGATTTGCCTCGTAACCAGTTATGCTATGATAAAAATTCAAAATACCAAATTGTTTGTTTTTTTAAGGTCTTTTAAATGGTTTCAGTTAAAATTGATCAATTTTAAAAATTAAGGTCCAAAAATGCCAAAAACCCATTTTTGACCCCTTTGAAACCCCATAAAACCCCGTTCCCATAACCCGACAATGCTGGTTCGCGAACTCATGAAAATAGACCTAGTCTTACACCTCCATACCAAATTTCATCAAAATCGGAGGTCCCCTTCAAAAGTTATCAGTACCACGGACACATATATAGATAGATATATAGATATATAGATATATATACATATATATGAAAATGAACGAATGGTGTTTTTGGCTTCTGGGGACCTCAAAATGAAAAAGTAAAGTGGTCCCGGGCTTAGGTCTTACCATGGCTACTACCGTAATAGCGTATTCCCTATAGGGAAATTCGCTAATAATAAATTGGTCCATCTTATCCTTAACAGAGTAAAAAAAAAATAGTTCAAATAAACTCACAAACCAAGGCACAAACCAATGCCAATATAACCATTATAGAAACACACATGTCGGATGTTATCAAGAAATATAAAAACAGCAAAATTGTGGGACTTGCACACAGCATCAAGGCCGACTTTAATGACCCGTCTAACCAAAAAAATCAATAGTCATATTATTATTTCACTAAAAATCTATAATTTCTTAGAAAATAAAATTAATTTGTACCCTTTTAAACTATTCAAAAAGAAATTTTATTTGTGGCTTTTGGAAAATCCATTTTATAGCTTAAACGAGTTCTTCAATTCAACAAATGTAGATTTTTAGTTGGTATAATTATGTCATTTTACTATCATAGTGTATCCCATAGCAATATTGTTTGACTTTGCTTTCGCTGTATTTTTGACATTGTCAATGATGTATTGTACATTCTTAAGACAAATAAAGATAATTTCATTTCATTTCATTATGTCTGCCGGCGTTGCTGTGGTATTTAAAAGACATTTTGGTAAACCTAGTCCTAACCAACGCCTAACTAATCACCTAACTTTACAGAACAATCAAGATGGTGCTTTTGTTTACAATCTGATCACTAAAGACAAATACCATGAAAAACCGGAAATTGATGACTATAATGAAGTTTTTCAGAATTTGACCCAGGACTTCAAAAGAAGAGGACTCAATCATTTAATATGCTCGCCGATTGGCTGTGTGTGAGATAGGATTGAACTGCACCACTTCATTACCACTTTAAAACACTTCCAGCAAGAAACTGGTGCATCTGTGACTATTGTGTCGTGCTACCAAAAATCTTTTAGACAGTTAAGAAACGGTTTATCACATGAGGAATTTCTGAATTGAATCAAATTGATTACACTGACAAGACCCACAGACATGTCTGTATCATACGTGATAAAAGGAATTCGTTCAATTGATCCGACAACTGACACTTTGATGACACAAAATCTACAACACCAGGAAAGCATATCAGTTGACACCAATTTTCATTTTTGTAACAGTCAACCATCTCAACAGTGCAGTCTTCTAGTTACTCCTCTACCTGATTATATCCACAGCAGCCCCAGAATCCCTAACAACAACTGTAATGGATGGCCACAAAGTTCAACACCTCTAAGATCTCAAGCAGTGAGTGATGTGGGGGGGGGGGGGAATAATGCCAATTTGGGGAATGGTGCATTGATTAGTGATGCTATAGTGTCAGAAGAAGTGAGAACTACCACAGATCCAAAAGACTCTTTTTTAGTAATAGTTCATCCCGGCTCAAGCATTATGTAAATAAATTTAAGTATTTTCCATCAAAATATTAGAGGGATAATATCATCTTGAGAACCATTAGATGTAACTTTAACTGAGCTCAATCCTTGTATAGCTGTCTTGACTGAGCATAAAATGTTAAGTTCAACATTCACAAGACTAAATATTGATGAATATAACCTTATTGCCAGTTTTGGCATAAATAAATCTACAGGGGGTGGGGTTGTTATATTATAAAAGCCTTTTATTAACTGCAAAGAAATCGTTTTGCTAGAACTTCAGTTCCTTACCAGTGAAGATTTTTTAATTTTGTATGGGCGAGGTAGAAAACATAATAAAAGGCAGCAAATTACTCTTAATAGGCTGTTACAGGAATCCGTTTGAACAAAATGAAGCTGAATTTATTCACAGACTAAATATAATGCTTGAAGTAGTTTATTTTAAATACAAACATGTGGTTATAGTAGGGGATATTAATATTGATGTTTTGGACTTAAATCATGATGTTTTGGACTTAAATCATAGAAATAGGGAAAAATTATTAAACAGCCTAACGGCAAACAGTTTTAAGTCACTGGTTGATTTTCCAACTAGAATTACAGAAGCAACTGAAACAGCCATAGATAATGTTTCCAGAAATCTTTTCGGTCAATCTTATAAAATTATCGGTATTAACTCACAACTCTCAGACCACCATAATCAAATCCTAGAAATTAAAATTCACAAAAACCATGAAAATTTAAGTACTTTTTTTGAATTCTATTTTTAAAACAGAAGAAAATTTAATGACTCCTATACTGATCAGTTTGTTAATATTCTGCAAATTGAAACTTGGTTAGACCTCTTCTTATCACCGGTTGAAAATAAATACGACACCTTTTACACAATTTTCATGAACCATTTTAATGCATGCTTCCCTAAAACTCTCTCAAGACAGCATACTAAAAAGAAATAGGTTCTAATTTAACTTATTTTGAATTGAATTAAATTGAACTACAGTAGAGGCCCTCTAGTCCAGACGCCGGATAATCCAGCCGTGGTATTGCGGAAATGAAAAGTTCAACCTCGGGTGTTTCCCACGGAAAAAATAGACAAGAGTCAACTTGTCCAATGTTAAATCACTAAAGTGTATCAGTCCAATTGACGATTTGTGGACTATTCGGTTTTGGATGTCTTCTATAACTTTGTGTTAGTGTTCTAATTTTTATCGTTACCGTATCTTTTTGTTGGGTGTTTCACAGCCTGATCATCAATGTAACACGGAAGTTAAGTCACTAGACAGATTCTGTCACTTTTATGGTCCCATTTATACATAAGGCCCTTCGCTGACAGAAGGCCAGTATTATTGTCTGTTAAGCCGCGGTCAGACTAGGCTGGTTACCAGCCGCTACTAACCAGCCACTAGTAAATATCGCCATCAGCCAGCGGATCAGAAGGGTTCACATGTAAAGGGTTCACTAGCCGCCAGTGCAGTTGCTGCTGAATGATGACTTGAAAACATTGTTTTTGGTCCTTATTCTTCAAGTCGTTACAATAACTTATAATAAGCTGTCTTTGGCATTTTTGTTAATGCAGTATGCAGACGAAGCATCCAACAGGCATGGATAATTTTGGAGTAAAACAATAAATGGTATAATCTCTTTGCCCGACCACTTGGTGCTGTCAACCATATTCACTGTTAATCACAAAAAAAAATATAAAATACAGTACAGTATAACGAAACTAAACGCTGTAAACCCTGAAACAGTGCATAAAACCAACTAGACACGTGCTAATTAGCCAGCCACTTGTGAGCTACTAGGGGTTCACATTGGCTGGTTGGCGCCAGCGAAGTGATCACGTGACTGCCAGCGGAGGGTGCCAGCGCTAAAAAGTTAAACATGATCAGCTTACGATTTCGGCTAGTAAACACTAGCCCGCTGGCATTTACCAGCCGCTAGTTTTGGATCAGACTAGGCTGGTTGCTGGCAATATCACCAGCGGATATTTATTAGCGGCTGGTAACCAGACTAGTCGGACCGGGGCTTTAAGCGGCGGTCCGACTAGGCTGGTTACCAGCCGCTAATTACTAGCCGCTAGTAAATATCGCCATCAGCCAGCGGATCTGAAGGGTTCACATTTAAAGTAAACCAGCCGCCAGTACAGTTGCTGCTAGTACTATTGGATGGACGTTTTGACTTGAAAACACTGTGAAAACATTGTAAACGTCATCGGCTCCCGCACCACTCTTCTTCGACTTTTTTACTTTGTAAACTTCAAGTCTGTATCACGCAGAATTTTAATTTTTTTCTTCAATGCGGGCAAACTTGCGCTTAATCCTTGTTCATCAAACCATTGAAGTAACTCTTCATAAGCTGAGTCTTTGGCATTTTTGTTTATGTAGTCTGCATTCGAAACATCCCACAAGCAAGGATAATTTTGGAAAATGTCTAAAAATGTTATAGGCCTAACGTCTTTACCCGACCACTTGATGCTGTCCATCATATTCACCGTCAATTGCAAAAAAGTACAAAATAAAAACACTACAAACACTGACACAGCGCACAAAACTAGACATTTTAATTCGCTAGCCACTTGTGAGCTACTAGCCACTAGCCTAGGGGTTCACATTGGCTGGTTGGCGCCAGCGAAGTGATCACGTGACTACCAGCGGATGGTACTAGCGCTAAAAAAGTTAAACATGACCAGCTTGCGACTTCGGCTAGCAAACACTAGCCCGCTGGCATTTACCAGCCGCTAGTTCTGGATCAGACTAGGCTGGTTGCTGGCAATATCACCAGCGGATATTTACTAGCGGCTGGTAACCAGCCTAGTCGGACCGCGGCTTTAAATGCAGGTTCATTGCTAGTGACCGCTTGTCCGTTTCCAATCGTCATTTCAGCGCAACAACGTCTGGGAGGGAGCAAATCATGATGGTTACAAAGTTTATAAATAGCACTGATTGGGCAAGTATGATACCCTTCATTGTTAAATATGTTCTAATAGTTCATTGTTGGAACACACATATAATACAGATCTCTTTTTAACCCATTTAATAAACCGCCCGTTAATCTGGCCATTTTTAAATCTGGCTGGTGGTCCAAGTCCTGAGGTGGCCAGATTTGAAGGCTTCTACTGTATTTATTATGTATCAACAGCAAGGTCTTTAGTAAACTAGTCTAAGTTATATTTAACATTAATTGCATTTTATTCTTAAAAAACTTCTGCAACGTTGTGATGCAATGTGCTTTTGAGTATTTTTCAGGAGGACAAGAGTTATTTGTGTATTAGGGAAATAATTGTAGGGTTGAAATTTACTCGACAGAGACTATGAATTTTACTCTTTAGCCCAAAACATTTCTCCACCACCCCAAAATCCTAAAGAAAAAAAAACACTCACTATTGCTATCCATTGTGTTGGTCAGTTAACCGCAAACTCGGAATGACAATCGTTACCAGTTTGTAATCAGCTAACGTTATGATCGGTTGGTGTTGCCAGATTTCACTGCACTATGTTGCCAGATTGTCGATGTTATTCTCGGCGGTTTACTTTGTTTCCTTGGGGAAACAAATTACTTCTTTGCCTTTTTAGGGGAACAACATAACTTTATCCCCTCTTTGCAGGGTGTAAAGTTTGACTTTAAAAAAACAGGTGGTGGAAAAGTAATAGCTTACGATTGATTCGTCTGGATAAAAAATGATAAATTATGATAAAATCTCCATTTTCCAACCCAAGGCTATTAAATAAGAAACAGAAGAGGTTGTCTCATTCCCATAAGGCCTATGTAGACAGTAACAGCTGGAATCGTTACGTCACCGGCCGACCCTGTCCGCCCTAGCGATACTAGTGAGAAAAAATGGAACTAATCAGCAGGAACTAAAATTGCTATAGACGAGCGATTCTATCGGGGACCACAGATTTAATAATGCCATATTTTATCCGTCGCATTTCATTATATCTTAAATTATGATTTTAAAAATGTTTTAAATCATATTTTCAAGATTGTTTACTTTGATTACCGTACAATTTATTTCAGATTCTTCAAACTTACACGAGTTTACATGGGTGAATTTAGGTCTTAGTCTTGATTAGTATCTGGACGGGCCAATCTGGAGGTGCGAGGTCGCCAAAATATTTGCAGGGAAAAACTACTCATCATTAAATCCTAATATAAATGTTACATTTTAAGGTTTAAAAGCTAGATTATTTTATCCAACAATAATCATTTCCTTAGTTTATTACAACTCATTGCAGTAGGCCTAGATAAAAAGCATCATCCAAAACATCTAGGAGTTCGGTGCACTTATGGTTAACTAAGGCAATTTTTTAACAATATTTGTTTGTCTAAATGAATTTTATAGGTATTTTAATTAAAAATTTCATAACATTGATGTTTGTTGCAAAAATCAGGTCTTTATGGGGATATTGGGTATGGATTTCTTGGTTATTATACATTGTGTCATTTGTGTGAAGATAGTTTACCAGAAATGAAATAAAATATGCATGAAATAAAATACACTATGCCGGCAGTGGCGTGATTGATTTTTGGGTCTCCCTGTACATTTATTTTTTAGCCCTTTGTACCACTTACAATCGTAGCGCTTTAATTTATTGCAGTAAAACTCCACAAAGACGACTCAATGTAGACTAGTCGAGTTTGATGTAAGTTTTGCAGACCTTACACTAATCTGCAGTATACTCAATCAGACCGTGAAACATAGGTTCAAAGGAAGATCGGACCGCAGGAAGGCGATCGCTACAGCAGTACCGATTAAGCATCGTTAAATGGCCTAAAACTCGGACCAAAGATTGTATAATATCTTCTGTCCAAAACTGTGATACCACGGTAATGAAAAAAGCGGCCGCAGTAGCACGTTATCGTGTTTAATGACCTTCATTACAGTGGACTATCGGGACGCCAAAACCGAATAAAATATAAAATTAAATTCAATAATCTTAATAATAACAATTTAAAACCTGTTCTTCTTTTAGGATTTGTAATAATTAAAACAGCCTAAACATTTCACACAACAAAGTTTTGATATTAATTTTAATAAATTTAATCTGTATTACTTTCTTTATATAATAACCTAACCACAATACTAACATTAAACAAGGGAAACAAATACAAAGAAAATGTAAACAAAGAAAGTTTACATCTGATTTAAAACAGCCAGCTGATGGGTCGGCCGATGACGTAGCACAAATGTGTTGAATTTGTGAATGAGACAACCTCCCCATATTCTATTATCCTTGTTTCCAACCTACCGACAAGTCGTCTATCACATTAACACCGCGTGACTTACCCCCAGCGCCTTCCTCTGTTCTGGCAGCCGCGCCAGCAAGTTGAGCGCCAGGTCGGCCACCCACTGTATCAGTTGGTGCAGTGACTGCAGCGTGCTCGGCTCCACGGTGAACTCCTTCGCCTCCAGGTGGAGCAGGACCTGGTCGATGTCTGTCACTGCCTCGCTCATCACCGCTGCACCACAATTACGTTACATACATTTAAGTTCACTATTACGTTTTAAACATATTTTTAGAGTTAATTTTCCAGGAGTCTGAAAAGTTTGGAGAGGGCTTAAAATTTGTATTATTTATTTATTTTGTAAAATTTATAATTTTGCAAATTCAATTGGAAGCTGAATACCTTTTTTTAGGGTTATTACTAACTTGTATACATCTGCAAGCTGTCTACAAAATTTCCCAAATAAATGAAATTCCTAACTTTTTCCTGACTTTTCTTGACCACTTTTATGAAAATTATTGACCAAGAACCCAGCCTCACCATCCGTATTTTTGGAAAATTCTATAAAATAATTCGTAAAGTTTGTGAATTACCGTAAAACTCTCTCATTTTAGATACAACAATAGTTTTTTTTCTGACTAATAACCTAAATTCCAAAATGATTCACTTTTCACACCCTGACAAAATTCCTGACTTTTTCACGACTTCCCGACTTTTCCCGACCAGTAGACACCCTACTTGAAACTGGATGGAGCGAATGGAAAGGAAAATTTTTTAACAGACAAATAGGTTATAAAACTTACACCAATCCAATTCAGTTCAAACTCATTACATTCATTTAATGTATGTGTAAAAAATTAAATATTTTTTTTTAAACAGACTGAAAAGTGTCAGAATACAATAATTGACTTAAGTGATCAAATGTATCTCACTAGGCATGCTGTACATTATTTAAAAAAAGGCACACAATTTATTCTATTTAGCCTATAATAGCTTTCTTCCATTATAATCCAATTTAGTTTACATTGACCACCTCAATACAATAGACATGTAACGGATATCCAGTTTCTATCCTCGAACGGTATCCGGCCACTTTTTGAGTATCCGGTATCTGGCCGGATACTTGCTGCTATTCGGCCAGATAGCAACTGTAACTTGTAACTGGTATACTTAATTCTGTAAATGAAATAAAAAAAACACCTTTAATATTCAAATACTTTAATTGACATTGAGTAGTATTGTATTGGAGTACAAAATTCTGTTATTTATAGAGTTTCATTAAAAAAAATTGTAATCATATCTAGCTATGGACAAGTCATGATGAATGACTATGTCAAGTTTTTAGCATGAATTGGCACCAAGCATTTGCGTTTTGCTTCATATACAAGTCCTGCATCTGAGAATAGCCTTTCACTGTAGACACTGCTGTGAGGAGATGAAAGACATATCTTTACAATGTTCAATAGGATTAGGTATTGTTTCGCAATGGTTGACCACTACTTGTCTTCTTTTCGGTCGAGACAAACAGTTTAAAAACAAGTCAATCTAAAAAAAAGAAAATAAATACAAAAGAACTCACAGACTGGCCGATTGAGAATGAAAAATTCGTGCCACGTACTTTCTCACGGTCAGAGAGACAAGTTCATACTTGTCTTTCTGTAAATCATCCTTAAATTATAAACTATAACATGAGCCGGATATTCAGCGCTTCGGCCTACAACCTTGCCGGATATCTGGTATCCGGTATCCGGCCAAAAGAACTATCCGTTACATCTCTACAATACAATATCAAGCAGAGTAATAATTAAAAAATTAAATTTTTACCTAACCACAAAACTCTTTAGTGGAGTAAAGAGCTTTTTATTGGAAAATAATTAATCTACTTATACACTTTGTACTATTAAAGTTTTATGTCAATTTCCATCATTTAGGTAAGGTTGAAAAAATTTATTCATTTAACTAATTAAAGTCCAAATGTCAAGTTTAAGTTATGTTTAAATGTAGTCAAACAGACATCAAATAAGTCAAACCAAAGTAAAATTAAAGCGTTTGTATAAGTAGAGAACAATGCTACAAGCCGCTTTATAGCGATGACGGGGACTTGTACCTCACCTTGTAGACTATCTGCGGGCCCCTTGTCCGGGCTGGACAGGTCAGACGGGCGGAGGAGCGTTTTGAACGCGGTTGACACAGAGTGCAGCATAAGTAGCGCAGTGAGGTCGGCCGCACGCGCCTGCCCCGACGGGCTCAGGCGGTACAACGCCGCGCGGAGACTCAGGTGGCCGACGTAGTGGTACTGCTGAGTTGCCGCCGGCTGGCGGGAAAAACCCTCGGTGATGCGGTCGCACACAGCGTCCACCTGTCGGACAAACGTGTCGTTACAGGGATAGGCAACGCTGAAGGTGTGAGGAAGCTAACCTAAACTTAACAATAAAACCTTACAAAAATTACTAAGTTGAAAAAGAAAAAATATTTTGGTGTATTTAAATTTGGGTATACGTACAAGAACAACAGTTTGAGTAGTCCAGCCCGAAACCCTACCATATGAAACACTCTTGAAAAACCATATCCCTCTTAATCATCATAATCACGTAGCAACTGAAAATCAGCTAACGACAAAATCATGTTAACCAATCTAGCATAGATTCCCATTTTAAAGGGGCAATGCTATTAACATACATTGTTTAAAGCCATGTATGGGAATGGTAAGGGTAGATTGCGAGTGATGCCTTTTATAGCTTTGTTGCTGAGGAGTAACGGCTGATTTATTTGTCGGGATCATTAATTAATTGCCCAGTAAACAAATGCGGCTGATAAAAAATTGAACCAACTCGAAGATAAGTTTGAAGCACAATGATAGTATTTCAGTTACAATTTACATTTCAGTTATATTTTCAAGTCCAAATACAAATCTACTTCATCTTTTCACTCTCTAATCTCCTACAGAGTTAATTTATGGAGTAACTCCACTGACTCAATTGGGGTACTGAGAGCACAAAATTAGGAATCAGAATGCAAATTAGGGTCATCAGATTGCTATCAGGCGCTGGACCCAGCGATTCTTGTAGACCACTCTTCAAAATATTTTACATCCTTCCACTTCCATCTATGTATATTTTGCAATGCCTCCTTTTTATCAGAATCGATTCAGAAAAATTTCTCAATAACAATCATGAACATCAATATGACACCCGAAATTCAAAGACATTGCAGTACCCAACCAATAGAACAACTTTTCTGAAAAAATCTTCTTCATGCTTGTGCTTAAGGATTTCCAACAATTATTCCAACCATATTAAAAAAGAACATTCGATAACAAAATTCAAGACATTAGTGGTTGACTTTTAATTACGTAACTGATTAAGCCTGTCCGAGTACTTGAATTACAACATTCTGATTTTTAGATGAACCTTTGTTGCACAAAATTCCAGTGGTTGTTTTATATTTTCAAAGATGGAGAAATGTTATTTTTAGACATCATAACGTCATGAATTGTAAATGGTACTTAAGGAACTGTAATGACAAGTCTACAGCCCAGGCAAACACTGAATGTAAGGGTGTTACTAGAAAATGTAAATAAATTTATAAATAAATCATCTTACGTTTATCTTACTCATTTTTATGGATTTTAATTTAAATATAGAAACAAATTCATAAACTACTAAAAACTTAAAACTAAGTAATTCTTAAACTCTTTTGAGACTTTAAAATGGTTACTCAATATTTCTGGTTCATATTGTCCTTTATAAATTTCCTATCCACAGGAAGTAACTCCAGGATACATCTCACTATCATCACTTTAACTATTCTCACCAAAAACACAAATTCGGAATTTCCTGCAATTAATCTACCTTTCTCAAGTGTTGTGTCAGTTCATTTAGAAATTTCAGTTCTCATACCAATTACAAACTGTAGTCCCAATGCTTTACTTTATGGTGCACTATCTTATCGTTAAAAGGTGTTTACTCACCATAGGTGGTCTCAGCGACACGAGAATGTCCCACCAGTCAAGCCCAGTGACCAGACAATACTCGAGGAGGGTGGCTGCGTAGATCGCGCTGACAGACGGTCCTGTCATAACAGAGTTAAAACATTGGATGAAGTTTGAATACAACAAGGTAACTTGTCCATGTGTTGTTTGGAGGCAAAAACCCAGTACTGATAAAAAGGTGACTCAATGGACAATGTTGAATTTAGAAAACTTTTTAAAACCATAAAGCATACAATAATGACAATTTTTAAAGGTTTTTTTGCTTTATCAAGTTTTTTTCACAGCGTAGTCGTGACACATTGTTTAGGCTCCTTTTATTCACCGCGGCATGTCGCAGCGGGCTGCCGCAGCGATTTTGTAAGTGCATTGCTCTAAATAGGGAAGTTTATTCAGAAATGAGCGGTCTCAGAAGTAGCGATGTGTCGCGGCGTTTTGTAAATTCTGTCGCGTGCACTTAGAAATCGCTGGCGACGAGCGGTTTCTATATGCATTGGTTTGTATTGGGCCGTTTATTCAAAGCGGCAGCCCGCGTTCACTCTCGCAGTGCTGCCAACCCAAGCGGCCTTGAACATCACAACACGTGCTTGCCTTTCTGTCTGAGCGACTATCAAATGTAGTTGGCAGCACTGTTACCCCTTCCACACGACAGCGGTCGACAGCAGCGACTTGTCGCGTGAAAAATTGGCACAGCGATCGGCCGCAGCGACAGCCCGCTGCGACATGCCGCGGTGAATAAAAGGAGCCTTAATAACACAGTTTTCGAACTGAATATTCATTTGGAAACTCTGAGACTGTGAATTGTGGATCAACAGTAGTTGTAAGCTGCAAAGCCACAACGCCTTCATCAACGTATATGATGAATAACTAAAAAAAAAAAGAAAAACTGTTCACAATATAATTTTTTTGTTTACTTTTTTAAAAACACACCTCAAAGTTTTGATATTTTGTGAATATTGAAATCAAACTAGGGTCGCCACCTAATCAAAATTCAGCCAAAATTTCAGTTGATCTGGATCCAAGAAGTTTAAAAACATTTTATAACTAAAACATCCTAAAGCTTTCTGTTTTTCTAGCAGCTGTTTTTACAACAGCTGTCTAATGATTCAATCAATTCTCCTTCCTCCATAAGATTAGCATTAGAAGTTTGAAAGCCTGTGGGGCGTAGCTCTAGGGTCCGATGTGAATTAGAATGGGATTTTGCTCATCTACGGGACTATACCTTTCTAACGGTATGCGCGGATTTCTCCCCCAATGCACACGAGCTGAGAAAAAAAGGAGGAAACAAAACATGTTTGTCTATTAATAAAGATGAAAACATTGGATCTAGACCTGTTTCACCGATGGGGTGCAGCCGGTACATGTAGAGCTGGCCTTGCGTGTCGGCTATGACCAGAGCGCCGCCGAGCCACGTCAGGTCTATGGACGCAATGTCCACGGACAGCTTCTGGTGCTTGACGTCATCCCGCCACCCAACCGCCATGTACGCGGTGGCCACCTGCCGTTAGTGAACAGCGTTATTTCCTTACTGTTACTCAGTAACAGAAAATAAAAGTTACAACAGTTAAAGGATATGCAAAGTAACAGTTACTGACTAAAACATATTAGTTCAAAGACAACAATTTAGAAAACAGGAACGATTATCATTTAGACCAGTGTTTCTCAACCGGTGGTATGCGTACCACTGGTGGTACGCGAGAGCATTTTGTGTGGTACCCGAGACACAAAGGTAGAAAAAGTTAAATACATGAAAAATAAAAAAAAGCACTTTTGAACTACGTGATGCCGACAGCCGTTTTGGTCAGCTCGGTTCTGCGCTTCAACGCTTTAACACATAATTTGAGAGACTCCAATAGGTAGCTTTACCTCTTCCTTACTAAAGCAATTTCGTACCAACTTTACAAATTAAATTATTTTAACCTCCTTTAAGACTTCCTTTTCAGAGCAAATTTATACTAATGAATAATGATTTTGTGTCCAGTATCCGTTTCAACAATTGAAATAGGCCTATTTTAAGTTCTCTATTTACCTTGTACTATTTGAAGTTACAAGACTTGCTCCGCAGAAACAATGAAAAGCGAAGGAAAATTACTTTGGCCATATCCACGGAGAAATTAAAGTTAATCACTTGGTAACCCTGGAACACATTCTGTGTATTCGAACAAGGTAAAACCTACCTCGTTGGTAGTTGGTGTATTCGTTCGGTAAAGCCAAAACGCAGTTAAGTCAAAATAGTTTGGGTCGTGACCGTTATTTGGGCATGTGTAAAATTAGTCCTGATTATTATACAGTCCCCTGAAAGGGATTACTTCCTGAGCAAGAAATAAAAGCAAGTTTTCCATTTTCACCTCTTTTCCAGTTAATATTATTTATTTGTTTGGTAATTATGTATTTTTATTGTTTTGGTTACGTTAAGAAATGCAAAATAACCTTTTTCCGCTTTAATTGTGTATTAGAAATAATTTGTTTCAATTGTATTGTAGGCCCTATGAAACTTTGTTTATAAAGCCATCAGCTAGCGATTTTTAGTTTCAAAGTGGGAAACATAATATAGGCCTACTTATGCTATTACGTTAATTAATAATCACAGTAATATTTGTATAGCTTGAAAATAAAATGTTCATCCCAATTTATGATTAAACAAAAATTAAAATAGAACTTTTTAAATGTCAGTCTATTTTTTCTCGAATACTAATTAGGGGACTATAATGAAATCAATTAAAAGGAAAAAATAACGTAGGCTCTTTCCAGCTGTATTTTTAAGGCTTGGGGAGGGGGTATGTATGAGTTTGGGTGACTTTTTTTTTACGCCAAAAAATTGAAAAGCCTCAGGTGGTACGCGTACACCTAAAGGTTGGGAAACACTGATTTAGACAGTTCTGTAATACCGCAATAACTGACCGTTCACGAGGTAACCATTAAGAGGGGGCTAAAGGGTCAGTCCTGGCGGACGTTGTTGAAACTACCTGAATACATTTACAAGCATACTGAGAGCGAGAAACAATATCTAGTATTTGGTATAAAACACTCTGGATAAAGATACGCTGCTGCAATTCAGCATGTGTGAGGCCCAAAATTTAGGTAGATGATGGTGAGGAAGGAAATTTGGCTGCGGAAAGTAGGCCTTTTAATTAAGAGGGGGCAAAATGGCCCCTCTGAAAACATCATGCAGTGCTTCGCCTGCTCCAAGTTTGCGAGTTTATTTTAAGTCCGATAAAAGTGGGATTGGATTTAAATGAAAGATAAAGACTTGGCCTATTTGGCTAACTTTTTGATTTTTTGATATTTTTATTCCACATCAAGTTAAAATGGATCAGAATATATCGAATCCCTTATAGTTTCATATGGATTCAAATTTGAAAAAATCAAAAAGTTAGCCAAATAGCCTAAGTCTTTATCTTCCATTTAAAACCAATCCCACTTTTAACGGACTTAAAATAAACTCGGAAACTTGGAGCAGGCGAAGCACTGCACGATGAAATTTTGGTCCCAGGGACCCCCGATACTGACAGTCTCTAGCGGCATCCGCTGAAACTGACGGGCGCGCATGAATACGATCTACTTCCAACAGCTGATTGTAATTTAAAATGAATTTACATCTGTCACATGTTCATTATGTTGTTTATTGATTACAATTTTACATTCTGCACATGATTTCAACCCTTCGAATGTTTTAATTTTGTTTTTCTCTTCAACCTTATAAATTTTAATTACAATAATTTAATAAAACCGTTAAATTTATAATTTGTATTTGAATTGAAAAATATAATACTGATAATGGCTCCAAAGAAACAAATTCATGGTGTAAGGAAGCAAAACCATCGCAGAGGAGAATTTCTTACGAAATGGAGAATACTTCAATCATGCCAGGTATACCTTGATATAAATGTAAATATGATATGATTATTTAACAAATATGTTCTTAACCTTGATATAAATGTAAATATGATATGATTATTTAACAAATATGTTCTTATAGTATTACAAAATATTCTGACGTCTCTATGGTAGTATTTTGAAATAATACAATATTCTTTTATAGCTTATTTCAAACTAATAGTAAGTTGTATGCAAATTAAAGTACTGTAGGCAATCTGTGCGATCAAATGATTTTTAAAGAGTTCTCTAATAATTTAAAATACTAATTAATTGACAATATATACATTAAAAACGCAAAAGGGAAAATGTAAGTTACGTTGTTTTTAAGCAATATTAACTATTACTATTATTATTATTATAAATACAATTTACTAACCTTATCCTCCCTAGTTACAAGGGCACTTTAAAAACGTTTGTTGTATAGAATTAATTTATATTTAAATTGAAATTTATTTTTATATTAATTTTTTAGACGCAATTATATATGCATAGTTGTCTATGTGACATAAACTATTTAATATATTTATAATATTCTATGTGACATAACTATTTATGTGTTCCCTGCCGATCCTGCCCTGTTCACTTGTTTCTGTCGCTCCTCTGTTTTGGCAAGTTTACCTTCGAAAGGGGAACATACAAAGTATTTGATGTCAAAGATTTCCATTTCAATTATTCTTGTTGCAGTTATTCCCCTTTACTGTGTTCCCTTCCGATCCTGCCCTGTCGACTTGTTTCTATCACTCCTCTGTTTTGGTAAGATTATCTGCTAAAGAGATAAATACAGATTTTTAAAATTTCACAATAACAACTTTTTTTTGTTAAGTTTTGTGGTTTTAATATAAGTGTCCTGACTACCATAATGAAAGTACAATAATTAACTACCTCGGGAAATAAGGGCTCAGTAGTAGGCCTATATTAAAAGTTTGAGTAGGCCTATATAAAGTTTAACTATTTAGTTTTTAAAAGTGAAGGAGATTTCCACAGCCGTCATTTAAAATGAACTTAAAATAAATACGTTGTTTATTCTTCAATTCCTTATCATATAAAGTATTTTTAAATTTCTATATAGGCCATGCACAGTTCTTTCTCAGAAATTCCACCGAGTTACATTCATATTGTTAAAAATAAACGTAGGCTTAGAGAAGTTTAATAAATATCTAGCAAAAAAAAATTCTGAGGAAATATTTGGAACACATACCAGGGTGTCTACCAATTTTCCAAAATGAAATTCAAGGCTTTTTCAAGGAATTTTCAAGGATCTTCCAAATTTTTCAAGGTTATCGCAATAATTACAGTTACTCGTTTAACAATGGGTTGTTATGTGTACACCAACTATTGCCATAAATTTTTAATCATATCTTTAAAATCGAAAAAATATTTTCAGTTTACTCATCTTTCAATCTTTTTCATCTTTACAATCTATCTAGCCAATTTTTTGTTTTTGTAAAAAAATCAAACTTATTTTATAAAATCGGTATTTAATTAAAACACTTAGGCCTAAATATGAATATTAATTTTTATTTATACAATGTCCGGCGTCCGTCTGTCCACACTCAGTGACTTGTGCAGCCGATCGCTGCCACTGCGGCAAGCGGTTTTTTCCGCCTCTATCCACACAGTGGCATACATGAACAAATGAGCGTTTCAAAATTGGGGGTTTTCTGCCGTTGACACAGCTCAGTCGACCATACAGTAGGTGCCCCAACATCGAGCCTTCGCCAACCGGCGTATTTAAATGTGCATGTGTGTGTTTTATGACACTGCACGAAAAGTTTTAACTTAAGATCACCTCAAAAATGTTTTGTTGAAACAATTAATTTTTTTTTGTAAAAATAGTATGAACCTAAATATGTTGCCTCAATTTAACGTTATGTTAAAAATTATTTTAAAATAGTTTGTTTTAGTTTAAAGATGGTTAAAATGTAATAGAACAATATCACATTATCGTTTAGTTATAGTTAAACAAAATAAAATTTTGTTAAATGGATTATGACTGGATTAAATGAATTTATGGATCATAGAAACCTTTAATTGCAAGT
This sequence comes from Neoaliturus tenellus, assembly GCA_030545055.2. Classification (NCBI taxonomy): domain Eukaryota; kingdom Metazoa; phylum Arthropoda; class Insecta; order Hemiptera; family Cicadellidae; genus Neoaliturus; species Neoaliturus tenellus. Next base: position 43,569,108 of record CM061536.1, read on the forward strand.
ATGTCATAATTTAATATAAAACTTACTTTAAGTTCTACCACATTTTGGTAAAGTTTTACAAAGCAATATTATTTGGTCTCTGATCTACTAACCATCTTGTATGATTTTTTATTTTATTTTGTGTATCTAAATGTTCATTATTTCAGTTACATTGGAACACATCTCTAAACCGGTAAATTTCATCGAATTTTACAAGACACAAAACAGTTAAGAAATTTAACTAGCCATATAAGTTTGTAAGGAATTGAAAACAAATAACGTGGTTATTGCCATTTTACTGCAGAAAACATTGATTTTGAATTATACTTCCTGCAAATTTAGGTAATTTTATTAGAAAAAATCGCAATAACTACGTAATTTGTTGTCACATTCTTAAAAATTTTCTATCAGTTTCAGAAATAAAAATTACTGAGTGTAATAAACAAAATGGTGGCTAGTGCTCTATATGTTCACATGAACTTTTTAGTTTATTTACTTAGATCCAAGGAATCTTGTTGCTTGCCTCAGGACATTTTAAAGCACCTTATAGAAGGGGAAAGTAGAAAAGGCAAGTTGGCTGCAAGTATTCTGTCCTTTACGTCACTTGCCATCTATTTTCCGAAAATTAAGGAGGAAAGTACTTCTATAGACAAGGTAAGTTTGCAATAAGTGCAACAGGCAAGTGGGTGCAGCCAGCAACTTGCCTTCTCTAACTTCCCCGTCTATGAGCCCTTTTAGTTGCCTCATTTTCAAAATTCCACCAACATATAAATGCCCAAAATTAAAATATAAAAATCGGTCGATTTCCGACAAAACTTTGTATAGCCTAATCAATCCATAGTCAGTGTCTAAAATATAGGTGTAATACTTTTTAACTAGTATTTTGTTACTACACTTGATTTGAAATTTTATCTGCATTTTTACGTTGTTTCTAGGAAAAACAATCACACAAACGTGGGTTTTTAATAAAACAAAATTCAAGGATACACTGGCATTTTCAAGGCGTTTTCAAGGAATTTTCAAGGCCAATTCAAATTCAAGGTGTTTTCAAGGTTTTCAAGGTTTTTCAAGGTTGTAGACACCCTGACATGCGCTTATCTCTGATATAATCGCCATAGTATCTTTTAAGAAATAATGTACAAATTTGTATTTTTGTTTGCAGATTTCAAGCGCTTCCCCGTAACCACTGCAAATCCCGCAGTTCTTCGGCGCAGGGGTCTTTTTAAATCTAGTCCCCTGTAAAAAAAGTGATTTTTTGTTTTGCATTTTCTTCTGATATGCAGAGGGGCCTATAATTATGGTGACTCTTCTGGTACTAAAGGATGTAATGCCTTTATTTACAAGATTTGTTACTGGAGGGGCTAATGCAGGACATTTATTAGTGTTTTTAAACTTGACATTAGTAAAATTCAAGGTCCCAACTCCTTCATGGTAAATTTTACTATTATAAATCCACCAAAGCAGACTTGGAAAATCAGAGAATTTATAATACAGTGTTCTATTTTACTATGAACAGAATTGGTAAAAATATTTAGGTTTTCTGTCATAGGAGTGTTTCAAGCTTATATTTTATCCCTCCCTTCTGAATTTAGGCTATACACTAAATTTAATCAGGCAACATTAATATGGATGAACTATAAAGCCATTTATTTCCCATTAGGCCTATAAAATGACTAGTTTTTATAGCAGCCCCGGCTTCGCCGGCAGTGATTTAATTTCATACATAATGAAATATCTTTAAAATGCAAATAAATATTCTTCCATACGAATTTTAATGAAACTTTAAAGTTCTGTGGGGCGGAGTCCCAAAGGAACTTTGCAAAACAGTTTCTTAGTGAGCACCTATGAGGGGCACAAAGAGGAACGTGTATAAAAAATTACAACCCCGTCAGCCATAGAGTTTTGAAGATTTGTGTTCCCATGATTTATTTTAGGAGTTGCCCAATTTTCTTTGCAATACCAACCTGAAGAATTTTTTGCCCTTCAGATGAGCTAGTTTGCTACGTTCACTCGCAACATTGAGCAGCTGCACTTAATTTAAAATAAATAATTTGGGATAGTACTGGTTAAAAAATGGGCAATAGATGGCTTTTGTTTTTATCCTTCTTCTCATTCTGAGGTTCATATTGTTTATTAACTTTTATTAATTTTTATTTTATTTTCATTAATTTTATGTCAACAGTTTTAAACTAAGTTAAATGGTTTTTGGACATAAAATAACATTTCTTCACTTTATTGTTACTTCTTTCGAAGACTAAATTGCATGAACATAATTTATATTCAGAATTCATTGCGATAACATAATAGCATAGAAGAGGTAATTTCAGTTTGAAATACAACTTAAACAAGAGAAAAGGCATTCAGTCAAACTTATGAAATCAAAATGTGTATTTGATTGTTTTATAAATAAAGCATCACACTCACCGATCAGTCATACCCACCTTAAAAATAAGCACTTAGGCTAATGGTATTTGAAGCAACTACATATACATACATATACATACATACATATCCCACGTCGTCTCGATTGACCAGCTCTTGATATGAGACCTGTCAGTTTTCTTCAGTCTTACTTTAATTTTAATTGCTAGCCCCACTTATTCAGTAGTTGTCATGGCGGAATGGTAAAAGGTTAACTTAGGTAAGGTTAGGGTTAGATTAGGTTAGGCTGAAGAAGGTTATATCAGGTGAGATAATAAGGCAGCTGATAAAATCGCTGTTCTAAAAGGTATTCTTTAAGTTCAAGTTTAAATCTTTTCAAATTATCTATTTGAGTAAGGTACGGAGGCAATTGTGAAATTAGCTTTAGGCCTATGTACTCAGGTTTACTTTCGAATAATTTCAGCTTGTGAGAAAAAGATGGATTGAAGTTTCTATTTCTGGTGTTATATGAATGTTGATGAGCCTTTACAATATGGTGTTCCTTAACATAGGTTATTACTTCTAACATATAGATGCAAGGTACAGTAAGTATTTTAAGGTTTTTAAAATGATCAAAGCAAGATTCATTGGGTCTGAGTTTTAAGATACATCTAATTGCTCTTTTTTGCAAGACAAATATTCTGTCCAAATTGGATTTGCTAGACAAACCCCACAAGATTATTGAGTTTCTAATCAAGCTCTCAATAAGTCCAAAGTAAACCAGTTTTGACAGCGAGATATTATTTAGAGATGAAATATTTCTCAAAACAAAAATATTTGAAGAGATCTGTTTAGCTAATTTTTCGATCTGTTCATTCCACCTGAGACCACCATCCAGTCTCACTCCCAGATAATCTACATGAGAAGATTCTTCTATGAAAGTGTCATCGAGTAGAATGGAGGGAAAAACTGTGCCTGAGCGAATTAAGTGATTCTTTTTCTGATCAGTCATAAAGTGAAGAACTTGTGTTTTTTGGTGATTGATATGAAGGTTGTTACTAGAAAAATATTGAGATATTATGTTGAGATTTGAGAAAGTTAACTGTTCCAGGGAATCAAGATTTTTATGTGATGTTAAAACAGAAGTGTCGTCTGCGAAGATAGTGGTATAGTGGTAACTATCTAAAGTATTTCAAAATTACAATTTTTAATTTTAATCGTGTAATAAAATGAAGTGAGGAAGTAAATGGAATGTAATGTGGTTGTAGGCTAATCTGTTTTGTCATTTCAATAAAATTAAATCCTTTAAAAACCATTTAGCACGTGACAACAACACATTGAGTGATCCTCAGAGGTTGGGCAGTAGGCCTACACGTAAATAAAACTTAATAACTCTGTGATAAAATTTTTCAGCTAAAACAATAATTGGAGTAGAACGACAAAGTTGTAGACTGTTTTAGTCCCTCTTTTTTACAAATTTGAATCCAGTAGTGAAGTATGTCATAGGCCAAGATATTCCGTGTTATCTGTATACGGAAGGAAAAGATATGCAAAGGCGGACTAGAGTGACATGGGAAAACGTGAAGGGAGGTAGTGGCAGCAGTTGTCGAACTACGTCCCCCCGCCAGCCGCGTCACAACTCAGTTAACTGGAACGGAACGAACCAGGAACGAACTGTGCTCCGGTAGTTTCAGCAACGTCAGCCAGGACTGACCCTTTAGCCCCCTCTTAAGAAGAAGAAAGGCTACAATCTAGACAGTTCTTTAGAAACAGAATAACTGTATGGCTGAGAACCATATTTGAAACCGTTTATGAACCGCTATGAAGAAAAACAACTCTGTCTGACTCCTTCACTCCCGTTACAGTATTTCACTTGGTCACGATTATATCCGATTCCATTCTTGGAATAACGATTAGAATATGAATATAATTAATATATGGAAATATTTGTAAATGAATATGCTTATATTATTAATTTTTCAATTAATGAGTAGATTATGATTGTGATGTATTTGTATCCTTTTTAAAATGACCTTGATTTACTTTAATAATAACAATAACTGCAATTTCACAATAAATACTTAAACAATAACATGATATCTTTATGTTCTTCTTAACTGAGCTGATAAATTGTTCCTCAATAACAAGTTACGCTAAAACATTCTTAGGAACAGTTAGCATTTACAGATATAAAAGAACTAAAGTGGTATTATGTAGGGGTGTGCGAGTATTCCAAACGATCGAGTATTAAACTTGAGTAATAACTACACGAGCTCGACTCGATGTTTTCAAAACTACTCGAAGTCCGAGCGAGTAGTTTGCCTCGTTGTTATATTAATTTTCATAAACATTAAACATGAAAATGTAAAATATAATTTTTTGTTGTGTTTTATTTTATCCTCAATCCATTTTAATTATTAAGTCAAATAATTTATCCAGCCTACTTTTAACTTGTCATGGTGACTACGCGATGAATAGGGTTACCATACTATCCAGGATGAAAAAGAGGACACCCTAGAACTCGTCGCAAGTTGAACTATAATAAATAAAAAATCTGGATTTATGACCCCCCCCCCCCCCCCCCCCAATATAAATATCGCAGAGTGGGGAGCAAACAAATTTTTAAAATTAAAATTAATAGATTATTTAAGTTTTTCAATATTATACATTATTTCTTAAAATACTAAATAAGGCGCAATTTATTTTTTTATAATTCAATTCCATATTTGGGAAAATCATGAGACGGTTTTAGCCATATAAATCAGTACAGGTTTTATTTTTTATTTATATTTTATAATTTTCTAAGAATTGCCAAAAAACATAAATGAGAAAAATGTGAAATGTCAAGAGCACATAATTTATTACTGTAGGTACATAGTTAATGCTAATTATGCAAGAAAATTTATGCAAGATTATTATTATTAATTATGCAAGAAAAAAAATGCAAGAAAAACGGCGAAACTTCGTTATCCGTCTCCACCGTTATTATCGATGTGGAAATTTCGATACTGTGATAATATTGCGATTATATCGATGATACAATTACACGATACGATTACGATTTTATCACTTGATTTAGTTTCTCGTTATAATATAATGAAATAAACCTTTTGACAACAGAACAAATACCGTATATATTCAAACCAGTAACTGAAAATAACAACAACAGAAAAAGTAAATATTGTAGCTAATGTAACCTGTAACAAAGAACAACACAAAATAAACTAACCAAGTTTGTTGTGTAGCTGTATCTAAATTCAAATTGTGAGAAGAAGCAAACTTCGTTAGATCTAAAATGGTGTCACACAAATGCTGCCAAATACAAATCAGAAAGGTACTTTTTTTGCTATTATATTGAGGGAATATGCATTTTGAATGTTTCTAAACACCATTGATTTTGTTGTTATAAACATCGCTGTCTGAAATTAAAGTGACGGAGGTTTACGGTTACACTGTTAGGTTAGATTATTATTATGATACATCTTTTCTCAGTATCGTTGTTGATTCGATTGTTTTCATCGCTCAATTTCAATCGCAATATCGAAATTTCCAAATCGATAATAACGGTGGAGACGGATAACGAAGTTTTGCCATTGCATAAAAAATAAAAATTTAAAAGTTTTTCCCTACGTCCATAGAGAGGAGTTCTTTCAAGATTCACTTTAAATTTTAAGTTAAGAAAGGGAAAAATAAATAAAAAATATTATCGGTTAGTATTTGAAAATGAAATTTAGTATTAAAGACGAGACTCGGTCACTTTCACAATCAGTGATTTAAAAAGACTACTCTTACGCACAAACAAATAATCAAATTATGAAAAAAAACCTAATGGTCATATTAAATCAAATTCAAGCCTGAATGAATGGAAAGCCGATAACATATATGCTATAACATAACCTCAGTTTCTCACTCTAATACAATCCAGCCACTTCGCGTACTCTGGCAATGACGTCTAACTAAAAGGAATATCCTACAAATAGTTTCATTAGAGTACAAGTAAATTAAATGTGGTATTACTTGTAACTCTAAATTTAACATTTTAAACAATATTAATTACAATTTGATAATAATCTGGAAGAAGTATCAGTTTAAAAAATCTTCTTAGTGGTTGGTAAAAACATAAAAACAACTAAGAAACTTATTCATTTTTGCTACTTCCAAAAAGCCGGACAAATTGACTGATCCTCAAAAATCCGCCCGGACGGTTTTTTATGTTCTAAAAAGAGGACATGTCCGGGGAAATGAGGACGTATGGTAACCCTAGCGATGAAATGTCTGAAGTGACGACCAAAGGAATGAAGCAGGTTAAGTCGGATCATAAACTAAACGGAAAATAGTCACGACACCCAGCCACCAAGGTTAGATATTTACCATTCAACTGAGCAGTTGTCAAAGCGTCAATTCTGAAACCTCTCGCTTGGAGAGCTGATGGTAAATATACAAGTGTTTCAAGGGTTGGACAATAACGGTAACTCTAGGCAAGCTAGGTTTTATTCCACCCGCTTGGATCACTAGTGTAGTGGCAATTGTTTCCTTAACAATTGACTTAGAAAGCTAGTAGCTGCAGGACAATTCATCATTCGTAGTTTTGTCACTTATGATTTAATCTGTTGAAGATTATGATGTTGTTTGACAATGAAATTCAAAAGGCATTGGATGCATCATAATTGGGCCAGCCACAGACTGCAACAGACAAGACGAGGCGAGGCGAGGCGGGGCATTTTGACTAAAGGCGTATTGAGCGACAGAGAAAGCATTGGCGAGGGGAGGCGCGAAGACAATGACAGGCGTCTTTAGTCAAGGAACATACCGCATGTCGTCATATGTCGTCTGCATTTATTTGTTTCGAGTTCTAATCTGATGCTGATAATAGGTTGGGTCTTTTTATCGCTGAACGTATTTTAAACTGATTTGAACATTTGTATTGTATCTTAATTATATTGATATCTAAATAAATAGACTGGAAAAAGAAAAAGTATTTTATTTTGAAGTCTTTAAAATACTGAAAATGACTTTGCTAAATGCTTAATATGGATGCTGAAGCTAGGTTATGTTTTATGGTTGCAAATTGTAAATAAAATGATTAAGTCCTATTTTTTCATGTGGTGCACTGGGATGTTTGCCTGGTGAGTTGTTTTGGGCTATTGCAACTCTTTTTAGTCATAGCCTAATAATAGAAATTTGTTCAAAATAGTCATAACATGTTCAATTAGGCTAGGCTAACTATGAATGTTGATCATGGCAAATTATAAATATGCTTTGTTTTAAAGTTTAAAAATAATCTGGTTGAATTTTTGGTAGATGAATTAATTTGATATTCCTAATTTAATCAAGGTCAGGTCCTAACTAATAAAATGGCCTTAATTTTCCTAGGCCTACTTCTTGCTTGTCTTTCTGTTGACTGCACAAAAATCCGATTCCAAAAATTATCCAGTTCAATCCTGTTACTCTCCTATCCAAAGCAAATCCGATTTTAAAAATTTACTAACCGCACACCTCTAAAATTTATTACTAACTTCTTTATAAATTTAGTAGAATGAAGTAAAACAAGTCCAAGTTAGTATGTAGCTTACAGTATAAGTATCATTTACTGTAATAAGTAGTTTTATATTGATTAATTCCACTTCTTTGTAGCTTGTTAGGCCTCATTAGGTTTCTGTATTACTAAGAAAAAATACTCGATACTCGAAAAAATACCTAACTACTCGACTCGACTCGACTCAAATGAAAAAAATCACTACTCGCACACCCCTAGATTATGTTACCTTAAGGGCATGGCCACATAAGCGTTTTTTTCACGCACAAACGCAGCATGAAAATCCGCCAGAAATATGAGCAGCATTAAATGTAATAGGGTATGCCACACGTAGTGTGTTTTCCTGCCGTAGCTTTTATAGTTAAAATTGAACTATAAATTGAAGCAGCGTGAAAATAAGCTAGTATATCACGCTTGAAAAAACGCTCGTGTGGCCGTGCACTAAGAGTCATCTTCACCTTTGGACTGGTAGCCCATTGTTGCGCAGTCGGCAATGTTAACCATACGGCTTTTATGCTAAAACATGGTATTTTATTCCCGTTTTGGACAGAAAATTTTTGAAAAATGTAACAAATAATACTCTTTGTGAAATTACAAAGTAAATAGATTTTTCTTAATAATATTTAATTTGTTAAATTTTCCAAATTTTTAGGTTTGAAGGGCCTGATATAATTATTCAACTAAACACTTACCAAATTTAAAGAAAATCAGTTGAAAAACGGAGTCCGAAACAGGGGAATAAAATACCATGTTTTCCATTAAAAGCCGTATGGTTAACTGCCAGGTTTCGGCGCTAGATTGTGCCATGATCATGTAGATAGTCTGGAGAAGTCAAGCTGTCATTAAAATATTCGGTCCGATGGACGTCGTGAAGAATTTTAAAAGTTTCAACACAAACACATACACGTAGACAAAAATACATAATGGCAATGGATTTGCACAGAAGGCCAGCGGGCGGTCGTCAACTTGAGCGTTCATTAGGTCTATTTGTGTCGTAGCGGTAGCCGGCTCGAGGACACTGGAGACGACGGCGGTGAAGGTGACTTGACCTTTGTAACTCTATTGGACTCGTCCTGAGAGGGTTATCGGCTGTCATTGATAGACTCGTCCGTCAAACTTGAGATGTTTCAATAATTCTATTAAAATGATGTGTGAACTATATTTTAATTTTTCATTCAATACAAATGTCATCATGTTTATAGACCTTATAATGCAGAACCAAAAAATATTCCATGTCTTTAGGCGAGCCAATCAGGTAATCGTTTGGAGCGCTTGTCAAACTGACCAGTCAGTAGGTGCTCCGAGCTATTAAATAAATAAACAAGAACTTTTATACCTTTATTGCAATAAATAAGTCTTAAGCATTCATTTGTGAGTGGTTCTCAGTAATCAGAATACATTCAAACTACTTTGAGTTTGTTAAGAAACCGAGTTTGGGGTTTTTACTGTACCCTTTCTCATAGAACACTCCTAATATAACTATTATTTCCAGTAAACACACAAAAATATTTGTAACTTAACATTTTTAACACCAAACCCGCTCAACATTCTCAGGTTCAAGGAAAACCTTTATAATCAAACGCGACTGTAACTTGGCTACAGGCACATCTCTAATACAATCCATTGACTAAGTTGTATTGAGCTGTAGGTTATGACCTGTTTGAGCGAGTCCCGGGACAGACAGTGGACAGAGCTGTCGGACAGCACGACGATGACGTAGAGTGGCGGCGGCACCGTGTTCATCAGCGCCATCTTGAGTGTGGTCATACATGAGATGGTGGTGCCCAGCGTGTACTGGCTCTGGTGCTGCCACAGCTGTCAACAATCGCAACACTCAAAACTAGTAACAAGATTAGTGGCAGGTGATTATACAGAGTGTTTACCGATATGAATATGTTTTACAAAGTTATTTTTTCACTTATGGAAGATATTTTTCTTTTTATTATGCTTTTTATTATGCATTACTAATAAAAATGCATGAATATTACAAAACATTATTAAACTTGATTACAAGAAATTTTCGTTCTCTACTTTTCTTTTCTTGGATCGTTTTGGAAATGCCAGTAACGAAAGTTTAATCTCACTCTTCTTGTAAAGAAATTTAGAAGGTCCCTTTAAATTAACAAAAATTGAAAACCGCATAAAATAATTGGAGGTTTTAAGTCCAAACTCAAATTGCACTTCTTAAAAATACTAGGCCTATATTATTTTTTTCAAGTGAATTTATAACAGCAAGGACCTTAATTAACCTAAAATAAATTAACAAATGTTATTTCAAATTAAACTATTCAACGATTCAATTGCTCAACAGGCTCAAAAAATTTTACTTCTTGTCTACACCTTATTAAAATACAAAACGGTTAAAACTAATGAAAGCTCATGAATGTAAAAGGTTTAGACTTGTCACAAGGATTACCATCATTTCCTGTAAGATTTTTTGTTTTTATTGAAAAATTTGGTACACAGTACATATTTATTATTAGTATAAACTGATGGAAAAATTTGTATTAGTTAACAAGTGTTATGTACATTTTAACAACTCAAGAGGTTTGTGACTACCAATATTACTACTGTATATTTGTCTCTCACCACGATCCTGAACGGCTCGGCGGCCGGAGCCTTGGGCTGGAACAGCTTGTGTATGGACAGCGACTTCTCCTGCAGCTCCCAGATCTCGATGAGCGCGCCGGCGTCTCCGTTGGCCCCCACCACCAGTGTGTCCGCGTCCTCGCGCACCACGAACTTGAGCTGCGACACCGTGTGGTCTGCGCACCACCATGGGAAATCAGTTAAAGTAGGGCCACTACGATGAGTACAGTTAAGTGGACTAGCGAAATAGGTCAATATAATCACACCTACTCGTGGTATACTTACCTTATGTTTTTAAGAACTAAACTAGTTGTGTATTTTAAGTACTCTAGAACCTTAATATCATCATAGCCCACTTGAATTAAAATAAAACTGGGACTACATAGGTGATTTGTAAGTCAGTTTGTTGACAATGGTTTATTATTGAAGTAGGCCTAGCGTAATTAACCGTCCATTTTTGTTAGGACAAACAGTAATATTCTAGAACTATAAATGCATGAACATCTTTAGAAAGAATACAGAAATTGATCATTAAGTATAGTTTCTATGACCCATACACAAGGTAAATTCTACGTCCAAGACAATAACCTCAAAGGAAAAAAAAACATACCCTAAGTCTTAACCCAAGATATCCCTAGACCCAACAAGCCGTTTGGTAGGACATCTGAGGGCCAAGGGATATAATATGTAATGGATATAGGCACACAAAGCGATACAGACAACACACCAATGACTAACTGAACTTGTATGACTAACTGAACACTCTGAAAGAATACCAATTCTTATTAAATCACTGTTTCCAAAAATCAATTAAATAAACCAAAACCTTAAAACTTTCCATGTTATGTCAATATTTTCCCACAATTAGAAGTTAGTGTTTTGTTGCCTCAATATCTACTTACATAGATTATCCGGTGAGGAGTGAGCGAGCATGAAGAAGCTGGGTAGCGCCTGCGAGGATATTGTCAGCTTGTCGTCCACCCGCTTCACCGACACTCGGAAACACTGGATCGGCAAGTTGACGCCCCCACTGCTGACGGCAACCAGGTACTGGCCATCTGCCAACAAACCACTCAGTTTTAAATTTTATCCTGACCAAAATGAACAATACGTGCCCTATTCCACTGGAACTGAGGTCATCTATAATAATGACACAGTGAACTATTCAGGTGGGATAGTTAGTTGATAAATCTCCTTAAAAAATCAGTGTTGAATTTGAATCTACATTAAAGAATTATGAACATATTGTTGGAAATTTCAATACTATTGGCAAAAATATTGTACTGCCTTGACCACTAGTAAATAATCAGCTATTATGACTATCGATAGTATTATTTTGGTGACAAAATAAAACCAACTCAATAATATGTCATTTAGTACACCAAATGTACTAATACCACTTATATTGGTATTTAAAATTTTAAACTCTAGCCTCAAAAAACTATTAGCAAAACTGTAACAAGCAAATAATAATTTTTTTTTTGTCAAGTATAAAGATTGTTAATAAATTTTGAGACCAAGGTGAACAGTTCATCAAACCAAAACAGCGAGATGAATATAATTTCATGGTTAGCACATGGGCTTCAGTTCAAGAGATCAACACCTAAAAAGTCAATAATGCACTTAAAAACCTCAAAAGTAAACTCCACCTGGCTTGGAGAAATACCTCTTAGAGTTTAGGTGAGGTTAGGTTAGTTTTGGTTAGGTTAGGTGATGAGCAACTCACTCTTGCCGTAGCAGATGTCGACGGCCGTGATGCGCTGCCGTGTGGAGCCGAGACTCTCCGTTGTGGTCAAGAGCGTCTGGCTAGCTCCGTCCTTGTTGACAGCTAGGGCCCCCACCATGCCTGGACAAGAGTGTTAACAACTTCATGTTACTTTTCAAGGCATTCCAAGGATACAACAGGACTTACCACAACTATTTATTTATTAGACCCCATTAAAAAGGGAAACTATGAAAAAAACTATAGGGAATATTAGTCACTCCTGTCTTAATATAATATTTAAAAGTAAAATATATATATATATATATATATATATATATATATATATATAATGGTGGAAACATAAAATAATTTGACAGTAAATATGAAGTGTGACAAAAATTCCAAAAACTTTCCAAAAACTAAAATGATATAAAAGTTTTTTGTCTATAGACCTTGAGTCATATACAAGCCGAATACAGTCAAAGATCAAATACTTTAATCCAGTTTACTGGTCCTAAAGACTATTTTATAAAGTGTTTCTTTACATCTACAGTGGAATTCCTATTCCAAATACATTTCGCCCCCAAAAATAATAATTTTTTTTTAGGCTTAAGTTACAAGCCAAGAAAATATATATTTTTTAAAGGTATTGACGCAAGTGTGTATAAAACGCTTTTAGAGAAAGTGGTCCAAACCCCTTAGGTATTGTGGGCATCCCGGGAATCGAAATCGTGACTTCTTGAACTGAATTCTAAGACACTAACAGTTAGGCTAGTAAGACACCCAATATATTAAATCCCGATATTAAATGGAATTTAGGTCATTAGGAACTATTCCGTCTCTTTTGCAACCGCTTTTCTGTGATTCAATTGTGTTTAAACTTAATTACTATGTTCCAATATTATTCTCTGATATTTAACGTAGTTCCCATTGTAGATAACGTTGTTTTTTACAGTCTGATCGCCATTCAGTTCTGAGACCATACACCCCAACTGAGAAAAAAGTGTATTATTTATGACATTTGCCTATTTCAAAAGTTAACTAAACTGAACAGAGTTTTGTCCCTATAAATTTAGATCTGCAAGACTCTACTGTATTTTCAAATTAGAAAATGTTATTTTCTAATTTTTCCTGACTACTAAAATAATTTAAATCCAGAAATGATTTCCCTCTCATTTAAAAGTTACTCCTCTGTAACTTACCCAGAGGATTGTTACCATTCACTATTCAAGAAAAACCAGAGATAATTCTTATTATTCATTCATTCAATGGGGCGGACTTAATCCCAAGGCACGTCAGCCGCAAGGACTTTTTGCCAAGGCACGTCAGCCGCAAGGACTTTTTGCGCTCCCGGTATATGTTTCAGAGCTCATCCCAGTTTAGAAACCTGATAAACTTCTGCAGCCTGCAAACAAGCAGGCTGATTGCAGGTCCTCTCACTCAAGCTCCTCTTGAGGAAGGAAAGTGCCCCTCCATAGTCCACCAAGGGCCCTCTCTCTAGCCTCTTCCAGCTCCCTGCAGTCGAACAGCAAGTGATCTGCAATTTCTTCTGACTGCCCACACTTCCTGCATACCGGGTCACCATTGTAGAGACCCAAGCGCTGCAGGTGCTTACTCAAAGGACAATGTCCTGTTATCAGCCCTGCTACCTGCCTCATGTGCCTCCTCTCCAGCTGCAGAATACTGGAGGCAATTTTCTGAGATGGAGAGTGAAGCGTGAGCTTACTTACCCTCAGTTGAGGAAGTCTTAGCCTAGTTGAGGGAGTACCGTTGTTTTTTACAAGTCAAGTGTCGTTGACCCTATCATTCACCATAATTCATGGCAATTTAAGGATTTATTTTAATATTATACAAATTTGTATGAGGGAAAGTACCTTAATTTTTTAATGGATATAGATTCAAAGTCAAATCAAGGCCAAAACAACTCGTCAAAGAATGGCAAGAAGAGGTTGGTACTACTGCTTGGTGACGTCAACAGCTCTTTCTACTGAGCTCCATTAAATTTACAGTTTTAAGTCACATAATTAAAGTTTTTCAGTTTTAAAACATTAAAATCTGTAACAGTATATATTAGAGGTGTGCGGATAGTGAAATTTTTTTTCGGATCGGATTCGGTTCGGATAGTTAAGATTCGGATCGGTTCGGATCGGATAGTAACAGGATCGGATCGGATAGTTTTCGGATTCGGATTTTTGCGCAGTAAACAGAAAGGCAAACAAGTAACCAATTTAAAGTCACAATTTTTTAATTTGGTCTAGGCCTTGATTATAAAAACAGTTTAGGAATATCAAAATCAATCAAATTAACAACAATTCAACTATTTTTAAACTTTAAAACAAAGTCAATTTATAATTTGTTATGATCAACGTAAACATCAATTGGCCCTAGGCCTACCTAAATGAACATGTCAACATTATTTTGAACTTCGCCTAACCTAAGCTCTAATTAAAGAGAGTTGCCATAGGCCTAGGTCAAAACTACTCACCAGGCAAACATCCCAGTGTACAATATGATAAAGTAGGACTTTCAACAAAATATCATTTTATTTTAAAACAAAATGATGGTAAGACTTAGGAAACATAAACTAGCTTCAGCTTGCATACAAAGCATTCTGTAAACAGTCATTTTCAGTTTTTGGCAAAAGACTTCCATATAACACTTATTTACTCTTTCTTTTCCTTGTAGATAAGAATAATTAAGAGACAATAAAAATATTCAAATCAGTTTAAAACACGATCAGAGGTATAAAGACATAACCTATCAACATCAAAGAGCAAATAATTACAGACGACAACAGAACGAGAACGTACGGTTGAATCGCGATCGCGATCCAATGCCTTCCCAAGTTCATAGTCAAACGCGATCGTAATCTTCATTAGATTATCTTATATAGAGTAACGAAACGACGAAACTACGAATGATGAATTGTTCCCAACAACTAGCGCTCAAAATACCACGACACTAGCGATTCAGGCGGGTGGAATAAAAACTAGAGCTTCTCGAGCTGCCGTGATTGGCTGAGACTTGTATCTTTACTGCTAGCGCTCCAAGCGATAGGGTTCAGAACTGGCACTTTGTCAATTGTGCAGTTGAATGTTAAACACTTAACCTTGGTCGCTGGGTGTCGTGATTATTTCGCGTTATTCTATTATCTGACTTCTTATTATTAGTCTGCTTCAGTACTTTGGACGCCATTTTAGACGTTCTGTCGCACCGTCACCATTTTATGCAGAATGGCCATCGCGCAAAACACAATATTTGTACATTGATCTTGTCTTTAACACCAGATTTACACTCTATCCGGGAAAGTCGGATATCCGACCCGAATATACGGATATTAATAAAATATTCGGATCGGATTCAGATATCCGATCCGATCCGAAACCGAACCGAATTTTCGGATATCCGCACACCTCTAGTATATATGGAAATATATTATAAAGTGATAGATTTACACAGCCAGACAAATATTTAACCAGGAAGTGGAATCAAAATCCTGCCACCAGCCAGAAGGAAGACAGCGGCCATTTTCCTGTCTATTTCCTTGCCACTTCAATTTCCACCCACGTTATTCCTAACCAAACAAAATCCTCCCAAATATCACAGGTAACGTTTTTTTGATGCAATATACTATTCCTGTCACTGCCATAAATATATTTGCATACATAAACTTAGACCATAAGCTGCCAAACCAGATATGATTTGCACTAGACTAGGCCATAATTTTCAATAAATGCAAAATATTCCCCACCACTACTTAAAACTCAAGACGTTGACGTTTATAATTAACAAATCATATCCTACACACTTTCAAATTACCAATACAACTTATAAGACTATACAGTCTCACTTAAGCCTAGGACTAAACACTATAACTTACTGTACCAACCACACACACTAAGTCAAACCCACCAACTTTTGACTAAAAAAACCAAGCAGATTAATTTACTTTTATTACCAACGAAGACTTAGGCCACTAGTTGTAACGAGGATGACCAATGCTTCAACCCCAGAAGATCGTATTATGTAGAACAACAGATAGTGATCAAGCGGTATTATGTGACGGATGCTCTGTGTGGTATCATACAATCTGTAGTAAAATATCTACTAGGTTATACAACAAAATAAAAAATGCACCAGACGATAAACCAATAGAGTGGAAATGTATTAGTTGTAGAAAAGATTACCCAGGTAACAATAGGCCTAAGCGAAATACCATAAAACCCAACCAACCGACTAATAAGCAAAAATATACTGATGAACTTAAAAACAAGGTCAATAATTCACAAACACCAGATGCGACTAATGTCCCCATTCAATCAAACCATGAAAGTTCAAAGTCAAAAACAACCCCAGCACTGGCAACTTCCTCGGAAGTCAGGCCTTCGGCTCAACCCACAAATGAAACAATACCAATAGGCCTACCACACGATCAAAATACTGTCATTTGTACAAAACTTACATATGTCCAACTACAAGATAAACTAAAAGAAGCCTTAACAAAAAATGCTAAACTATGTGCAATGATTAATGACCAAAAATTTAGCCTAATCCAAAAAGGTGAAAAGTTGATTAAATCTTATGATAATGAAATTAAGCTCAGACAGGAGTTAATTCAAGCAGAACAAACTATACTGAAACTTCAAACCAGCATATCAGATTTCTCACTGACATCTTTCAACTCAACAATTAACCACCAAACCAATGATAATATTAACATGCACAGGCCCATACCAAACGCACACTGCTATAGGCCTACCTATCCACAAACCAATAATAAAGACGACAATAAATTACCAAAAAAATATACAGAAAGACTAATAATAGGAGACTATAATTAGGGGATTGGCTGAACATGTTTCGGATGACAACACTAGGATCCTATACACAGGCGGAGCCCGCATACAAGACATTAGCAGATACCTCACGGGCCAATATGGCATAGGCCTACCTAAGACAGTGGCAATACACATTGGCACAAACAACATCTTTGATGCTCAAACCCCCAACCATATTATGCGCCCATTGTGGCTAACACTTGAAGCAGCAATAAAACAATTCCCAAATACCAGATGGCTTATCAGCGGAGTAATATACCGACGAGGTGTGGACAGGAAATATATAGATGACATAAATGATACGTTCAGATTTATGTGTAAGGAATTAAACCTACATTTCACAGACCCAAATTCAACCCTAGGAGACCGAGCCCTCAGCAGAGATGGATTACACCTAAACAAAGCTGGGAAACTTGCATTCGCACAACACCTGCTTGATGCCATGGACTCGATAACCGACCAAGATGTGAATCTAAACAATTCAATTCACAGGACTGTCGCAAACTACCAAGACTATAACAACACACAGAGCGACGAAACGATCCCAACAAATGACATCTACGTGTGCAACACCACAAATACGGATTATGACCCAAACCCGGCTAACAACACTGTCATCTCCAATAACAGCGATACCACGTCATTAGATGAACATAGCCTAACAACTGAAAACAGGATTGGAGAGGACATCGCACAAACTGAGGTTGTATTTCCCGAGAACGACACCAACACCCAAAACGACAACAATCTTAGAGATATACACTTACAGGACAGCATCAGTGAACCAAAAACGGACAAAACTGCTAACCAAAAAAACTTCAGACCAACAAGAGCACCCAACCTAGTATAGCCCCCAAACAAACCATACCGAACAAAGCGCATCATAACAGACTAAACAGAAATAACTTAAAAATACTTAACCTTAACCTCCAAAGAGGAATGCAAATGAAATTGGACAAACTCAGCCTAGAAATAAACAAAATACGGCCACATTTAGTGGTCCTTACGGAACATGGAATTAAAGCTAGCGAATTAGAGATAACACTTATCCCGAACTACCAACTTGTAACACATTTCTCCAGATCACAGCATAGATGGGGGGGCGTAGCACTCTATGCATCTGAGAATATAATCGAAGAGACAACTTTAATACCAGAAGTATCACAATTTGCCACAGAAATATTGTTTGAAATTGCAGCTATCAACTTGAAGATTGGAAACACAATTTACACAATAATAGGAATCTATCGCTCCCCTGACGGACACATAATAGAATTTTTAGAAAAACTAGATTTTCTTCTCACAACAATGTCAAATAAAAATCGTAAACTGATCATGGTTGGAGATATAAACATTGACACTCTAAAAGATAACCCAGAACTCAAAAAACTAAATACCGTACTCAATCAGCACAACCTAGCGGTGGACAATCTACCACCAACAAGGATAACGCCAAACACAGAGACCAGTATTGACATATGTGTTTCAAACATAAAAAACAACAAATCCCACATCATAACTACATCATTGTCTGATCACAGAGGGGTGGTTACATCATTCCCAACGGCCCAACTACATAAAGCCAATACAACTTACACAACCAGAAATTTCTCACAAAAAAATCTGGAAAAGCTTAAAATTAGCCTACAACAAGAGAATTGGAACACTGTATATACTGCACAAACTATAGATGAAAAATACAATGAGTTCATAAGTAAAATTAGGCTTCAAATGGATTCCATCTGCCCACGACTCACCAAATAAACCAAATCAGAAAACACAAAAATATCCATTACTCCAACTCCCAAAATAAACGACTTGAAAAAAAACACAGAACAAGCCCTAAATAGATACCTAGCTTCAGGCAGCGATGTGCACAAACATAACTATAACGAACAGAAAAAGCAATATGATCAACTAATTAAAACAGAAAAAAAGAGGAAGATAAACGACTACA
This sequence comes from Neoaliturus tenellus, assembly GCA_030545055.2. Lineage (NCBI taxonomy): Eukaryota > Metazoa > Arthropoda > Insecta > Hemiptera > Cicadellidae > Neoaliturus > Neoaliturus tenellus. The sequence goes on from CM061536.1 coordinate 43,588,073, forward strand.
TCGACAATGCTAACAACAAAACCAAAGCGACATGGAAAGTCATAAACATGGAAAGAAACAAGCTTAAACCCAAAGAACAAATAAGCTCAATTAGAACAGACTCAGGAATAGAAACTGACCCATACAAAATAGCAGCAAAATTCAACAATTACTTTTTGAGCCTAGGACTCACAAAAACAAACAACGATAAGGATCAGACTTATATAGTGACACCTGCTCATAAACTAACTACATTAAATGAGATAACCAAAAAACAACTATTAAATACTATTAATGAAACAAACCATAGCAATGCCGCTGGAATCGATGAAATACCTGGAAACTTACTAAAGTACTGCAAGGAAGAGGTGACTGAGCCCATCAAACACATAATAAATGCTTCAATTAGAAACAATACCATACCCAATAACATGAAAATATCACTTGTTTACCCTAAATATAAGAAAAATGACAAACAAAACATCGAAAACTACCGACCATTAGCAATTCTACCGGCTGCCTCAAAATACTTGGAGAGAACCATATACAACCAAATAGTGGACTTTTTGAACATACACAACATAATCTCACCAAAACAGCATGGATTTAGAGCAAACAAATCTATAAACACTGCAATATCAGATTTACTACAGCTAATCACAGAAAACTGGGAAAATGGCAACAAAGTATCAGCAATATTCCTCGACCTAAAAAAAGCATTTGACTGCCTTGACTGGAAAATACTGCTTGACAAGTTTCAACAGATTGGAATTACAGACAATGCTCTAAACCTACTCAAAAATTATTTTACAAACAGAAAACAAACTGTAGAAATTGAACACACATTGAACAACATCAAACATAAAACCCGTGCTCCATTAATGTCAATGCTAAATGCAGTACCGCAAGGCTCGATACTTGGGCCCCTATGTTTCCTTGTTTACATAAATAGCCTACCAACTGTGCTCCCACCTGCAACATACTGCATCATGTTTGCCGACGACACCACGTTGCTCATACCTGGAAAAACAACTACAGCAGTACAAGATAACATAACCAGCGCAATACAAGCAGCATCTGAAAACTTACTAGACTTAAAACTAGAAATCAACCAATCCAAAACTGTACAGGTCAATTTCAAAACCACAGGTAGAACCACAATAGCAGAAAACAACCAACATCAATCCCCTGAATATCAATTTGGAATAGAACCACACACTAAATTTCTTGGAATAACAATAGACCAAAACCTTACATGGAACATACATACTGAAAAACTACAAACCAAACTTGCCTCTGCTCTTTATGGACTCAGACGAATTGAATCAATAGCCGGCAGCAAAGCAGCATTAACAGCTTATCACGCCCTATTCTCGGCTCACCTGAGATTTGGCATTATAGCATGGGGAGCGGCACCCTATACTTACATTGAAACACTCCTTATATTATAGAAAAAAGCAATTAGAATTATCAATAGATTACCCCCACAAGAACACTGCAAACCATATTTTATCAGCAATCGGATCATGACAATAATCTCACTTTATATATTTGAAACAATCCAGCACAGCATGAAACACAACCATACAACAAGATCTGAAATCCATCTGTACAATACTAGAAATAAACAAAACATCGACTTGCCATATAATAGACTAAAAAAATCTCAAAACCATCCAAACTACATTGGGGCAAAGATCTTCAATCACCTACCGGATAACATCAAGAGAGAGACTGGCAACCGTTTCACCAAGCAAATGCGAAATTACCAGCTGCACCGACCATACTACTCTCTTCAAGAATTCTATGACGACCATACTAGACAGAGACAATAACACAACTACCGATACTGGACATAGACTGAACCAATACCAAACCTAACCTAACCAAAGTCCTAACCTAATTTCACCAAACCTAACCTTGACAATCCCCCGTTCTCGAGGAATGCGGAGGAGAAGAAAAATAAGTGAAAGTAAGTGATAAGTAAGTAAGTCTTTACTAGACCTTACGATGGTCCTCCCTCGCCCATGACATGACCACTTGGCACGCATACTTACGAGAGACAGCATAGAAAGGCTCTGGGCCAATAAATTCTGAAGACAAAGGTGCATTGGCCAGGGCGTCCGCAGCCGCATTCCTAGGGATCCCTGTATGACCAATGACCATTCTTAGCATATTTTACTGCTATCAATTCAATAGTGAATGTTTTACCTGTGGTACTGATCACCAAACATCCTTCTACAGAACGGCCACCAAACTGTCGCACCGAGGGGGCAAACCTGACATGTGTGAACTTCTCATTGTACAGGAAATTGTCTTTTTTCTCCGGTACAATGACAATCTGCAAAAGAATACAATTTATTTCTTTGTTAACCTAAATACATAAGAATATTCAAGGTTCTTTACTGACCAACCACTAATTTTACATATGACACTACATCATTCTATTTAAAAAATAAAATGCAAGTTAATGATCACATTGTTTGATTAAAGCTGTCTATGAAATTGTAGGATAATATCTTTCTTATGTCACCGAGTTGCAAATATCCCCACCAACACCAGACCAAGGTGAACCTAACGTCTAATTAGCAAATACTCATTTCAGACGGAATGGTGACATTTTCAAATTGGTGTAAGAATTGTTGATTCATGCTACAGGACATCCAGGACATCATTATCGGAGCATGTACAGTAGGTAAAACTCTTCACCACTGTAATCACTGACCTTTTTGCCATTGTGGAAGAACGCGGCACCGATGATATGTTCGCCAGGGAAGGTGACTGTACCGAGACAGAGCCAGTCGTTGAGCACGTGCTCGCGTGGTGTCCACAGCGACACTGTGCCGCCGGCGTCGGCGACAAGGAGCTTGTGTCCGGGCAGATCCCATTCCAACGCCGTCACCACTGCCGGGCTCGACAAGATCCTGAGATACATCGTAACACAGTCAGATTCGATAATCTTAAGTATGAGAGTGTTTCATAAAGTAAAGAACATATACGCACAATCCACAACAACATTCACAAAAAGTTAGCCAGTTTGTGCAGAGTTTTGCTACTGTGCCGTCATATGTGTTTACTTTGTAAAATTTAAAATGGTGGCAGCTAAAATTAATGAAAGTTGTGACTTATCGTCACAAAGTCTTACACGTTTTGACAGGCTCAGAAATGGCAGGAGCAATGGGAATCATAAATAGACGGTCAGACACTATGTCAGATATCGGGGAAGTCGGTTATGCTAGTTAGATGTTGTATATTTAAAAAATGACAATTGTAAAAAAAAGATCAATTTGCGCCCAACTTTGTTTTATTATAGTCATTGCATAGGCTATAAACATTTTTTTAAACTTATTTTATATTATCTACATCTGCATTATAGTTAAACACAACACAAAACATAACATTTATTTTTGTAAAGTTAAAACCAAAGTCTTAGCTGTAGCTTTTTTTCTCAAGCGGAATTATTAACACTAGAGATCGCCCACTGGTCAAAATTCCACCGAAAATCAACTAAAAATACAGTTGATCTTGAGCCAATTAGTTTAAATATGTTTTATAATTGAAACATCTTTTCTTCCTGATTTGCTCAAGCATTTGTTATTACAACAGCTGTTAGGATTCAATCAATTATCCTTCTCCCATACAAGATTAACATTGAAACTTTGAAAGCCTGTAGGGCATAGCCCTGAGGGCCGATGTGAATTAGAATGGGATTCTGCTCATCCACGGCACAATACCTTTCGAACGGTATATGTGGATTTCTCCTACAAAGCACACGAGGTGAGAAAAAAGGAGGAAACGAAACATGCTTGCCTATTAATATATAGATTTTAACAAATGTTTACAGAATCTTGAATTTTGAAGTGGTGCTTTTCAGGCTTGTAACCTTCGAATGGTCAGCTGAGACCTACTGCTTGGCAGTCTGCGCATAACAAGTCGCTATACAAGTTTATATAGTAGCGGAAAAGAGTTTAATACATTTGCTGGACAGGACATTACCTAAGGTTATTAGTTAATCTTGTGTAACATGAGAATAGTTTGTTTTAAAACTCATAGTGAATTGTCGAGATTCCTACGGTTATAAATCAGAAGAACTTACTTGTGGCTGAACCACGGTGTGTTCAGATCCGCAACGTAGACATGGGATCCCCAAGTTTTCCCAGATACATCATCCAACTCTGTGCGTGTCGTAAAAGCAACAATGTTCTGGCTTGATACAGAGCATAATGTTTCACCATCATGCAAGCTGAAAAATGAAACATCATAGAATTAGATGGAATATAATAATGGTGAAAACTAAGAATGAACATAATGTATATAATGGTACTGGGGCGGATATGGAATGAAAATAATGGGAAAATGCTGAAAGAGGAAAAACTAGTTAAAAATGTTGGTTTAAGATTCATAGGCATACAAAATTGATGCATTGGACATACGGTAGTCAAATTGTATGACTAAAATTAGTGCAATCGAAATTACCAGTAAAAACAATCAGTAGACCCAGAGGTGTGACAGTGTGCATTATCAAAATGAGAAATATAAGTTAACTAAAATAATTCTGAACTCAGAGAATCTCTATATTTAAACATAACAAAATCTAAACTAAATAAGTTTAACAATACCTAACTATAAAAAATTTGAGGTAACAATCAATAAATACAAAATTAAAAGAATAACATTGAAGATCACAACTACTCAACTACTACAAGCAAAATAGTAGGTTGGGAAGGGGGGCATTTAAAATCTTTGACTCTATACCCTAACGTAATGTGAACACACTTCTCATAGCACAGGCGTGTTTAGAAGTGTTTGAGGTGGTGTAATCTTCAGTTCGTGAACCATCATGATCGGGTTTTGGGAACGTGGTTTTATGGTGTTTCAAAGGGGTCAAAAATGAGTTTTTTGCATTTTTGAACCTGAATTTTCAAAATTCAACAATTTTAACTGAAACCATTTAGAAGAGCTTAAAAAACAAACAATTTAGTATTTTGAATTTTTAACTTGGCTTAACAGGTTACAGAGAAAATCCAAAAATAGGTTTTCCATGTTATTTTTAAGGGGAATTAAACAAAACCCTCTTATCTCACATATAGACCGGTAACTTTAAATATAAAAAAATGGCCTAAAATCTAACAAATTAGTAACAAGCTGACTTTTGGTGTGGTGATAGTATATGCTAAGCTAACTATTTTCTGAAAGTTCCTCTCATTTTCCTCGCTTGCTTCGCTCGGTACAACGTTACAAAATTTTTTGATTATTAAAAATACTAAATTATTAATTGTGCACCACCTATCACACTGATTTTAGTGCTTACAACCTTAAATTATTCAGAATGAAAATGTGCTATGCTAAATAATAACAACTACAATAATCATGGCATTTTTAGACCTTTACTGCCTGTTTTATTACAAAATGTTTAATACATTTTATGTAATTTTCATAAACATTTTTTTTCTTGCATTTACAAACATGTGAATGCAAGTAAAGCTTTCTGGAGCCTGGTGAATGCCGAAAAGAAAGCACATTTGATAAAAAAACCACACAATTGAGTATATTGAAGCTTTGCTCTATCTACACTGGTTATTGAGATATTAAAAAGTCAGTACATTGTTCTTTTGGGCCCCAATGTTAATCTTATGGAGGATAAGGATGTGTTAATATTTCACTTATTAGCCAATATTTTTTTATGAAACTTGGCATTTAGCTTCATTTGGTTGAGATCCATCCATTAATGGTAAAAATCTTGGTTTTTGTATTTATCATGGCAGCAAACCTGCATACTCTCTATCCAATCATATGGAGAATAGACAAACTCCTTACACTAGCCGTCACGAGAGAAGTCCGTTGAGGGCCGGGCTTAGCGGTCGCGTGATTTTGGACGAACGAATGAAATTCAAGTGATGTTGCCGTTATTCACCTAGCCTAATTGCATAAATCACATGTTGTAAATAATAACATTTCCAAATGTAATCAATATGTGTAAACAATCCAAAATGCAATCTCTTTTAAAACCCTTATTTTTTTTAAGAGTAAATGTTGAATGTTAAGTATCCTATTCGTTTAGTGTAAATTTTGTGGTTGTTTCAATATGGATCAAAAACACCTCCCGCATCACTTGCTATTAAAAAAGAAAAAACGGTTAACAGTGCAGAACGGAACATAGTGTACAACGTTTATTGTTTTTTTTTTTTAAACAGCTCGTTCTCCTTTCTGTCATTTCGTGAGTGTGTTGATTGTAATCAAACTGGAAAATAATGTGCTAATGCTTGCAAGATTAGTGAAAAAAGACAGTTAACATAATAAATAAGTGGCAATATTGTCAGTTTTTGAAGAGTCGCCAACACCAACTTTTTTAAGGTCCCCAGTCATTAACTGGATAAACTCCCACCCTAAAACCGATTAAAATATTGCTATTAAAATATCAGAAAAGTTTAAAAGTTATTGGAAATATCCGGACAATAATACACCTGAATAAACTGTTTGAAAATGAACAGCAACAATAGGGCCGCCGGCACAGGAGAGAAGCACTCCTTGGCTGAGCAGACAACACGGCAAGTCCGGCAACAAAGTTCTGATTCCAAGAATTCAAGCATCAATACATTGTGTAAAATTGTGAAAAAAGGATCAAGTAGTCGACAATATTAAAATCCACAAAATTATGTTTCTGTTTTTTTATGTAACTGTTATTTTATTACTGTTAGACCCCTGCTGTTATTGTGTTATTTAATGTTCCTGTTATGTTATGGTTTTTGTCAAATAATTTTAACAGTTAGGCCCGAGCCTATATTTAGCTCAGTAAGCAGACAGTTGTTTATTTCCTAATTATGTAGGTCTACCACTTGTTATATGTTCATTTGTTATCTTTCTAGAAATTTGGGTGAAGTTTTAGTTGGTATGAATCACGGTAGAAATAAGATCATTCAAATCATGAAACTATAGGGTATACTGTCCAAGTAAAATACTGTAGGCAACCAGAAAGCTAGCCTAAATGACAAAGTCTATTGTATTATTTGATTGTTTGCATTGTCTAAGGGCGGAATAAACAATTACTAATTATTTAGTTTTTAACTAAAAAAAAAACTATAATTGTGATACGTTATTTTTTCAAAAATTTAATTTTAGATCCTGAGGCAAAATATGCTATGATTTCATATATCTAGTGTTATTAAGTCTGCTGTTTGAACAGGGTGTCTACTGCCAAAGAAATATAAAAATCAGGGACTTTTTGGTGACTTTTGGGGGTGCAAATTGTTAAAAATCAGTGACTTTTCCGTATCTAAGATAGAAAATGTTGGGGGAAAATTGTAAAAGCCGCAAAACTTTTGCTCGTAATCGCATTATTTTTGCAATTTATACTAAAAATGTGTGATTTTTCTTGCATTTTAAAGAAAAATCAGTGACTTTTTGGTGACTTCAGTGACCATTAACTAAAATCAGTGACTTTCAGTGACTTTTGGTGATTTCAGTGACCAGTAGACACCCTGTTGAATAATTTCTAACAAAATTAAAATTTTCTTAAGAAGGCGAAAGATAAATTCAGGACAACACGATCAGTCACATGCTTAAAATACGATCAATTGTAAACGCTTAAAAATGTTAGTTTAACACTGACATTTGATTTCGTATCCCGATTTAAGGGTTAAAGGAAAATGAAACCAAGGGGTTTCTTAGAATTAATAAGGGCATATTTATCTTTTGACAGCCTTTTATTAACATGGGGGCCTTTATTTCAGCAAGGTGTCCATGAAGAGGGCGTTCACATCTGTAAAAGAAATAGGCGTCACGTGAACAACGGGCGCGGCACGGCACAGTTACTGACAAGTGTTACGGCAAATTTCAAAAGTCAGTAGTATTTAGTTTTATGGGAGTGCACTAGGTTAGTACGGTACTGCACAAACACTCCCTGACGATCTGCACCTTCCGCTGCCTTGCAAAAAGTTGCGCGCGAGCGAATTTTAGGAAGTTTTCAAGCTGCCGTGCTGGCTGTACGGCCATCTGTGGTGCGCGTACCCTCCGGTCTACGATACGGGATTGTCGTTCTTGCGTGAAAACGACTTTACAAAGATGGGTATATTTAAGTTGATAGTTTTAATGGATAATGCCACTTGTTGAACATTATGCGGCATTAATCCTTGAATACTGCCGGAATAATAGGGCTACAAACATGATGGAAGTAAATTGTTTTTATCTTATTCTTTCTTTCTCTTGAAAAAATTAACTAATGACCATAATTTTTTTGGCCACATGATGTTACTTAGCTAACTCTCCTTTGATAATCTCTTTTGATGGAGCGTACGAATGTTCAGGACGATGTGAAGAAGATATCCGTCAGTGCTGTGTCCTTCCGCCCGCCCGTACCGAACCGCCCCAATTAGCATGTAACTTAAACAGAAGTAGTGTATGAACTTCTTGGCACATTTTTATCTAAAGGGATCGCCTACATCCAAATGAAGGCACCGGCCATCTAGGAGGGTGCTCAAGTCTTTTAAGGGGGGGGAGGTCTTCCGCTTATCTATCGAGAGTTTCAAAATCAGACAAGACACTTGATCTGCACTCTTGCCTCATCAAGATAAATAATTTGATGAAAAAATCCTTTTAACTTAACTGCTGTTTTTCTTTTCATTTGGTTTTTTTCAAGCAGCAGCCATCCTTTGATTTTCGCTTCCCGGTCCCGCCACCGGGAGCGGTGCTTCCGTGCAAACGCACGGGCCACGAACCGCTACTGTAAAAAGTTGTCTCATTACGACAGAGGACAGTACCCACATAGGTTTTCAAGATAACTCAAGACATAAAAGAAAATATAAATTATGACAAGCTATTCACCCTCAATATCGGTTTTCAATTTGTAGTTTTGTAAATGCATGATGATGTCCAAACATAAACACACGAACTACGAACCTTTCTTGTTTTCAATGTACAATAGGCTACATGTTAAAAACGCGGGATGTACACATTGGAGACAGTTTTATAATCAGGTGATATCGCTTCAATGATTTACGTTTATAATGGTAAACGGCGTTCAATGTGGCAACACCGCGCTTAATTCCTATTGGTTACAGCTCACGGACTTCTCTTGTGACGGCTGGTATAATTTATGGACAAATATTGAAGAAATTTCCACAGTATATGATTGACTTTTTGAAAAAACTTTTGGCTTCATGTGGTCGAAATAAATTTTTTTATGCTAAAAATACCTGTTTTTAGTGTTCCCCATGTCAGCATAGGCCTACCTGCATACCTACTATTTTTGCTCGAATTATCATTTATTTTTCAGCAAACCTTCATCCTCATTTCCACAGTGTATATGGGAAAATAAACAATACCAATTTGCACTGTAAATTTGCTGAGTACGCAGGTCTGGTGGGACGACGGAATTACTTTATTGTTCACAATTCGAAGGGGAAATTGCATCTAGGCTTAAATAATGTTCGTGATTGCAAAAAAAATATACTGCAAAAATGCTACATTTTTTAAAAAAATCAAACATTTATAATAATAAAAAAAAAAAACCATAAACGGCCTTAAAATGCCATGATAATTGCAGATAGTATTATTTAGCATGGCACACTTTCATTCTGAATAAGGACCCCCAATATGCCCAATGTAGCCTAACTTCTAAACCTCCCGATATAGATTCAATCTAGCCTAACTTATACTTAAATAACAACTTTTGACTATACACAGTAACTTAAATGGTTTGGCGAACTTCGTTATCCGTCTCCACCGTTATTATCGATGTGGAAATTTCGATATTGCGATAATATTGCTATTAGGCTATATCGATGATACAATTACACGATACGATTACGATTTTATCACCTGATTTAGTTTCTCGTTCTAATATAATGAAATAAACCTTTTGACAATAAAACAAATACCGTAGGTATAAGTTATATTCAAACAAGTACCTGAAAAAAGTAAAAATTGTAGCTAAATAATGTAACCTGTAACAAAGAGCAACACAAAATAAATTAACCAAGTTACACAGCTGTATCTAAATTCAATTTTGAGAAGAAGCAGACTTCGTTGGATCTAAAATGGCGTCACACAAATGCTGCCAAATACAAATCAGAAAGGTACTTTTTTTGCTATTGTATTGAGGGAATATGCATTTTAAATGTTTCCAAACACCACTGATTTTGTTGTTATAAACATCGCTGTCAATTAAAGTGACAGAGGTTTACGGTTACACTGTTAGGTTAGATTATTTTATTATTATTATTATGATACATAAATCTTTTCTCAGTATCGTTGTTGATTCGATTGTTGTCATCGCTCAATTTCAATCGCAATATCGAAATTTCCACATCAATAATAACGGTGGAGACGGATAACGAAGTTTCGCCAATGGTTTACCCCTATTTTAGTTTATCTGTATTTTATATTGTGTTGATTTTGTCAAACAGCTTTAGTTCTCTTGATTATTATTATTATTTTGTGTGTAAGCTCAGATTTTTTTGGTATTTTTTTAGTTAAATAAGATTATTGTGACATGGCCTATTGTATATTGTTGTACCTAATGGCTTAATAAACGACTATTATTGACTATTATTATTGACTATCTTATTACTGCTCCAAACCTCTCAAGGCTCTGAAATAGACAAGTATTTTAATGTAATTTAACAATTTAGTTGCTTCGCAACACTGACTCATACTTCTGCACCCCCAGGCTATTTTGACTTTTTGACAGAACTGGCCGACTGATATCTGAGCCACCTGGCTATTTTAATTTTAATGAACTGGCTAATATAGGCCTATGAGCCTGCCAGGCTGTATTTTGGGTTTAACTTTTGCATGCCGGCAAGTGTTAAAAATGCTAAAGTAGGCTGACTTCAACTTAATCTCTGGTGCTAGGTACCAGAAAATCACAGTGCAGGAATATTTATTTGGGAAATTAATTATAGCCTTCAAAGAAGTGAAATGACTAAACTATATAGCCTAATAAATGACTTGACAATGCATGTAATGTGCCAAATGATAAATAAAGTCTATGTCTTATGTCTATGAGGAATCAACTTATCTAAAGGCCTACCTCTCAAATTCAGGATGTATCTTAGCAGACGTATTGTGTTTCCTATACAACGCGTATACTAAATCCATTTTGTAGCTTATTAGTTCTGATGATACGCTTATAGAACTAATTATTTCCGTTCTAGATACTAGTACTCATAATAAAATCCAACTATTCATATAGCTAACTTAACTTGAGTAGAGCTCTCACTTATTTAAGTTTTGTTTTGACAGAACCATTTTTTGATGACCACAGTTTGCTTCGCAGGCATTGTTTTTCCATGCAACCTCGTTGGTCAAATAATTTTGTTGCTGATCAATTGTTCGATAAAATTAATTTTAGTATTATTTGGTTCCCCTTAGCATATTCAGCTGGTACTTAGTCCTCCCTTTCCTGCTCTTTATTTTACTTTGTGTGGGTTCAACGGTTTATAGTCAACTAACTAGTCAACTAACTAACTATACCCCGTTCAAAATAAATGTGCGGTCGAAAGACAGAATTTCATTTCCCACCACAAGGAAAATTCCCTCAATACTTTCCTGAATTCCCCGATTTTCCTCACAATCAGATGTTATTTTAATTTGGTCCCTAAAATTTAGAGTAGAATTTTAGAATGAATGATTAATGATGAATTGATTAATGATGAATGAATGAATTTTAGAATGATTAGAAATTTAGAATGAAGAGTCAGCTGGTGACATACAACAAAAGATCCACAAAAATATTTCTCCTATAAATTATCAATTAATATTTATTTAAATTTTACAATCGATCTGAGAATTGTTGGAAAACTTTCTAACAATCATGTTCTATCTGTGAGTAACACATATTATTGATATTTTAAGATACTTTACGAACTAAAGTGAATCTCAGATTTGGTTAACCTCAATGTTATGTTTTTGAAAAAGTCCTAATGAAATTCATGCTAATATTTTGGTTTGTTTTAATAAGAAATCTTTCTTTTACGTTAACTAATAACTCTGATCTCCTACATGTTAGGAAAAATAGTCACCTCACTGATCTTTGCATGAAATATGTCTTTTTTCAACTATCTACTATCCAATACAAAATTAATAGACTTTGTTTGATGTCTCGAAGAAAAAGTAAAACATGTTCTTGGCCCTTTTTTATAAAATCAGAGATTTTTAACACAAAAGTAATTGTGATAGTCATAGCTATTTTAGTGATACTTTCTGGTGACGTGGAACTGAATCCTGGACCAATCAATACCGAAAATACAAAAGAAGAATGCCCCTATTGCAAAAAGCTTTTCTCCAGATTAAAATCGCATATTAAGGCAACTCATCAACAAAACTATTTAGATGATCAATCTTCACAAGAGTCAACATTTGAATTTTCGGAAATTAATTTTAATCATGTTGGGATGGGCAATATTGATATCATAAGTGAAAGATGGTCTGCAAACGAAGAACAAGTGAGTTCTCGTTCACAAATTTCTAATGAACAAGATGTTATGGCCATACCTGGACCTTCGACACACAACCCTTTTAGAACTAAACCAAAAGGTAGAGACCCTAGATACATGAGACCATTCTATAAGTATAACAATGAAAGTAGTGACGATGAATGTCTCAGTCAACACATCTTAGTCACTAATGAGGAAGACCCTTTGATTGAAAAAGTGATTCCTATGTCACACACAGCACATGAAACCCGGCACGATGACAGCCAAGAATATGATGATGACAGGGACCGAGAAGATCCCTTAAACCCTGAAGAAAGCTGTTCATCTTCCATTCAATGTGTTTTCTGTGGGCGAAGTTTTAAAGAACACGGTATTAATATACACATAGCGAAATCACACCCAGAAGAGGGAAGGAAAAGCTTAATAAAGAAATACAACAAAAAGTTATCTAATGCATGTTCTCAGAATGATATATATTGAGACCTAAACAGTCAATGAATGATGGCCAACAGGGACAAACATTAATTGACACATGTACCCAAAATAAATCAAAATCCAAATTTGATCAAGAATTGGAATATTGGTGTAAGCAATTTAAGGGTGGAGCGCTAAACGATAATGAATGGGATGATCTAATTTCTGAATTTCAGAAGTGGTTAGCTCAAGCCATCCATAAACTCCCAGGCCCTAAGCATCCAGCTCAAATATATTATGAAGCGAGAAAAAATAAACTTCCTAGACCTGAAACTCACAAATATAAAGACACAACTAATCCCATAAGAAAATCAAAACGTGAAAAGGAGAAAAGGCTTAAAAAATACGAATATCAACTTACTCAATATCTATACTACAATCAGAGGAAGAAAGCTGTAAGAAAAGTACTAAACGAAAGAAATCAACATCAGTGTAAACGTGATATCAAAGACATTCAGGAGTACTTTAGCAATAAGTTAAGTGTCAAAAATGAATGCACTAGAGAATATTATGAGAGTAAGCTAACTCCTTTAGAAAAAATTGAGCTGGATAGTGAATATAACCGCACTATCACACAACATGACATATTGTTTGCTATGAAAAAAATGTCAAGTGACACGGCATCAGGCCCTGACAGAGTGATAATGAGAACACTTAAAAATGAAAATGTAGCAACAATCCTCGCAACTATGGCAAATAGAATGCTAAACACAGGATACGTTCCAAAATCTCTAAGAAAGGCCAGAACAGTTCTAATATTTAAAAAGGGAGATGTATCTGACTTAAATAATTGGAGGCCAATATCTATTACATCAGTGATTAGACGCACTATTGAAAGGGTTTTTGAGAAGGAAATGAGAAAGTTCGTAGTCTTAAATGAAAACCAGAGAGGATTTGCTAACTCACCTGGTTGCCAAGTTAACATTAAGATTTTGGAGAGAAATTAATGATTTATAGAAATTATTAGAAAAGACGAAACTGGATAAAACGGATGCCACATTAGTGTTTTTGGACGTAGAAAAGGCGTTTGATAGTGTTGGTCACAATCATTTAAGTAAAACAATTGAAGCCTCTTCCATCCCAAACAAACTAAAAACATTAATTATAAATCTAATGTCTAATAATGAAACACAAATACAAGTAGGATTAAAAAAGACTAAATATATAAATATTGAAAAAGGAGTTTTCCAAGGATCCCCAATATCTCCACTTTTATACAACATGAGCACGAATCATATCCTGGATGAACTTTCAGAACCTGATGTTTGTAATGAATATGGGATTAAATTGGAGGAGGATGCTAATTCCGTTTCAGTATTGGGTTTTGCGGACGACACAGTTTTGGTAGCTAATAACCATAAGTCTGCAGAAATATTAACACGAATGGCGATTAATAGATTTAATGAAATAGGATTGAATATAAATATTAAAAAGTCACAAGCAATTTGTATAAAAAGTGGACGAATACAGAAATGCAATTTAACAATTGGAAACGAAGAAATACAATCTATAGAGCACGGTGAATCAATAAAGTATCTTGGAGTAAACATATCCGAAAATTTAATTTTCAATTCAAACGAAATCTTGGTGAAATTATCAGAAAAACTTAATAATCTTAGTCAAAGTACCCTTCTTACTGGAGATCAAAAGTTAAATATTTTGAACCAATACATTTCTCCCACCCTAATCTATCCATTGCAAAATGCTAAAGTCAGTGTAATTCCAAGAAAATTCCTTGAGGAGGGTGATAAATTAATAAGGAGCAGTGTAAAGGAAATTTTACAGTTACCAAGTGACACACCAAATAGCTTTCTATATTCAGACAAGAAATATAAAGGGTTAGGTATTATGCGACTCACTTGGGAAGCATATATTCAACAATTTAATGTTTGTGTAATTTTGGAAAATTCTAAAGTAAATTTATTACCACGCTCATATGAAACAGTAAAAGAAACCATTTTAAAATGTATGGATTTAACATTTTTGGATTTCAAACCTATACAAATAGAAAAGGTTAAAGGACTCAATGTAAGAGCAAAACTTAAAGAAAAAGAATTTAATATCTGGTCTGCTCTCCCACAAAAAGGCAAAGGGGTCTGCTTATTCAAGGAGGTTCCAGGTGCCAATTCGTGGATTTATAATAAAAGAGGACTATCAGCTTCAGAGTGGAGGGACTGACTGAAGATGACATGCAATGTTGTATCCGTGAGATCCGTGCCTGGAAGGTGTCCCAACACAAACCGTTGCAGACACTGTAACGAGGTTGAAACACTTGCACATGTGTTGGGCTCTTGCAGGCACGGTGAACTTCTGATAAACAAACGGCATAATGACGTCCGAAAAATTATAGCTGAAGAATTACGAAAACAATATGAAGTCCACGAAGAAGTAACCTGTACCTCCGAAAGCGGAAGCACACGCCGGATTGACATTATTGCCATTGATCGAAGAAATAAATGGGCGTGGATTATTGACCCCACAGTAAGGTTTGAGACGGGCATCAACCAACCTGACGAAGTCGACCAGGAAAAGAAAAATATTTATTTGCCAACAAAACCTTACTTTGAAGAGAAATATGGAGTCAAAATAATTAATGTAATTGGTCTTCTGTTTGGTTCCAGGGGAACATTAAATAAAAATTACGTAAAATTTAGGCAAGATTTCAAAATTCAGAAGAAAATTGACAGTTTATTAGTGATTAGTATTTTGAAGAATTCTGTTTTAATTTTAAAAAACCATTTATATAAACAAAATGTCCTGTAAATTTGAAATAAATCAATGGAACAGATGCCATGCATTTATGGCACATATAAAAAAGTCTATTAAAATATCCATGTCATGTGTATTTACAAAATATGTTTTTACAAGCACTTTGTCAAAGATGGCAAGCCATAAATGCGTGGCCAGTTAACAGTTCCTGTTGTTATTGGTCGGGTTCACGTTACATCCACCGTAAAGCGGTTTGTTTACGTTTTGCTAATCACGTGACTAATTTCAGACATTTTATTTGTGGGATTGGTCACGTGATGGGTAAAAACGTAAACAAACCGCTTTGCGGTGGATGTAACGTGAACCCGACCATTATAGCGCTGATGATCGTGTTACTTCCCCTACTTGCCGTTGGAAGCGCTTCTTGTTACATCTCAAATGTCAAAATTAGAATGTTTGTTTACGAAAAAATCGAAACATTGGCATAATTTGACATGATACATTAAACAGCTGTGGTAATTCTCAGTGATTCTGATTGGTTGGATTCTTAGCAGCGGGAGGAACGGGAAAAATGGGGGAATTGAGATATGCGTTTCGACCGCACATTTATTTTGAACGGGGTATAGTTGGCTACATGATATGTGTACTTAGTGTTTCCATAGATACAAACACAGCCATCTTAAAACAGTCAAACAGTCAAAACATCTAACTAAGTCCCTTTAGACCTAGACCAAGGAATCTAAAATATTTTAGGTTCCTTGCTTTAGACAACCACAGAACTCAGATAATAAAAAAAGAGTTTTATAGGTTGCGTGGAAGTTTCCGAAGCTAATCCATTTTGGCTGAAAAGAAAAAAAAATAACCAGATGTTGAGATGTTTTTTGCTGTTTCATTTTCGTTCCTTGTTCACTTTCCAATGTGATTGCCACAATTGATTAATCAATTAAACTTTTTAATTTCGGTCAAGTTCCGTAAGTTACATTGCAATTATGAGTGTTTGATCGCCGTGTAAACTTAAATTCCTATCGCAACTTATTATTTATAATCTAAGCTAAGCTACCCTAAGTAGGCTAAATGTTATTTAAACCCTTGGGTGGTTAAGATCTAGGCTACGGGCTATGTGGGCTCACTCATGTATAAGAAATTATTTATAGATTATATTATTGATATTTTGTCTTTTCTTTGAAAGTGTGATCATTTTTCTTTCCATGTACCTTGTGACTAGGCCTACATCAGTTTTTATCCATTTTTGAATTTTAACGCAGGTTGCCCTGCTAAAGCCGCTTTTACACTGGAGTTGGAGACCGAAGTTGCAGACTTTAATCGGCAATCTCGATTGCAGTCGCACTAAAACAACTGCAACTCGCCTTGCCGACCGGAGATGCAAACCGAATTTTCGAGTCGGAGACCGAATTTTGGTTTTCCGACCGGAGTCGGTAAAGATCAAAGGCGGTTGCCAACCTCGGTCGGCAACCAGAGTTGCAGCGCCTATTTCAACTGCAACTTGAGTCTGCAACCAACCCTGCCACCCCTCCCGCCCATCGGCTAAGCTTACGTCGCTACGTCACTTCCTCTCCCACTAATCGGCATTATACACACTGACTGATGGCTCGGTTGCAGGTTGCGGTTGCAGGAGCAAACTGCGTACATTTGCAAGCACAAGTTGCAAACTTCTGTCAGCAACTAGCGTCTGCAATCGAGATTGCCGATAAAAGTCTGCAACTCCGGTCTCCAACTCCGGTGTAAACGCGGCTTAAGATTGCCCTTGTGCCTTATTGCAGCGTTGGGGAAGCTACTTTTTAAAAGTCGCTTAGCCACAGCTACAGCTAAGTTTACAATTGAAAAGTAGCTCGCTACAATTAAAGCTACTTTGCTACTTTCGCGTTTCGCAGTGTGGTCCTGTTTTTCTCTTGTGATGTAGGCTATAACCACCCAATTTTCCCACTTAAAAGTAAAATTAAGTGTTTTTTAAATATAGGCCCAGGCCCCTTTATCTTTTTTGGTATTGTTTTAAAACATATTTTCATTTTAATATAATAATTTGTGACTCTTATGGAGCCTATATAGTGTAAACAGAATAGTGGTATGAGTATATAAATTGTCGAATAAAAAGACTTAGCCTACATCAAAGACGTAAACAACAATATTTATTATCTTCAGTTTATAACATTTTTTCTTGGACCGGCCACGGTAGGGTTAATGCTGGCGTATAAACACAAGAAGGACTAGCTTCTTCAGTTTTGTCGCCAATCTCGCTTTTAGGCCTACTAATTGCCATGATGTCGATTGTTAGATTAGATCCTACAGAAACCTAGATATAAGTATGAAGCACTCTGTAAAGAATTAAGTACAAATTTACAGAGTTCGGGAAGTAGGCTACGGTAAACGTTCACATCAACATCTAACATCAATCAAGGTGGTTGAGGTTATGTTGTTGAGTCGCTAAGCCAGTGGTCTTACAGTAGTAAAATTTGGCTGTTTATTTGAATTCGTTGATGCCACGTCGTTTCTCATTAGGCCTATTGTAAATATTCCTCTCCTCAATTCTTGGCCTGAGAGATCCTTCAAAATTAATTTAAGGCGGCGCGCAAGCATAAACTTAGTTCAGCAGTTTAGTTTCTATCCTATAATATAGGTGCATAGTAATGGAATAATACTAGCACATGTAGTGGTTAGCAAACATAAAAGAGAACGTAACTGGTGATTGTCATTTTGTGGAATACCTAATTGGAGCGTATGGTAGTGGCAATGGATTGAAAGTAATCTTAATTTCCAACGAGCGAAAAACATAACAGCTGATAACCTTCTCTCGTGTTTATTTGGAAGCCATGAATGATGAAATGTGAACACAAATGTTTTATTGAAACCAAAGTAGCGAGAAAGGTAGCTAAATAATCCGCTACAACTACTCTAAAAATGTAGCTCGCTACAGCTACAAGCTACTTATTTTCAAAAGTAGTGGAGCTACACTGACGCTACTAAAAAAGTAGCGGCGCTAGAGTAGCGCGCTACTCCCCAACACTGCCTTATTGAACGTAATTACAAATAAAAGAGCATCTAAGCAAAACGGTCCATGTCAAATTTCAACCCCGGAGGCCATACATTAATTTTTAAGTCCTGTGGAGGGGAGCCCTAAAGTGCTTAAAAAACTAACTTATAGTACCAGGAGGACCGAGCGTTGCTCGGTGAAATATTAGTAAATTTAAATATCAGAATGAGTGGCAGCCACACTTTCAGACTAAAATTACTGTACTAAAAGGAACAGGTGATATGAAGTTCTGAATGTACTTCTTGTTTATATGTTGTTAATTCGTTGCCAACATGGCAACCCATAAGCCCAATGTTAAAATTTTGTAATTTTAAACTTTAATTTTTAGCAAAATTAGATTTTCCCTGGGGGCGAGACCCATCTCAATCGTATTTTTAAGGTAAAACTAAGTTTATTCCAAAATTTGAAGGAAATCGTCGGAGCCGTTTTTGAGATAATTGTGCAAGCAAGCAAACAAGCAAACATTGCTCGTATAAGAGTATAGGATTTGCAAAACCGTTTCTTGTATAGTACCTATGAGCAAAAGAGGCACGTCCATGTCAAATTTCAACCCTGGTGGCCCTAAAGTAAAATTTTAAAATCTATTGGGGCTGAGTCTTAAAGAGCACCAAACAATATAGGCCTATGGTATTTGCAAATCCGTTTCTTAGTGAGCACCTTTGAGCAAAAAGAATCATCCATCAAATTTCAACCCCGGCGGTGGCCCTTAAGTAATTTTGAAGTCGTCCAGTGGGGCGGAGTACTAAAGAGCTTTAAAAACTATATTTGCCAAACCGTTTCTTAGTGAGAGTACCTATGAACAAGGAGAATCGTCCATGTCAAATTTCAACACGTGTAGGCTATTACAGTAATTGTGAGCTTCTGTGGAGCCCCACTTGCATAATGTTAAAGACATTATAAACATAAACATTATACCTCACAGCTGGTTACTTCTATGATTATAAGCATTTGCTTGAATGAAACTTTCAATTTTTTTAAGTTACAGCTGTTGTAGGTCTAAAACACTAAATTTCTAAAACCTAACGTTGCACCATTGTACGCCCTCTGGGTCAGAGCCCTTTAGACAGATTTGCACCAAACTTCACACAAACCACCCTTGAATGATGCCTAATAATGCCTGAAAGTTTCATTACAATCTGTCGAGCGGTTTCGTTGTCTTTTATAGATATAGGTTATACATTTTTAGGTTATATAATTTTATTAATCATATGAACATGGAAATATCTCTTGTCATAACTTCCATGTTCACAATCTATTAGAGGCCAACTTAAACAAAAAATCTTCGGATAGTTAAAAATTACTTGTGACCTCACTTTTTTTACCTAAGCATCCCGAGAACAGCAGCCAATTTCTTACAAGTAATATGAAACCAATCAACAGAATGACATATTTCCCACAACAAATTTTGCCATGGTTTGCAGAGATTTTTACTGCTGTAGTAGTCAAATAATTGAAAAGTAAGGTGAAACAAATGTAAATTAAATGTTAGCTTTGTTTGCCTAAGTCATGTTCGTTATGTATTGCTCCTTTTTCTAGGGCAGGACAATTTTGGGGAATGCAAAGGGCCGGCTGGGGTTAAGCCAGAAAAAAATCCATATTGGCGGACACTATTTTATATGATGCCATGTAGGCCTAGGGACAAATAATTAGAGCAGAAGATGTATAGAGCATGCTTTAGATAGCCCCCGTCAGTACGGCTTCAGAAAGGGACGGTCAACGATCGACGCTGTCACCGAAGTTCAGAGAGCTGTGGAGAGAGCCGAGAGCCACAACCATTTCTCCCGCCGAGTAGTGCTTCTTGTTACGCTTGATGTCAAGAATGCCTTCAACTCGGCGAGGTGGGTCGATATGTTGGATGCGCTTCGCAACACCTTTCGTATTCCTGCATATCTGTTGCGGCTCGTCGAGGATTATCTACGCTCTCGAAGCCTGATTTATGACACGAGGGACGGAACGCGGACGATGGAAGTCACTTCTGGTGCCGCACAAGGTTCAATACTCGGCCCGGATCTCTGGAACGTTGCCTATGACAGCCTCCTGAGGTCCGAGATGCCTGAGGAAACCACTTTGGTTGGGTACGCCGATGACGTCGCAGCTCTCATTGCTGCACGCAACGTTGAGCTGGCCCAACTGAAGTTGAACCGAGTTATGCGGGTGGTCAACAACTGGATGTCCGATCACGGTCTCTCACTTGCTCTCAGTAAGACGGAGATCGTGATTCTTACGAAGAAGAGGATCGACACCGTCGTCCCGTTTCGAGTGGGAAGGGAGGTGGTCACATCAACTCGTGCCGCCAAATACCTCGGGGTTATGGTGGACACCAAGTTAAGCTGGAGGGATCAGATCTTCCGTACGGCGGACAAGGCCGCTAAGGTAGTGACTTACCTTAGTAGGCTGATGGCCAATGTCGGGGGTCCCCGATCCAGCAGAAGACGTCTGTTGATGTCCGCGGTCCAGTCCGTGCTTCTTTACGGGGCAGAGGTGTGGGCAGGCGCTCTAGATAAGGAGTGCTACAGGTTGCGACTCGCCCGGGTTCAGCGTCAAGCTGCGCTCCGGGTGTGTTCCGCCTACCGGACAGTGTCCGAGCCTGCCGTCCTGGTGGTCGCCGGAGTCATCCCTGTCAAGCTCTTGGCAGGGGAGAGGAAAGCGATTTATCAGAGACAAGGCGAGATCGGCAAGGACACGGCAAGAACAGAAGAGCGCTCCCGAACCTACCAGCAGTGGCAACACAGCTGGGAGCACGACACCCGAGGACGATGGACTGCGCGACTTATCAAGCAGGTCCAACCATGGGTGGAACGGCGGCATGGGGAGGTGGACTACTACCTGACCCAATTTTTGACAGGTCACGGCTATTTTCGGTCGTACCTGAACCGTATGGGAAAGACCGGTTCACCGGACTGCATTTATTGCCCGGGTGTTCCCGACGATGCGGAACACACATTCTTCCGCTGTCCCCGTTGGGAAGGGCCCCGCCTGGAGGCCACACAAATCTTTGGTGCATTTTCGGTGGACTCGGTCTGCCAAAAGATTTTGGAGGATGAGGGCAACTGGGATTGTTTGTCACAGTTCGTCCGGGGCATCCTCCTGGAAAAGAAAACCGATCTGGACCGTGAAGTGGCCCAGATCCCTTGATCGAGCGGCTGGATAAGAAGCGAGCCCCACGGGCGTAAGCCAAATTTAGGCCTAGCCTGACGTAATGTGACAAACAATTCCAGGTTAGATTCCTAAAGAGTAGAGGAGGTTTTTTAGTGGGTAAACTCGTTTTTAGGGGAGCCCCACACTACAGGCTGGCCACCTGTGTGCGTAATGCATTTTTCCGCCTCTCCCTCAAAAAAAAAAAAAAAAAAAAAAATGCTTTAGATAGCATGCCACTTGTGTATTAAAGGAAAATAAATACACAATTAAACCATTTTAACATCTAACTAATAATTAATCTTTTTCAATATTAATTAATTTTTTTGAATATAGGCCTAATAAAAGTTGCTTATGATTTATTTGATCTGACTATTAAGTAATTAGTGAAATGGGAATAGCAAGTTTGACCACTCGGCAGGACACGGAGGGCATGCCATTGCTTATGCATATTATTGTTTCCGTCTTTTGGTAAACATACAATCGGTTGTAATCTTTATATCTATCAGTGACATTGGAACAGCCTGCATTATAACAGTTTGTCATATGAAGTGTTGTTAAACGTAGTGATGCTGTATTTTAAGTCTGGAGTTATTGTTTAACAAGCAATGGATAACTTGCTGATCTTGAGGTGTACCTGAAGCCAGTTCGAGTACTATGTAAAATAAAGTAGTGCTTATTATGCTATAACTTTTAAATGTGTAGTAATGATTATAACCCACCCGGGGAATAAGCTGAATTCTAGTCCTGTCTTACTGATTTACCTTTCAATACTGAAGCCGGATTTTTAAATGCTAAGGACAGAAAAACAGGCGCAGGGATCTAATTACATAGGATCAGAGTACTAATCTATACTTATTTAATACGCTAAGGGTTTTTTGTCTTGAGAACTCCTCCTACAATTTTTAACCGATTTTCAAGTTTTTGGTGTCGTTGGATAGGGCTTGGTCTGTAGTTGTTTCCGCCAAAAACTGATGAGAATCAGACTGAAAATAAATGCGCTATCCACCATTGAAATCTCAAAATTTCCCATTTAAATAACATTGGGATTGAATAAAGCATTTTAAACATCTGTTAATAATCAGCTGTAAATACGAGAAGATTTTGGCCTTTAAAGATATTCACAATATTGGATTGGTTGTATGTCATTGGTTTAGAGCTAAAAGTAAAATTTGTATCGTATTAAAATAAATTGCTCGATTTTGAGCAACACGTATACTAGTATAATCTGAAAGGTTTTCACAACAAAAAAATTGAAATATGATTTATGAACTGTTTTTATGGTGATACTACCTACCCTTTAGATGATGAAGTACCCTTCATCATTAAAGGGGGTACTTTTTGGCGGTAAAATTAAGGGCTTTTTTGTGGGGCCACTTTTTTAGTTATATATCTGTCAAGGTCAAGGGTCGTTATATATCTGTCAAGGGCCGCCTCAAAAAAGGTTGGGAACTGCTGGTCTAGGGGGACACATTTAGATTATGGTACCGGTAACTAATTTTTTTTTTTTTTAAAGCTACATTCAAGAATAAATTAAAATATTACTCAAATTAGGTCAATTCATACATAGCCTACATATAATACATACTACAAAATGTGGACATGACAGAACTAACTATTTAATATTTATAATTGGGTGTGGCATTGACATTGGGAACCACTCACATGCAAATTTGTACATAATATAATTTGCCATAATATAAAAGTGACAGCTCTAGTCACAGCTTGATTGACATAATTTTAAATTACTTTGCCTAAATAGTTTTCAGAATGAGGCAGTTAAAGATGATTTGAAGTTCATGATGCTCTCAATCAAGAAATCTAGAATGAGAAGGAGGTAGGTGACATCAACAAAAACAATAACAAAATCGATGACGTTAAAGGTGCAGCACTTAAAATATTCAAAGCAAAAAACTCATGTGTCAAGATAAACAACATGACGTGAAAGGTGCAGGAGATACTTTAAAATGCTTCAATCAGCTGTTGGTGTCACCTACCTGGGTTTACAACTATCTATCTTCTTATTTCTATAAGGGTTTCGTCTGTTACGTCCCTTTTTCTCTCGACCTACAAAACCGATTTTTAAGATTGAGGTGTCATTTTAAAGCTTAGGATATACCGCAGTGACGAATCGTATTTAAAAAGGTCATATTGTTTCGGGCTTCGCCCCCCTCGCCTTTGATTTATTTATAGAGGGCGCTTTAAAATGTTGACCAAATTTTATTGCAATCTCTTTAATGTGAATTGTAATTTAACAGCTGATTACCTTCAGATGAATTTTAAAAGCCAGATAGCAACAAGGTTTAATAGTAAAAAAAAATAGATCTCTGTCCCAAAGGTGAGTTTCACTCATACAGAATCATAAAATGCGCAAATTGCGCACGGGCCGCCTCGTCCATGAATAAAAGAATAAAAGAGTTGCATAAGAAGTTGATACAATGGTTATCTTGTTTACATTCATTGGTTTATTTTAAAATTGTGTTCTGAAATTGTACTACTTTGTTCCAGGTGCAGAACTCTACAAAAATCATTATTATACCGTACAAATTCAAGAATTTACACTAAATTTGTACCTTTATCTTGGTAAAGTCACGTGATGCCTGGAATACGTATACTAGTATAATCTGAAAGGTTTTCACAACAAAAAAATTGAAATATGATTTATGAACTGTTTTTATGGTGATACTACCTACCCTTTAGATGATGAAGTACCCTTCATCATTAAAGGGGGTACTTTTTGGCGGTAAAATTAAGGGCTTTTTTGTGGGGCCACTTTTTTAGTTATATATCTGTCAAGGTCAAGGGTCGTTATATATCTGTCAAGGGCCGCCTCAAAAAAGGTTGGGAACTGCTGGTCTAGGGGGACACATTTAGATTATGGTACCGGTAACTAATTTTTTTTTTTTTAAAGCTACATTCAAGAATAAATTAAATATTACTCAAATTAGGTCAATTCATACATAGCCTACATATAATACATACTACAAAATGTGGACATGACAGAACTAACTATTTAATATTTATAATTGGGTGTGGCATTGACATTGGGAACCACTCACATGCAAATTTGTACATAATATAATTTGCCATAATATAAAAGTGACAGCTCTAGTCACAGCTTGATTGACATAATTTTAAATTACTTTGCCTAAATAGTTTTCAGAATGAGGCAGTTAAAGATGATTTGAAGTTCATGATGCTCTCAATCAAGAAATCTAGAATGAGAAGGAGGTAGGTGACATCAACAAAAACAATAACAAAATCGATGACGTTAAAGGTGCAGCACTTAAAATATTCAAAGCAAAAAACTCATGTGTCAAGATAAACAACATGACGTGAAAGGTGCAGGAGATACTTTAAAATGCTTCAATCAGCTGTTGGTGTCACCTACCTGGGTTTACAACTATCTATCTTCTTATTTCTATAAGGGTTTCGTCTGTTACGTCCCTTTTTCTCTCGACCTACAAAACCGATTTTTAAGATTGAGGTGTCATTTTAAAGCTTAGGATATACCGCAGTGACGAATCGTATTTAAAAAGGTCATATTGTTTCGGGCTTCGCCCCCCTCGCCTTTGATTTATTTATAGAGGGCGCTTTAAAATGTTGACCAAATTTTATTGCAATCTCTTTAATGTGAATTGTAATTTAACAGCTGATTACCTTCAGATGAATTTTAAAAGCCAGATAGCAACAAGGTTTAATAGTAAAAAAAAATAGATCTCTGTCCCAAAGGTGAGTTTCACTCATACAGAATCATAAAATGCGCAAATTGCGCACGGGCCGCCTCGTCCATGAATAAAAGAATAAAAGAGTTGCATAAGAAGTTGATACAATGGTTATCTTGTTTACATTCATTGGTTTATTTTAAAATTGTGTTCTGAAATTGTACTACTTTGTTCCAGGTGCAGAACTCTACAAAAATCATTATTATACCGTACAAATTCAAGAATTTACACTAAATTTGTACCTTTATCTTGGTAAAGTCACGTGATGCCTGGAATACCGGGGAATAACGATTTCGAAGACAAGTATGATGACCTAAAAACTCCTGTTGTTAGTCTCAAAGAAGGCTTACCCATAAAGTGAGTAAATTTTATGCTTAAGTTACTTATTACCTTATTACCAGTTCTTCATCTGTTGCCCCTATGAGGGGATTGATGGCGACATAATGTAAAAAAACCACAAACATACATTTACATAAAAAAAACACATAAACCACTTATTACTTAGGCTGTGGACAGGCTACGCAGCTAACTCAGGTCCAAAAAGTTGTCCTCAAAAAACTCCTCAAGGGAGTAGTAGGCTTTGGTTTTCAGATGTGGCACAAGCTTTTTAATTAATTTTTTCCTGCATACTTGCTAGGTATGAAATATTTATAAATTATACTTTAGTATCTTGTATTATTAAAAAGGGAATTCATATATTTCTGTATTTTACAATTTTATTAATTATATTGTTTTGATTGGTTGAAAATAATAATTAGAATAATTCCCTCACTAATATGTATGTTCCATCAAATCAAATTAAAATAATCCTTATTCATAGTTGCATTATAAATACAAAGAATAGGGTCACAGTCTTAACAACGTACACATATAATGCATGCCCTTATATGCTAATCCAGATGTACAATACATTAAAATTTAATTTTATATAATCACATTTCCTTTGCCCTTATAACTCAATTTACTCTCTTTGAACTCATCAATGGAGTAGAAAGCTGAATCAGACAAATAGGTCTTGCTTAATTAAACAAATTTGCTTCTACTTTGAATTGAATTTTTTTTCAGGCAAACAGTCAAAAAACTTATTTCCTGTGTACCCAGTGCCCTTTTCATATTAAGCTAACCTATATTTTTCAATAAAGCGATTATTTCTTGTGTTGTTTTGATGTTTCTTATCTTCTAAAATTACTTATCATCAAAAACATCTTACTTAGAGAATACTGTTTTCTTGTAAAAATATAGTACGGTAAAAGGTCGGTGCTCTGAATAAAATTCTTAATTTAGTTCTTTAGAGTTGCTCTTTTCTCATTTGCTTGAAATAATTGCGTAAAGAATAGCCTACCCAAGAACATTTTCAAACGGCTCAACTATTTTTTGACAGTTTGATGGTACACGTTTCGAACTGTCCATACTCGTTTTCTGTAATAATACCTTGCTCGACAAGGACAAGGGGTTGAATATTATTGTAACTGATATTAATGCCTTTAATGTATAATATCTTATATGGTATAAATTATATTAGCCTATTTTGGTTTTTAGAGAGTTCATCACCAATCAGCAAACCGAATTTGAAATTAAGCCGGACGAGGATGACGGAGAAAAAGAAAGCCAAGCCGCAGAGTCTTGTTTTGACTTTGATGAAATCGAAAAAGTGGTCAATTTGGATATGATTGACATTGATATTGAAGATGGGGAAGATGGAACTCCATTTGATAGATACCGTCGCAAAATGGTTAACATCAGAGATGACGGAAAAGTAAAAAAATTTGTAAGTAATTTTCCATTGGATGGGTAAAGAATGTTTTCTACCACATTTAGGAAGTAAGATTACTTATTACATGAGATTACCGTAGATTACAACTCATCTACGGTACTTATTTACGGTACTTATGACGGAAAAGTAAAAAAATTTGTAAGTAATTTTCCATTGAATGGTTAAAGAATGTTTTCTACCACATTTAGGAAGTAAGATTACTTATTACATGAGATTACCGTAGATTACAACTGTGAATAATTTGCTCCTTGGAATATATCAAATCTGGCTTCTCAGAAATCTCAATAATTTGTTTAACACATTGAGTGAGGCGTGGACCATATGGTCACATAAGGTATATCACCCGGGGCCGGCATGGACCATATGGTCACAAACGCAGTAAAACGTCTATGTAAAAAAAAAATTTCAGGCGCCTTGTGACTTCTATAATTTTTTTGCCGCACCGAATGTGTTAATACATTGGAGTCGGTGTGTATGTAGGTTTGCTGCCATGGGGGATGTTGTAAGCAAATGATTATTATTTGCTTATGACAGTCTCCCTTGGCAGCAAACCTACTAACTCACCTCCAAGAATGAAGTTAAGGTACATGACTAATTTGATCAAGTAAGGTTTACAAATGAGTGAAGGAAAATTTATAGAGTTACTAGTATACGTGTTGCTCGAAATTGAGCAATTTATTTTAATACAATACAAAAGTTACTTTTAGCTCTAAATCAATTACATCCGACCAATCCAATATTGTGAATCTCTTTAATCACCAAAAATACACTTAGTTACAGCTGATTATTAACATATGTTTAAAATGCTTTATTCAATCCCAATGTTATTTAAATGGGAAACTTTGAGATTTCAATGGTGAATAGCACCTTTATTTTCAGTCCGATTCTCATCAATTTTTGGGGGAAACAACTTCAGACCAAGCCCTATCCAATGACACCAAAAACTTGAAAATCGGTTGAAAATTGTAGGAGGAGTTCTCAAGACAAAAAAAAACCCTTAGTGTATTAAATAAGTATAGATATGACAGTGTTTCTATGGTTGGGGGAGGTTGGGAAAACATACTGTTAGTCAGGAAACCCAGAGCTAAAGAATATTTCACCATGACTCAATTCCATAGATAAAAAACGGGAAAATAAATGTGTTGACTACGAGTTTGTTGGTGATGAGATTTCTTCTGGTCCTAACTAAAGCTCTATTATTCAAGGTTATTCAAAAAGAGTGATGCAAAATAAAACGTTGGTTCTTCTATTTCCATGAATTAAAACAGCTAATTGAATAATGATAGACAGGGTAGGTTTGGAGTAATTTAAAAAAGGGTTTGTTTGATTTTAGTTGTTTGGTTAACCGACACTGAACATTTAAACACAGGTTGCCACAAAGGCAAAAAAGGGAGTTTATAAGAAACATTTCCTTTATGGCTCATTTCTCAGCTTAGAGAAGATATTCCAAAATTGTTCTATGCCAGATGTTGACACTGCACATAAGTCACATCTATCTTCTTATTTCTATAAGGGTTTTGTCTGTTACGTCCCTTTTTCTCTCGACCTACTGAACCGATTTTTAAGATTGAGGTGTCATTTTAAAGCTTAGGATATACCGCAGTGATGAATCCTAATTATAAAAGTCATATTGTTTCGAGCTTCGCCCCCCTCACCTTAAATTTATTTCTTGAGGGCGCTTTAAAATGTTGACCAACTTTTATTGCAAGTTCTTTAATGTGAATTGTAATTTAACAGCTGATTACCTTCAGATGAATTTTAAAAGCCAGATAGTAAACAAAAATAGATCTCTGTCACTTCATAATGAACATTCACGTACTGTAGGTGAGTTTCACTCACACAGAATCATAAAATGCGCAATTTGCGCACGGGCCACCTCGTAAGATATAAAATGCTACTAATGAAGTGTCAAACCTGAATCTTGATTCAGGGATCCACCGAATCTTGCTCAAAGATTCAGATTTGAGAAATGTTAATTAATATTGAATAAAAATAGAATAAATGGATGTGTTTGTTTGTTTGTTTTTTTTTTTTTTTTTTTTTTTTTTTTGAGATAATCTGTAATTACGTAAGATGGACTAAATTTTATTTTTTTTACTGTAATTTAATTTTGAAATATTTGTTTCATGATAATAAAAAAAACACATAATTTAATATGAAACATAATGTTTCATATCTGTTTGTTTTCATAATACCGGAGTGCATTGCAGATTTTATAAATTTATAATTAAATAGTTATCTTTACTAAAAACATGTGCTTAATAACCAGCTAAGTCTTGTTAAAATATCTTCTGAAACATCTGCTTAATCACATGTATAGTTCTAAAAATCTTCTTCCCATGAGATTAAAATTGGAATTTGGTCTCCCTGAAGCTTTAAGAATGAGCCATCATATATTACCCTATCTTTATTCTAACTGGAGGTATTTCTTGGGGACCGATTCACTTTCGGAATTATATATTTTTTTGTACAAGGTCTAGTTTGCACAGTTCTAAGTTAAACAAATATTTTAAATTTTTTTATCAAAAATTCTCCACCCAATGACAATGTGTAACTCAGCCATTCAAAAGTAACGGAGGTTACAAGCGTACAACTATACTGTTGAAAAAATAAGTGAAATAACTTAAATATTCTAAAACCATATATGTCACAAGTTAAAGTTTTGTTTGTATTAGGGTTCAAGAGTAAAATAATATCATTTCATCAAGTAGTATCCAAAATATCACCTTTAGAAGACGGTAACGGAGGTTACTCACATGAATGGCTAAGTCATGACTCCTTGACTATTTCTTTAATTTTCTGTGAATTATTAAGACAAAGAAATTTTATTTGATGACAGTCAAATTCTTCAAGAGTTATGCTATTTATTTGCAGTACTCTTGTTAAAAATAATTAATGGAATTTAGTTATAAATAATACGACAAATCAAATCAAATAATTCTTTATTCATTCATAATATATACAATGCAGCATTAAAAAAATAACATTCAAAAAACCTCACATGGGTCGAAGACCTGTGCGTGGGGGTGAAAATTAACGGTGTGGGGTGACAAAAAGTAACGGAGGTTACCGCCCGAGTAACGGAGGTTACCTGTGCATTTCAAGATGTGATTTTGGCTGTTTATGGTTCACATTAAAGTAATTATGAATAAAGTGTAATAGAAAATGAAACTGTAGGGTTTGTATAAAAATTTAATATAGTTATGATTGAAAAAAACATGTTTTTATTAGCAAAAACAATTAGTCTAAATTGCTAACACTACATCACAGTACTTTAACTTTTTGGTAGAAAATTAAACTGAAAATTACAGTAATTAGAGAAAAAAACTATTACTAAGCAAGATAATGTAAAATTTAAATTAGTTTTAAAAAGTAAAATGTTGTTTAAGTACACAAGTTTTATTGCTAAAAAATTGCAAGATGCAATGTCATTCCTAGGAGTTATTAAGCGTCCCACACAATTTGCATAGACTCAATAAAAACATGTTTTTTTCCTAGTTTTTTACAATTCTCTTTGCAACAGAATTTTGTTTTAAACATGAGTTTTCTTCCTTCCCTCTTCGTTGACTCTCTTTCCACTCGGTTTCATTTTTCCTTTCTTCTTTCGATCTTGCTATCAACGCTTTTTTTCAATTTTCACTATACTGTAGTCTTTAATAATGACCTGGAAAATAAAGTGAATTATTAGCCTAGGACTAAGATTTATGAAAGCTACGATTAGGCAACTATAAAAAATGAAAATATTAACTTCAATCCTTTGGCAATTTCTGTTAAACTATAAAAAATATATGCCTAAAATTTAAACTAATTCATATTGAAATAGAATCTATAATATTATTTAATAGGTAATTTACTAAGTCACTTTGAATTAAGAAATAATTTTTTTTATTAAAAAATGTAAAATAAAGTAGTTACAGAAACTTTTTCATCTTTTTAGTAACGGAGGTTACAACCAAACGTGTCAAAGGAAACGTCTCAATAAATAATCAAAACAACTCACCTAAAATGCTCAGACGACATCATTCAACAGAAGAGGAGTTGCTTCAGTTAGATATAAACAAACAACTCTGAACAGCTAATCCAAACCAATAATATAAAATGGCAAACAAACTGTTCTTTGCCAATGTTTGCTTTCATCCGGAAAGGCATGCATGTAATAGTCCGTAACCAAGGTAAAAAAACAAATTAAAAAATAAAAATATGTGAATTAGTTAGGTTTGAACTATTAGGTACACGCCTTAACACTTTAAAATAATGTTTTCATTATTTTTAATTTTAACATTTTGGTTTCAAAAATTTTAGAATGGCTGAACTTTCAGTTTAACATTTAATACCGTACTCACATGTATCAACTGTAAACTTTTGTTTCACAGGTAGTGAAGCAAGGCGTTGGTCCCCTTGTGACGGAAAATTCCATTGTCTATATCCGCTACCAGGCGTACATGGAGTACTCGGAGGTTCCGTTTGACAGCACGCTGTGGCAGTGTAGCGGGGAGGGAGACTTGCCCATGCCGTTCAACCTGGCCAAGGGACAGCTGCTACAGGGGCTGTACGAGTTGATACTCACGATGCGTAAAGGAGAGAAGGCAGAGGCTCTCGTCCATCCGGACCTAGCTTACGGCTCGTTGGGCTGCCCGCCAAGGATACCGCCAGGTTCAAATTATAAAATTATAATTACTTATTATCTCGCTTGCGCATTTCTTTTGCACAGCAGAGTACAAACAGTCGACTCCCGATTATTGGTGTCAAATAATCGGGGGATCTTACTTTTGAAATGGGATTTTTTTTTTATCGAAATTTTTACAGAGAAGAAACATGTTGTGAATAAAAACCATTAAGAATTGGTATAAATAATCTTTGAATTTTTAGGCCTATTTTACTAGCAATTTAATGCTGAAATACATGATTTTGCAGCAAAGTGAAGTACAATTTTTCCCTATTCGTATGTTTATGTTCCAAATTTTACCTAATTAAGTATTTTTATAGTTTTTACTGATCATTTTTGTCTATGTTTACAGTTATGATCATAACCTTCATTGTAGGCCTAACTTTTGTTTTGTAGTTTTTTTTTTTATAAATATTATCAAGCCTCAGCGTGAGACATAATTGATTGAATATAGAAAAACAAAAACAAGAGTCACACCAAACAGACAAGTCTGAATTTGTAATTTAATATCTAACTAATAAGACTGGTAAATTACTAAGGACTAATTACAGTTCTGGTAAATTTTTCATTTTTCATTGTTGTATTCCAACTCATTTCACCATATGTTTAAGAGTTATTGAATATAATGTACTTAATATTTGTTTTATACTGATGTATTTTTAAAGATGTTTCCATTAATAGTTGTTTATCAGTCTTGCCTGTTATAATAGGCCTATAATTTTTCACCAATTATCTGTCATAAATCAGAATAGAACAATGTTACAAAATCAGGTTAAAATTCAGAATGCACATTTCCCGTTATGTACAAGAAAGGAAATCCCATCTAAAAATTTTATGAGAATTAAAAAAAATCCTGTCCCATGTCCTCTCAAACTAAAAACCAATGTCATTCCTCTCTATTATTGGCGTTGCAGCTTAACAGTGAGGGACCAATTTTTTTTTCTTTAAAAAATAGTTTAACAAGTATTTGGGTATCATTGTGCACAAAATCAGCTTATTTTTTGTATTCTCAATAGTACCAAAATCGTTTCTTTTCTGTCCTAGGGCTGAAAAATCAGCTGGAATATTTTTTAGGTCCTTGGACTGAAACGTCAGCTGTTTTCTAAGTGTTATCTATTAATTTTCTATGTTGGATAGTGAAATTAAAATGTTATAAAAAACATTGTTTGTAAATAACATAAATATAAACACTGTATATTACTGGCTTTGTAAATATAACCTCGGAAATACAATTTTATAGTTAATATTTTTAACGATTAAAAGTGTAATTCCGCATTATGATAAAAATCGTTATTCATCAGTCGGAGCAAAAGTGTCTTTTTAGTGCTTAGTCGTATATAAAAACTCGATTGTGCACTAAAAAGAGCCAGTTTTGCTCCTAGTGATGAAAACTAATATTATTTGGTAATTGTTTTTCTTGCTTATTATAATTTTTATCATTTAGTGAGTTTTTTACTGTTTTGAAGGAAGTTTGAGCTGCATTTAGATATATGGTAAAATTGATTATTGGTGATAGTCACCAATTATCACCAATAATGGAGAATCTGCTGTGTTTAGCTTTAAAAAGTATTAATTTTACACCAAGTGCCTAAAAAACTTCCATTCTGTATGTTAATCCTTAGTTGTGAAAAGGTACGGTACTTAAAACCTTTTTTTGTGATTAAAAAAACTCAAAATTGATGTTTTTTATCCTCCCAATGTGGATGGAAAAGTAGAAGAAGTATGAGGTTACTTGTTTTGTTTATTATGATTCTTCCTATTTTTGTCACCATCACTTAATTTGTTTTAAAATATTTTACTTCATTGACTGGCTAAATAAAGTACTTTAATTTTTCAGAAGCAACAGTATTATTTGTCGTGGAGATTGATAGATTTGTGGAGTGTGGCGAAGCAGTGGAAGACCAAGATGATCTGGACATTTACGAGCGAAAGGAGTTCCGCAATGTGCTCAAAAAAGCCAAGTCGTACTACTTGTATGGCAACGATTTGGTTAAGAGAGAAAATTATGGTGCTGCTGCTAACAAGTGAGTAACACATTCAGACTATCTTATGAATGATAATTTGTTTTGTCTCATGTCCTTACAGGGTCTGTCAGGTTATCCAGGCTATGTCTTCCACTGATTTGTATTTTGATGAAACTTGGCATGGTTGATCCAAGTTTCAAAGTTTCAAGTTGATCCAAGTATAAAGATACAAAATATATACCAAGTTTTAGTGCTCTATCTCTACTTATTTATGTTTTAGAGCTGTTTGAAATTTGAATAAAACGGTCGTTTTAGCATACCCGAGTTTTTTTGCAATAACCTGCACTGATTATGATTATAACTCTTATTTACCAACAAAATCAAATTAAAATTTCAGGTGTTGTCCACTAAACTATACACAGATTTCATAAAAAAATAGTACATAATACTATCATTTCAGGTTGAAATAATAAAACATCTTCTAACACTACTCGATATATTTACACTTATACTGTAATTGTTTACAAGACAGTAAATATATATAAAAGATCTTACAATGGCGATCGATTTCGACGAGTCACACCGGTCATCATCAGGCCCAATCCGAGTCTCTGATTGGGCCTGATGATGACCGGTGTGACTGGTCAAAATCGATCACCATTATAAGAAAGATCGTTTATACTGTATATATTTACCGTCTTGTAAACAATTACAGTATAAGTGTAAATATATCGAGTAGTGTTGGAAGACGTTTTATTATTTCAGCCTGAATATCAGTACCAGCAGATATGATGCTAATCAAGAAGTTATAATACTACCAATCCCTCAGTGAAAAAATTCATAAATACAGACATCAAGCACTTTTTTTTTGAAAAACGTTTCATTAAAATGTAAATATTTTTGAAAAACAAAGTAGTAATTCAAGTTTAAAGTATTTTTTCCAAATGATATGTGCTATTTTATGATACATAGATATAAAATCCATGTTTTTTAAACTGCTTTCTATACTTTAAAAATATTTAAACTTATTTTTTGTAAAAATTTTTAAGCCGATTTTGCAATTTTTAAAATTTTGGTGAACCATTCAATAATATCATAAAATTGGGTACTTTAGTAACTCATAACAATAGCAACAATCTATATGTAATATTATAGCCCTTTTTGCATAGATTACAATTTTGTTTCATATTTTACGGTCATTCTATCAAAATTGTTTGAAAATAAATAAATTTTTCTCTTCTAATGTTTTTTATTATTCAAATATTTTAAAATTATTCGTACATTTAAACAATAAATTGAAATTTATCTTTAAAATTAAATTTAGATAAGTAATTAATTTTCAAATATGGTTAATGCGTGTTTAAAAAAAATTAATTGCTATCTCTGTAAAGTTAAATATAGGCCATCATGACCATTCAAAGAGATACACCTATAAACACCTATAAAATAAAATAAAAGTGTAGATGTCCCCAGTTCCCCAACCGGGGACACCAGGGTGTTAACGGGGCGGGCACCTGCGATTTAGGAGGTGTTGATAAGATTGACTCTGGGATCGGGGCCCGTTCATTGGCTGAGAGCTGGTATACCCTTGGCGGTCCTTCTCTTGTGGTGGTCCTTCTCTTGTGGCGGTCCTTCTCTTGTGGCGGTCCTTCTCTTGTGGTGGTCCTTCTCTTGTGGCGGTCCTGCTCTTGTGGCGGTCCTTCTCTTGTGGTGGTTCTTCTCTTGTGGTGGTCCTTCTCTTGTGGCGGTCCTTCTCTTGTGGCGGTCCTTCTCTTGTGGCGGTCCTTCTCTTGTGGTGGTCCTACTCTTGTGGCGGTCCTTCTCTTGTGGTGGTCCTACTCTTGTGGCGGTCCTTCTCTTGTGGTGGTCCTACTCTTGTGGCGGTCCTTCTCTTGTGGTGGTCCTTCTCTTGTGGTGGTCCTTCTCTTGTGGTGGTCCTTCTCTTGTGGCGGTCCTTCTCTTGTGGCGGTCTTTCTCTTGTGGTGGTCCTTCTCTTGTGGTGGTCCTTCTCTCGTGGCGGTCTTTCTCTTGTGGCGGTCTTCTCTTGTGGCGGTCCTTCTCTTGTGGCGGTCCTTCTCTTGTGGCGGTCCTTCTCTTGTGGCGGTCCTTCTCTTGTGGCGGTCCTTCTCTTGTGGTGGTCCTTCTCTTGTGGCGGTCCTTCTTGCCGCTACCCCAGTTCCCTGGGGCCGAACCTCCATTTGCCTAGTACCGATACACACAAGGTGCCGTATGTGCTGAGGGTCGCCCATGGCAATGCAAGGACCAAAGTAGCTGGCTTCTAACGACACACTCAAAGAGACCATCGGCAGTGCGAGGAGTTTGGAGAATAGCATCTAATGAAAAAGTTTACAAGGAAATAGAAACAACAAGTACAATGAAAAGGAAACGGATTTCATTTTACGACATTTAATGAGAACGCCAAAAATAGCATTGTAGAAAAATAAAATAGAAGTTATGGAAATAATCATTAGATGAATCACGGAAATCAAGGAGGACATGAGGACACTACGGACAACATTGGATAGTTTGAAAAAAATGACAGTTGCCAAAAAAAAAAATAGAATCATCACTATCATGGCGTCAGCATACCGATTCACTCCTGCCAATACTTAGCAAAGCTTTTTATGCATTACTAACTCTTATTCTGGCAGTTATTTTGATACCTTCAGACAATTGTGCTTATTTTCAATCCCTAATTTCCTATGGCCTGATTTTTTTGGTTAACTCTATTGAGGCTTATAGAGTATTCCAAGCCCCCCCCCCCCCCCAAAAAAAAGTCATCGGATTAATTATTACACTAACTGGTCCCAGAGATCCATTCAAAAAATACTTCTAAAGAATAGGAATTTATCAAGGTGTATTTTCCAATGTTCCAACTACTTAAAAAGTAACTCTAATAAATTCTTCAAAAGAAACCATCAACACAATCCATTTACTAGGAACTCTCCTTTATTTCAATACCCTCTTCACAGGACCTCTTTTTAGCGAATTTCCCATAGGGAATAAGCTATTACCGTAGGTCTCATGGTAAGACCTAAGTCCGGGACCATGTTACTTTTTCGTTTTGAGGTGCCCAGAGACCAAAATTAATAGTCATTAAAATTTATATATATATATATATATGTATATATATATATATATATATATATGTATATATGTATATATGTATATATGTGTCCCTAGGCACGATAACTCTCGTAAAAATGGTCCGATCGACACCAAATTTGGTAGAGATGTGTATTCCTACGTTTATTCGGATGAGTTCGTAAACCAGACATATCGACCTACCGGAAGGGGTAGTTTTGGGGGGTTTTGTACCCCAAAAATGGGTTTTTTGCATTTTTCATATGTAAATTTTAAAAATTTTAAATTTTTATTTTGACCATTGGATTTAGCTCAAAAAAACACACAATTTTGTAATTTGAAGCTTTGCTCTATCTCCATTCGTTACCGAGATATTAAAAATTCTAAAGACAGTACATTGTATTTTGGCGCTCCAATGTTAATCTTATGGAGAATAAGGATGTGTTATTATTTCAATTATTAATAAATATTTTTGGACAAAACTTGGTATATAGCTTCATTTGGTTGAGATTTAACCATTTATGTTAAATAATCTTGGTTTTTGTACTTATCATGGCAGCAAACCTGCATACTCTTTTCCCATGTTAATCATATGGAGAATAGGCAAACTCTTTTAATTATGGATAGATATTGATGAAACTTAGTATATGGCTTTATATGGTCCAAAAATAATTTTTTTTATGCTTAAAATCTACTTTTAGTGTTCCCCATGGCAGCATACCTGCATACTCTTTCCCTATATGTATCATTAGGAGAATAGACTATATTTTCCTATTTATGAGCACGTAATGAGATTTTGTTTACAAGTTCTTCTGGTCTACTAATTTGGAAATTCGCTGAGTACGCAGGTCTGCTGCGACGGGGGGTATTTCTAAAGCTGCACCATTTTACTAAAGGGAATCAAAGGAAAAAGCTTGGAATATTCGTCAAAGTATTCACTCTACAGTTTGAATGAGTTCCTCTCACCAGCCACAAGAAATGACGGACCCTAGTGTATCCACTGCATGGATATAATCCACCAGAAATTGATTTATTGTTTTGTTATTAGTCATCTGGTATGTTTTGTTTTGTATTTTTAACATTTTTGCTCAACAAAATGTATTTCGTCTAGTGACCCCTTTGTATGACGAGTCTTTTGGCTTTGCACCCATGTACATGTACAGGTGTGCCAGACAATTATTATACGAGGTGCGTTCGGAAAGTAAGTCCAGTTTCCGTTATTCTCCGTGATAGCGCTGTGATCGCAGCTCTGCGCATGCGCCCTAGTCTCTCTGTGTCAAGCAGAACAAAATGGCGCCATTTGTGCTTGCTATCTCTTGTGTGTACTTTGTAGCGCTTTTTTTTTATAATGATGAAGTTGATTAGAAATCCCGCCTCTTGTGAAATTTGATTGGTGATTTGTTTCTGAATGCATGAAAAGTAAACCATTTTTTTTAGGCATTTTATCGATTAATTTTTTGCTGCGAGGTGAAACAATCAATGAAGAAATTTATTGCGAGACACAGAAGAAACTGCGCCGCGCAATACGGAACAAGTGCCGAGGAATGCTGACAGAAGACATGGTTTTCATTCAGGATAGTGCCTGACCAAACTCTGCCAATGTCACGAAACCACTTCTTCAGGGTTTTGGCTGGGATGTATATGACACATCAATACGTAGCAAAAAAATCTTTAAAAAATTGCCTAAAAATATTCTTTTTGCATTCAGAAACCGAATTACCTATCAAATTTTACAAGAGGCGGTATTTCTAATCAACTCCGTCATTACAAAAAAAACGCTACAAAGTACAGAGACAGGGAGCTCCAGATGGCGCCATTTTGTTCTGCTTGACACAGAGAGACTACGGTGCATGTGCAGAGTTGCGATTACAGCGCTACCACAGAGAATCAGTCGACGGGTTTTGTTCAATCTTAGTCAATCTTGAACTACGTATTTCGTGGGAATAAATTTTCTCTCCAATTTTAACAGAACTATTTGAATTATGATCTTGTTTTTCTTTTCTTACTGTACTTGTTCTGATTTATTTTCATTGAGTAAAAGTTTGTTTGCTGCTCGCAAAATTTTCTCACTGAGAATAGTTATACCTTTTTCATTGAGATGGAGGCCAAGGTTATTATAAGACTGTTGTTGAATAGTGGAGATGTCTAGAAACTCAGCGTGGTCATAATCACTTATTGTATCTTGGAGAGATTAATTTGTATTTCTAATAGCTTCATTGATTTTGTACTTTGCATTGATGTCATAACGACTTGGTACCAAACATATTATTCTTTCTTTTTTATTATTTATTAAATTTATTATTTATTAAATTCGGAATCCATTTAACGTAAAATAACCAAATTTGTATAGTGTACTCCTTTGTTTTAAGCAACTTCAAATGTGAAGAAGGTGAAAATTTATTGTAAATAAATTTGTCTTTATATATTCAACGTGTTCTGGAGGAAAAATCTAAAATCATTCATAATGTCTTATATATTGTCAGTACTGTTCTCAGAACGCTTTTAACCATATCGTTAATCCCAGCCAATATAACAATACAATCATCTTTTGTAAACTTTTCAGATTTGTATGCGCTTAGTGCATGATTTAGAACATAATTTGAACATGCTCCAGAGCAACTCACCACATAAGTGTTTGTCGACGGAGGCCTTCTTTGGTCCATGTGATAGCACAAGTTCTTGCCATGACTGTCCGAGAATAAATACAACCTGTCAATTTACATTGATGAAATCAATGTCTCATATTTCATTACTACTAAAAACATTACATAAAGCATTTTATGCTATTTATTTTTTTCCAATATAACCGACTCAAAAACTCTCAAAATTATCCATTTTGCCTATTTCCATCCAAGAATAACCTATGGAATTGAATTGAGGGGGAATTCAGTTGAAATTAAACAAATATTTAAATTACAAAAGAGAATGATTAGAGTAATGTATAAAAACACCCCAGAACCCATTGTAAACTGTTATTTCAACATTTAAATATATTGCCATTGCATATAAATTTCCATTATGCA
Source organism: Neoaliturus tenellus (assembly GCA_030545055.2). Lineage (NCBI taxonomy): Eukaryota > Metazoa > Arthropoda > Insecta > Hemiptera > Cicadellidae > Neoaliturus > Neoaliturus tenellus. Next base: position 43,628,089 of record CM061536.1, read on the forward strand.
GCTCATCATTCAAGTCTCTTTCAAAATTCTACTTTTTACATGAGTATAAAATTGTTTAATTCTTTACCCAATAAAATTAAAAATATAAATGATAAAGAAAGATGAAAAAAGAAATTGGAAAATTCCTTCAAAGGGAATGCTTTTTACTCAGTAAATAAATATCTGAATTATGAAAAAAACCATGAAAATTGAGAAAATGCATTTATACATATTTTTTTGTACTTGTATAATGTAAAAAAAGTGCAACTTAAATGCTTAACGGCCTGAATTTGTTAACTAAAGTAGTATAAAAAAGTAAAAAAAAACTATGAAAATTATTGTATTTAAAACATTGCCCAACGACATGTTGAGTTTATGCAATAAAGAATTTGTATTTGTAAGGTACAAGGGCAATCTTTGACTATTTCAGGTTTAAATTTGGAAAATGCCTGTTTTTTGCTTGGCCATTTCTTATACATGGTGTGCTTACAAGTTGATATGCCTGAAAATTTTTACATTTATACACTAAATCAAAAGACAAAAACTATTTATTCTTTGGCCTTACAAAAAATCAATATACTTACTTTCTATTCCATTGACTTTTTTTGTTATATTAAAAAACTAATAAAATAGCTTTATTTCTGTAAACAAGTTAATTTGAGCGCAGCAACCCACATTGGGTAACTGCTATAGTAAGATTCACGAAAATGGTCCGATGAGAGGGGATACATTGTTGCCAAATTTCTTCTGAAACACATTTTTATATTGTATTAAACATGGTAAACATAACCACAAATGACAACATTGCTGGGTGAGAGGGGGTGAGGGGGGACACAGCTGTTAAAATTTCCATCGGACTATTTTCGTGCATCTTACTATAGTTTTTCCTATAAACACCATTGGAATGAGTATAAAGGTTTACCTCCATGGGATGTCGTTAAAAAATGTTAGTTAGAAAATGTAATGGTTAGGTAAGGTAAAAATAAAATTTTATCGATATTCGGCACTTAGTAATTTTACCCATAAAACCCATAGGAGTGAGTGAGTATGTAGGTTTGCTAGCATATGGGTGTTGTAAACAAATATCAGTTAAACCCTACCGAGTGAAATACCTCATTTTATCAAGGTATATAAATTAATAAGTGAGGTACATGGTTTTTTTGTTTCCCTTATTAACATGGGAATCCTATTTTTGACTTTTATCCGTAATTTTATTAAGCCAGGTTAAAAATTCAAAATATTAATTGTTTGTTTTTTAAGCCCTCTTAAATGGTTGCAGTTAAAGTTTTTAATTTTGAAAATCGAGGTCCAAAAATGCCAAAAACCCATTTTTGACCCATTTGAGTTCCCATGACCTGATTTTGCTGGTTTGTGAACTTACTTATAAAAATATACCTGGTCTTATACCTCCATGCCAAAATTTCATCAAAATCGGAGGTATGATTCAAAAGTTATGAGTACCACTTGACTCATATAAATTACTATGTATGAAAATAAACAAATGATGTTATTGGCTCCTGGGGATCTCAAAATGAAAAAGTAACATGGTCCCGGGCTTAGGTCGTACCATGGGTACTACTGTAATAGCGTATTCCCTATTGCAAATTTTGCTAAAACGTAAGCAAAATACATTTTCATCAGTTTTGATGAACAATTATTAAATCCCTCATTTAAAACCAATTTTTGAAGTTTCTTTTAATTTTTGTTGCGATAGCAATTTGTACAACTAAATATTCTAAATATCACTAGTTAAATAAAATAATTATTCTTTTCTATTCAGGTACAGACTTGTTATAAATATGATGCACAATGCAAGAATGGCAGATGAAGAAGAAGAAAAAGAAAGAAATCACTTTCTGCTGAAGAACTATACAAATGCTTGTCTTTGTTACAAAAAATTGAAGAACTACAAACGTATTTGTATCTTGGCAGCGGACGCTAAAAGAGTGGATGAGGAAGGAGTCATGAAAAACGCCAAATTACTGTACTTGTAAGTTTTGACACTTTTTAAAGTTATTAGTTTTTGTTTAATCTATAGACTACTAACGCTGAAATCTGGTCTAAACCTACTACAGTAGACTCCCTCTTAATCACCCACCTCGGGACTAGGTCTGGCTGTGTAATGATTTGGCCGGTTAAACCGATGTACATTAAAAAATGCCAACCTACAATTTTATGTACAGTAGTCTAAATGCAATTGACTTGAAAAACAACTCTAAATATATTACTCTATACAGTAGACTCCCTCTTAACCGGCCACCTCGGGACCAGCCCGCGGCTGGATAATGAATTGGCTGGTTAAACCGATGTTCATTTAAAAGCGCCAAACCTTCAATTTTATATGGCCTTATATATAATTATCACTTGAAAAACTACTTTAAATACATTACTTTTATACGATTTATAGCTAATGGCCGACACCCATGAAAACCACAACAAACATAAACTAATAATAATTTGTTTCTTATCGTGGTATACTGGATAGTATTGACTTCCGGTGGCATTCACTTGCACTCAGGACGTAACATTTTAATGGGTTTGAGAAAGTCAATATGAAATAATTGAAATGACTGATACAGTAGATAAGAAAACTAAGTTTCCGGCAAAACATGGCCGGTTAAAGCGATGTTGAGATAAAAAATGGCCGGTTAAAAGATGTTCTTTTTGTGTTAGGGTAGGCCGGTTAAAGCGGTTAAAAGGTGGCCGGTTAAGAGGGAGTCTACTGTATATATTAATACATTATAGTTAGCATCCAACACCCATGAAATCCACGACTAAACTAAACTAATAATAATTTGTTTCCTTATTTTGTCTACTGGATAGCAAGTCCAAACGCATTCACTTCCAGTGGTATACACTTCCATCCAGGACAGTACACATTTTAATTGGTTTGAGAATGTCAGTATGATATAACGTTGAATTGGATGATATAGTAGAAAAGAAAAATCGTGTCCGGTTAAAGCAATATTGAGATAAAAAATGTCCAAGTATAAAGATGTTGTTTTTGTGCTAGGGTAGGTCGGTTGAAGCGGAGACCGGTTAAAAGGTGGCCGGTTAAAATAGGTCTACTGTACACCTCATTGCTAATTCATACTCTTAATTTTGAACAAATAGTAATTGCAACAAGTTACAGTTGTGTCAATTTTCTGAACTAATTGCGATCAGAGGTAGTTTGGATAACCAAACACAAAATTTACTACCATTTATAAACATTAAACAGTTAATTGCCTATTGAAAAAATATATGAAAAATATCTACAGGCTTTGTATAAAAATAGGTTAAAATAAAAATCATATGCACTTCTTTATATTTTTAGATACTTGCTCTATACTTTACCTTATGGGAATAGGTTTTTCAATGACTGAATACATTCAAGTATTTGGATAATTGACTTTTGGCTAATTAACATTCAGATAAAACTTCATTGGAACTTCTACAATTTAAGAAACATAAAGTCTAGTTTTATACAGGTTTTATCTACATTATTTCATGATACTTTTATATATTGATAGGCAGCATGTTTATTTTACTTGTTTTTTCTCAGTTTGTGTGCATTGTTGGAGAAATTCGCGCTTACCATTGGAAGGTTAGGGTCCTGTAGATGAACAGAATCCCATTATAATGCACAGGCCCCCATTTTTTAAAGTTTCTATGTTAATCTTGTAGAGGAAGGATAATTCATTGAATTATTAGACAGCTGTTATAATAACAACTGCTAGAAAATCAGGAAGAACAAATTTTTCTGTTTTACTATATCTATATATATAATTCCGTAAGCGAATCGGTCCCCACGAAATATCTCGAGTTAGAAGAAAGATAGGGTAACGGTTGATGGCTCATTTTAAAGCTTGAGGGCCAAGGACGCAAGGAAAAATACTAGAATCATCAAAAGTTACCTGGGCTCCGCCCCATTGGACCTAGAAGTTGCAATGTTAATCTAAAGGGAAGAAGATTTTTAGAGCTACACGTGTGATTAAGCAGATGTTCCTGTGTATATTTTTCATCGGAAACTCAGCTGGTTATTGAGCAGATATTTTGAGTTAAGATAATCATTAAATTATAACTTTTTTAAATTGGCAGAGCACTATAAGAAAGAAAAACATGGGTCATGGAAAAATTACGGATCCACAGTAGATTTCTCCTTCGTGGCCCCACCGCCCCATCTATGTAATTTGTATATGTACATTAAGATTTTGTGTGCTGACTATACCACACTTAAAAGTAACTTAGCCATGGTATGTTTGATAAAATCGTTAATATATTGTCTTTATTCAGTGCAAGTCATATAGTTATTACATTACTGTTTTATATAATGGTTATTTAGTGGTTAGAGTTGAGTGGTTTTATTAAGTATTTGTTTATTTTTACTGAATCATATTATGTAAACTACTAACATTGGATAACATCCGTACAAGGAATATTTTATCATATTTATTATCTGCTTTTTACCTTGCACAGGTCGTACAGAAACTGCAAATGCCCCTTAGTATATAAATGAAGGGATCTTTTCATGTAAATGACAGTGTGCGAAACGAACAATATGTAAAACAATGTTCTACTTCATTGAACGAACAAACAAAATATATTACAATCATAGCACAAGAAACGTCGGTAGACACAAGCGACGGGTGTGGGCGGGGGGGGGCACGGGAAGGCATGGAGGAAATAGGTGGCACGGGGGGCACAGGAGATGAGGACCGGCGAGCATTGGGGCACGGGAGCACCATAGGTCCTGGTTCTTGGGGGCCACGAGGGGTGTCGGTGGCACTGGGGGTAGGGGGCACATACTGGGAACTGGGAGGAATGTCAGTCATGGGGGCCACTGGGATATTGGAGTCACGGGGGTATGGGAAGCACGGGGGTATAGGCATGGGGGCACAATGGGCACCGGAGATGTCGGTGGCATGATGGGTAGTTGGGCATGGGGTGCACGGATGAAGAATGGGGGACATAGAAAGCACAGGGCCTCAAGGAAGAATGATGCACATGTGGGCATCTTAGAATTTTGGGGCACAGAGGCATGGGGGCACTGGGGTACGGGTGCATGGGGTTTACAAGGGCCACGGGGCATAGGGGGTACATGAAGCATGGGTCACGAGAGGGGAACGGAGGGCACGTTGAGCCTTAGGGGGATATAGAAGGCACGCAGAGGAATGGCAGGCATGGGGGCACGGGGGCATTGGAGACATGGGCAACAATGGCGGGCGTGGAGGCACGGGGCATGGGCATAGAGGCACTTAACACATTGATGGCATGGGGGCACGAAAGAGGCTTGAGGGACATAGGGGAACGACATTCATATGCGCATAGGTATGGGGGCAAAAGTGGCACTAGAGAAGTTGGTGTCACAGAGGGTTGTTTGGGGTACACGGGGGAGGAATGGGAGACATAGCTTGGGGCCTCGAGGAAGAACAACGGGCATGTGGGAACGGGAGGGTGGAGGGTACGGGGGCATCGGGGTACTCGGGAAACAGGGGCATGGGGGGTACAGGAAGGATGGGTCACAGGAGGGGAACAGGGGCAAGGGGGAGGCTTGAGAGGACTTAGGGGCACGGGGAGGAACAGCAGGCATGGGTGCACGGGGGCATGGGATTAGGGCCCCAGTGGCACTAGGGAAGTCGGTCTCACGGGGGGTAGTTTGGCATGGTTAACAGGGGGATGGAATGGGAGACATAGCACGGGGGCCTCAGGAAAGAAAGGCGGGCTTTTGGGCACAAAAAGTGGGGTGTACGGGGGCATGTGTGTGTTCGGGATTCAAGGATATGGGGGCATGAGGGTACCTGGGACACGGGGTCATAGGGGGTACAGGAAGGACAGGTCATTGGAGGGGAACGGGGGACAAATGGGAGGCTTGAGGGGACTTAGGGGCATGGGGAGGAACGGCAGGCATGGGAGGCACGGAGGTAAGGGAGGCACGAGGGCATGGGAATGGGGGCACAAGTTACACTTGAGACGTCTGTGGCATTGGGGGGGAGGGTAGTTAGGATGCATGGAGGAGGAAAAATATACATAGATGGCACGTAGGCATTGGGAAAGAACAGCGGGTATGTGGGTATGGGAGTATGGAGGGCACATTGGTATGGGGGCATGGGGGTACTCAGGCCACGGGAGAATATGGGGAACAGGAAGCACAAAAGGGGAACGGGGTGGTCTTGGGGGACTAGGCGAGTGTGGTGGACACTGGGGCATGGGAGGGGGGCACAGGGGTCCAGGATACATTAGTGTACAGTATTAATGGGCTAATAATTATTTTATGATGTTGAATTGAACTATTGTATTTACTTGAGTTACGAACTCATTATGTACACATGTTTAGGGTTAAACCTATTTTTATCGTTTCTGGCAGTAATAGTGTAATAAATTTAATTTTTTCACAAAATAGACTACCTACTGTATTTTAATGCAGGGGAGATTATTGGTTCATTACTGATTTTATACAGCCTAAAAGATTAGGTAATATTTTATAAGAAAATTCAACCGTGTACATTCAAACAACAGCTTGAGAAGGAACAAAGTATTTGTGCAACTAGGTCTGGAAAGTTAATTTTGGAGATAACATCAACATTTGGATTTTTAGGGGCCTGTGCCCCTACAAGCCCCTAGTTATTTGTAAACTTCTTGGGTTTACAAGGAAGAATTGCATAAAAAATTAACTGAAATTTTGGTTGAATTTCGGTCAAGATGCGCTCCTTAACTTCAATAATAATAATAATAATAATAATAATACTAAAATGGCCTTACGTCATATCTTAAAAAGTGACACCGAGTAATTCTTTTTTACCAAATTCATGACATAATCTGCATAAAATTTTAAACTGTCTGTTAAGTGATGGAGAATATTACATAAAAGGTGATGACATGTTTTATTGGAACGTTGTTATTTCTTCTATAAACACGGGTGTTCACTTTGTTAAAAATTTGAGTAACCACCTCGAAATGTAGGTCTAACTACTACTTAAACTTCTTATAGGAAGTTTGCTTCCATTCTTTAGGTCCATTGTCAAATATAAGTTGATCAAGTTTGATTATGAGCATATTGTTTGATTATTAATGTAAACTATAAATTATTCTGGTATGATATATCAATCTTTTAAATCAAACTTTCCTCTTGTATTGTGATTTTAGTTGGGGCTACTCAAAGATGATGCTCGGAGACTTTGCAGCGGCCAAAGAGCATCTGTGTAAAGCCCAGCGCATCTTCCCTCGAGACTCTGACATCTCTGGCGCTCTAGTGGAGGTAAAATTGTGTTGCAACTGCTTTACTCAACCTTGCAATTTAGAATTACCAAAAACCCAACCCATAATAACCAACTTCTTTGCTCTTTACATCACATGATACTTTTCTATTCCACTCACCATTTTATTTCAGCTTGAGAAGAAGAAGAAGGATGCACTGATGGAGGAACGAATAATAGCTAGAAGAGCTTTTGGAAATAGGACGACCACAGAAGTGACGGTGAGTTTTCATCCTTTTATTTTGATCAAAGTCATATTAATTTATGTCCTAACTTCTTAGAAGGGCATACAAAAATAAGGTCCATTAAAAAATGTTTACAACCCAAAATATTTGGTATACATCTTTTTCTTAGTAGTCCTATACCGTAGTCTCGCAATCCTGGACTAATGTGGACCAAACGGTGTCCGATTTGTGGAAATTCCGGGTTATCAGGAAAGGAGTAAACCCAAGAAAATGTACAAATTGTTTACCTTATTCCAGTAAAAAAACCATGTATTAATGTACATAATACAAAAACTAAAATCTTACCAAACAGACTTGAAGAAAAACGGAAATACCACATTGTGCTCCAGCCGATGATATGGCACTTTGCGCCTGCTTTTCAGTGCATTTTGCTGCTCTGACAGGCTGTTCGAGTTTTCCAGAATTCCGGGTTATCCTATTACAGGTTTGCGGGTGTCTACAGTCCTTTTACAATCTTTAATACACTTTTGTTTTTGGTTAATGCTGTTCTTGGTATCTTTGGTGCAGCTAAATGTACTAAAAAATAACTACAATTTTAGTAACTTCCTTTGGTTTCAGGTTAAAGCCTTCTAAATTGGTGTTTTAAAAATAATCCTCATTAAATAGAAATATTTTAATTTTAAATATTTTCTACATACCTCATGTTTTAAAAATGCTGGTAAACAATACTGTTGGGTGTTAAGCTAATGTAAATTAATAACTGTTATACTTCTACAGTACACTCTCGTTCATCGGACTCGGCGACATCGGAACTCCGCTTCATCGGAACTGAAAATCTGGATATTATTAATTTTTTTTTCTTACGAAATATTTTTTTTTCCGTTTTAGCGCCTTCAATTTCCATTCGTTCTATCCGCACAACAGTGAAGTATCACATTTTCCATCAAAAGTCATCAGGCGTTTTCCATAATCTGTACTCATCGATGTGATTTACGAGGCCGTGGAGTAATCGCACAAAAATAGAAAGAGGAAGGGGGCAGGAAGTGAACATCCGCGTCGACCGCTTCCCAAACTATCATTCAGTCTGTCTCACGTCGCGACTGCACCTGTGTTACATGGAAGTCAGTTGACTGCTTTAATATGAATATATATATATCGTATGGCATTAATAGCCAGCCACCAACTTCAGAAAAATATCATATCCATATCAATATGAATATGGAATATGAGAATAAAGATTTTGGATCTTTATTTCCTGCGTTGTTTTTATTCCTATAGGTTCATTGTTACCGTGTTCAAAGTTTGAGTGCCTTATTTTCATAAAATCTCTTGTGTTATCTTAAAAACAAGAGTGAATACAATCACGATAGGTCACCGTACGGGCGGAAATGATAACTCACGACGGACTCCGCTTTATCGGAATTTTTTGACATCCGAACCGGCCGTCCGCTACATTAATTCCGATGAACGAGAGTGTACTGTACTATTTTCCATCTCCATCAGGAAAACTATCAAAATATCCAGCCACCTCTTTCTTATATTCTGTAGAAATTATATAGTATTATGCCTGATAATAAAATATCAAACATATTTTTAAATTTTAATTTATTTCCAGATTTCTGAATTAGATGAAACTGAAGAAGAGTTCAGGAAAGTTGTACAGGAAGATTTGGATAGTTTTGCGAATGACCCAAACAGAGACTCACTTTATATAAAAGATCAAAAGTTCACGAGTCAGGAGGAGAAAATTTACCTGGGGGTAGCGAGAGCTTTGGGGCTGCATGCTCGAGTGGCGGATGGGGAGAAGAGAATCATCCACATCAAGAAACCAGACTACTATTACGACTAATCAGATGACTCAAACCGGTGTGATAACTTAACATTTATAATCTGTGGCCTTAAGTAGGTATAATATTTAAGTTTCACTGAAGGAACATTTTGTTAATTTTGTTAATATGGTTAAGGTTGTTACTTAAGTATGACCTATCAAGTAAGAGAAGAATGTAAACTACTCAATTTCTGATTCTTGTGTAAATATTGGGAAATCACATTTTAGAGCCAAAGTTGAATAGATGTTAGTTTCAATCAAAAAGACTTAAGCTAATTAAAAGCAAACCATCCGACATATTTTTGTAAGTTTCAATCAAAAAGTCTTTAGCTAATTAAAAGCAAACAATTCGACGTATTATTGTACATTCCTAAATCTTTGCAATCAAGGACACTGTACCTGTTTTGAGAATTTTCTCATTAGACTTACGTTTTTATAGTACAAATCATGGAAGGTGTTTCAATTCCATCACAATTTTCTTTATTTTCCTTATTAGTTAAATATTATATACTTAGGCTAGTGTCCATTCCAACTTTTTTTACTCCTGTGTATTTTTATGAAAATATCAAAGTAGATAAATCAAACATGGGAGAAATCATTCATGATTGACATGAGAGTTAAAAAATAAACAAATAAATTTTTTTGTACTTTTTGACAGTTTCCAATGTTTTGACTTAGGTAGGCTACACTTTAACTCCGTTTAGTTTTTGTTAAGTTGATGTGACAAGTTGATACAAAAACTGTTAAGTTTAATAATAGAAGTACAGATATGTTATAAAAGTAATTACTGCTTTTTATGTTTATGTTTTATATAAAATTATAGTTTTAACACCTTTTGCCTCTTAATTTAAAAAAATCCTCATTTAATTTTATTAAAATATAAGTTACAAGTAAATTATAAGATAGGGGCTCTATTCAAAAGAATGAACTTATTTATTTATTTATTTTTTTGGATTTTCCTAAATAGAAACAGTTTTATCAATGAATAATTTTAGAAGATCATAAACGGTTGAGACTTGAGATACTGTACCTAATAGTACCACCTTGTGATATAATTTTCTGCAAGTAAGTTGTTATCTGGTTGCAAGGCTTAACTCACTGTTTTATAGTTGTTTTTCACTCACTGTATTAAATTACTTAAAGTAAATAACTCTTTGTATAACTGCTGTCTTCAATCTTTAAGAGTCATCTTCACCCCTGTGCCAGTAGCCCATTGTTGCGCAGTCGGCAATGTTAATCATACGCCTTTTAATGCAAATATGGTATTTTATTCCCCTGTTGCGGACGCTGTTTTTCAACCGAATTTCTTTAAACTTGGCAAGTGTTTAGTTGAATAGTTATATTAGGCTTCTCATACATCGGAATTTTGTAAATTTAACAAATATTACTAAGGAAATTTGAGTTACTTTGCGATGTCACAGAGAGTAATATTTGTTAAGTTTTCAAAATTCCGAAGTTTGAGAAGCCTAATATAACTATTAAAATAAATACTTGCCAAGTTTAACCCATTTATGCCCAAATTGTTTCTTGCGAATTGGGTGCAGTGGCTTAGTGCTGCGCTCTTGTAGCGAACTTGCAAACCAACGGCCTACAGTCTTTCCCGCTAGGGGCGCGCACCATTCAAAACCCAAATTCTCATGTCTAGGCTGCCAGTCGTGATAGCTCAGATGGCTAAGGCGTAGGCATCCTTGGCCAGGATGTCTGCGTCGGCGCAGGTTCGAATCCGCTCACGACCAAACCCTGACCTGGTGGTGCAACTCTTAAAGGGTTAGCCGATCTGTGGCAAAGTTGGTGGGAGGGCCCACGTAAAATAAACGGTGGCAGGCTTGCTTGGAAGTTGACGGGATCGGTTAATTCTTTGAGAGTTGCACCTTGGTCAACCCTGATTTTGCTATTTTTTACTTCTGTTTACTGTGTGTGTGCCACTACGGCCTTTAAATACGAAAGATAATTATATTTTCACTCCAAAATGCCAATTTTAATCATGAAAAACCTAAAATTCCATGGACTTTCATAAATTAAAATACAGCGTCAACAAATGTCGACAGTGGGCACAAATGGGTTAAAGAAAATCAGTTGAAAAACGGCGTCAGAAACAGGGGAATAAAATATCATGTTTTGCATTAAAAGCCGTATGATTAAGATTGCTGACTGCACAACAATGGGCTACTGGCCCAGGGGTGAAGATGACTCATAAGGATACCTATTACAAAAGGTAGAGTACTGTCAGTCACTTCTTAAAGAAAATATTCTAGACAACAAGGAAATGCTGAATTACATCATTCACCTTCATTTCCCTCTGTTCTTAGCTCAGCCATGTATCAGACAAACTCAAGGTTTGGTTTATTCTCCATATTTAGTTTGTTCTGTTTTTAGTTGAAGGGGAAAAGGAAATAAAACCCTTAAGTATATCTCATTTATTGCTAATTCATCCATAAAACGTTAAAAAATGTACACACAGTCTAATCTATAGTGCCAAAATCATGAAGAAACTTATTGCTATCACATCGCATGTAAGTCCTATCAAAATAAATAGTTCTATATAATCCTTAAACAAACAACATTTATTTATCACACACTTATTAATTGCTTATAATATGTTCCAAACATATTTTTTTAAAGAAATATTGAGCATACCAAACAAATTTTTATCAGTGTAAAAATTAGAACACAACTCCAACAATTGAGTATCTGAGGTAAAGTGTATGGCGCGGATCAAATGTCATTAACAGCAACTTTACGTCAGTGTTTGCTAATACATTTATCAATTAAACCTAATTATTTAATAAACTACAACTCAATAGATATAAAAAAATATTTACAGCTACAGTTCTATATATTTTTAAGTTAAGAAGTCATTTTCTAGATATCAACAATAATGTCTTGGGAGAGGTTTTTTAAATTCATGGTTTAGACAGTTCTCCGTTAGAATCTTGGTAAACATTTCTTTTTTAAATTTCCTTAAATTTAAAATACAATTTTGAGTCTTTATTCAAATATAGACTATCTTATAAAATAAACCAGAAAACATTACTTAATAAATTAACTTTCTTCAGATGATTGACTAGACAAATGGCAGGAAAATTCAGCAAACATAGTTCTTGTTGCATGAAGGAACTTCAAATCAAATGGCTAGAACACGGAGTGCGAGCATTGTGATGTGCAGTTATTGCTTGTCAGTCTCAGTTCATGTGAGAGGGGGCTCGGAGGGGGGCTGCGGGAGGGGGGACGAGGGGGGCTTCCCTGGGTACAGGTTGGCCTGCAGGTCAAATCCAGGTGGCATGGTCATGGTACCTTGCGCCTGCGAATAGAACATCATTGTTAGATTCAGAACTTAATTAATCTTTTAGTAGACTTCTTACGATAATTATAAAACATGTGCTGTTGAGTGACTACCTTTCAACTGGCTCCTACTTTACCCTCCTACCCTGATGCCCATGGTGGTCAACGGGGATTGTTTACTTACTCTCATAACATAACTTGACCTAACCTCAACTTAACCTTTTCTTAAGGTCTAATTCTTGCGAATTTCCCTAAAGGGAATACGTTATTACGGTAGTAGCCATCGTAAGGCCTAAGCCAGGGACCATGTTACTTTTTCATGTTGAGGGCCCCAGTAGCCAAAAAAAACATATATACATGTGTCCGTGGTTCTGATAACTTTTGAAAGGGACTTCCAATTTTGATGAAATTTTGTGTGGAGGTGTAGGACCAGGTCTATTGTCAGGTATTGAGTTTGCAAACCAGTATAATCGGGTTATGTGAATGGGGTTTTATGGGGTTTCAAAAGGGTCAAAAATGGATTTTTTACTTTTTTTACCCAATTAAAAAAATTAACAATTATAAGGTAAACCATTCAAAGGAGCTTAAAAAACAAAACAATTTAGTATTTTTAAATTATTGTATATGGTTATGGAGAAAAAGCAAAATTATGTTTCCCATGTTATTCTTATGGGAAATCAACAAAACCCCCTATCTTGCCTATTTATTTATATGGATTGATAAAATTTTGTTTGTAGATTCACTTTGAAGGGCTTAATTTATATTTTTCTTACCGAACCCATATGGCGGCTCACACCCATTATGTTCATTATGAATTGTAAATTGTGAAACCTCTGAGAAATGCAAATTTGCTGAGTAGGCAGGTCTGCTGCGTCGCTGGTATTGTTATTTACCTCAGGTTTATGAGTCTGACAAGAATCACTTGGATATCTCTGAGATGTTACAACATAAATGTATGTGCTAGTGAATTTTTTTAAACCAACTAGTTGTGCTTCTTGCATCGGTTGAATGGAACATTTTTAGCGAATTTCCCTATAGGGAATGATACTTTAAGCCCGGGACCATGATACTTTTTCGTTTTGAGGTCCCTAGAAGCCAAAAACACCGTTCGTTCAAATTGATATATATTTATATGTATGTGTCCGTGAACACAATAACTTTTGAACGGAACCTCCGATTTTTATGAAATTTGGTACAGGGGTGTAAGCCAGCATCTACTAGGTTGAGTTCGCGAACCAGAATGATCAGACCATGGGAACGGGGTTTTATGGGGTTTCAAAAGGGTTAAAAATGGGTTTTTGGCTTTTTTATAAAATAAAACTCAACAATTTTAACTTAAACCATATGAAAGAGCTTAAAAGAATAAACAATCTAGTATTTTGAATTTTTTACCTAGCTTAAATGGTTATAGGAAAATCCAAAAACGATGTTTTCCATGTTATTCTTATGGGAAATCAACAAAACCTTCTATCTTGCTTATTTATTTACATATCTTGATAAAATTTGGTATATACATTCATTAGGATGCATTTAACTTATATTTGCTTAGAAAACCCATATGGCGGCAAACCTACGTACTCACCCCTTTGGGGTTTACGGGGAAAATAGAAAGAACACCATAACCTTATAAAATTTGATATGTACAATCACTAGGTAGGGTTTAACTTATATTTACCAACAAAACCCATATGGCGGCAAACCTACATACTCTCAGACCCATTGATTTTATGGGGAAATAGAAAATATACCAAAATTCCATTGGAAATTTGCTGAGTACGCAGGTCTGCTGGGACGGGGGTATTTATATTTAAGGGTGTCTTTCAAATCAAGACCATCCAAGACCTGTTGCAACATATTTATGCTTATTTTGGCATTTTATTACATCTATGTCATGGAATCTATACTTATTTAATACGCTAGGGTTTTTTTTTCTTTTTGTAATGGGGACTACTCCAACAATTTTCAACCAATTTTCAAGCTTTTTTATGTCATTGGATAGGGTGTAGTCTGTAGTTGTTTCCACCAAAAATTTATGAGCATTACATTTAAAATAAAAGCATTGAAATTTGAAACTATTACTCTAGGATAACATTAGAAAGGAAATTTAAAGATTTTCAAATATCACATCTGTAACGAGTTAACACAGTATACCATTGAACGCAAATGTTTATTGATACCAAAAACAGGGGCGAACCCAGGATTCAATTTCAGGGGGGGGGGGGGGGGGTTATTTACCATATCCCCAAAATATATACCAAAATCAAGTTTGGTCCAGGGATATATACCAAAATAAATACATAACTTAAAAATCGTAAAATATATGAGTTATCTTTATCTCTAAGATAAACACACGTTTAGACTAACTAAACGGCAAAACCACAAAATAACTAATAAGTTAAGAGTGGCAGCACTACAAGTGAATTAGAGCTCGCTTAGTGCCAATTGCAAGAACTAGACAGTGCCGACGTCGACGTGGCTTTGTATGAACCCGTCAGTAATGCCAACGCGCAATAAATAATTTATTTCATTTAAAAGACTAAAATTACCTGTTTTGGATGTAATATTACTGTTTTATCTTTTTGCATTGTCCAATTAAAACCCCTATTATTTTTTTATATAAGTTTGCCTTTATATCTGTTTATAAAAGTCTGGCATATAAAAATAATATTTTAACCATTTGTCATAGATTATTTTTATTTTTGAACATATTTTTTTATTCTCCAACATTTTGGGGGGGATATATCCCCTTTATCCCCCCCCCCCCCCCCTGGGTTCGCCCCTGACCAAAAAGGTTATGTTATCCTATGGAGGATAATATACATACTGGTTAATAAACTACAATTAAAGAGCCTAAAATTAAAAAGTATTCAAACTAAATTGCTCAATTTCAAGCTACAAGTACACTAGTAACGTACTTTAATGTGTTAAAGGCTCTCCAATTTAACCGGGTAATTTGTAACCCAGCCATTGTCCGTTTCTGAGTTGGTCAGAAAAGAACAAAGCTACTACACAAGGCATCACACCTATTATACACTCATCCTTCATTCATATTTGCCTTAAAATACGCCCTGGTAATGTGGGCATCTTAAAAAGTGATAAAGTGAAGAGCTAGTGTCTAGTGTAATAAATTATATTTTCATCATTATGCATGAAATCAGCCTTTTTTGTTCTCTCAATAGTAAAAAAACCGATTCTTTTTATCCTAGGACTGAAAAGTCAGTTGTTTGCTAAGTATATTACTATATGCCGTCTGTCTGTGCGTTGCCGACAGATGTAGTTACACAACGCGAATGCGCAGATCGCCGACCGCAGTGCTGCAGTGGCGGGATTTAAAAACGGTATTTACTTAAAAACATGATACTTAATATATATTTTTGTTTTACAAAATGGAACCGTGGACTGACCTGGAGGTAGGCTATCAGTCTGCGCAGCTCGTCCAGAGCGTTTGCCTGCATCAGGATGTAGTTCTTGGCGAGGAGGAGTGTCGCTATCTTGGACAGCTTGCGGACGGACGGAGAGTGTGCGTAGGGGATCACGCTGCGGAGCTCGTCCAATGCATCGTTCAAATCGTGCATCCTCCGTCTCTCTCTCGCGTTGATGTTGAGTCGCACGGACTTGCCTTGCCGATTCTTCGGCTTCCCTCCAAGGCCTGAGGAGCTGCTACCAGGCCCCGCGAGATGATTTGGGGTCAGCCTGTGTGAGACAGTCAAAGGAATTTTATTAAAAAATGATCAAGCTTGAATGAGATTGATTAGGCCTTTATCTATTGACTTCCCAGTAATTTGAACAATTTGTAAAAATACTCAATGTGTGAAAGAGATATAATTGTATTTCAAAATTGTATTGTACAACTAACTGCAGACCAAGGAATCTAAAATAAAATAAAATAAAGAGAAGGTAGGGGTGTTCTACAACACCCTCTATGCACCAGGTGTTCTTTTGCACCTATGACGTCACCATTTACTAATACTGGTAATGATAATGATGATGTCATAGGTGCAAAAGAACATCTGGTGCATAGAGGGCATTGCATGTCTTGACCCCTACCTTGTTTTTATTTATTTTAGATTCCTTGCTGCAGACTACTGATGATGGCTATAATGGATTATGGAAGAAGAAATAGTTGTCATCTGACTGAAGAATGTTTTTAGCATGTTCATTTGAAATGTACTGATATATTTTTGAAATTCATTAAATAAACTTAACCCTTTTTTGCAGAATTATAGGTATTGGTATTACTTCAGGATATAAATTCATCCCTTTTTTTTTGCAGAGTTATAGGTATTGGTATTAATTTGTCACAATCCAAAAGAATGACAAATCCAACTGTGTCTTAGCAACGTCATCAATCATCTTCCTTTAGAGTTAAAAAAAAAAAAAAAAATCAAAAAGAACATTTTGATAGATGGAGGGCACCTGTAATAGACATAATGTTTCAGAAACTCGACACTTGACGTTTCAAACTTGCACAACATTTTTGACGACTGAAACTGCTGTTTGCTGAATTGGGTAATAAAAGCATATCATTCTGAACAAAAATTCAAATACGGTATAGAGCGAGGTTGTCAATTAGGAAGTTTTCTTACATGTTCATATTAAATATTAGACATGTTTATGTTTAGGATCTGTTAGCAATTTTTGTCATTCTTCAATTGCAAAATCAAAATAAATCCTTCTCCTGAATAACAAGCTTACGCAACTAAGTTATATGTTACCTGTGGGAGTGGTGGGGGCTGGGCTCGGGAGTGTTC
Organism: Neoaliturus tenellus; assembly: GCA_030545055.2. Taxonomy (NCBI): domain Eukaryota; kingdom Metazoa; phylum Arthropoda; class Insecta; order Hemiptera; family Cicadellidae; genus Neoaliturus; species Neoaliturus tenellus. The sequence continues at coordinate 43,645,349 of CM061536.1, forward strand.
TCGTCGGAGGGAGGCCCGGGGGGGTAGTAGTAGCCGCCCAATCCCACGACTCCCAGCGGCGTGCGGCGGCCCGGCACTTGACTCGACTCGCTTGAGAAGTAAGTCCCGTTCTCCATCTCACCTGCACACAGAGGATTTGTTCAGAGATTCCCTATGCACACTTCAAAAGCAATATGAAGAATACATTTTGATTACTTCTCCATACCCTCATGTTTATAATTGTTCTTTCCCAATAATCAAAATGGCATCCAGAAAAAACCTATTGGCATAGGCCATGGATGAAAGCTAAGTTACAAAGCTTTTCTGCATCCCTCTTATTTTTATATGAGACATTTTTACTATGTGCTGCTAGAACTGTGTTATGAATAACTTCCAGGCTCCTTCCTAAGGCCAGGACCCTTCCTAAGGCTAAAACAGGGTCCAGCCTCGGCTCCATAGGCTGGGAGTACACCATGTTACATCATCACCGTTCCCCCTGATTGCGGTAGGTCTCATGGTAGTGGCTGGCACGCGGTGGCTCTGGCACTGCGGTTACCCGACCCATCGAGGCCACTGTGGTTTGAATAAAGAGGAGGAGCTTTTTTACGCCGATTGGGAGCGCTTATCACCACCAATCAGAGGCATTCGTCTCCTCAAATCAGGTGTACTCTTCACTGCCGATCGGAGGAGCTCTTTACCATCTATCGAGAGTGCTCTTTACCCCAGATTGGGGACTCGTATCATCAAAGATCAGAGGTGCTCATCTCCACAATGCGGATGAGCTCTTTAATGCCAATTGGAAGTGCTCTTCATAGGATCAGAGCCATTTCTCTGTCCACGAGAGGTACTTATTTTCGCAAACAGGGAAGCATTTTATCACTGTTTGGAAGCGCTCTTTAATCGGGGCGTCTTTAATTTCCAATCGGGGGAGAGTGAGAGAAGCGAACGAACTCGTCGTGAACAAGAATTAAGCCTTTTTGCACTGGGCATTATAGTAGCGTCTGTAAACAAATATTACTATAAAGAATATTACTGTTTGAGTTTACCAAGAATATGCTCGGGCCACCTTGTAATATATTTTTATTTTGTATAACTAAAACATCTGTTAATCTTCCTGATTTTCTAGCTTACAATAGCTGTCTAATAATTCAATCAACTGCCCTTCTTCCATAACACTAAGAGTCACCTTTGGGCCAGTAGCCCATTGTTGCGCAGTTGGCAATGTTAACCATACAGCTTTTAATGAAAAACATGGTATTTTATTCCCCTGTTTCAGACACCGTTTTTCAACCGATTTTTTTTAAAACTTGGTAAGTGTTTAGTTGCATAGTTATATTAAGCCCCTCATACCTCAAAATTTTGAAAATTTAACAAATATTACTAACAAAAATCAAGTTACTTTGCGACGTCACAGAGGGTAATTGTTTGCGTCGCGACACACGTGATCGCGGGTTAAGCAAATTAGGGTGGAAATAATTTAGCAAATTACACTTGGCAAATAAAAACTGAGTTTATTATCACACAAGAAACATAAAAATAAAAATGAAATGTAACGTTAAGACTTGAATCCAGTAAAAAATGAATGTGATTGCAAGACGCCGAGGTGTAACGTGTGACAGACAACGGATGACTGAAGGGTTGACTTGAGGGCGTGAGGGCGAAGGCCTAAGAAATAGACCCCCTCCACAACCCCTACAGTAGTTGATTTCACAGTATTTGATGTTACACCATAAATGGCAATGTACGCACCGTTTAAATCAGATATTTGGCAAGAATTTTTTGCTCTATGCAATCCTAGTTTCTGAGCAATGTTCTCAGTCATAAAACATGACTGCGATCCATTATCAATCAAAGCTCTGCAACGAATGTATTGACCTGACGATCTCAATACATCTACCTGAGCAGTAGACAAAATGACAGTGGCTGTAGGATTGCTTACGTTGGCGGAGTGTGCATTTACGCTCGCCTTAGTTTCATCAGCTGGATGAGGAATGTTATCTGCCTTTCTGGGGGGCTGAGTGCCTCGTACATGCAGGACAGTGTTGTGTTTCATTGAACAGACTCGACATCCACCCGACGTGCATTAGTTTAATTTATGGCCGGGTTTAAGACAATTACAACAGAGTCTGGCCTCTTTAAGACGGTTGTATTTATCGGGATTTGACAATTTTAATAAACTATTGCATTTGTATAGTGCGTGATTGCCGTTGCAAAGACGACATTTATTATTTTTTGTTAGAAGTAAGGTTTTCTGATTATGTTTTGGCAAGGTTTTTTGTGATGAAGTGTTGTTTGTAGTTTCCAGCATTTGGCATCTACGTTGAAGAAAGTCTGTCAATTGACTGAATTTAGGTAGTGTGTCTGTTTGAGTTGTAAGTTCCCATTCTCTTTGTAGTCTATAGTTCAATTTGTTTGTTACAATGTGGAGGAGTAATGTGTCCCAATTGTCTGTAGGTTGGTCAAGTGCATTTAGAGTGCGGACATGTTTCAGAACGCCATCAAGTAATGGGCGAAGGCATGAAACCGCTTCCCTGTCCGCTGTAGGAAGGTCGAAAATGGCTCTCACATGCCATTATGCGTTTGTTCTTATATCTAGACCTACTTTCAAGTAAACCCCAGGCTACTAAGTAATTGCTGGCAATTAATTCAAGCGACTGGATTACATGTGCAGCTTCGCCTTTATCGCAGTTCTCAGATAATGGAACTTCTGCACATCACTCAAGGACTCGTTTTTATCTTTTAGTACTGTAAATGTCTCTGAGAAAGACAACCAGTCCTCAAATTTGCCACTAAATGAAGGCAATGCGATTGACGACAGTTTTACTCGGACTTGGATATTTTCTGTAGGGATATTATTATTAGTAGAAAGGGGTTTGGTTAAGTTACTGTTAATATAAGTTGTAGCCTTTGCTGATAGCTCATAAAATAAGGATTCAAATGAATCTCGTTCATCTGGTTCCACTGGACCATCTAATTGTAATTCTTCTATCTGGGACTGAAGTTCTTCAATAACTCATTAAAACAGCTTCTAATCTTGATAACCTCAACTTAATTTCAACAATGGTTTTTTTTTGGAGATTCGATATAGCTTTGGAATCGAGTAAGTTTGGCCTTACTGACCTCTTTTGTGAACTAGAATCCTAAGTTTATTTGCATTAGAGTCTTCTGAATTAGTGTTTTCGTTTATCATTTTTTCTCAATAAATGGCGTTTTAAAAGATGAATGGAAGATACATAGGAAGCAGGAATAAGGGTAAAGCACAATAGTAGAGTAAGGGTGATGAGCTGAGAAGGGTCTGTAGGTCAAGTGAAACTGAAGACAGGGTGTGTTTGTTTATGTTTGGCAGAGGTTAGGGACCTTTATGGCTCACTCACAAGGGACGTGTGAATTGCAGCGTTTGGATCCAAGATGGGGACCCTCCGCTGCGGGTGACAATAGCTCCGACCACGTGTCTTGGGGCTTTCTTCAATAGCGGTGTCCAAGGGCTGGAAGGGTTCCGCGAAGGCTGCTCGGGACTGGAAGACAATGGCTGGGCAAGAATGAAGACCTGGAGTAGCTATTGTGTTCAAGCTTTCTCCACCAGTGAGGCACTCCACAGCACAAATTCCAGCTCAAAAACTTCGCTGTAAAACGCACTCAGTTCGAATTGACTGCACGTAATCACTGTCACTATTGCGTATCCGGAAACCCGGAAGGAAAAATGTGTACGTATCCGGCTCGAAGGACCAATGTTTTATACCATAACAAAGACATAGTATAACTTGAAGATTGGGTTTCTTATTCCAATATGAAATAACACTCACATAATTCTGTCACATTATTCATTTATTTGGGTTTAAATCATAATTTTTATAAACACATAACAAAAGGATTCTGCATTACTGAGCTAGGCCTAATTAGTTTACAATTAATTTTGATCCTAAACAAATTAATGACATTTTTGAATGATTTTATGTATAAAGGAAGGAATTGAAAGGGTTGTTGTTCCCCATGTCTTCAGCCCTAAACAAAGAAAAAAGCACAATCCGCACTATAATTAACCGTAAAACAAATATAATTTATAAATTAAGATTTTGTTTGATAATAATTAATCAGTTAACCCCAATAATGCTCGTCAAACAGACCACATAGAAATCATAATTGTTATAAAGAAATTAAAAATGATTGTGAAAGAAGTTAAGTTTAAATGATAATTGGTTACATTTGTACCTTTCTCAGAAGGGTCTGTAGGCGCGCTGATGTGACTCGACGCACCGCTGGCCGCCGGTAGAATAATAATGACGATCTATGAATACAATAAACGGAACGAAATATATCCCCACTCCTCTTTGCTTTATTTTGATTGGTCGACACACTACTAACAACAAGCAGAGGCATCAGCTGATCTAAACTTCTCTGTCTTTAGACAGAATAAATAATTCATTTTGTCTGATCGAGCTTACAAAAATATTGGAAAAATTAATAATTAGTTTGGTTTGCACTAATAAAAACTAAATACATATGGTACAGTTTGGGTCGCGACACACGTGATCGCGGGTTAAACAAATTCGGATAGAAAAAATTTAGCAAATTACACTTGGCAAATAAAAACTGAGTTTATTATCACTGGCATTAAATGTAAATGATGTACAAATAATGAAATAAAGTTGTGAACTGGAAACATAAGACTAAAATTGAAATGTAACGTTAAGACTTGTATCCAGTAAAAAATGAATGTGATTGCGAGACGCCGAGGTGTAACGTGTAGACGACGGACAACTGAAGGGTTGAATTGAGGGCGTGAGGGCGAAGGCCTATAAACAATAGACCCCCTCCACAACCCCTACAGACGGCGTCAACAGTAATATTTGTTAAATTTTCAAAATTTCGAGGTATGAGGGGCCTAACATAACTATTTAACTAAACACTCACCGAGTTTAAAGAAAATCGGCTGAAAAACGGCGTCTGAAACAGGGGTTAAAATACCATGTTTTGCATTTAAAAGCTGTATGGTTAACATTGCCGACCGCGCAACAATGGGCTACTGCCCCGAAGGTGACTCTTAATTAACTTTGAAATTTTGAAAGCCTGTAGGGTGTACTCCTGGGAACCAATCTATATATTAATAGGCAAGCATGTTTCTTTTCCTTCCTTTTTTTTCTCAGCTTGTGTACATAGTAGGAGAAATCAGCGCATACCGTTAGAAAGGTAGTGTCCTGTAGATTACCAGAATTACATTATAATTTCCATCGATCTCAAGAGGGCTCACCCTGGGCTTTCAAAATTTCAGTGTTAATCTTATGGGAGAAGAATAATTGATTGAATCATTAGACAGCTGTTAATAACAAAGCCAGCAAACCAGGAAGAACAGGATGTTTTAGTTATAACCTTTTAACATTGACTTTGTACACTACGTGAGTAGTCTTCTCATAGCATAGGCGTGTCTGAAGCATATTGACGGTGGTGCGATCTCGTGCGGCGTCCATCGAAGTACACGTAACACATGATAGATAAATCAGTATTCCCACTCTTCTAAACCAAGGATTACAAATTTTATAACTGAAAGTTATGTTTATGTTTTGGTAAAATGTTTTGGCAGCACTGTAGATTCAGCTGAATAACAACAACATCGATGGCAGCGACTCTGGTGCTGCGTCCACCGAACATCCAAATTTTTGCCTCAAACTAAATGCATTGGATGAGAGGTCTATTCACGTTAGGGTACATCTTTTAAATCTAATTAACTCAAGATGAATTGCGTTATTGGTAGAATTTCGACCAGCAGGCGATCCCTAGTTAGAATAAAAATGTGATTCTGTTCATCTACTGGACTACCTTCCTAACGTTAGCACGGATATTTGTCCACCGAGCTGAGACAAATGGAGGAAAAGACATAGGCCTATGCTTGCCTATTAATGTACAGGGCGTCCCTGAACTTTCTACTGACCTCTTAAGGTATTATTCCTGACCTAAATACAAGCTAAAATATCATAGGCTATTTAAAATTTCCAAAACTCCATATAGTTAAACATACAGCCACCATTTTGTAATTTTTAAGGAATAATTTTAAGTTTATGAATGGTTAGTCATAATAAGTTGAAACTTGGTATACAACTTTTTAAGGCAGAGGTCTAATAAATTGATAAATAATCTTTAACCTTAAATTACATAAAAAATACATGAAGTAGGAAAGTTTATGTCATGATGTATTTTTTTAGAAAATTTAAATTGAAATCCAATGATGTAAAGATGATGGAGATCGGTTCATATTTAAGCAAGATAGAGCGATTTAACTAGGCTAGTCAAGGCTGTACTGCTTCTTTATAGGAGCAGTTTGGACGTGAGTCCCATTGTTGAGCTGGTGCTGCGACCGCGCTTAGAAGTGAGGTTATTTGTCGTTACATCGCTCTATATGGCTTATTTATGAACCAATTCCCCTAATTGTTACATCGTTGGATTTGACATTAAATTTCCTAAAAATCACATCATAACATAAATTTTGCTACCTTGCATAGTTTAATTTAAGGTTAAAGATTTTAAACAGCCACCATTTTGAAAGTACGAATTGTAAAAGAGTGATTATTTTTCTTCAATTAGGCCTTTACCTCACAAAGCTATAGACTAAGTATCAACATATGACGATAAACGATTCTAAACAAAAAAGCATTAAAAATAAATTAGGCCTAAATACAAAATGGCAACTGTGTCGTTAAATATGGAGTTTTGGAAATTTTAAATATGGCTTGTCTTTAGGTCAGGAATAATACCTTAAGAGGTCGGACGAGAGTTCAAGGACACCCTGTATGGATTGTCTAATTATTGTGGGCAGTACTGTAGGTGAACGATATTAGGCTAACAAGCCTTTTGCATCGAATCGTAGGCCGTATATGCCACTTATTTTAAATCACGGACTTTGATTGTATTTTAACGATAGGCATACACGTAATGTCAAACAGCAGTTTGGGGGCGGTCGTGGAAGACAATGGGGCCCTGGGGGTCTGAGATTCGCCACATGATGCATTATTGATTTCCACTTAAGGTCCAATTGTCCTCAGGACCCCATTTCGGACAAAGGGCTTGATGCCTTCAGGGCCGCGGGGGAGGGTCGGCCTGATGGCGGGGCAGTTAGATAATCTGGGCTAGTTGATATCGAACGAGGAGTATCGATAGGACACCGGAAGCAAGAAAACGTAGAACAATCTCCGAATCTGAGTCAATCTGTTCCATACAAATATCGAGAAATTGCTTCGAAAACGTCGAGTATTTTTTATAATGTAATCCAGCCGATCTCGTCAGGTCACTTCAAACAGTCGCCGATTTCATATCCGGGAAGTTCTACTCTTCCACATCTAGTTTGCTGCCTTTTGAAACCCAAGCTAGATACTCGTATTTTGACGAGTTTCTTTTCATTGTATAAGTCAGTTTTGAATTCGAACCAATCGTACCTAGGCGATTGCTTGCAGGTTTGGTATGAAAGAGTTCGGTAAAAATTATTCAATATAAATTAAATATCAATTGATAGATAGGTATCGTCATATAAAAATAATCCAGAATTACAAAATTTCCAATATTAAAATAAATTCTCTTCTAGAAAATCTAACTACAACAAATAAAATACTGCCACAAAATACCGAATTAAACAATAATAACAAAAATCATTATATAGGTAGTTTTATAAATGCAGCCAATTTAAATAGGTATTTTATTCTAGGACTCTTGACAAAAATTAGAGTTTTAAATCTGTCTAGGCAATATATACCGATTGCATGCTTAGTTAGTTGTATAAAAGACAATTTGTACATTACTTAAAGAAGGAGTTTTCGTTAATATGTTATTAGATAGTCACTTATATTTAAAATTATATTTTATTTATATTTTGTGTGATCCTAACGCCATAATTGACGTTTTTTACGATTTGAAGGTGACTGTCCAAACGCCGGGCATGAAATATCGACCAGTTGTTAGAAAAACTACTAACTTTTCTCAGGATCGAACCGGCAACCTTAGGATTCAAATGTGAACACTATAACTATTCATCTCCCCAGTCAGATATAAGTTCAGTAGGATTATTATAATTTCGGGTGCCGCTATTAACCATTATCGGTAAGATCAATAATCAATTATTGATTATATTAAAGTTCGTTCGTATAAACATTTAATTTTCCGGTTTTTAGACATTTGTCCTTGAGGGTTGTTTTAAAATACATCAACTATTTTTAAGCCTTATAAATTAATCAGTCACCTTTCCTAAGTAACCAAAAACCACAAAAAATGAATACAGCATTTAGCCTTTTCGTACTTAACAGTGGTAGAAAGTTGCCATTATTTTTAGGCTCCTGTATGACGTATGTCAATTGAATGGCTCCCGCAAGTAACGTTGTAAACGACACAATAAAAAATCGAAATTTAAAATTTGGTCCCGCCGTGTCGCCGTGCTGTAAAGTAACGTTGTAGGAACCTGGAAACGTAGGCATCCCCGAGAGTTAGTCTTGCGTAACCCTACTTAACATTATAAATGTGAATGTCTTGTTGTTTGTTAGACTTTCACGCGAAAACCATAGGCTTACTCTACCGAAGTAGTGTAAAATTGCGGCCGCTGGCCCAGTTCAAGGTCACCTGAGGGATGACGTCATCGAGGTCAATGACCTCACCGATGACGTCATCGATGACGTCATCGATGACGCAATCGATGACGTCATCACTAATGACGTCATTTCGATGACGTCACACCCATGACGTCACAGAAATGACGTGCTGATGACGTCATCACCCCTTACGTCATCAAAACGACGTCACCGACGCCACTAAGGTCAAGGTCACGCAGAAACTTAAAATTTTTTAGCACTTTTGCCGTTTCTCGCACTACGCTCCGAGTTTCAGTCAGAGTCCCCGTGACCTTGACCACTTGGAGCGAATTTTCGACGAGAAACGGCAAAAGTGCCAAGTTAAACTCGAGTTTCTGACATGACTCTGCCTAAATGGGCAATCGGTTATCCCTCAGGTGACCTTGAACCAGTACAACGCCCGCAATTTTATGTTACTGTGACCTTGAACACTTAACAACGGAGCGCCGACACCGATGCGCACCCCACGACAGCCATCGAGTGACTGACTGTCAGGCTCTGTGTATGCTAGGTATATCGGCTTGAGAGACTAAGACTCTAAACTGTCAGGAATGGGAGTAACTAACTGAATTTTGCAAGGAAAAGTCATTTCACCCAATATTTTAAACAAATCCTCATCAGTAAAACTGACATTAGTCTGTTTTGTATAAAACTTAGGGTGTCCGCGCAACAGTTTGCGCCACTTAGCTAAAGTTGAAACTCTCTTAACTTTGGGTGGTGGACAGTGAGCAACTAATAAAGTCTTAACACGGCTAAGTTTCTTACCTAAAGTGTCCTGCGACATGGCTTCACCTCACAAAAGTCCGCACAATACTGAGAGACCGCTTGTAGCGCATGAGTCAAGGGAAAAGAGGTGGGGGAAACAGCAGGAGTGGGGGAAGGTCACAGTGGCGGGGGAAGGTGAGGTGGTACGCTGGAGTATCGCATCACTTCACCATGAGCTGTCCTACAGTCAACACACTGTTCTCTTGGCCCGAGTTGGCACTAGAAGAAACATTTCTGTACAGCTTAGGCTGTGAGAGCCGAGGAAGCAAAGTCAAAGTGGAAATTGTGTTAAACTCCAAGATGAAGAGTCTCCTAAATAAACTAATTGTATCCTTGCAATCTCCTATAACTTTAGAGAAATACCACTTTATTAAGCGACACCTTATACTTTGGCAAAACGAAGCGGAAATGGAAAAGATTACAGTAAAATTAATTTAACTTAAAACCTGGACTGGACACTCATGGCGATACCACGTGGCGTGCAAACGCCACCCATAAACATTACAAGTTAGGTTATTGAGCACCTCTGGTACGATAACCGATGTGCTAGAGTTAAAGTGTGATGACCTTGAGTCAAAACACTGAAACACTACAAGTCGATATCGTCCCAGAGTTAAAGTGTAGTGACCTACATTCAGAACTTGTAAAATTACTTACATATAGAGAGCTAGAGAACAGCGAGACGCACCGCATGGAAGCCGGAGACATACTGGCGAAACGGTGTTGTGCAGCCTAGGGACCCAGTTGTGGTGGGGGTATAGCCAACACTTAGAGTACAAGTGTTGTGGGTGACCTTGACCCACTTAACTTACCTGACCCCCCCCCCCCCCGACAAAAAGTGCGAGCCCCCCCCCCTTGGTTTCTTCGATAACATTACACACCTCAAAACCCAAGCAAACAGCTCATCTATGTTGTTATAATTAATTTTTGTCCAGTGTTGATACTTGTGGGTTTGTTTGTTTATAATACATAGATAAAATGTAGACCCATCTCGTCTTATACAACACTCAACTTCCATTCTATGCCGGTTTAGCACTTCCCAAGCATTGTGTTCATTTATCAAGAAGTCACCACCTTTGTAATTGTACTGTGACATGTTTACCACAGAGCATAGGAACGGACTGAAGCAAATGAACGGCTCATACAAGCTTATTAAAAACGTTAGAGTGGGGGGTATCACGTGATACACGACATAAGTTGTAAGGTTAGCAGTTTACTTTAAACAGTAATTTATGTGGGTCAAGGTCATTCAAACTTTAAAAATTTTTTACCTCCAAACACTTGTAGCAAGCTACAAGCGTTTGGAGGTAAGTTTTTTATTTGTTAAAGATTTTTGTAACTTAGTCTTCACCCTCAAGGACACGGTTTGAGATTGTCCCAGTGATTTTACATCACCGCCAGGTTAAAGTATTATACAAGTCAAGTATTTTTTTTTTATTAGTTGACTTGTATAATACCCCTCTCCCTTACTTTAAGAGGGTTAAGACTAAATTTAGAAAAATTAATTTGGAAGAGGAAATTTAATTAATGTCCAACACTTTTAAACACAATTTTGATTTTTTGGTGAGCCCATGTCCTAGTCCATTTCCCAAACAGATAGGCATCCTTTTCTTCGAATTAAATAAGCCCCGGGGACAAAAAATTCTCTTTGTACCATCGCAGGTGGTACTTTCATTCTATGAAGGCGGCCATCACCTTTTAGAATGATTTGCACATTTATGTTAAATGCTCCATAAGCTTGAACAATGAAATAATATTTTTTGTCCCTCTTGAGCCTATTAATTTTCAGCTTCTGCGGACTGTTGGGGTGTTTGAACTTGGACTTTTCAGGCATAATATTAAGGCTATAGGGCTTTGGTGTCGGAATTTTGATTTTCTTATTCAAGTGTCGTTGGCAACGATCTTTTTCTGGAAGAGCAAAACTCGGACAACAAAGAACCACAGCCTCTCTGCTAAACCAAACATAATCGCATTTATCACGCTTGCCAGCAGGGCATTTAACACGATTACGTTTCTTTTGTGTTGGACTCTTAGTGTTTTGGAGCGGCGCTTGATCTAACTTAGGCTGGCTGGAAAGGATGGAGGGTGATGGTTTAGCACGGTCAAGGGGTAATTTGCAAAGAATTTTGGGTCGGGTAGGAGAATGGGTTAGATCAATAGTGGTTTTAGGTGAGGTAGAATTGTCTGGGGAGAAGATCGATTTACGGGATGGTTTGACTGTAGATGGAATGTTGGCTTTGGGTGAGGTTGACTTGTCTGGGGAAAAGATCGATTTGCAGGATGGTTTGACCGGTGTGGATGGCATGGGGGATACGGGTAGTGGACATTGGGTCTTTGTATAGGAAAGGATTTTCTGTGTACGGGAGTAGGGAATGATTTTGGACCTCGACTTCTTCTCCTCAAAGACCGCTGACTCCGAATCAGAATCTGACAACAATGAGATCGGCGGTGATGCTATGAGCACTCGGCTGCTTGCAGGGTGAGCGCCAGCCCCTCTTGAAGTCGACGGAGCGTCACCAGCACCACTGACACTTGGACTTGTTGGTTCCGTTGGTGGCAGCGGAGATAGGCTGGGCATCGAAGGAGCCGACGGCATCTCCAAACAGCTGAGGATTGTGCTCATCAAACACGTTTGGAGAATCGGAGCAGCGGAGGTTGAAGTTGGAGTAGATGTGTTGGTCGGAGTAGACGTGTTGGTTGAATTCGATTTGATGTATGGGAGAACTGGTGGATAGTTCTTGAAGCGCATGTTGAGGTAGAAAGAGCGTTAAATGCAAATAACGGAGAAGAACTTCCAACGAAGGCTGGAGCAGGAATGAGAAGTGCGTGCAACCGGGCCCCCTTATATCCCCACCGGGGCTGCCACGCCCAGGATATCAGGGGTGGGGGAGGGGGTGGGGGTGGGGGTGGGGGTGGGGGGGGGGGTTCGCATTTTTTGTCGGGGGGGGGGGGGCTCGCACTTTTTGCCGGGGGGGGGGGCTCGCACTTTTTGCCGGGGGGGGGGGCTCGCACTTTTTGCCGGGAGGGGGGGGTTTACACTTTTTCAAAAAAGAAGCCCCACTTGGGGCATTTATGTTGCCATCGCTGAAGCCTCCCAAGAGACCCAACTATAAACAATTCCAAACTTGTGCGTTACTAATACCTAACTGTTAACTTTTAAAAGACCTCTATATATAAACTGTGTTAGTAAGATCTGACTGTTAAAGATTTTGAAAACTTTTATATTTAGGTCAAGGTCACGAAAAAACTTTAAAAAAATTAAGCCCCACACCCCCCTATGGGGGTGTGGGGCACTTGGGTTGTCATCGCTGTAGCCTCCGAAGAGACCCAACTATGACAACAAGGCAACATCCAATGTCGTGTACCCTTCGCCACGCGAGACTTGTAAACATTTACTGCATTTCCAACTAATAACTTTTCCAATAGCTAACGAAATGTCATTTACATAATTTTGAAAGAAACTGAGGACGCCCTAGTGGCTTACGTCCTCGGTCCGAGTGCAGAGGCCATCGGCTCATTACCCCCGTATAAGCGTACAAACGGACCACCTCCTATTTCTCAGCCGCATTGAAGCATGCATGAGAGGAGCCTAACAATTATAAAAAAAGTGGCTTTACACGGGGGCCTACTCCCGTAACCCTATCTTTAATATTTTTAATTTAGCAATGCAGTAACTTTTTACAAGTCCTATGTGGGTCAAGGCCACACGGACATTAAAAAATATCGGCCCCCGTACATCCATGGCGAACCACGAATGTTCGGGGGCCTTGGGGACAAAAAAACACAAATAGCTAATAAAGTTTCATTTACATAATTTTGAGTTTCCAGAAGGGAAACTAACTGAGGACACCCTAGTGGCTTACGTCCTCGGTCCGAGTGCAGAGGCCATCGGCTTATTACCCCCATATAGGCGTACAAACGGACGCTCCTATTTCTCAGCCGCATTAAAGCATGCATGAGAGGAGCCTAACAATTATACAAAAGTAACTTTACACGGGGGCCTACTCCCGTTCCCTGTCTTTACAATTTACTTTGAGCATTGCAAAAGCTCAAGGGGGGATTGCTAAAACAAGCGTATACACTTTAGAAAAATATAACACACTTACAACACACAATTGAGCTCAACGTAGTCAATGCTGGAACAAGCACATACATGTTAAACACATATAACAAACAAGACACAAAGGATAAAAGACACACAGTAGACATAAGGTACAAGTAAAACACTCTCATATAAAACAATTCGCAATACCCAATACCCAAACGCAAGCGCAATATCTTACAACTAATACAAGTCTTAAAGTTAGAGTAGACTTCGCTAAACACTGAAGGCGCCATTCAATGTTTAGTGATGCCTATGGCGGTCCGTCCCGATCGTTCACGTTCAACGCGCGGGAGCGGACTGCGAGCCGGCTCTGGCTGGGCCCCCTTATATCCCCACCGGGGCTGCCACGCCCAGGATATCAGGGGTGGGGGAGGGGGTGGGGGTGGGGGTGGGGGGGGGGGGCTCGCACTTTTTGTCGGGGGGGGGGGGGGGCTCGCACTTTTTGTCGGGGGGGGGGCTCGCACTTTTTGTCGGGGGGGGGGGGGGGTTCGCACTTTTTGTCGGGGGGGGGGGTTCGCACTTTTTGTCGGGGGGGGGGGGTCAGGTAAGTTATGTGGGTCAAGGTCACCCACAACACTTGTACTCTAAGTGTTGGCTATACCCCCACCACAACTGGGTCCCTAGGCTGCACAACACCGCTTCGCCAGTATGTCTCCGGCTTCCATGCGGTGCGTCTCGCTGTTCTCTAGCTCTCTATATGTAAGTAATTTTACAAGTTCTGAATGTAGGTCACTACACTTTAACTCTGGGACGATATCGACTTGTAGTATTTCAGTGTTTTGACTCAAGGTCATCACACTTTAACTCTAGCACATCGGTTATCGTACCAGAGGTGCTCAATAACCTAACTTGTAATGTTTAGGGTGGCGTTTTCACGCCACGTGGTATCGCCATGAGTGTCCAGTCCAAGTTTTAAGTTAAATTAATTTTACTGTAATCTTTTCCATTTCCGCTTCGTTTTGCCAAAGTATAAGGTGTCGCTTAATAAAGTGGTATTTCTCTAAAGTTATAGGAGATTGCAAGGATACAATTAGTTTATTTAGGAGACTCTTCATCTTGGAGTTTAACACAATTTCCACTTTGACTTTGCTTCCTCGGCTCTCACAGCCTAAGCTGTACAGAAATGTTTCTTCTAGTGCCAACTCGGGCCAAGAGAACAGTGTGTTGACTGTAGGACAGCTCATGGTGAAGTGATGCGATACTCCAGCGTACTACCTCACCTTCCCCCACCACTGTGACCTTCCCCCACTCCTGTTGTTTCCCCACCTCTTTTCCCTTGACTCATGCGCTACGAGCAGTCTCTCAGTATTGTGCGGACTTTTGTGAGGGGAAGCCATGTCGCGGGACACTTTAGGTAAGAAACTTAGCCGTGTTAAGGCTTTATTAGTTGCTCACTGTCCACCACCCAAAGTTAAGAGAGTTTCAACTTTAGCTAAGTGGCGCAAACTGTTGCGCGGACACCCTAAGTTTTATACAAAACAGACTAATGTCAGTTTTACTGATGAGGATTTGTTTAAATTATTGGATGAAATGACTTTTCCTTGCAAAATTCAGTTAGTTACTCCCATTCCTGACAGTTTAGAGTCTTAGTCTCTCAAGCCGATATACCTAGCATACACAGAGCCTGACAGTCAGTCACTCGATGGCTGTCGTGGGGTGCGCATCGGTGTCGGCGCTCCGTTGTTAAGTGTTCAAGGTCACAGTAACATGAAATTGCGGGCGTTGTACTGGTTCAAGGTCACCTGAGGGATAACCGATTGCCCATTTAGGCAGAGTCATGTCAGAAACTCGAGTTTAACTTGGCACTTTTGCCGTTTCTTGTCGAAAATTCGCTCCAAGTGGTCAAGGTCACGGGGACTCTGACTGAAACTCGGAGCGTAGTGCGAGAAACGGCAAAAGTGCTAAAAAATTTTAAGTTTCTGCGTGACCTTGACCTTAGTGGCGTCGGTGACGTCGTTTTGATGACGTAAGGGGTGATGACGTCATCAGCACGTCATTTCTGTGACGTCATGGGTGTGACGTCATCGAAATGACGTCATTAGTGATGACGTCATCGATTGCGTCATCGATGACGTCATCGATGACGTCATCGGTGAGGTCATTGCCCTCGATGACGTCATCCCTCAGGTGACCTTGAACTGGGCCAGCGGCCGCAATTTTACACTACTTACCGACCATCGTGAAACTTTGTACACATATTCTTGGAGGTATCAGAAGTAACTTAAGATACTCTCTATTAAAAACAGTTATATATTTTTTACGAAAGATAAAAAAAATACTGACGTTAGCTATTATTTCTCATATTGCTTAAGATGTTACTTTTTTTCTAAATCAATTACACCCAACCCGATCAATCAACTACTGTCATCATCAGTAATGTTCCAAAACTACACTTTTTTACAGCTGTATATTAACAGATATATGTTAAATCGATCAAACCAATCCCAATGTTAATCTCAAGGAAAAATTGCATATTCCAATTATGAATAGCTCCTTTATTTTTAGGCCGATTCTCGTCAACTTTTGGCGGAAACAACTACAGGCTGAAGCCCTAACCAACGACACAAAAAACCTGAAAATCGGTTGATAATTGTAGGAGGAGTTCCAATGGGAAAAAAAACCCTTAGCGTATTAAATAAGTATAGATTCTATTTAATCAATACGATTTCCTATAATTATGGTCAAAATACCCACATGTTTTGATCTTAACCACAACAGTGGGAAAAACGTTGTAAACGACAGTTGTTAACAACGTTATTGCAATTTTCAAATAACTTTTTTGTTTTAACTTATTTCTTATAATTGATATTGTGGTATTACGCCTTATGATTAAAATGTATACTGTTTTACTAGCTTATCCGGCATGTTTCGCAATGTCAACTTGAGAAATAGTTTGCCTATCAGGTGAGGTCACGTTTTTCAGGTGTTATGGCCAGCATTCGCTTAGCTTTTGACCGCTGTGACTAATGCTTTTTATAGTTTTACTTCTAAATAATCGTAGTGTGTTAAGGAAAACACACACTAAACATGAAACAGCCCTCTTTACCATTTTGAAATCTTAACTACAATCACGAACAATTACGAAATAAGTTATAAGGTACCTATTCACTCTGTTTAATCTATTAATTGCATTTTAAGAACTTTTATTATACTATGAGTTCATTATTCCTTTACGTTTCCAAAGATGCCTACACTTTGTAAAGAATAAATAACTGAAAGATAACAATAAATAAAGCCTTAACTTTTTTATGTAAATAATAAGTAACGGCGGAGACAATTATTCTTACTTGTGCGTGTCTAATCATACACAGTACAGTACAATAATCGAAAATCGGAATAACAATGTAACTATGAATTTAAATACTATTATATTAATTAGATTGTTCATCTTATGCTATTGAATTCATAATTGTACACATAAAAATCGGTACGGACTAAACCTAAGTATTTCCTAATATAACTATTTCCCCTAAAAACGGGTTCAAAACTATTCATCACAGTTGAAATCAGTGCTGTTTACAGCTTTGTCTGTTCCTGTTTACATGCAAGATTCGAACTGTCAGGATTCACCAGGATTCCAAACTACCCCGAATAATCTCAAAGTGCATTTATAACGTTAAGAGGTAACAAATCCAATAACCATACAGAAATTAAAAAGAAAATCAGCAAAACATTACCTTCCTGGAGTCACATCCACGGAGCGACGGCTGAGATTCCTGGTGCTGCCGACAGGCACCGCTACTGGCGCTATCAGCTGGCCCTGCTGTCTGGCGTCGCTGGGGGCGAACCGGAGCACATCAACCAACTATTCTACAGCCACGGAAACTTTGTATGATGCACTGTTTGTTTATTATAACTGTAATCCAATTGAAAAAGCAGCCTAGCCGCAAGGCGAGTTTGAAAGTCACGGGGTTAGTTCTGGCGTCCGCCGCTAGATGGGAGGGGCGGCGGAACATATGGCGTGGTCCAGGACAAAGATGGTTGCTAGGCAACCGCACCCTCCCCTCCCCCTCACCGCGACCGAGCACCCTCCTCACGACGTCGATATCTCCGCGGTTAAAACAAGTGTTTCCAAATTGCGAAAATTGATTGCGCAGAGTTAGCGGCGACACAGTGACTGATGTGTGGTGAAATGTGACGTACGTTGAAAGTCTTGATCAAATGCTAGGATGCGTTTGGCTTCCAGAAAGGAATATTACATTTTATTGTTAGCATTTTCAAGTTTGCTATTATTTTTGTTCTATGTTGATCCAGACGCAACTTTCAAAGAACTTGTAACCTATCACCATTTGTTCTACCTGGGCCTCCCATCAAAGATGAGGCTGATCGGGCGGCTGTACCACTTGGTCAGTTTATGAGCGGGAATCAAACTCGCATGACAACTTGATCAAGTTTCCAACAAGCACACGACTATCACTACTTTCAGCATTTACGAGCCTCGACTTTTATTTAAATATACTATGTAGTACCAGGTTAACCGAGCCTAGCTCGTTGGTTTTAATTCACTTTTGTCATAGTGTCATGGTAAAAAAGAAATTAAATTTCCACCAGCAACCCACTTTACCTCTTCACAGTTAACAGCTGTTTCAAAAAGTCTGCTTAACATTAATGTTTCTTTCTTTGTTTACATTTCGTTGTTATTTTATTACCAAAATAGCAACCCATAAGACTAATGTTAAAAATTACGATTTTAAAACTAAATTTTAGACCAAATTCGATTTTTCCTGAGCTTGAGGCTGTTTCTAAACTTATTTTTGGGCCAAAACACTCTTAAATGCAAATTTTAAGCAAAATCTATCCGCTAGATTTCGATATCGTGGAACACACATCCCTTCAGACATTGCTCGTATTATAGTATAGGATTTTAAATACCAAAATACCACTCACTCATGTATCAGAGAATCTCCATAACATACAGGGGTTTTATTTGTCATGGAGGGCATTTCCTCAAAGATTCTCACAAAGAAACGGATTTGCAAAGTTCCTTCAGGGCTCCGCCCCTCATGCTTCAAAATTGTTATAAAGCCTAAGGAATTTAAATTTGGCATGGAAGTTCCTCTTTGCCAATAGGGCTCATTAAAAAACAATTTTTAAAAATTCCTTTAGATCTCTTCTTCACAGGAATTCCAAATCAAAGTTATTCTTATGGTCTATTTTAAATATGAATCAAGGAAACAACAAATACAGGGTGATTATAAATGAATCATCAGGTTTTAAAACGTTTTATTGACCTTAATGCTACTCAAATACGTATATAAACTACACCAACACAAAGAAAAATTCTTAAATTTGTCGTAGATACCTCTATAAGTGCTCAATATGCCGTCGATTAGCCATGGAACACGTTTCCAATCGGTGATGTAAATTGTCCCAAACACCGGCTTGCATTGGGAGGTTCATTGATTGTACGGCAATTCATATTCGTTCACGGAGCTCTTGAAGCGTTTGAGGCATTGGCGGTATATAAACCTTGTCCTTTACATAGCCCCAGAGAAAAAAATCGCACACCGTAAGATTAGGAGAACGAGGGGGCCATTTGAGAAGGGCCAAGTCATTTTCATTAATGTTTTTTCTTGAATTGTAATCATTTTGAAAATGATGTACACACACCCAAAATAAACGGTATCAGTTAACTGACACATACTTTCTCCCAACAATATAAAAAAGATGTTAAAAGCTTCAAACATTAATTTCTTGATGACTCAGTTGGATAGTTACCGGCTGCGCAGGGCTCGTTTGACCCTACGCGCGTCTGTGACTTTTAACAACGTACTGCGTTTACCGCTAAACGAAAAATTGAATTTTCTCCGCAACCACTTGACGTAGAGCAATAATTTAAAATACTAGATTATTTAGTTTTTTGAGCTTGATTTAATGGTGATAAGTAAAATTTATTTCAAGACAACAGCTATTTTGAAAATCAAAAAAATTGATTTTTTAAACACTTTTTACTCCATAACTTTTGAACGCGCATTTTCTCGGAGATGCGGGTGGTGTCATTTTATCCACCATTTTAAGCTTAATAAACCACAAAATTTTAATCAAAATCGTTAGAGCCGTTTTTGAGAAATTTTGATTTTTGACGATTTTTGAGGGTTTTTGGGGGTAAAATACCCTTAAAAATCAAAAATTCAAAAAAATGAAAAAAACGCCTGGAATTATCGTGGATTTGGACCTATATACCAAATTTCATTAAAATCGGACCATTAGGGCATTCTCTAGCTCTGTTTACATCCTGACACACATACACACACACACACACACACACACACACACACACACACACACACACACACACACACAGACATCACTCCGAAAACCACTTTTTTGGACTCAGGGGGAACCATAATGGATAAATCCACCAACAACTCAAATTCGAAAATTTTGACGAAAACAATACTTTCTCCATATACTATGGTATAGGGGGAGAAAGTAAAAATGGAAAGAATGAGTTTTGAACAGCTGATTATAAAACTTAATAGTTATTTATGCAACAAGTGCGGAAAGTGACGATTTGCTGCACTCGAGAGAAATGTTTATGCACGAGCCGCAGGCGAGTGCGGAATAATTTCTCTCGAGTGCAGTGAAGGCACTTTTCGCACGAGTTGCATATTAAATTTTTCCTACGACTGCCAAATATTTCTTAAATAAGTATAAAAGTTTAATATTCATGTTAAAATACCTACTATGTGAGGTCCCTATCTCAAGATAGTGATATACTGTATATTTATGATAGCCTGTATTATGCACTTCCTACATTTAGTTAAAAATTCATTGGATTTTTCATGCAGAAGATTTAACGCCACTGTTTTAGCAGTCTTAGCAAGATCGTCAGGGAATAAGTCACTTAAATCACTAAAGTCACTGTCATAGTTGATCATTGCGCACCTAACTTACGTACCGGTAGCTCACCCGTAGCTGGTTTGTAGGTTATGTTTATGTTGATTCAATAGAAAACGACCACATGGACAACAATAGATCAGATGTTTATATCCAGTGTTGCCAACTTAATTCCTGACTAATCAACGTTTCCTTGCTGGCTAATGCAAATGGTTTTGTGTTCTGATGTTTAAACACTGGAGTGCGCAAAGTAAATCTAGCGTGCGCAAAGTAAATCTAGCGTGCGCAAAGTAAAATGAATACGGCAATCGCCTGTTTTGCGACGAGTATTGAGTGCGTAAACAACTGTTTTCACGGACAGTCGTAGGAAAAAACATTTTCTTTATGTTAAAATTATTAGGATGGGACAAGAAATAAGCGAGATACGTGGCCTTAAAACCTGATGAATCATTTATAATCACCCTGTATACAAAACATTAAATCCGATGAGGTTGGGATTTTGTATAGACGTTCCTCTTTGCTCATACGTGCACAGCAAGACTTGGGTTTGCAAAATTCCTTTAAGGGCTCCGCACCACAAGACTTAAAACTACTACTAGTATAAAGGAATTGAAATTTGGCATGGACGTTCGTCTTTACTCATAGGTACTCACTAATGAATAGTTTTGCAAAATACCCCCAGGATTCCGCCCCATAAGACGTCGTAATTGAATTAGAGCCTTCGGAATTGAAATTTAGCATAGACTTTCCTCTTTGCTCATAGGCGCTCGATAAGAAACGGGTTTGTAAAATTACTTTAGGACTCCGCCTCACAGTAGGTCTACTCTTCCTACAAAATTCAATATAATTCTTATTAAACAATATTTCTTTGTGATGAGTATAACAGCTAGTATTATACACAATACACATATAACAAGGATGGTTGAGTGCTCTTTAATATGATATTTTGGTGTTTTTGCAAGGAACCCTTCTCTATTGTCTGTAGTGTATTCAATTTAAATTTCAATACATCATATTATAGACACCTATCAAACGTGTTTCTACTTTTAGAAAACAAACAAAATTTTTGAAATAAGAAATGCTACTAAAATAACCTTTTTATGTAATAGGTTCAAACAAGAGTTAAACTTACTGCTACCCATTCTGTACAATTTGCTGAATATACAACTTCTTAACTATAGGCTTATACAACTTTGTAAGAGAATAGTTTCGGTTTTCCTTTCCAGTAATGGCATAGTTTATTCAACTAATATTATTCACTTTGCCCTTCATTACGAAGAGCCTAAGCAATACGGTAATAAATGCTAATAATCATGAAAAATTAAGAGGCGAGGGAGTGACAGGAATTTCTTCTTTATCGGGTTCTCATTTGAATTTGAAGATATTAAACTTTCTAGGTTTTTTTAATAAGGATTATGTTATGTTTCTTGTTATGTCAATAACTAGAAAACAGTAACATTTCATTAGTTTATTAATATTAAATACAAACGAGACTAAATAAATACTATTGTTTATTTGTTGAATTTACTTCTTTATTCCATTTGATTGACACTCATTTTGCACTAAAATCATATTTGTTCTATACATTAATAACATGGTGAAGTCGTCGGTCAGGATTTAACGGGAAACTCATTTGATTCAACTTTAGCCGACAAGTGCTGCGCTCTCAGTAAGGAGATTCACGTGTTAGTTGCCCAAACCGCCGATAGAATGAAGCAGTCGCAACAATGTTGACCACTTCCATTTTTTTACATTGATTTAGGCCTATACAGTAACAAAATAAAAACATTCACAATAATGAGCTAAGAACGAAATCAACATCACGTATACCTAGTAACAGCCGTCAGCAGACCGAATGAAAATATTAATTTTTAATTTTTGAAACGCCTTTATGGAGGAACCCTAGAACTGTAAATGGTGTGTCATGTTGGCCACAACTCTAATACCACGAAATGTGAGTTTTTATAGTGGGTAAGTAATGAAAATCAATAATTGTACTCGTATTTGAAGGCGATTATTGTAACATATCGCAGCCTTCATATCTACGACTCGTACTTATGTTGCTCAGAACAAATTGTGAATATTGTTATTTCTTTTAAGTATTTTAATTACTCGATGTTGAGAACATTCAGGAGGATCTTATACTAATACTAATTATTAATACTATAGTAATAGAATTTATTTAAGGATCGTTATCAAATACACCAAACAATTTCATAAATATTTTTATTACTTTTATTTAGGCCTATTAGAATTCTTCCGGTGTTTCCTCTTTTCACGGAACGAGGGACGTCTAGGATTTTTTCGGTTATTGGTTCTTGGTCTTAAAACGTGTCGTTGGTCACCTAAGAGTTGCTCGAATGATAAAATATAAATAATAATAATAATAATAATAACATAATGGATTTATTAGAAAACAAGATTGTAAATCTATTAAATTTGAAAAGAAGATGGTTGTATTTAAAAGTTGTTTACACAGACAGCCCAAAAGTTATAAACAACTAAAAAATACAATGGAATTATTTAATTAAAAATAAATTTTTCATCATACAACTGCACGTGCTTGTGTCGAGGTATTTACGCACGGAAACAATGCAACAGCTGATCGGTCTGCTCCGCAAAATACCATAACGGTTACTTTCCGTGCACCACAAAAAATGCGGAACATTTTGCCGTGCAGTAGAGTAAATTATTTATTTGTGCCTCTAGGGACTAAAGTACAATTATTTTTCTCCCTGAAGGGAAACTGTTGTCCCCGAAGGTGAAGCCGAGGGCGACAATTTCCCTGAGGGAGAAAAGTACTTTAGTCCCTTGTTGCACACAACATTTTTCCTCCACCAACACGAATAACATTTAAGCCTATAACAATAGGCCTACCGTATAAAATATAACTTTATCTTCATAGGATCCCTCGCTTCGTCAAGCTGGATGAGTCATATCAATGTAAAAACACAAAAGGTAGGCTATATCATTTTTATAGAAAAAATAGGCCTAGTAAAAATTCTTACACTTAGGTTGTGGACTTCTTAGGTTAATAGCCTATCCAAGCGAAATGTAAACAAATACGTACACTGCTGAGAGAAATGCTTATGCTACAGCTGCTAAGTAAACAAAGAGTAAAGAAACAAATACTAGTGGCATCTGACTGTGACTCATGTTCTTTTTAATTTCTCTTTTAATGTTATTCTTATGTATTTAACTTTAGCCTCGTGGTACAAAAAATTTGAGTTTTCTCCAGGTAGAAAAAATAAGTATTCAAGTCACATAGGATAAAAACTAGTACTTTAGTACTCTATTCCAAGGAGTATACGGCTTTGGATAGTAGGAGGAGGAAAAAAGTATTTTATTAACTTAAGAAGTCCAAAACATAAGTGTAAAACTTTTGACTAGGCTTAAATTCTACTTTGTTTTTCGCGTTCTTTAAAAATGATATAGCCAACCTTCGGTGTTTTTTTTTATGTTGATGTGACTGATCCAGCTTCACGGAGCAAGGGATCATATGAAGGTAAAGTTAAATTATATACGATAGGCCTATAAGGCCTAAATGTTATTCGTGTAGGTGGAGGAAAAATGTTGTGTGCATCAAGGGACTAAAGTACTTTTCTCTCCCTCAGGAAAATTGTCGCCCTCGGCTTCGCCTTCGGGCGACAACAGTTTCCCTTCAGGGAGAAAAAATTATATTTTAGTCCCTAGAAGCACAAATAACTATTAATTAAGTTATTTTTGCATTTTGATAGATACTTTCAATTGTTATCATCACGATGATGATTCGTTGTGCAGCTCATGTACATCAGAGGGCGGCGGCAGGTCACGTGATCCAGCCAGCCATCAGAACCGTCGTTACCGCCATCAGCGCCCGCGGCACGTCCGCCACTGCTGCCACCTTTATAGAAAGAAATAGCTGAGTTCCCTCCTTTTCGGTGAAACTCTGTGTGGGCGAGACTGATTGTTGGAAGAATAGAACGTGGATTGTGCTGATGAAGGCGAAATTGTTTTTACTATAAGCTTTATATGGGAAAAGAGTGTATTTTTGGTCAACAGCAGGAACTTACCTTGCAAGTAAATTAAAATTACACATGCTGACACTTTTAAAATCCAAATTTAAACCCTACAAAAATTACAATTTTTTTCTTAAAATTTTTTGTATTTTAGTTACATTGAGTAGTAGGCCTATACATGTACTTATCGGCTATACGCACCCCCATTTTTAAATGTTTGGTAGTTATTTTGGTAGGTTAGGTCAGGTTATGCCAGACTTGCATACATTACCATCTTAATAATTATTTGTTTGACAACAATGCGTCGGATTTAAGGGTACAAAGATTTTCAAGGTCAGACACTTATTGTTAGTCCTTGATTGTCACTATCAAATATATGGTGAGCACTATTAGTTTCTTTATGTTGTTGATTATATTTTGATCTAACTTTACTATTAAGATTAGTAAACAAAGATAACAAAATAAATTGACACATCTATAGTGTTACGCTGTCTTTTTTGTTTTGTTATTATTATTATTATTATTATTATTATTTGTTAGGAGAACTCCTTTACAATTCTCAACCGATCTTCATGTTTTTGTTGTCGTTGGATAGGGCTCGGTCTGCAGTTGTTTCCGCCAAAAAGTGATGAGAATTAGACTTAAAATAAGGCGCTATCCACACATTAAATAATTTGAAATATTTACATTCGAATAACATGATTTTATTGGGATTGGGTTGAGTATTTTAAACATCTAAGGTACATATTGCTTGATTTAGAGCAACAAGTACACTAGTATCTATATATTAATACGCAAGCATGTTTCGTTTTCTCCTTTTTTCTCAGCTTGTGTGCAATGTAGGAGAAATCCGCGCATACCGTTAGTCTAATTCACATCGGACTCCAGGGCTACGCCCCACAGGTGTTCAAAGTTCCAATGTTAATCTTATGGAGGAAGGATAATTGAATGAATCATTAGACAGCTGTTGTAAAAACAACTGCTGGAAAAAGAGGAAGAACACATGTTTTAATTCTAAAATGTTTAAGCTTCTTGGGTCCAGATCAACTGAATTTTTGATCGAATTTCGATCAGGAGGCAATCTCTAGTACTTATTTAATACGCTAGGGCCTAAGGCTTTTTTGTTAAGAAGACTCCTCTTCAAATTTTCAATCAATTTTCAACTTTTTTATGTCGTTGGATAGGGCTTGACCTGTAGTTCTTCCAGCCAAAAATTGCTGAAAATCGGACTTAAATAACAAAAATATCCATAATTAATTTAAATTTGAAAATTTCTTATTAGTTGGGATTGAGTTGATCATTTTAAACATTTGTCAATGTACAGCATTAAATAAGTTTAGTTTTGTGAACTGATGATCAAAATATTCGATTGGATAGGTGTAATTGAGTTAGGACTAAAAGTAACCATTTAAAAAAAGAAATGTTAAAGTCTCAATTGAACTGCTTGGTTTCGAGCAACAAGTAGCCTATACTATAGTCCGTTTTTTTTTAAAAACCTGATCCTTCTCAAGAACATTGGAGTGAGGGAGAGATTTCAACTTTAAACAAAAAATTTGAACTTGTGACAATCATGTTCAAGTATCAGATTTCCTTAAATGACGTTTTAAGTAACTTATAATGTCTCTCAGTCACTCCAAGTCAGCTGTCATATTTCTAAACTAAACCTTTGGATTGTTAAAAAGTAACAGTTCTAAATTACTCTGATAAAAAAGCACTGATACCAATAATATTGTAAAACTGATACACAATATGTTGTGATGTAAAATTACCAGGTATGGTATGCAACAATGAAAAATACCCCCGTCGCAGCAGACCTGCGTACTCAGCGAATTTCCAATGAAATCTTGGTATATTTTCTATTTCCCCATAAAATCCATGGGGATGAGAGTATGTAGGTTTGCCGCCATATGGGTTTTGTTGGTAAATATAAGTTAAACCCTACCTAATGAATGTACATACCAAATTTTATCCGGTTATGGTGTTCTTTTTATTTTCCCCATAAACCCCATAGGGGTGAGTACTTAGGTTTGCCGCCATATGGGTTTTCTAAGCAAATATAAGTTGAACACTTCCGAATGAATGTACTTACAAATTTTATCAAGAATTGTCAACAAATAAGCAAGATAGAAGGTTTTGTTAATTTTCCATAAGAATAACATGGAAAACATAGTTTTTGGATTTTCTCCATAAACAATTAAGCTAGGTAAAAAATTCAAAATACTAGATTGTTTGTTTTTTAAGCTCTTTTTAATGGTTTAAGTTAAAATTGTTGAATTTTATAAATAAAAGTAAAAAAAGCCAAAAACCCATTTTTTACCCTTTTGAAACCCCATAAAACCCCGTTCCCATGGTCCGATCATTCTAGTTCGCGAACTCAACCTAGTAGACGCTGGCTTACACCCCTGTACCAAATTTCATCAAAATCGGAGGTTCCGTTCAAAAGTTATCGTGTTCACGGACCCATAGATATATGCATATATATCAATTTGAACGAACGGTGCTTTTGGCTTCTAGGGACCTCAAAACGAAAAAGTATCATGGTCCCGGGCTTAGGTCTTACCGTGACTACTACCGTAATAGCGTATTCCCTCTAGGGAAATTCGCTAAAAAAAAAACCAAAGGGTTCAGCCAAAGGGATATGAGCAAAGATAAACAAACCCCCACCACCATCTTTCCCTAGAAGAATAAAAAAAATAAAAAACGGACTATCTATAGTATTGACTTATTTAAGCTATCCTGACTTCACCTGACAAACCGGCGGCGCACTCCCCATTGTTATTGGTAACTTTGCCGCTTTCTCTAATTCCGTCGTTAAAACTGCCTCTACCTAAATATCTGAAATCTGATCTAAAATTATTTCAAAGGTTAGTATTTTATGACAATGTATTAATATTTCATTATTTTTACCCTATAACCATTGACTATGGACACTACCATGAACTCACGGTACATAGTCAATGATATAACCTCATTTAATGGGTGGTACGTAACCGACAAGTATACCGTATTTAGTCATAAAACACCACTTTTACATACTTCATTTGTATAAAAAAAAAACTCGTCTCTTAAAAGCAGAATGCTTAAACAATATTAGTAATAGACTTATTTATAAATTTTGATTTTTATTGATAAAAATGTTCACCGGCCGTCGAGTTTAGCCTCTGAGATGATCTACTATGTCACTATTTTGAGACGGGGACCTCACATAGTGGGTCTTTTTAACCTGAATATGAATGAGAGATGAGTGTTGGATGATTGTGGCGCGATTTCGTAGTCTTGTTACTATGGCCGACATTCTCCTTAGACAGGCCTATTAATTTATAGCCCAAAAGCCAGTATTATCTACAGTTTAACGTAGGATCCGAACCACAATTTTAACCTCATATATTGGTCTAATTATGAGGATGGTATTTATGGATGAACTAGTATTCACAAGTGCGGACGTTAATCCCCACTAGGGAATGTCGCATCCACAAGCCATCGCTTATAATTCATGACCTCCAAGTATCTGGATTACAGGACGACACCGTCCTAGTCTAAATTCAAAGTAACGTATTGGTAGTAAGTAACAGAAGTTTAGAATAAATTGTTTTATGATTATTTGGTCAAATTGCAAATGAATCACTCTAAATTAAATTTTCATTTGTTTCATGTATGACGGCGCGAGGTAGGCAATATAGGTACAGGACGTGCAGTGCAGGTTGCGTCAAAATATCACCGGCGGTGCGCCTATAGCTCCATGGTCTTGCAATGAGGAAGAGCGAGATCTTTGTAGCAAGCGAATCATTGTAGAAGAACATAGTAGGTAAATAGAGGTCTTGTAATAGGACTTTTAATGATATAAAAGGACCAATGCTTGTTATAGGGATCTTTAATACCATTAATCAAAAGTACACTATATTTATAGCCCCGGAAGCAGACGTGGGAGGGGTAAAATGAGCCAAGAAGTATATTATTTGGTTGTATTGCCATGTCTAACACTTTGAAGCATTGCATTTCTTTAATAGTATATCTATTCATGGTCTATGCCTCCAGAATAGTATTGATCTATTAATAACATGTTACTCAACTTCAACCGTCAACGATTCTTGTTGGATACTTCTGGTAGACTCGAGTTTCAGACTTAAAAGGCCATTTTAAAACCTTGGATGAAAAGATTGTCAAACACTTACTCCATGGGGAGGCAGTAAAAAAAAAGTGTCCACGTTACACTAACGTTTATTTACAATACGAAACATCAAAACACAGCCTTACCCAGCCGGTCGTTAACAGTCTCTATAACAATCGTTCAATGTAAGTCTTTCAAACATTGTATGATGCAATTGTATATTCTTAAAAAAAAGAATCCCACAGTTTATTGTAGACACTTTTTTAGGATTTTTGATCAGCCCAGCAAAAAGTATGTTAATACAATAAACTATTTAATTGCTGATTTCCAAGACCACTATTTCTGACATTCTCCCTCTACAATATTGGAACAACCGAATTTTGAATCATGGAAATAATAAATTGTACAAATATCAGTACAAAATAATAAATTGGAATATATAAATGGTAACACTGGGTTGTATTACTGTCCCTCAGCCAGACATTATCCATGGTAAAGGCTCATTTTGGAGCAGGAAGTATATAAATTCAGAAATTCTACAGTTAGCCAGTTAATAAAAAATAGTGAGGATAAAGATGGTATTTCCCAAATGCTAAAATCCATGGAAATCGACACTTTCAAGTACATACTAGCACCAGTCAACGATCGTGAGGATGACAGCAAAGAGGGCGGCGGCCACTGGTCACTCCTAGTATACACCAGGGACACCGACACGTACTACCACCTGGACAGCCTGGAGCCCCACAACCAGAGGTACGCGGAGCGGATGGCGGCTTGACTCAGCGGGGATCCCTGTGTCAGTGTTGTGAACCTGCGGTGTTGTCGCCAAGAGGGAAGTGTTGAGTGCGGGGCATATGTGCTACACTATGTCGATCTCGTATGTTCTTTGATTAGAAATAATTTATCTGTACAAGGTGATCGCTGCTTCACTCAAAGTGTGCCAGTAGATAAAATTTACGATGCCATAGAGTTGATCAAAATAAATAAAACGAATGAAGAAAAATCATCAGTAAAACAAAAAGTATTGTTGCTTTCAGACAGCCACGGCCGCTATCTACGCCACTTGCTGCATGAGAAGTTGGGGGAGAGAAGTGAAGTGTTAGGTGTGGTCAAAGCCAATGCAAAATTGAGGGAAGTCGCAAGTGGCTTAGATGGCGAAATATCCAGGCTTAGTTGCAGCGACCATCTTGTACTTATGGGTGGTACAAACGATATCGACAGCGAATCCGATTTTGAAATTCTAAGTTGTGTAAGAGAAATTGCCAATAAAACCAAACACACTAATGTAATCGTTTGTACCATCCCTCTGAGATACGACAGGCCAGAACTTAACGTAAAAATAAGAAATGTAAATGTTAGTCTAATTATTGAATGCCTCAAATATGACCACATTAAGGTAGTATCACTGTCAAACATTCCTGTAAATAATTACACATCACATGGCCTCCATCTCAATAAGTATGGAAAGGAAAGAGTTTGCATTACAATTGTAAATAAAATCAAAGCATCACATTTAAACTGAAACTAAATGACAAAGATAGTTTCTCTGCTGTATTTAATCATAATTTAAACCTTAAACAAGTTGGTAACAGTAAAGTAGAAGAAACCATATCAAAAATGAAAATATTTCATTTAAATATTCAATATCTTAGGGATAAAATTGATATGCTAATCTTGTTCTTACAAATAGAACAGCCTGATGTTGTTGTACTGAGTGAGCATGGTCTAAAAAAAGAAGAATTGTACATAATTAATTTTCAAGAATATGAAGTAGTATGTGAATTTTCTAGAACCGAACATAAAAGTAGCGGAGGTATAGTCATTTTAATAAAGAGAGGTTTTGATGTAAATAAGATAAATGTGAACAAATATTGCCAAGAAATGGTATTTGAAACAGTAGGAATTGAAATTATTTTAAACAAGGGGCTAAAGTTAATTTTATTTGGTGTATACCGACCGCCATGTTATTTGAATGTGAATACATTTTTCGAAAAGTTTTACAGTATGTTATCAAAGCATATTGCAAGTAAAGATAAAATGTGTGTAATTGTTGGTGATTTTAACATTGATTGGTTGGTAACCGATTATAAAAAACAACGATTACAGGATTTAATGAATGAATTTAATCTAAAGCAGTTTGTGAACTCACCAACCAGAGTGACAAGCACATCTTCAACCTTGATAGACCACTCTTTATCCAACATCGAACCAGAAATGTTGCAGGTGGAAGTAACTGGCACTGGCCTATCTGATCACTATGCTCAATTAACTGAGTTCGCTTTTCACTCCTCCCCGCAACACACACCAGAACCAGAACACAGCACACATTTTAATAATCAAGTACACGACACTCGTCAGAGTAACATAAAAATATTAAATTTTCTTCTGTCAAAAGAAACATGGAATTTCCTCAATGAAACTACTTCATCAGATGATAAATTCAACCTCTTCATAAATACATTTAAATTTTACTTTGAGCAAGCATGTCCATTAAAAAATAAATCCAAAATCAAAAGAAACTACGTTAAACCTTGGCTAACTATAGGCATCCGTATCTCATCACAAAAACTAAAAGAATTAGATATGAAGAAGAAGATAAATAAGTCAAATGAATTTAACGAATTCTATAAATTATATAAGAAAATATACCGCTCTGTTATAAAGGCTGCCAAAGCTCGAAGTATGTACGAACGACTGAGTAATAGCAGTAACCTGGCTATGGATGCGTGGACGATAATAGACACTGATAGAAAAAAGAAACCGGTCCCGTTACCCGCTGATAAGCCGGGTCCCGAGGAATTCAATTGTTACTTTGGAAACCTTGGTAAACAAAAACATTCATTGATAACTGAACCTTTTGTACAGTCCGTGTTCGAATTAAGTTGTTCAAGTACCCTCAGTTTATATCCTACAGACCCTAGTGAAATTTATGAAATAATCACAAATTTAAAAAATTCAAATTCAGCCGGTCACGACGGTATAACTCACAAAGTTATCCGTCAATGTGCATACCAAATAGCTTCCCCCCTTTCAGAATTGATTAATGCATCTCTAGTAGAGGGTAAATTCCCACAACAATTAAAACAATCAATAATACGCCCTGTATTTAAAGACGGTCTCTCAAATTTGCCGCAATATTGGCGGCCAATTGCAAATGTTTCTACTTTTTCAAAACTTTATGAACATGTATTCGCTCGTAGATTACTAAATTTTATGTTTAATCATAATTTGCTTTGTAAGGAGCAGTATGGATTTGTAAAAGGGAAAAATACAACGGATGCCTTGGTTAATTTTTTCATGTCAGCCGTCAATGCTTTGGATCAAAAATTTAAATCTATAGGGGTATTTTTAGACATACAAAAAGCCTTTGATTGTTTAGATCACAAAATTATGTTTGAAAGATTACACAAACTAGGCGTGCGCGGAACATCCCTCAGCTGGATAAAATCGTTCCTACAAGAAAGAACCCAAAGAGTGGAAATAAATAGGGAAAAATCTAAAAATATTACAATGGACTTTGGAATTCCCCAGGGTACAATTTTGGGCCCAGTTATATACATTTTATATACAAACAACTTAACAAGAAACTTTGATAATCTACACATTACAATGTATGCCGATGACATAGCTATCCTTTTTAAAAATAAATCGCTTTCAAATTTAGAAAATGACAGTTTTATACAGTTAACAAATCTCTACCAGTACCTTAACAGCAATAACCTCCATGTAAATCCAAGTAAAACAAATTGTCTATTATTCGGCCTTCAAAACAATCTTTCAGCAGATCATCCAGTAATGGTAATGAACGATTTCGAGCTACCATTTAAAACTGACAACAAATACTTAGGATTAATTTTTGATGAAAATTTCACGTGGATTCCATACATAGACACCCTTTGTTCTAAATTATCATCACAGTAATTTTATTAAATCGTTTTTCAAAATTCCAAGATGTTTTTATAATGAGACTAATTTACTCTTCTCTTATCGAGTCACGAATAACATACGGTATCATTTTATGGGGATCAGCTTCTGAGTCTGCACTTTTGCGTGTATTCAGGCTGCAAAAAAGGGCTATTCGAATAATGGCCGGAATAAATAGAAGAACATCTTGCCGAACATTTTTCAAGTCCCTAAATTTTTTAACTTTATATTCTTTGTATATTTATGAAATGTTAGTTTTTTACAAATTCAAATTTCCTTCCATTCAAACAGGAGCAGACGTGCATAATTATAATACTCGTCATCGGCACAATCACAGGCAAACTCCACACAGATTAACACTCTCAGCAGCCCTACCTCAAAATATCGGACCAAAATTGTACAATAGGCTCCCGGATTACATTAAATTACAAGACACCCCTGTAAAGTTCAAAGCTTTGTTAAAATCATTTTTGAAAGAAAATGCTTTTTACTCAGTTGGTGAGTATTTACAATACCAGGAAGGATAAAATATTATTTATGTTTATTAGCTATAAAGATTTTGTTTATTTCTTATTCTAATAACAGATTAGTTAAAAAAAATATATATATATATATATGTAACCAATAGACCATAATACATGACTGCTGTAATACAATTGTACAATTGTCAATCTACGGCAATAAAGAATTAATTTGAATTTGAAATTGAATTTGAAAATTTGAAGCAGTGAATCTACTGTACCGACATATGAAGAATGGAGCAACTCCCCACTAATCCTACAACACCTAGAGGTACGTGAAAATAATTTTAAAAGCGAGTTTTTGTTTTCTCTTGGTTTACATACCATGTTTAATTTAATTATGCGAATTTACAATTACTGCAGTGTTAAAAATATTTTATAAAAACGTTTCCGTTGATTATTCAGTTTAATTTTGATAAATAAAATTATATGACGTTCCTTCAATTACTGACTATTGAAAATAAATTGAGCGGAGATAATTTAATTTTATTACGGGAGATTTAATTTTAATTGATCATTTTGTGTAATAAAGTAGCATTTTTCACATGATCAAAAGGACAGTAACTTAACAATGGGTTATTTTAAACCATTTTGAAAAGGTTTCATACAAATTTTAATCTTATATTTATAAATTTTAATATAAAGTCATTTTTCATTTCATTTCATTTCATTTCATCAATAAACATTTAATCTTATTGTTTATTGATGAAATGAAATGAAATGAAAAATGACTTTATTTTGGAGGCGAAGTTAGGACTAACAAGTCCTCTCTACCACTTAACCTCTAACAAATATGCTTAAAAGCTATAGTATTAATTAATGAAAATGTATAAACTGTAATTAATACTTAGATTAATCAGGAGACAAACTGCTCAAGTTACACGTTAACTAACATTACAAAGAAACACACAACACATTCATACATGTCCCTCAGGTAAACGCCACGCCAGTGCCACAAACTCACTCGCGCCTGCCACGTAATAAAAGAAGGTCTTTGACTTCCGCCCCAAACTTTGCGCTTTTATCAATAGTTTTAATAAAATCGGGAAGTGAATTCCAAAGTCTGCAACTAGAAACAATAAAAGATTTATTAAATACTGTTGTTCGGTGAATAGGAATAGCCAGGATACGGGAACCTCCACGGGTAACCCGTGAACTTATTTCAGAAATGAATAAGAAATGATCAGAGAGATATTTGGGAACTTTGGAACTTATAATAGAGTGAAGCAAGCGAAGTGTGTGAAATTCACGGAGTTCTTTTAATTTCATTAGGGAGAGTAAATTAAAATAAGGTGAAACATGGTCATTTCGCTTGAGACCAAAGATGAACTGGATACAGTAATTCTGTGCACGCTGGAGTCTGTTTGAAATATCAACGGTCATGTCGCTGATCACTACATCACATTAGTTGAAATGTGTCAAAACAAGAGTTTTTACAAGCATTGCCTTGACATTTAGTGGTAGATAGCTTGCAAGGCGTTTAAGACTGTGAATGGAAGCAAAGACCCGGTTGCATGTTGCATTGACTTGGTCAGTCCAACCCAAATGCTTGTTCAAGAAAATTCCCAGGTTCTTGACCTTGTCACAGTATTCAAGATTGTCGCCATCAAGTCTTAGTCTGGGTGCAGTGAGTAGGTCAATTTTAGTCAACAGTCTAGGGTAGCCAACAACAATTGCTTGTGTTTTTTTTACGTTCAGTTTAAGGCCATTTTGAAATGACCAGTGAGAAATTGATTCAATGTCCAAGTTCATTTCTTGAACTGTGGTTTCCATGTCATTGATTGAGAAGTGAGAATAGATTTGAAGATCGTCAGCGTAAAGGTGGTAATGTGAGTGAGTTATGTGTTCTGTTATGTCATCAATGTACAGTAGAAAAAGAAGAGGTCCAAGTACAGATCCCTGGGGCACCCCGCGTGTGACGGGCCTCCAGCTGGAGCAAACGTCTCCAACCCTGACACACTGCTGGCGATCACACAGATACGATCGAACCCAGTCGACACAACCATCAGAGAATCCAGCTTTACGTAGCTTGATGAACAGAAGAGGGTGGTAAACACAGTCAAATGCCTTTGAAAAATCGAAAAGGGTTAAGATGGTCGCCTGTCTCCTATCCATCGCAAGACGGATGTCATCAGTTATTTTTAAAAGAGCTGTAGTGGTGCTGTAGTTGGGACGAAACCCGGATTGAAAATGTGATATTATACTGTGCTGTTCAAGATAAAGAGAAAACTGTTGATGAACTACTCTTTCAAGGCATTTAGACAAAGCTGAAAGAATACTAATTGGTCTGTAATCTGAAGGTGTGTTGGGAGAAGTAACTTTCGGAAGTGGACGAACTAAAACAGTTTTCCAGGCAGAAGGAAAAACACGAGTACTCAGTGATTTATTGAAAATTGCGGTAATAATTGGAAGTGTTACTGGTAAAGTCTCCTTTATGAATCTGATGGGAATATCATCGGCGCCGACTGCGTTACTAGTCATCCTCATGATGGCTTTGTGGACATCAGAATCGCTCACTGCGGGAAAGAAAAATTGGTTTGTGGGCATAACAAATGGTTCAGACTCTAACTCGGCCACACGGTCACGTGCCCCAGATGCATCAACGGGAATGTTAACAAAAAAATCGTTTACTGTGTCAAGACTGAATGGTACTTGGGGGGATTTTATAGAACTACTAATGCCCAGATTTTTCAATTTGGTCCAGAGGGTTTTTGTGGATTGCTTTTGGGAAAATGATCTGTAATAGAACCTAGCTTTGGAATTTCTAATTTGCTGTTGGGTGTGATTTCTGAGCCTTTTATAACTAGCCCAATCTAGCGGAAGTTTTGTACGTTTGGCTTTACGAAAAGCAGAGTCTCTTTGTCTCTGAAGTTGACGTATACCATCAGTTATCCATGGAGAAGCGGGTTTAGAAATTCTTTTAGAAACTATGGGGCAGTGTTTGTTATATAAGCCGGTGAGAAACAAATTGAATCTATTGATCATTGCATCAACACAAGGTGCTTGAATAACCTCATGCCAAGGAACGTTAAAAGCATCAAGAAGAAAAGAATTGGAATCTAAATTATTATGATCTCTATATCTAATAAACTTTGGACTGGGTTTGGGCTGTTTTAATTTGTATCTCAAGTTTGGAAAGAGCTGCAATACATATCTCCTATTCGGTGGTATATTGTTATATTATACATATATTATACATTATGTATATATTATATAATACTGTACATTTTATAGTACTATTATGCTAACAATGAAGTCTGTTAGTATTCACGAAACTAACAGAGTAGTTCTTTAGACCAGTCGAATTCACACAAATACCATTTACACAAAAAGATAATTTTAAGTCTTCAAAATAATATTAGACCAGCTTAATTATTTGCTTTACTCACTCCCATTTAGATAATTCCGTTCACTTCGCTAACTCAACTCTCAGTACACCACTATTAATTAAAACACCTTTCGAGAGCTTAATTTTTTATGCACTTAATTTCGATTCAAAAAACCGATTTTAAAGTTGAATTAATTACAGTATTTCAAGACCAGATGGTTGAGTCCCGACGAACTTAAAAACGAAAATATGAGTATAAGAAAGATATTCTTTGGTCCTAAAACATTCACAATCATTTGACAACTAGGCCTACTGTAGTCAAAACATAAAATCGTTAAATATAAAAAACAGCAATGTCAACTGATGATAATAGACCCTAAAGATCGCCCAAGGTGGTGTTGCCAATGATCGAAATTCGACCGAAAATTCACTTGATCTGGACCCAAAATATGTTATAACTGAAACATGCGTTCCTCCAGATTTGCAAAAATGTGTTGCTACAACAGCTGTCGCTATTGATTCGACCAATTTCCCTACTTCCGCAAGAATTAGCTTAAAACTCGGAACCCTAGGGGCCGAAGTGAATTATAATGGGTTAATTCTCACCTATAAGATATTACTGTATAACATTCTAACGATATGCGTCGATTAATTCTACGAGTACAATGCACACAAATTTGGGAAAAAGGGTGGAAAATAATAATGCTTGCATATTAATGTATAAACTTAGATATGATTTACCTGGCCTTCAAACTATCAAGGATGTTATCCAATGTCCACACAGAAGTGCATCTGCAGTTGAAGTATTATCTGAGAACCATTATAACCATTTCTATTCTATTCTATTCTATAAGTGGAGTGGGCGAAATTTCGAAGAGCTTATTCTTATAATAATTCAGTTTTGAAAATCTTGGCAGAATTGATTCTGGAGTTCCACTGGACCGATTTTAATTTTTAAGATGTCGTTGGAAAGCTCTCATCCTGTAGATTTGCCAAAAAATATGAAAGTGTGATGTTTTTTTAGTATTTATGGTGAAATAATAAAAAACATGTTTCCCATAAGAAATACATTGGAAACAGGTTTTTACGATTTTTTCATTTGAAGGCAATTTTTGGCTGCCTTTATTGCGGTTATTCAAGAAATGCTTAATGGTAATTTGTAAGAAATTTAATTCTCTTTCAGAAAATCTCCATCCACTTTGGTCGATTTCCTCACCATTCAAAAGTTATTTACAAAAAACCAAAGCTACTACCAGTTTTGTTTGCGTTTCAAAAATACTGAGTTAAGAGAAATCTTTGGGCAATCGAATCTGGAGTTCCACTGGACCGATTTGAATTTTTAAGATGTCGTTGGAAAGCTTTTATCCTGTATATTTGCCAAAAAGTATGAAAGATTGATATTTTTAAGTTTTTATGGTGAAAAAATAAAAAAAAAACATGTTTTTGATAAAAAATACGTACGTTGAGAACGGGGTTTTACGAATTTCTGATTTAAAAAGCAAATTTTGGCTGAATTTAATGTGGCTGTTCAAGAAATGGTTAATATTAATTTATAGGAAATTTAATTCTCTTTCAGAAAATTGCCATCCACTTTGGTCGATTTCCTCACCGTTTATAACCTATTTACATAAAACCAAAGCTACTACCAATTTATTTGCATTGAAAATTCAGTTTTTAAAATCTTGGGGCAATCGAATCTGGAGTTCCATTGGACCGATTTTAATTTTTAAGATGTCGTTGGAAAGCTTTTATCCTGTATATTTGCCAAAAAATATAAAAGATTGATGTTTATTAGTTTTTATTGTGAAAAAATAAAAAACATGTTTTTCATAAGAAATACATTGAAAACGGGTTTTTACAATTTTTTCATTTGAAGGCAATTTTTGGCTGCTTTTATTGCGGTTATTCTAGAAATGCATAATAATAATTTGTAGGAAATTTAATTCTCTTTCAGAAAATTACCATCCACTTTGGTCGATTTCCTTACCGTTCAAAAGTTATTTACAAAAACCAAAGCCACTACCAATTTATTGGCATTGAAAATTCAGTTTTGAAAATCTTGGGGCTATCGAATCTGGAGTTCCACTGGACCGATTTTAATTTTTAAGATGTTGTTGGAAAGCTCTTATCCTGTAGATTTGCCAAAAAATATGAAAGTTTGATGTTTTTAGTATCTATGGTGAAAAAAATAAAGAAACATGTTTTTAATTTAAATAAAATTTTTGGCTGCTTTTATTGCGGTTATTCAAGAAATGTTTATTAGTAATTTGTAGGAAATTTAATTCTCTTTCAGAAAATCACCATCCACTTTGGTCGATTTCCTCACCGTTCAAAAGTTATTTACAAAAAATCAAAGCTACTACCAGTTTTGTTTGCATTTCAAAAATACTGAGTAAAAAGCAATCTTGGGGCAATCAAAACTGGAGTTCCACTGAACCGATTTTAATTTTTAAGATGTTGTTGGAAAGCTTTCATCCTGTATATTTGCCAAAAATATAAAAGATTGATATTTTTTAGTTTTTATGGTAAAAAAATATAAAAACATGTTTTTTATAAAAAATACATTGAGAACGGGGTTTTACGAATTTCTTATTTGAAAGCAATTTTCGGCTGCATTTATTGTGGTTGTTTAAGAAATGCTTATTAGTGATTTGTAGGAAATTTCATTCTCTTTCAGAAAATCACCTTCCACTTTGGTCGATTTCCTCACAGTTTATAAGTTATTTACAAAAAACCAGAGCTAATACCAATTTATTTGCGTTGAAAATTCAGTTTTGAAAATCTTGGGGCAATCGAATCTGGAGTTCCACTGGACCGATTTTAATTTTTAAGATGTCGTTGGAAAGATCTTATCCTGTAGATTTGCCAAAAAATATGAAAGTTTGATGCCTTTTAGTATTTATAATGAAAAAATAAAAAAAACATGTTTTCCATAAAAAATACATTGGAAACAGGTTTTTAAGATTTTTTTCATTTGAAGGCAATTTTTGGCTGCCTTTATTGCGGTTGTCCAAGAAATGCTCAATGGTAATTTTTAGGAAATTTAATTCTCTTTCAGAAAATCACCATCCACTTTAGTCGATTTCCTCATCGTTAAAAAGTTATTTACAAAAAACCACATCTACTACCAATTTGTTTGCGTTGTAAAATACTGTGGTAGAGATATTTTTATTAAACTTTGTACAGCTAAATCTAGAGTACTGGACCGATTTTAATAATCTTTTATGTGTTGTCGGTAAGCTTCATCTATGTATATTTACTAAAAAATGTGAAAGTTTGATGTTTTTCTTAGGAGTTATGGTGAAAAAGTTAAAAAGATAAACATTTTCTTCCTTTAAACTGTGTCTGATCACATGGAACACATGTTATTAATTTATCAGCTGATTGATGCATTGTTGTGTCCTTGACTTTTCTTTGTGTACATTTTGTTGTTTACATTTGGGATTTGTGGTTGTGAGTTCCTTACGTTTTGTTGGCATTTAAATAAAGTTAGGGGCCGTCCATAAATTACGTCATCGCTTTTTGGCAATTTTTGGATCCCCCTCCCCTAAAATCATCCTACCATCATAATTTGTTTGACCCCCCCCCTCAGAAAAATGACGTCATTTTTGACAAACCTCCGTTTTAAGTAAAAATAATGCTTTTTTCGCCAAAGCCACTTAAGTTCTATTATTTATTGATTTATTTATTAAGAATATAAATTTTAAACTTTTGAAACCTATTTTGGTGGTAGTTTGTTGCAAAGAACTATTCAAATCGGATATTTTCAAGATGACGATGAACGCTACCTGATAAACTAAAAACATTGACCAATCAAATGTGAATTTACATATTATATACGGTATGTAAAATGATATCCCATATATGTATGTATTATACATGGGAAAATGACTTTCCCCATTGGAAAATAAACTATAAAAAAACGCCTAAAAATAGTCTAATGCATTTTCTTCGATAATTATTTTATAATAGTTAAATTGTGTGCAACCTATCATTGTTTTACTGCCTAAATTTTAAATAAAACATCATTTAAAACATCTTTTATTAAATGACGTCATATCAAAGCCGACCCCCCCCCTTGCACATCACTCTACTGTCATTTTCAATCTGGACCCCTCCCCCCTATTTTCAGATGACGTAATTTATTGACGACCCCTTATGTGCTAAAGCAGTGTGTGGTTTTAAGCGGTATGTGATTTTTACAATCATAAATTAATATTTGAAAAACTAAATTAAATTAAATTTAACTAAATTAATATAAAACTTAAGTAAATTAAATAATTACAAGTATAAATTTTTAATTGTTCTGAAAATGAATAATTTCACCATTTATAATATAGATTGCAATGGAAACTGTTTGTTTAGAAGTTTATCTTTTCTATGTCATTCAACACAATCTAGGTACGCTGAACTACGAACCAAAATAATTGATGAAGTAGTAAAAGTAACTGGGACTACTATTGCTCTTTTATAATAGGAGATAAAACATATAGATTACCAGTACAAAATGCAACAGAAAATAATTTTCTTTCTCAAATAGAATTTCAGTATTGAAAACAAATACTACAATTTTTTTATTTATTCCACCGGAACAGAGCCGTCCTTAGGAAATGCGAGGCGTGGAGCAAAATATTTTTGCGAGGCCTTATTTAACGGTGATTGCTGGGGGGTTGTGGGGCATGGAACATACGACGGCATGTGTCCAAGTTATGTCTAGATGTTTTCCGATTGTCTATATATGTAATCAAACCATTAGACCTCTATATCTTTGAAATGATTTGAATTATAGAAATGAAACTTGGCACAACTATTAATTACAGTTTCTCCCTGAACTCTACCCTCTAGCCCTCTACCCTCTCTACCATTTTTTCAGGTATTATTCTTGGACCAAAGACAAGCCAAAATATCATATTTAAAATTTAGTGATTTTAATACAAATAGTCACGCATATGAGCCGGTTGCCGCGCAAAAAGCGCGGTTGCGGTGCCAGCTCAACAATGGATTTCATACCAAAACTGCTCCCGGGGAAGCGGTCCGAGCCTCAGTTACATCGCTCTATATCACTTATTTATGAACCAATTTTTATGACATCGTTGGATTTAAATTAAATTTTACAAAAAACACATAAGAACATAAACTTTGCTACCTTAAGTAGGTAGTTTTTATGTAATTTAAGGTTAAAGATTTTAATTGGCCACCATTTTGAAAACATGAATTATAAAAAGTTGATTATTTTTTCTAGCTACTTCAAAAAGCTGTGTACCGAATTTCAACTTATTACGTCAAGCCGTTCTCAAATTAAAAATCATTCTTTAAAAAATACAAAATGGCGGCTGTACAAGTAACTATGGTGTTTTGGAATTTTTAAATATGATATTTTTATTTTGGCTTGTCTTTGGTCCAGGAATAATACCTGAAAAAGAAGGCAGAGAGTTCAGAGACACCCTGTATTAAGTCGCAAATGCAAGTGAATTTTTACATTTCTAACATTTGCTGTTTCAAGTTTCAAGATGGCGGTAATTAAAAATGTTCAAAGCTAAATATTTTTAAAAGCTGTAAAGTTTACAAACTTTTGCAACCTTACAAAAATTGCATGATTTAATTACCGGAGTAAAAAAGAAATTAAAATCTTATTTTCAGAAAACACGGGTTTCGCTCGTAAACTTAGGCCTATGTAAATCTTTAAGATTTAAAAAATTTAAAAACTTAGATTAATAAGTTGTTTCTCGTTTGATCATTACAAACCAAACTTAGTTTCTACTTTTTTGTTTGCAGTTTTTAAGATATTTAACTTTGAAAATTTTAAAAGTCCGCCATTTTGCAACCATAAATGTTAGAAATGTCCAAATTCATTTTGCATTTGTGCCTTAACGCACTTAATAGTTGTGCCAAGTTTTAATTCCGTACCTTTTTAAATTTCAAAGATATGGATCAATTAAAAAATCACATAGACAAACAGTTGAAAAATGGCTAGAGATAGGCAAAGTCGGTCATGCATGGTCCCGTCACCCCGCCCGCCGCTATTAAACGATGTTTTGCGTTTGCATCCTTTTGGTCGCTACTATTACGTACAAATAAGAATAGCGTTCGTAGGTTTTTAAATCACAATTATTGAACATATTGCGCGAGTAATTAAACCGATATTTTAGATACGTATCTGTTCATTATTATATCATTTTTATTCAACCTAAACGTTTATGCAACTAACTTTTTAGCGGGCAAGGCCTCGCGGCGCGGGGCCCTCCTCAGCGCGAGGCCTGGAGCGGCCGCTCCACTCGCTCCACCCTAAGGACGGCACTGCACCGGAAATAGCATATAGGTAAATTTTTTCTAGAGACCGTTGTATTTAACCACAACGGGCTTTGTTCCTAGTTGATAATAATTCTGAGAGCTGAACCTCATATCTGATAGCTTATACCACATTAATTTTCTATTATTTCAAATATCCTCACAGCCTCGGGGTTGAAGTCGGTAGCAATGTGGTGATTCATTGAAAATTAACACTAATATAAATAGTAGTAAAGATTGCAACAAGACACCTTGAGGAGATTTCAATATTTTTTCCATATTATTAACATTGCAAGGTATGATCTTTAAAGTCTTTAGCGCAACCGGAAGTGGAAAAAAGTGTCTATCCCTCAGCGTGTTCCTCTTGTGGCTGTATACAGGGTGTCACAAAAATAAGAGACTGACTATTCATATTCGCATTCTACATTATAAAAATAAATAGAAAATGTCTGTTTTTATTTTTTATTTCGGTTTTGTTAAGCCGCTATCCGCCATTATGTTTTATATATACTACAACATAATACAATTATCCGGTACGGAAATTAGGCTAAACTTATTAAGTTCATTTTTGGTATGAACCTTTATCACACCAATGTCCATTTTCAAGAAAAAATAATTTTTCCTGTGTTATGTATTTTCAATTTGTCGGCTATTTTTAATTTGTTAACTCAAATATCTCAAAACCAATAACCTTTATAAAAATTTTACAAGTGACAAAAAGGTAGACAAATACAATTATCTAACTTAAGACTTCATGTTTGTAGGGATCAGACAATAAATAACGGAGCTATTGAGATTTTGATGCAGAAAAACATCAATTTTTAACTATCACTAATGCTAATTTAGGTTATTTTTGTAGAAAAATGACAATAACTCCGTTATTTGTTGTCTTATCCCTACGAACGTGGTATCATTAGTTACATACTTTTATACCGTATGTCAAATTTTTTGTTTTTTGTAAATTGTTGAAAAATTATTGGTTTTGAGATATTTGAGTTTAAAAGGTTAAACCGACTCACTACTCAGTCGTGGTTAGGCGTTCGGACAGGTTGC
The DNA here is from genome assembly GCA_030545055.2 of Neoaliturus tenellus. Classification (NCBI taxonomy): domain Eukaryota; kingdom Metazoa; phylum Arthropoda; class Insecta; order Hemiptera; family Cicadellidae; genus Neoaliturus; species Neoaliturus tenellus. The sequence goes on from CM061536.1 coordinate 43,688,861, forward strand.
GGGAAAAGTTAGGTAAGTCAAGACAAGTCCTGTAGAAGCGGGACGTTTTTGTATTTTCGGTCCCGCGAAACAGCGTCGGCGGCAACTTAGGGGCGATAGTCAGTATTTTGTTTTTTTTCTCGCGATTTTGGTGTTTTTCAACTGTTTGACGAGTCCCGGAAAGTCATAAGGTGATTAAAGCCCAATAAAGATAATACAAATTGAAACAATGACCTATATGTCATTCAAGAACAAGATTGGAATTAAAAGACACTTCAATAGATTTAGAAAATCCAATTAGGCCGTACCATACAACAAAATTAAGAGAAACCCTCCAGGATGATCAATGCAAAAAGTGGCTAAAAATCAAAAGGTCTTCGTGACTTAATAGACCTAAAATCCTTGATTTTACGCCTTTCGACACATTATTGTGCCATCCGCAGAAATTCAAACTATTCAAAACTAAAATAATTTAAGACTAAAGTATCGCTAATGTAAAGGTCGATCATATTGGTTTGAAAAATAAGAAAAGTTTACATGCTAAATAATTTAAGTTCACACGACACAGAAACATGGAACATTTTACACTGCATAACGAGTCACGGGAGTGACCCAAAAATGGTGCTCTTTCAGTAAAAAAATGTTTATGGATACTTTTATTGTAAGAGTATCGTCACCAGTAAATTTGAATTTAAAAGAATGATAGGTCCAAATTGTCTGACTACAAAGATTATTTGAAAGGTGAAAGGTGAGAGACGTCGCCCCTGTAAAAGCTACCCACGGGAGATCCAAGAGCCAAGACGGTAACCGGTGTAGGCATTGCCCTACCACAGAGAATTTCTTTTTAAGTCAATTCTCAAGTCCTTGGAGTCTGTCCATTCGAAAAGCTCTTGCAATATAAAAAACACTATACGATCAGAAGCATCCTTGCAAGGGCTTGAAGAGGAAACAATTTTCGGGTATTTGAAGAAATAAATGGAATAACGGAAAATGGTTCCATAAGGAGAACGGAGACATTATACCCATAGACAAAAACAACCATTAAATCTTAATTTTTGACCCAACATAAAGCAAGGACAAGTATAAAACAAGGGGAAAACAACAAAAGAAAGTCTATGAGAAAAAATACCATTACAACTCAAAATGTATGTTTTGGTACGTTGTCAAATCTGTGGCTTTGAATCTAAATTAAATTAAAATGAAAACTCCTGTTGGAAATATTTACCACCAGGAAAAATTGTCCATTGCAATTTTTTAAATAAACAATTTGTAAACAAGAAGTGAAGAAAATTTAAAATCTGTACAAATTCAGTAATAGCAACGTTGCAAATATTGTAATAGCAACCATGGTATGATCAACTTAGGTGGAAGAAAATGTTAATTTATGGTAATAGATTATCGTCATACATACAACACATTATGCCATGATTTCACGTATATTAAGCATCTTCTGTATTGAACAAATCCGAAAACTCTCGCTGAAATCCGTATCTTGCAAAGTTTCGCCTCGCACAGCACTCGCGAGCGATCCATCTCTATTTCCCAATTCGCAGAAGCGAGACGTTCTTCTTTACGTAGAGAAAGTAACGCTCCGTCTTATAACAAGGTTAGGAGGAAATTCATCAAACATTAGCGCTGTGCACATCCGCTCAATTTGGCTGACAAAGGCGTTCTCGCTAATTATTACCCTTTACTTGAGAAACGCAGCTCAAAGGAGATGAGTTTCCTCTGCCAGTTTTGCTCTTAGCTCTTATTATACGGTACAAGATGGGTTTTATAATGTTATTGATGATATCGTTTAGTGAAATCGTCTGTTGGCCATTAAAAAATTATTTAAAAGCGTTTGGTTTTTAATTTTCGGAGTGCTATAAAAATTTATAGGTTGTGTTAGGTAAAATATGTTCAAAAACATGTGACCTTATTGTTCCATGTTTTGTAACGAACGATAGGTAACACGTATTTTTAACTTTATGTGACATGGAATGTGGTTACATTGAAGCTCATGTACATCACTTTGATGAAATCACTTAACAGTTTCATTAGCTGTATATTACATATCATTGACTATATACACCAACATGAAAATAATTCTCATTACATAGGTGTGTTTGAAACCAATTTACGATGGTGCGATCTTCCTCGGCGAATATAGAAGTAAAAATGATGTATGATGGGTAAATTAGTACTACTATTCTTATTAAACAAGGTTGAAACATTTTATAACTGAGGGTTATGTTTATGTGTAATAAAATGTTTTCGTCCCACAGTAAATTTGGCTGGATGATACCATCATCGATTGGCGCGGCGAGAACACCAACCTTTCAAATTTCAGTATTGAAATCTATCTATTGGACGAGAAGTCTATTCACGTTAGTGTATGTAGTCAATAGTATTATATTCTAGCCACATAACGTGTGGTATTATTGAACTAATAGTCCAGTCAATGAATGGTCAAATATAGGGAGTAGACGACATGGCAGGAGGTATGGATTTTTATTTGATAAATGTATTTGGGGTGATTATAGGATGTACATACTAAAAGTCCCCGCATTTTCGCGTGGAGCTTCAGCGGCGAGAGGGTCGGAAAGGTACAATTTTATATATTTTACCCGATATCTCAAAAACTAAAAATCACAGCAAAAATATGTAAATTACAAAAAGAATCCTCATAAAATTTCCTACAAGTTTGTCATTTACTATTTTTTTCTATCTATTTTAGTTTCTGAGATATAATTTCATAAATAGTCAAAATTAATTTATAAAAAAGGTTAATTTTTTAGTTTTTTGTAAATATCTTAAAAACCATATATTTCAGAAGAAAAATGTAAATTACAAAAAGAAAGCTAATAAAATTTCCTACATTTTTGCAATTTGTCATTAGTTTCTTACTCTTTTACTTTTTGAGATACATACCTATGAATATACGGCATCTTTTGCAAGAAATTTATATTGTCATAGTTTTTCCTCAATAACTTGAAAACCATACACCGCAGCAGAAAAGTGTAAATAACTAATTGAAAGGCAATAAAATTTTCTACAAATTGTACTTTACTCCGTGTTTTTATCATTTATATTCATTTATAAATTTGCTTCCAAATATGCCGGGTGTCCCAGACCACCCGTACAACCCTTTTAAGATCTACAAAAAATTGCAAAGCACACAAAGCAAACTGTGACATTGTAGGCAAACCGGTTGCGTTCTATTCATTGATGATAATTTCAATGTCCAGGGTGTTCTAGAAGTAACCTATCTAGACCGGAAGTCATTAATTTAAAATGCGAACCCCCACTATTTTTTTTTTTTTTTTTGGGGTTCTAGACATAATTTTAAGACTACTTTACAATTTAACGTGTGCTCGTAATCCTAACGGTTTGGGAGATAATGGCGGTGGAAGTTTGGTTTTTCCCCACAAGTTTGGTTTTTCCATGGAGTCAATGTTGGTATACATTAATACTGAAACTTTTACCTTTACCATAACTGTCCACCAAAAAACTATCTTAGAACCTTATTTTAAATAATATTTCATCGTAAAATAACGATTATCACGTAATTAATTTTTGTTTTCCACAAATTTCAAATAATATCATGGCAGATATTACTTGAAATTTGTGGAAAAATAAAATAACTTATGACAAAACTAATAATTAATGATGCTCAGTTTTTAAGAGAAGAAGCTAAGGCATTTTTATGCTAGGTCTTTTTACTTTAACAAGAAATTTACAGAGATAATGGATGTTAAATTTTGCCCCATGTTATTTTAATGGGGAAAAATCAAACTTCCATCGCCATTATCATGCCAATACAAATTCCAATACAGTTTCCTCTACGACTTCCTCTAGAGGAGGTCTCCCGTGTTGTGCCCATTCTGGAAATGTGGCAACAGCGGTTTTTTAAATCTACTAAATGTCCTCAACAATAATCCAAAGTCAAATTTTGTTAGACTTTTAGTGCATGCTCAACCTGTTTAGAGCCTGGACTAATTACATTTTTAACTTGTATCCATAATCCTAACGGTCTAGGATATAATGATGGTTGAAATTAAGATTCATCCCATAAGAATAACATGGAAAATTTTTCAAATGTATTATCACTGATCCTTTTTTAATGAACTAGCATGCTCCAGCACAAAGTGTCTTAGACCCTATTTTTAAATATTTTTTCATAATTAATTATTAGTTTTGTCATATTTTTCCATAAAAGTTTCAACATGGTGGAGATATTTAAAAATGTATGCAAAAGTAACCAAACAACGTGATAATAGACATTTCATGATGAAATATCATTTAAATTAAGTTCTAAGTCATTTTCATGCTTGGACACTGGATAGTTCTGTTTAACTTAAAATGTTCAGCAATAATGTATATGAAATTCTTCCCATGATATTCTTATGGGTAAAAAGTTAGGTTTTACCCGCTATTATCTCATAACCCATTAGGGTTAAGGGTACTAACAAATTGTAAAGTTATCTTAAATTACGTCTAGAATCCAAAAATGCCTTGAAATTAACTAAGTTATTTCGATAAATTAAATTATTTACCGTAGATTGTATTTAAAATTAACATCTTCCGGTCATAATAGGTTACTTCTGGTACACCCTGTATATTGAAATTAGTGTCAATCGATAGAGCGTAACCGGTTTACCTATAGTGGAACAGTTTATTGTGTGAAAAATTCATTTAAATATTGATGGCGGTGTCTGGTATAACTGATACAATATTTCTATCAGTTTGGTAAACATAAAAATACTTTCCTCAACCTAATTCATATAGTATAATTGAGTTCAGAATGTTTGTAATTGATTTCTCACGTACAATTTTAGGAATAAGAATGTTTTATGAACAATTATTAATAAGACCAAGAATTATTCATTGGTTATACGTTCTGAGAGTATGTAAGATTAAAATATGTGCGTTCCTTACAAATATCTTATATATTTGGAAGCAAATTTATAAATGAATATAAATGATAAAAACACGGAGTAGAGTACAATTTGTAGAAAATTTTATTGCCTTTCAATTAGTTATTTACACTTTTCTGCTGCGGTGTATGGTTTTCAAGTTATTGAGGAAAAACTATGACAATATAAATTTCTTGCAAAAGATGCCGTATATTCATAGGTATGTATCTCAAAAAGTAAAAGAGTAAGAAACTAATGACAAATTGCAAAAATGTAGGAAATTTTATTGGCTTTCTTTTTGTAATTTACATTTTTCTTCTGAAATATATGGTTTTTAAGATATTTACAAAAAACTAAAAAATTAACCTTTTTTATAAATTAATTTTGACTATTTATGAAATTATATCTCAGAAACTAAAATAGATAGAAAAAAATAGTAAATGACAAACTTGTAGGAAATTTTATGAGGATTCTTTTTGTAATTTACATATTTTTGCTGTGATTTTTAGTTTTTGAGATATCGGGTAAAATATATAAAATTGTACCTTTCCGACCCTCTCGCCGCTGAAGCTCCACGCGAAAATGCGGGGACTTTTAGTATGTACATCCTATAATCACCCCAAATACATTTATCAAATAAAAATCCATACCTCCTGCCATGTCGTCTACAAACTCTTTATTGACTGGACTATAAGAAATATATTTTTCAAAATATGTATAAATAAATTGATAATTTTATTACAAATTTATGATTAAACATTTTAGACTTGAGGATGATGAAATGTAAAAAAACCAACAATGAAAGAAAGGGCTCAATTACATGTTTTAAATCTACCTTTAATTTTAGTAGAATTTTACCTTTGACGTTTTTTTTTATATAAAAAAATCGAGTTATAAGGAAAAGTAGTTTTGAGCGAAACACGGGGTTCAAGAACAGCAAGCGAAGCTGATCGAATAACTGGGATTTTTATCCACCATTTCATTCGGTTGATAATTTCGCACTACCGGCCCTTTGTTCATGAAACCTTCTATGCATATCGTAAAGTTTACAAGAATCTAGTGGCGAGCATAAAAAATGAACACACTGTACTGTATACCATACATAAAATATGTGAATTTCTACAACAATCTCTCTAATGTCCATCCTCTCATAAAACAGCTCAGCAGTTGTGGTGGGTGCGCATTAGTCCATTATGTGAGCTTCTGCCAAGCTACGATTGTAAATTGGTTTTGATAGAAGTGTCTGAGTGAAGGGTAGGGGTGGGAGAGGGTGGGAGAGGGGGAGGCTGTCCGGGCTGCACCCCCCCCCCCAGGACCAAAACTAGAATCAATTTGAGCTCGGAATGACATGGCTGTACAGTATCGTCGACATCGCTGTATGCCGGTTCCCATCCTCACCAACATCAACAATAGTTATCTGCCCCTGGCGGCGTGCGATAGCACATTAGTTTACATACCAATCACGCTGTACAAACACCTCGAGTCAAATTTTTGTTACAATGTTGGGTTTTCACATTCCTATGCACCTGTAGCAACCGGTTGTGAATAGTTTACGAGTAAGTTATACAGAGTGTCCCATGATCTGCTATTTATGCACCGAATATTTCAAATATATTCAGCTTCCATGGCAAAGGAACGTCAAAACTGAAACACAGTAGGCCTAACCAAATCAGATAGTAACTGAAGAAAGTAATCTTATAGGAAGCGCATTGGTAAAATTGTCAATTCGCAACAATTTTGTTAAAGACAAATTAAAACCTACATTATAAACTGTGAAAGGTTTTAAAATGTTCGGTGAATAAATGAAAAATTTATATCAAACCAAAAATTTAAACTTCTTCGTGAAACTCGCTGTTTTTTTTTCTTTGGACTAAAGTTAAAGACTGTAAGATTATTATTGTTTTTATTTATTTATTTATTTATTATTTATCTCTTCAAATGATCTGCTTCTCTACCTCTTACCCTCTTACTCTCTAACTACTGCAGAATTATTATTACTTTTTTTACAAAGTGACTTTAATTAACAATCTCTAGGTCTGTATGGTCATACACAATTAATTGGAATTCCACACTCTGAAAGGCTATAGCTAGGATGCAAGAAAGAAAAATCAAAATAATTAACATTGTATACCAGAATAAAAGAGTTGTCTGTCAGAGTTGTTGAAAAACTCATCCTGAAAGTGAAAAAGACGGGTCTGTTTAAACTTTAGAATTATTTTTTCCTATCTTTTTGACAATCCTAACCCCTACATTTTCCCTCAAAAGACTTACTTTAAAATAGGTATTTATAATACTGGTTTTTAAGTAATATAATGGAAACTAAATCAAAGCGAAAAGAAAGCCCGATTCAATGTAAAACATTGGATTCTTCTCGCTTGCTGTAAAATTTTATAATTATAAATAAGAATTGAAATAGCAAGAATTTTAACAATGATAATCCAAATGTAAGGTTTCAAGTTATGTTGCCTATTTTTTGTTTTGTAGTGAAATTTTGCATTGAACTTTAAAACAGTTTGATTTTATTCACGTCTTTTCGTAAAAAAATCACGATGTAAACGCTAAATAAATTATATTTTGAATGTAATGAGATTTTGCTGATTTCGAACGAATAAATGCAAAATTATTGTGTAGGGTTAGGCCTAAGTTTAACTTAAGAAAATCCAGTAAAACGAAATAAATTGTTACTAACACTAAGTACTATCGATCTATTATGAAATTTTTAAACACCTTTTTGTTGTGTTGTGTTTTTGTGTGTGTAGTGGAAGGCCCTGAAAGTCTAATTAGGATTTACGCAATTTTATGAAATAAGATACAATAACGATGGTAGTTAAAATGGCAAAAAGCAAAGTATTGTTGAACAGATTTAAATTATTAATTATATATGATGCTAAAGCTTAAATATTGGAAAGTTAAGTTATTTTTATCAATGTAAAACACATTCGTACAGGGTCCAAAAAATATTATTGCAATATATATTTAAAGGCTTATTAATTAGTTACTTTATTAATTATTACTAACTGATTGAGTTTGTTTATTATTCATTTGCAACACATTTTGCAAACTGACATTATTAACGCAATTATTTGAGTTTTGTAAACTAAAAAGGTATTGATTTGTTATATTTTCTGGTGAAGGCAGGCGGTGGGGGGTGGGGGTTGAATATTAGATAAGACTACACTGAGGTCGTAATATCATATAGCGTTTTTAATAGGGAACCAGACATGGACTGTCAACGTAGATTACACTCTCCACTGTCTCAGATGTTAAATGTGTTCCATTTGACACATCTTATACTCCTCTGACTTTATGAATTTGTTGAGCAACTCACCTAATATAGAGTTAGATAAAATAAAGTGGTGTAGTATAAATGACATTTGTAAAAGTGATACTGTATCTTGATTATAGTTAAACTGATTAGGAATTTTTAAGGTAGTAAAGTAATTAGTTCATATACAAATAACAATTGAGGGACAAAACCGAGATAAAGATAAAATTATAAGCTATAAAGTTCAGGGTTTATGGTACAACTAAAGTAAAAATGTATAGAGCCACAAGCACAAGCCACGCTATTGGAGCTGGTTGGTTAATAAAGCCCATTGAAAATAATGTGACTGTCATAAGTCCTGATGGTATCTACTTAAAAACCCTTCCCTGGGGAATGACGTTTCACCTGTTAGCAATAGTGAAAATTAAATTTAGTTTGAGAAGATAAAAAATGGCATCATACATATTTTTACATATGTACAAAAGGATTTGTTCGTGTGTTAAATATTAACTACTGTATTGCCTAGCTTCGTGATGTTTTTAGAAGCTTTCTGAAGTTCGTACTGCCTTATATACAGTTACTTGTCTTGCATTGCATTGCATTGCGGTTTTTGGAAATACTACTTCTCACTCCCCGTAAAAGTTAAATCCCCAACAGAAGAAACTTTCATGAGCATCAAATAATTTGAGAATTAAATGGAAATTATAGTAGCCTACTTGGTAGAAAACCTTACATCCACCTACTAGTAATTTTTTTCACTAAAATTAGAATCAAATAGAAGTTGTACTAACACGTTGGATCCTCGTTACTCGGGACACTTACGACTTAACTACTCAAACACATCCGTGACGTAAGCGGTGAATTCAGATATTGTCGCCCTGTGGATCTGTTCGTACCGGAACACAAAGATGATTTTCTTTTTTTTTTTTTTTTCTTTGAAAAACCTCCACTGCCCGTCACCATTGGCCAATAGGCCTGTGCGGTGATTTAAAGACAGCAAGATACGGTCACGGCATTAAGTCACATAGGCTAGCCAGAGGTGACCGCGCATGTTTGTGCATGTAATGTCGTCCCCCGGGATTGAACCGGGGACCGCTCGCTGGATTGTGAGGCCAGAGCTCTACCACTGAATTGCCGCTCCCTTAAACATATGCATCTACACCGGTCGTTTTGTGACTCTGATGGACTATAGTAGGATTAACGAAAATAGTCCGATGAGAGGCAATACATTGTTGCCAAATTTATTCTGAAACACATTTTACTGTATTACAAATGGTAAAAATAATCACAAATGACAACACTGCAGGGCGAGAGGGGGTGAGGGGGGACACAGCTGTTTAAATTTCCAAGGACTATTTTTTTTGCATCTTACTATAGACACGTTGTGAATTAAGTACGAGTAGCTATTTGAGTATTAAAAGCGGCAATGACAATTTTTTAGGAGACATTATGTGCTAGTAAATACACATAAAATTTTATGGTGGTATGTTCCTTACCACCATAATTTCAACAGATTAAATTATTTATTCCATACAAAATGTCATTTAGGTTATGTTTGATTTTTCTTTTGGAACAAACTAACAACTCAAAAACAACATTGTAAACAGCAATAACTAAACGACGACAATGACCAACAGCTGTGGTATAGTTTGTAACAACAGCGGACCTTATATTTAGCGTGAGTAGAGCGGAAATGAACCGTTTTGCGTACGTTTTACAGGTGTGTCAATGTAGTTTTATCGATGCAGTGGTAGGAAAATAAAATTTTAGAGTTTCGACAAATTTAATGAAAGTAGATTCATCAATCAACCGAATCGTTCAAAAAACTTAATTCACAAATTTCAATCGAACGATTTATAAATCCATTACGTCCGCCAATATTTGTCGGCTTCCCGTTATTCTTCGTCGTTCCCTTAACCTTTCCCTGATGATTTTCTCGCGGGGACCGGAGTTTTTCCAGTTTGGGGAGAGGCAATCAAAGTTTAAAGCACGCAGCGCCGCCCCGTCTGCCCGGCCACGGTTGTCATGGAGACCATCTATTGATCCACCCTCGGATGCTGCGAGCTCCCCCCTCCCCCCTCACCCTCACCCTCCGCCGCCCCATCCCACGCAACTACGTCGGTCACGGGCTCACGGCCCGGCGTGCGTTCCATCTCCGAATCGCCGAATTATGAACCCTTTGTCCGCTCGATAATTTGAAATAAAATTCCGCTCCGGTGAGTGACACATTGTAATCCGAGTTGGGTTTCCGGATGAGCGGGGTGGACGGATTAAAAATTAATATCGGTTTGGCGGACAAAGACGGCTAAAATGCGCGGTGCTTGAGGTAACGTGGTTTTGTTTAAGCTCGGATTTTCCGGTTTTGGGAAATTTATTGACGAATGGTGAACGACGGCATTTTGTGATCGGAAAAATTCTTTGAATTATATTATTAAATGTAATTACATACTAAAGTACCGATGGTGAACATTTTGAACGACTTAAAGCTGAAATACTCGTATTATAAGTTGCAAATGAATACCGCTTTAAAAAGACTGTCAAAGTTTTAAGAGGTTAACAATGCAAATAGTATTTTCGCCAGTTTATATCTAAAATTTTCATAATTTATAATTTTTTCAATCAATATTTAGGTCGTTAATTACACATTCAAGAAATATTGTTAACATAAGTGTTTCTGATATTAAACTTGTTTTTTTGCGCTAATGTAACAACGATTATTATTTGGATTAAACTCAAATATCAAAGCCCTATGTTTCTATTTATTATATCTAGATATGGTACTTTGGTTGTAATATCAAATAAACCAGTATTGTAAAAAATAAAACTTAAATTTTTATATGTATTGTAATAGTTTTTGCATTGAATTTTAATTTATATTATTTCATGCAGTTGTTGACGGGACAGCACTGTGTTGGCATAAGCGGATTTTTATTTCTTCTGGACTTGATTGATTATTTTTGTACATAAAATTATGTTATTTTTTTATGACATAGGCTTACTGGTTCCAAGCCAGCGTAATTATATAGTTAGGCATTTGTTGTTCATTATTGTTTGTTATTTATGGAATAAATAAATAAATAAATTTATTGATTCATTTACTTATATTTGAAACCAAATAAATGTTAAGGTAAATTTAGTGCACAAAGTTTCTTGTCCATTAAAGGTAATTAAATAAGTATATATCTTAAGGTATAAACTCAAGAAAGATTTAAATGAAAAATAAACAAGTTTGAAAAACATCTTTGTTTAAATAATTAAAGCTCACATACTTGGCTGAATAAACAATGTTTGTTAATTTACTAAAAGACGCTCTGAAAAATGAACTCACGAAATAACGGTTACTATAGAAGTTGATTCTCTACGATACAGATGTTAAGTTCAGCGATTCTTCCCTTTTTAGAACCTCTGAAGGAAGGACGGAAACAAGAAAACGTCGGCAACAAATACCAATATTGTTGACAAACTGTGCATTCATTGCCATTTAGGATGTAGAATTTATAGAAGTTCTATTCGGGACTATCATAACAACTTCTTTTGTCTCGATATGAAAGTTCTAGGAAGATTTTAATTTCCTCCCGTCAATTTAATTAATTATTTAAATTCTGAAACTGTTGCGTCTCTCTTAGATATCCCTGTTTATTTCACCTAGACGTTCTGAATCACAACTTACACACCACATATTCTTTCAAACAATTTATTTACTCAGATTAATTTTAAATTCAACCATGCCAAATGCAATATTCTGCACAAGTTGGAAAATCGTATTCGCTGCGCAAACTTAATTTTACACTCTGCTGGAAAGCGTTATCGAATTAGCACCCAAGATCGATGTAGAGAAGAGAAGGGAAATGTATTTAGACTCAAGTTTGAAAGAGAAATTCCATGTAAGAGAATAGAAGGGAAATAGGATAAACCTCGAGTTTGAAAGGGAAATTCCATGTAAGAGAATAGAAGGAAAATAGGATAAACCTCGAGTTTGAAAGAGAAATTCCATGTAAGAGAATAGAAGGGAAATAGGATAAATCTCGAGTTTGAAAGAGAAATTCCATGTAAGAGAATAGAAGGAAAATGGGGTAAAACTCGGATTTGGAAGGGAAATTTCATGGAAGAAAAGAGAAGGGGAATGGAATAAAACATGTGATTGAAAGGGAAATTCCACGTAAGAGAAAAGAAGGGAAATGGAATAAACCTCGGGTTTGAAAGGGAAATTCCATGTAAGAGAAGAGGAGAGAAAAGGGATAAAACTGGAGTTTGAAAGGGAAATTCCATAGAAGAGAATTACTTAATCCTCGGAAGAGGTTTCAAATTTTCGATTCCAGTTCTCTCGAATATCCATTTCATTGTAAAGAAATAGTTACATGTGTGATATGTTTGGTATAATCCACGTTGAAATAATTAAATATTAGATTTTTCTAATACTGATTAAATAAAACATAAAGTAACATCATAAATATCATAAATTGACGTCATATAATACACGATTTAAATTAATATTATGAAAAAGTATAGTTGATTAGAATGATAAATCAGTTACTTCCAAAATATTTGGTATTTTCTCATTCAATAATTTATAAATTTATACCATTGGGTAAAATTTTACTGTGGGAGCTAAGCCGTTAACCTTAATATAATTAGGGTATAATTTTTATTCTTGAGTTTTTGTATGGATGTGTTAATTTGGTGTTACAGGTTCCGTCAAGGATCATTCGCTCCTGACTTATCGCAGGTGTATAGCTCGCCAATGTAAATATATGTTTTCAAAGAATTTTCGATAATTAAATAATTTTCTTCAATAAGAAACTATTCAAATAGATTTGATATAATAGAGATATTTGGCGATACCAATTGTTGACATAGAGTACCATTGCTGTGTAAGTATTTCAAACAATCATTCATTAAGTATAATGTTATTTAAAAATTTAGGTTGCTGAACACAAGGTATTGATTTAGTATGAAATATCAATAGAAAATTTAGGACTAGCATAAAATATCTGACAAATTACAAATCAAAGAATGATAAAAAATTACATTTATTTAAAATTCTTTATCCGTTTTTACCTTTCAATTTAAATCCTCAACATTTCGACTAAACAATCAAAACCACGCAACCAAACGCCAGTCACTCCTTCGATACTGTCAATAACGCAAATGAACCGTACATTTCAGCATTAGCGTCATCGCGGATTCAGTCATCTTAATTTATCCACTCGAATCAGGACAGACTGCGGAATCAGCATCGGCCGATATCGTCGCATCAGAGATCAATCATCAGTCGGTGGTAAAACATAAGATAACGGGCGACTTGACAAATAAAAGCTATGAAAAATAGTGTGGTGGGGGTGGTGGGGGAGGGGGTTTGTGGGGGTGGGGAGGGGGAGGAGAGGGAGATGGTTGCCAAGGCGACAGGATCGATAGTAGCGGGATGCTGAGCCCTGGACCACTGTGTCTACGTTACCTGCAACTCTATAATTAGCACACTCTCACATCGGTCGGTCTCGTTTTACAACTTTTACAGGAAAAAATCATTTGATTGTAATTGGGTAAGAATTTAAGAATTAAGAATTGTCTGGTAAAACTGAGGAAATTTGATTTTTGATGAGTAAATTTGAGGAGAACTTTCCTTTCGCGGGTATTGTGATTATTTGAATGCATAATAGTCATAACTTGGAGGTGGCTGTTGATGAAAAAACTTACAATGTGTAAAGATTTGAACCACACAAATCGGAACAGGGCTGACAATATGGGTTTGACGAATCGCGTGTATAAGTCTGCAAAAAGTACAAAATAATTCAAATAATAAGTAATTTACAATTTGGAACTCATCTTAAACACAGCTCCCAAGACACTTTTCAACTCTGCAAACAGCACTAAAGCATACTTCGGCATATCCCTGGTTATGACGTTTTTTATATATATTATATATATTATTATTATTAAAAATGTTTTACTATAGATAAACGTTGGGGTCAGTATCCTTGTACCTGATACATCAGTGAAAATTAATTGCATCAGTCAAATAAAATTTAAAAGTAAGGAAAATTGAGTTATTTTTCAATGGCATTGCCAAATATATTTAATCTTTTTCAAAAACTTGTACGTATTGATACTAGGGTATGATAGTTCTAGTGAGAACATTCAACTACATTATTATCAAGTTTCAAGAAAATCGGATAAAAATAGCGTCCGAAACAAGGGAATATAATACCATTTTACCCAAAACCCGACTACACTACTAGCCCAACGGTGATAATGATAACTCACAGTTGGAGGTTCACTCATAAATAATAAAAGATCGGAGACATTTTTTACAAAAAAAATATTTATTAACCATCTTAAAACTTTCTCTTAAATTCATATGTTTTTTTTTCAAATTATGTATTAGTCAGTTTAATACTTGACGTGTTTTTTTCAGATCACTGCAGGATCACATCTTGGACAAAGTTCTGCATACAAATAGAACTTGAAGAAAAACTAAATTTATGTTTTAATTCTGCCTAGGTTGTCTCAAATGCGACAATGTCTAATGACAATAACAATGCAACTTTACATGACAGCAATAAAAAATTTCATTAAATTATATTAATAAATAATTAATTAAGGTCTCATGAATTAAATAATGTCTTATTAGCTGAAACAAAACTTTGTTGAGGAAAAGACGGCGCAAAACGCAAAACGGATACAGAAGACGGCGTAGAAGACGCAATATGAGTGCACCGAGGTTGTGCGGGTCGTTGCCGTCCAGGAGCGCCACTGCGTTGGGCATCACTTGGGTTAAAATGATAGATTTCATGGCTATCCGTAGTAAATATTTAATTTGAAATCAGTGAAATTTTAAAATAACTAGTATATTTGTTGCTCGAAATCGAGCAATTTATTTTAATACAGTTCAAATTACTTTAGCTTTAAATCAATGACACTCGACCAATCCAATAATGTAAATATCTGTAATCAACAATAACTACACGTATTTACAGCTGATTATTAACAGATGTTTAAAGTGCTTTATTCAATCCCTGGGAAATTTTGAGATTTCAATCGAGAAAAGCAGATGATTTTAGTCAGTTATAGCTAAAATAAGAAATTTTATTTAAAAATTCTAAAAAGATAGCAGACGAGATTATTTTTTTCTACTTTTAGAAAAAGATAAGAGCCAATCTCGATCTTAATTGGTCAGTTTTAAAACACGATCCCCGTTAACCTCTTCATCTATAAAACTTGCCACTAGAGAAAAACAGATGATTTTAGACAGTTATAACTGAAAATAGAAATTTTATTTAAAAATTAAAAAAACACAAAAGACAAGATCCGACTTTGTACTTTTAGAAAAAATTAAGAGCCAATCTCTATCTAAATTAGTTATTTTTAAAACACGATTCCCGTAAACCTCTGCATCCATAAAACTCGGCAATTCATACGCAAACACTTGTTGCCAAACTTTTATGAAATGGAGTAACTAAGTTTATAGAAATAAATGGGGTTGAGTCTTAATTTATAGATTAACAAATGGATAATTTTAAAGCTAATAATCTTTACTAGTGTAATAGTTAAATTAGTATTTAAGATGAGTTGAAAGATAATCTAAGGACTGGATTAAAACTGTTCTTCCTGTGATAGTTTGAAGAAGCTCGACGGGTGCATAATGATAACTTGTATTGTAAAATGAGCGACCGAATGAGCGCCATTAAACTTAATGGGCGGGACGTTTACCATCATAACATAAATCTAATTGTATTAGATAGTGATTACCCATTTAATATAAATAACATGATGTATTTATGTCGAAACACGTATTTATGTGTGTAAACATCTAATGTAGAAACACTGTTCAAAGTTAGATTACATTTATTTGAATAAAACCGTTGTATGTCGATAAATAGTCAGATTTGTAATAGTTTAAAAATTAAAATTGTTTAACGCAACCAGGAGGATAAGACTGGGTAAAAGATACTTTTTCTCAAGACGTTCTTAAAAGAATAGTATTTCATACCATCGCAGAGAAAAATTGACATTTTCCCTGGTTAAACCCGGTGTCATTTTAAGATTCCATCAGGGCCTTTTACTAATTAAAGACACAGACAGTTTTTAATGGAATAAAAGTATGTTTCGTTTTTCAACTGTGTAGATTGTTTAAAAATGTTTTCAAAATCAATCTCTTTATTTGTAGATTTAGTACAGTCGGTAAATAACAATTTTACTGTAATTTAATACAGGTTGAAACGAGTTTAAACTAGGCTACTAAGATAAGGAATCGTGCCCCCTGTTGATTGGCGCCATTTTACCCACGATTCTCGCTCTTTCCTTGGTAAACAATCCATTTTCCCACCAGTGATTTGCCATTTTACCCATACCTGTCCGACGTTTATATAGCCAAATTCAACAGCCTGCAAACAGACATAAAATTAAAGCGATTTTAAAAACAAACAACAAATAATCACGTTTTAAAAGTACGATATAATCTGTAATTTTTTAAGTTTGTTGTGACCAATCAGAATGGATAAAACTGGTAACTAAGGAAACGAGGTTAAGGTTCGCGTGGTTACTAAGGAAACAGCAGGAATAATCGTGGGTAAAATGGCTAATAAGATAATAAGACAATGATTATAAGAATATATGGTAAATTTTCTCTAAGCTTTGCGGGAGTATAAAGAGCAGTATGAAGTCATTTTGACACATTGCTGGGGGTTTAGAATGTTATAAATTTGATGTACTGTACGATGTACAAATGCAAAGAATCCACAAGAACTTAAGTAATCGACAAAAACCTGATTAGAATCTTTACTAACATTTTAAAGGAATATAAAAAGATAAACAAAAATAAAGTCAGTATAATACACACCGGTACAAAGTATAAAACTAATATGATAGTTTAACAATTTCTTTCACTAAAGACTATTTACATGATAGTGCAAAACAATACTACCACAGCAGACCTGCATACTAAGCGAATTTCACATGGAATTGTACTTTAGTCCATAACCATTATGCAACCCTGAAAGAAAAAGAATTATATGAGGTTGAGATTTTTGCTATTGGAGTGTTACAAGCAAATGGTTAATCCCGATATAATGAGGTTACGAGTACATGCACAATATAATCCAAAGCTGCTATTAAAAAAAATGTACAAGAATCATGTGGGAGAAGTAGTGTAAAATTGCGGCCGCTGGCCCAGTTCAAGGTCACCTGAGGGATGACGTCATCGAGGTCAATGACCTCACCGATGACGTCATCGATGACGTCATCGATGACGCAATCGATGACGTCATCACTAATGACGTAATTTCGATGACGTCACACCCATGACGTCACAGAAATGACGTGCTGATGACGTCATCACCCCTTACGTCATCAAAATGACGTCACCGACGCCACTGAGGTCAAGGTCATGCCGAAACTTAAAATTTTTTGGCACTTTTGCCGTTTCTCGCACTACGCTCCGAGTTTCAGTCAGAGTCCTCGTGACCTTGACCACTTGGAGCGAATTTCCGATGAGAAACGGCAAAAGTGCCAAGTTAAACTCGAGTTTCTGACATGACTCTGCCTAATTGGGCAATCGGTTATCCCTCAGGTGACCTTGAACCAGTACAACGCCCGCAATTTCATATTACTGTGACCTTGAAAACTTAACAACGGAGCGCCGACACCGATGCGCACCCCACGACAGCCACCGAGTGACTGACTGTCAGGCTCTGTGTATGCTAGGTATATTGGCTTGAGAGACTAAGACTCTAAACTGTCAGGAATGGGAGTAACTAACTGAATTTTGCAAGGAAAAGTCATTTCATCCAATATTTTAAACAAATCCTCATCAGTAAAACTGACATTAGTCTGTTTTGTATAAAACTTAGGGTGTCCGCGCAACAGTTTGCGCCACTTAGCTAAAGTTGAAACTCTCTTAACTTTGAGTGGTGGACAGTGAGCAACTAATAAAGTCTTAACACGGCTAAGTTTCTTACCTAAAGTGTCCTGCGACATGGCTTCACCTCACAAAAGTCCGCACAATACTGAGAGACTGCTTGTAGCGCATGAGTCAAGGGAAAAGAGGTGGGGGAAACAGCAGGAGTGGGGGAAGGTCACAGTGGCGGGGGAAGGTGAGGTGGTACGCTGGAGTATCGCATCACTTCACCATGAGCTGTCCTACAGTCAACACACTGTTCTCTTGGCCCGAGTTGGCACTAGAAGAAACATTTCTGTACAGCTTAGGCTGTGAGAGCCGAGGAAGCAAAGTCAAAGTGGAAATTGTGTTAAACTCCAAGATGAAGAGTCTCCTAAATAAACTAATTGTATCCTTGCAATCTCCTATAACTTTAGAGAAATACCACTTTATTAAGCGACACCTTATACTTTGGCAAAACGAAGCGGAAATGGAAAAGATTACAGTAAAATTAATTTAACTTAAAACCTGGACTGGACACTCATGGCGATACCACGTGGCGTGCAAACGCCACCCTAAACATTACAAGTTAGGTTATTGAGCACCTCTGGTACGATAACCGATGTGCTAGAGTTAAAGTGTGATGACCTTGAGTCAAAACACTGAAATACTACAAGTCGATATCGTCCCAGAGTTAAAGTGTAGTGACCTACATTCAGAACTTGTAAAATTACTTACATATAGAGAGGTATGGAACAGCGAGACGCACCGCATGGAAGCCGGAGACATACTGGCGAAGCGGTGTTGTGCAGCCTAGGGACCCAGTTGTGGTGGGGGTACAGCCAACACTTAGAGTACAAGTGTTGTGGGTGACCTTGACCCACTTAACTTACCTGACCCCCCCCCCTCCCCCCCCCGACAAAAAGTGCGACCCCCCCCTCCCCCCCCCGACAAAAAGTGCGAGCCCCCCCCCCGACAAAAAGTGCGAGCCCCCCCCGACAAAAAGTGCGAGCCCCCCCCCCCCGACAAAAAGTGCGAGCCCCCCCCCCCCGACAAAAAGTGCGAGCCCCCCCCCCGACAAAAAGTGTGAGCCCCCCCCCCCGACAAAAAGTGCGAGCCCCCCCCCCGACAAAAAGTGCGACCCCCCCCACCCCCACCCCCTCCCCCACCCCTGATATCTTGGGCGTGGCAGCCCCGGCGGGGATATAAGGGGGTCCAGCCAGAGCCGGCTCGCAGTCCGTTCCCGCGCGTTGAACGTGAACGATCGGGACGGACCGCCATAGGCATAACTAAACATTGAATGGCGCCTTCAGTGTTTAGCGAAGTCTACTCTAACTTTAAGACTTGTATTAGTTGTAAGATATTGCGCTTGCGTTTGGGTATTGCGAATTGTTTTATATGAGAGTGTTTTACTTGTACCCTATGTCTCCTGTGTCTTGTTTGTTATATGTGTTTAATGTGTATGTGCTTGTTCCAGCATTGACTACGTTGAGCTCAATTGTGTGTTGTAAGTGTGTTATATGTTTCTAAAGTGTATACGCTTGTTTTAGCAATCCCCCCTTGAGCTTTTTCAATGCTCAAAGTAAATTGTAAAGTCAGGGAACGGGAGTAGGCCCCCGTGTAAAGCCACTTTTAATAATTGGTAGGCTCCTTGCCAGGCATGCAAAAGGTTGCGGATGGCATTTGGGAGCATGTCCGTTTGTACGCTGGCAAGCAAAAGGTTGTGGCGGCCTCTGCACTCGGACCGAGGACGTAAGCCATTAGGGTGTCCTCAGTATGTTTCCCTTCTGGAAACTCAAAATTATGTAAATGAATCTTTGTTAGCTATTTGTGTTTTTAGTCCCCAAGGCCCCCGAACATTCGTGGTTCGCCATGGATGTACGGGGGCCGAAATTTTTTAATGTCCGTGTGGCCTTGACCCACAAAGACTTGTAAAAATTCAATGCATTGTAAATTTTAAATATTAAAGATAGGTTACGGGAGTAGGCCCCCGTGTAAAGCCTATTTTAATTATCGGTAAGCTCCTGCCAGGCATGCAAAAGGTTGCGGATGGCATTTGGGAGCATGTCCGTTTGTACGCTGGCATGCAAAAGGTTGCGGTGGCCTCTGCACTCGGACGAGGACTTAAGCCACTAGGGTGTCCTCAGTTTGTTTCCTTCTGGAAACTCAAAATTATGTAAATGAATCTTTGTTAGCTACTGAAAAGACAATGCAGTAAATGTTTACAAGTCTTGCGTGGCGAAGGGTACACGACATTGGATGTTGCCTTGTTGTCATAGTTGGGTCTCTTCGGAGGCTACAGCGATGACAACCCAAGTGCCCCACACCCCCATAGGGGGTGTGGGGCTTAATTTTTTTAAATTTTTTTTATGACCTTGACCTAAATAAGTAAAAATTTTTAAAATCTTTAACAGTCCGGTCTTATCAACACAGTAAATAAATTAAGGTCTTTTAAAAATCGAACAGTTAGGTATTAGTAACACACAAAGTTGGAGTTGTCTATAGTTGGGTCTTTTAGGAGGCTTTAGCGATGTCAACACAAAGGCCCCAAGTGGGGTTTATTTTGTTAAATTATCCCCCCCCCCCCGACAAAAAGTGCGAACCCCCCCCCGACAAAAAGTGCGAACCCCCCCCCTCCACCCCCACCCCTGATATCCTGGGCGTGGCAGCCCCGGTGGGGATATAAGGCGCCCGGGCTGTACGCACTTCTCATTCCGGTCCAAGCTTCCATACGGACAGGTACTCCCTTACTCTCGAGATTTTTATAACCACTTAACTTCTTTCTTAACATCTACTCTTTTCATTTACTTCATTCATTCAAATGGGTAAAATGGGTCTCAAGCTGAAAAACTACCCGCCAGCTTCAACCTCGACCGACACGTCTCAACCCTCATCATCCTCCACTTCGATCCTGGAATACCTGATGACTGCGAACATCCTGAGCTGCCTGACGATGCCGCCACCGCCGCCACCGCCGCCACAGCCCGCCTCAATGCCCAGCCTGTCGCCATTGCCGGCGACAGTGGAAGAGGCTGGTGCACAGCCATCGTCAGGAGAACTCGTCAAGTCGTCAGGTCGAGTCCCGGTAGCGTCTCCAGCACTCTCTCTGCTATCGGACTCAGGATCGGAGTCTGCGGTTTTTGAAGAGACGTCCAGGTCGAGGATCACTCCCTACAGCAGAACCCGGAAAATTTTATCCTATTCCAAATCCCAATGTCCCTTACCCATATCCCCCATACCGTCCACACCAACCAAACCACCCCGTAAATCCATCTTTTCCCCTGAACTTCCCACTATTGACCTGCCATCCAAATCATCTCAAAAACCCATCCTTTCCCCCGAACTTCCCACCATAGACCTAACACGTTCCCCTACCCCACCCAAAATTGTTTGCTCCATTCCTCTTGACCAATCTTTGCCCCTTCTACCCCCTTCCACCCCCATTCCTTCTAGCCAGCCTAATTCGGAGAAGCTCCAAGACACTCCACTAAAGAGTCCAACACAAAAACGTAAGCGTGTAAAGCCCCTGCTGGCAAGGGTAAGAAATGCGATTACGCTTGGATGTCAAGTAAGTTTGGGGTTTTGTGTTGCCAGAAACTTGCCTGTGCAGAAGGAGATCGCTGCCAACGACACCTTAAAAGTACAGTCAAATATTGGCAATTCAAACCCTACACTCTTTATATTAAGCCTAAAACGTTCAAGTTCAGACATCCCCACGGCCCGCAACCGCGGGATATTAGAAGGCTAAAGGTTGATGAAAAATATTATTTTATTGGTCAGACCTATGGAGCAGGTAATAAAAAAGTAGAAATCGTTGTAAAAGGTGAAGGCCACCTTTGTACAATGCAAGTACCACCTCGGATGGTACAAAGAGAATTTTTCATCCCTAAAGCCTATCTAATACGAAGGGAAGGATGCCAAACCGTGTGGGAAATGGACTAGGACATGGGCTCACTAAAAAAAAAAAAAAATTCAAAATTGTTAGGTTGTGTTGGACAATATTTAAAAGTCTTTTTTCCAAATTATTTTTCCAAATTTAGTCTTAACCCTCTTAAAGTAAGGGAGAGGGGTATTATACAAGTCAGGTAAAAAAAAAAAACACTTGACTTGTATAATACTTTAACCTGGCGGTGACGTAAAGTCACTGGGACAATCTCAAACCGTGTCCTTGAGGGTGAAGACTAAGTTACAAAAATCTTTAACAAATTAAAACCTACCTCCAAACACTTGTAGCTTGCTACAAGTGTTTGGAGGTAAAAATTTTTCAAAGTTTGAATGACCTTGACCCATATAAATTACTGTTTAAAGTAAAGTGCTAACCTTACAACTAATGTTGTGTATCACGTGATACCCCCACTCTAACGCTCTTACTAAGCTTGTATGAACCGTTTATGTGCTTCAGTCTGTTCCTGTGCTCCGTGGTAAACATGTCACGGTACAATTACAAAGGTGGTGACTTCGTGATAGATCAACACAATGCTTGGGAAGTGCTAAACCGGCATAGAATGGAAGTTGAGTATTGTATAAGACGAGATGGGTCTACATTTTATCTATGTATTATAAACAACCAAACTCATAAGTACGAACACTGGACAAAAATTAATTATAACAACATAGATGAGCTGTTTGCTTGGGTTTTTGAGGTGTGTGAAGTTATTGAAGAAACAAAAATAATGGGTGTGCTAAAGGTATGTAAAACTGATGACCGGGAAGACTAAGCAAAATTTCTTTTAACCCCCCCCCCCCCCGTGTTATCCCCACCACTAAAAATGGGTATATATAGGAGTGGTGATCAACCGTCCTCTTATTCTGCTTTACACCGTTAAGCTGAACACCACCATGTCTGCTATGAACGTCCCAGCCTCTACCTCTGGCCCGGCTGCCTCCAACTCCAGCCCGAGCATTGGACCAATCCGATCGGGGCCTTCGTCAAGGAGTCGTGTCAGATTCTCCGGCTTTGGTCCTGTGAGGAAGGAGTTGCGGAGCAGCGGAGCTTCTCAACCAACCACGATGGACGCATCAACCCAGACTCCACCAAACATCATCGAGTGGTACGACGAAGTCATAGAGCAAAGGGACAGAATGCTAGAGAATACTCGCAGGGAGCTACTTTATATCCGGAGTAAATGGGAAAAACTAATTAGGAAGTGTGAAAGCCTGTTGGACAGTGATGATAGTGAGGATGAGAGTGGATAGGTGTGTGGGTAAAGACTTGGACTGGGACTTGTGTGTATGTATGAATGTGTGCGTGAATGTGAAATACAGAGCGGAGGATAGATCACTCTGTGGCAATGGACTAACATGCCACTTAGTGATCTATCCCCCGTTCTGGTAATGTTTTTGGATGGCCTTGACCCACTTTACCAAGGTTAGCTAGTACCCCCACCACTTATAAGTGTATATATACAGGTATTGATGTGCAGTTTGGTTATTCTGCTTTGTATCGCTTAGCTGAATACCGCACTTCAACATGGCTTCCAACTGCAAAACTTCTCGGGCTTCTTCTTCAAGAAGGCGTGCTGCCAACGTTCTGCCTGCTACTCGTGGACCTGCTCGACCATTCCATAGCATAACTGTTGCTCGGGCAAACGCTTGCAAAGCTCCAATGCTACGGACCTTGCTGGAGGTGAGCCAAGACGGACAAGGCTTGCTCAGTCCTGGTCAACGGCAGGAGCAAGAAAGGCGTATGGCGTACTTCAGGCTGCAGGGTGTAGTTCCCAGCTTGAAGTTAGGCGATCCCAGAGTAGCAAGCATCAACGAGGCAGCGGACTACATATCACACCTTCACAGTGTTTTAGAAGTAAAGGACCAACAAATTGAAAACTTAAAAGAACAATTGAAACAATTTAACTTTAATCCGGTGGAGTTTGTAGAAACGGTGATGAGTGATAGTGACGATGAAGGTAGTGAATATATATTAGGTATGTAATGAAAAGACAGGGACATGTGTGTGTGTGTGTGTGTGTAGAATACAGAGCGGGGGATAGACTACTTTGCGGCAATGGACTAGCATGCTGCTTAGTGGTCTATCCCCCGCTCAAAGGGTACTTTTGAATGACCTTGACCCACTTTAAACGAAGGACAACCGGTTAACTGGTATAAAAGAGGGGGTCTGTACATCCCGACTTCATTCTGCTTTGGACCTTCCAGTGGAACGCTAGAAAATGAGTGGATCACTGATCATTGGTAAGGAGTGGGAGTATGTAACCATAAACTATTTAAACTGTAGAGGGATGTTGAAGAAGGTGTATGATAATGTTAAAAGAATGGTTGTTGAAGAAGGTAGGGTAGTGATTGTAGCGTGGAAGAAGAAGCAGTATACAGGACAACAAGTGAGAGCAAGTGACTTTGGGGGGAATAGTGTGTTTCAAATTGGACGAGCGAACTTGGTTAATTTGGACATTGTGTTTTGGGACTTGGAAAGGTTAATTGAAAATAGTGGCAAACATGGGGAACTCTTAATTGGCAGGGAGGACAGAGTATATGAGTAAGTGTTAAAGACTGGGGGCTTATGTGTGTGTGTAAAGACTAGGACTTGTGTGGAATACAGAGCGGGGGATAGATCACTTTGCGGCAATGGACTAGCATGCTGCTTAGTGGTCTATCCCCCGCTCAAAGGGTATTATTGGATGGCCTTGACCCATATAAAGGTAGAGGGGAATGGGTAATAGGAGGGGGAAATTGGTATATATGTAGGACTGATGAATAAAGCATTTAGTCAAGCATTTGTCTAGACACTATCAACAACAATGGAGAGCTTCAGTGTTGAGTTTATCCTCTTGGAAGAAGACATCAACGAAGTGGTGGAACTTATAGAGGATAAGACCAGCCAGGGCACATTGGAACTTGTGAATTGCGAACCGTTGGACAATGCCGCAATCGATAAGATTGCATATTTCATGATGCATTTTTATAACGAACAAACAACCAATATGGAGTTTGTGCAGTACCTTTATCAAAACCAAGTAAACGTGCGAGTGACAATTACTTGGTGGCAGTAATAATAAAGTGTAACATATGGATGTGGACTTGGACTTGAGTGTGGTCTGCGGAATAGAGCGGGGGATAGATCACTTTGCGGCAATGGACTAGCATGCTGCTTAGTGGTCTATCCCCCGCTCAAAGGGTATCTTTACGTGACCTTGACCCACATAAAATGTATAGTTGGTGGGGGTATAAAAAGGGCAAACCAATTGGATAGATACACCACTTTCATACCATGGCTCCACTTGACAACACCGTGTTCCATCGCGACAGAATTCTTTCAATTCTGGAGGTAATACCTGTAGAAGTTATAGAAGCAGAGGACCAACTACCTGCGGTTGACCAGGAAGAGGAGGAGGAAGAAATTATGGATATTGAAACGGACTCTGACGAAGCTGGTTTAACGGATAATGAAATGGACTTGCACGCCTACGAAACGTTAGAGTCATCATCTGAGTCGGAAATTGAAGAAGAAGAAGAAGAACAAGACACTCCTCATCGTCCAATGGATAGGACGTTAGTAGCCAGAAGAATTATGTATTGTCATCGCTACCTATTTCGTGATGAGAATGATTCCGACTCTGATGGTGATGTTTCACCTTTGTAAAAAGTTTAAACAAAAAGTTAAAAAAGAATGTGAGCGGGGGATAGAGCACTTTGTAGTAAATGATGCTGCTTAGTGCTCTATCCCCCGCTCAAAATAATAATTCCAAATGACCTTGACCTACATAAACTTGCTCAAACAGATGTCTTTGAAAAACATGTACAAATTATTGAATCTAGACCAAATATCATCAATTTATCAAGCCTACTGATAAATGTATTACAAACGGTTGTGTAAAGGCTAAATTTAGCACATGAGTGATAACCTGTTTCTATATGACGTCACTTTCCCCACCTATCTGCCTCGGATATAAAGGGTCCCGGTGGAGTGCGCTGCTCATTATTGCGTGGACATTCACAGAGTGTGCATTCAAAGCCAAACTGTTTGAAATGGCTCTTTGCGACATTTGTGGGGAAATCTTTCAAGACGAAGATCTTTTCACCATACACAGAGAATTACATGAAGACGAAGATAGAAAAGAAGATATTACCATGGATGAAATAGACTTAGACTCAATTGACCGGTTTTTGGAAGAGCACCAGAAGCAGACGGACTACTGGGACAGCTATCTACAGCAAATGCAAAGAACAAGACCTAGTGTGATCCAATTTGCTGGTGCTGGACCATCTACTGCTAGAAGACCTTTTGAAGAAGAAAAGTATATGCAAGAAGAAGAAGACACTGAAAAAGAGGACACTGAAGAAGAGGACACTGAAGAAGAACTGGAAGATGTGAAACAACTGCGCACCACGGCCTTGCCAGGACGAGTTGTAACACATTTCAAAATTAATAATGTTCAATTGGAATTGGAAACATTTATAACCCAGGCTAAGGAACTTGTTGGCGGAACCTTGAGGGAAGAACTACAAAGATTAAATTTTATTAAATTTGGAATGGTGTTAGAGGCTATGTTAAACAATACTGATGGTGAAACAGCATTGAGAGCGTTCATTACCAAAAACCGAACCCTTACCTTCACCTCCAACATCGATGATATTATTGAAGAATGCTTGGAAGAACTTATAACAAAACTTCAAGAACATGAAGGAAGAGGATCTGGATGGACTTTGTCATCAATTGAAGGTATGGATGTAAGGGTTCACAAGCATGGATATGGTGTAAGGGGTAGTAGTTTTATCCCTTTACCAAAGAAAATCCAAAACACTAAATCGTGTAGGAATGTGCAAAATGAAGGTAATGAATGTTTTAAGTATGCAATGTTAACCAAGTATGTTAAAGATCATCCTGAAAGAGTTGGTAGAGAATATTACGAAAATGAACACCGCTACAACTTTCAAGGCCTCACCTACCCAGTTACATTGAAAGACATAGATAAATTTGAAAAGAAAAATCCTGGCGTTTCAGTGAATGTTTTCGGTCTGGATGATTCGAACAACGTTTATCCTTTGCGGGTAGTAAAAGTTGAGCAAAGAAACCACACGGATTTGCTACTGATCACTAAGGGTGAAATTTCACATTATGTGTGGATAAAGGACTTTGCATCCTTGATTCGAAATCAATTATCAAAACAGAGGCGTAGGTTAACAGTGTGTAAAAGATGTTTTTGTTTCACATATAAAGAAATAAGACAAGGAGGATTAGAGTGGTTGATAGAACACAAAAGACTTTGTAATGAAAATTATGAAGTGAAGATTAGTCTGCCACCACCATCTCGAGCGTGTATCCAATTTAACAAAACACTTCACCAATATCGGATTCCAGTAGTCATCTACGCAGATTTTGAATCTACGTTAGTACCACAGGAGCTGCCGGACGGTGAAGTGACTAGAAGAACAAAATATCAGTTGCATCAACCCAACAGTTTTTGTCTAATAGTGAAATCAACCTTGTCTGAAAACCAATTACAAAACTATGGTTTAACATCCACTCCAATACTCTACCGTGGTGAAGAAGCCGCTAAGTATTTTGTAGACCAGTTGTATGACATTGCTGAAAAGGTACAACGCTTGTATGGTAATGTCGTACCTATGGAACCTTTGAATGAGAATCAACAAGAAGAATACAATATGGCATCAAGATGTTATCTATGCGAGAAGAGCTTCAGTGAAGAAAATCCAAAAGTAAGAGATCACGATCACCTGACAGGTTTATACAGAGGAGCTGCTTGTAATTCATGCAATATAAATTACAAACTGCCCCACTTTATCCCTGTCGTGTTACACAATCTTAGCGGCTACGACTCCCACTTCATTATTCCAGAGTTAGGAAGAGATGATGGTAAAATTGATGTTCTTGCTACAACATTGGAAAAGTACATCAGTTTCTCAAAAACCGTAGGTAAAATTAAACTTCGCTTTGTAGACTCTTATAGATTTATGGCATCTAGTTTGAGCAGATTGTCTGAGAATCTACGAAGAGAAGACCTAAAAGAAACCAGCAAGATTGTACCTGAAGATAAATTGGACTTAGTATTACGTAAAGGAGTGTTCCCCTACGATTACATAACATCTACAGAAAAATTTGAAGAAACCAGTCTACCACCGATCGAAGCCTTCAACAGCAAATTAAACGAAAGTGAAATCTCCGTTGAAGACTACAATCATGCTTGTAATGTTTGGAACCAACTAAACATTCAAACCTTAGGGGAATATTCTGACTTTTATATAAAATTGGACGTAACTCTGCTGTGCGATATGATGGAAGAATTTCGAAACACCTGCTTCTCCGCCTATGGACTGGACCCTCTACACTCGTACACATCTCCAGGATTAGCATGGCAAGCTATGCTAAAGTCAACCAACTGTCGACTGGAACTTCTAACGGATATTGATATGGTGCTCATGATGGAATCTGGTGTACGGGGCGGTTTGACACAAGCTGTAACACGTCATGTCAAAGCCAACAACAAGTACATCCCAGGCTTCGACGAGCAACAACCATCGGTCTACCTTGGCTACTTTGATGCAAACAACCTTTATGGTTGGGCAATGTCAAATCCGCTTCCCTACGCTGACTTCAAATGGATTGACCCGGCCACCATCGGTGACATCTCACAGATTCCGAAAAATGGTCCAAAAGGCTATATTTTGGACTGTGATTTTGAATATCCGGAGCACCTTCATGACCATCACTACGACTTGCCTCTCCTAGCCAAAACTGAAGTTTCACCGACAGGAAGATGGCCAAAATTGATGATGACCTTGGAGAATAAAGATCGCTATGTGGCTCACTACTGGGTAGTTCAACAGGCTCTCGAATTGGGTCTACGTATAGTGAGAATTCATAGAGCAATTGAATTCACCCAGTCTTGTTGGTTGAAACCATATATTGATTCCAACACTACAAGAAGAGCTGCAGCGACAACAGCATTTGAAAAGGACTTCTATAAATTAATGAACAATGCCATCTTTGGGAAGACCTTGGAGAACAAAAGAAAACACAAAAATGTAAAATTAGTGAGTGATCCTAGGAAATTGGAAAAATTAGTGCAAAAACCAAATTTCGGAACATCCATGATTATAAACGAAAATCTAGTCGCTGTCAGTATGAAGAAAACAACAATAGTCATGGACCGTCCGTTATACATAGGTATGTCGATTTTGGACATAAGTAAAACCCTGATGTATGATTTCCATTATAACAAAATGGTTAAACACTACGGAAGGGAAAACATTGGAGTCGCATACATGGATACGGACGCGTTTATCTACTGGATAAAGACTTTGGACATGTATGAAGACCTAAGGACTTTTCCATACAAAGAAGATTTCGACTTTTCTGACTATCCGAAGAACCATCCAAATTTCAATGAAAAAAATAAAAAAGTAATTGGAAAATTCAAAGATGAAGCAAATGGAATGCCTTTAGAAGAAATAGTAGCGCTGATGGCGAAATTGTATTCATTTAAGATGTACCACGAGAACAACACACCGACAGTCAAGAAAGCAAAAGGAGTGAAGACATCTTATTTGAAAAAACACGTATCATTTGACCACTACAAGACTTGTTTGTTTGAAGATACTACGATATCAGCAACATTCAACAATATCCGAAGCTTCAAGCATCAAGTCTACAGTGTCACCGAAATTAAAAAAGCACTGTCAGCTCGGGATGATAAAAGACATATTTTGCCCGACAAAATCCACACTCTTCCTTTCGGCCATTACTCCTTAAACCCTATCAACTAGTAACCTATTCTTCGTCCTTCTACAACTTCGACCTTATTCCTTTCTCCTTCCGTAAAAAAATGGGGAACACGGCAAGTCCAACGCCGTGTTCCCCATTTTTTTACACAAGTTTGGATGACCTTGACCCATATAAATGATGTGAATATTTAAAACAACATTCATTGTGATTATACATGTGATACAACAAACATTGAAACCTGCAATATGAAGGACTTGAAGCAACAAATTGTCAACGAACTTCATAAACCTGCAAGAAGAAAGTTTCCACGAAGAAATACGGTGATAAAAGGAATTAATGATTTATATCAAGCGGATTTAATCGAAATGATTCCTTATAGCAAACAAAATAAAGGATATAAATACATATTGACTGTTATTAACTGTTTTTCAAAAATGGCAGATGCTTTACCACTAAAAGATAAAAGTGGCAAAAGTGTTACAAAAGCAATGGAAACAGCTATACAAAGAGACAAACATACTATTAAACATTTACAAACAGATGATGGAAAAGAATATTTTAATAAGGAATTTGCAAATTTAATGAAAAAACACAATATAAACCATTATTCAACCAATTCAGAAGTAAAAGCCTCAATAATCGAAAGATTCAACAGAACTTTAAAAAGTGCAATGTATAAAATGTTTTCCAACAGAGGATCGCACATATGGATTGATATGTTACCAAAACTTATAAACGATTACAATAACAAATTTCATACTACTATCGGGATGAAACCAAACCAAGTAACTAGTAAAAATGAAAACCTTGTATTAAAACGTATAAAAACGAATACTAAACCAAAAGTTGAAAAACTAAAGCCTAAAAAAATTAATGTGGGTGATAAAGTGCGAATAAGTAAATATAAAGGTGTATTCAGTAAAAGATACCTGCCAAATTGGACCAATGAGGTTTTTACTGTATTCAAAGTACAACCTACAGTACCTGAGACATATATTTTAAAAGATAATAAAGGACAATTGCTTGAAGGAGGGTTTTATGGACATGAAATGTTAAAATCAACAGTAGGCGATGTATATTTAGTTGAAAAGGTGTTGCAACGGAAAAAAGATAAGGTCAAAGTACGATGGTTAGGATTTAATAAGACGGAAGATTCTTGGATACCTAAAAAGGATTTGATATAACGATAGAGAATCATTTTAGGTTGAACCATTACAAAGGATGGAGATAGTACCACAAAAAGAGAGTTTTACTATTAATAATATAGATGAACTCACAGTGGATAATTCAGAATTCAATAGTGGGAAACATGGCAATTTGTTACCAAACACCGTTCGTTGTCTGGTTACCGGACCTTCCAACTGTGGAAAAACTAATGTAGTATTCAATTTGATTACAAACCCTAAAGGATTACGATTTAACAATCTATATGTATTTTCAAAATCACTACAACAACCAAAGTATCAATTATTGGAAAAGATACTGACTAATGTGCCTGAAGTTAAATATTTAAAGTTTAATGCAAGCGAGAGTGTCATGCAGCAACAAGAAGCTAAACCATTCTCCGTGTTTATATTCGACGATGTATCTTGTGAAAAC
Organism: Neoaliturus tenellus; assembly: GCA_030545055.2. Classification (NCBI taxonomy): domain Eukaryota; kingdom Metazoa; phylum Arthropoda; class Insecta; order Hemiptera; family Cicadellidae; genus Neoaliturus; species Neoaliturus tenellus. Next base: position 43,720,168 of record CM061536.1, read on the forward strand.
CAAAACACAATAAGGAATTACTTCGCTATGGGTCGACATAACAACATAGATAGCATTTATATTGGCCAAACTTACAGCAAAATACCTAAACAACTCATTAGAGACAATGCAAACATGTTAATTGTATTTAAACAGGACGAAACCAACCTAAAACATATATATTTTGATCATGTAAATGCGGATATGACATTTGAACGATTTAAAGAGTTGTGTGGAAAGGCTTGGGCTGAAAAGTATGGGTTCCTAACAATTATGAAGGAACAACCGCTAAACAATGGTCGATACAGGATAGGATTTGATAAATTTATATTAATACATTAAACGCGGTATAACACATTCATTGTTGTACAACACGTCTTGCTACAAACATGGTTAACCAAGAAAAATTAGTAAAAGAAATAAAATCACTTAGTGATTCTATTCGGGCTAAAAACAGAGCATTGAAACTAGGTATTAGCGAGAGGGAGAAATTCCTTGAATCTACTTTTAAACCTATTACTGAACCCTTGAAACAATTAAACAAAAAATTTGCTAAACCTGTATTGGAAGGAGATGCGATTGCACCTATTACGAAGTTTGAAAGAGAAAATGTAAAATCAGAAGAGTTTAGTGATGAAGACCCGGTATCCTCTACGTATAGTGGTTTTACCGGTGGAGAACCTGAAAGAGAGCTAGAATCACCGGACTATAGTGGAATAAGAGAATTATATGAAGTAAAAGCCAAAAGAGGACATGAAGTTGTATCAACTGCTAGTGAAGAGGAAAAAGAAGAAGAGACAAGGGAAGGTCCGTCAAACATAAGCTTGTTGGGTGAAAACATTCATAACAAAGGACCTTTAGGAAGGAAATACATGATAAAAATGTTAGCTGGAACAAATCCTAATAAAAACTACCATAGTTATGGGGTAAGACTAACAGAAGACGGTTTAATGGTTGGTAATAGCCCGGTAAACATTGATGAACATGATAATATTATTGTTGGTAATCAAAGATATAAGGGCACAAGGGGATTATTTGAATTATTATTTGAAAATAAGCCTTTAGAATTGTTAGTTAAAGAAAAAGACATGGAAGCATATAAAAAGATTTTGGAACAAACTAATGCATACAGGAGGAAGTATTCAGCTGACCAACCTGTTTTTAGATCAAAGTCTTTAAAATATAGAGAATTTGTATCCAGGTTAATACCAACAACGAGAAGACAACCAATGCCAATAATACCAAGAAAACCTGTAAAACGAAGGTTTGTGTCATCCACTTTGGATATAAGTGCTCCAGAACCAAGAAAAAAAAACAAGTCTGTTACAGGTACAGGTTTAATGAAGAAACTATATAACACAAATGTGATTTATTACAATAATATCAATAAATTGGTGGATAGAATGAAACTAATACATGAAGCTAAAGAAGCGGGTCATACTGGATTGGAAAACGAATGGGTGGCTTTAGTGGATGAACTCCGAAACCGTGGGGTAATCTCATAAAAATGCGTTACTCCCTAGAATACTATTCAGTTGCACCATGAGTGTCGACAAGTTCGGACGTTACTCCTCGGATGGGTTATATTATGCCAATAGTTTAAAAAGAAGTGCTGGTTTACCACAAACACCTGATGGAGATTATGATATGAGTAATAAAAGGTTAAAAAACATAAAAGATCCTACGGATGAAAACGATGCAATAAATTTAAAAATATTAAAGGAAAAGATATCGCCAACATTAAGACTACAAAATAACACATATGACGCAGAAGATCATAGAATCATCAACGTTGGTAAACCAAATCAAAACGGTGATGCAATAAACAAAGGTTATTTGTCATCTGAATTAAAAAATACGTTAAAATTCAATGGGAAAACGTATAGTGCTAACAATAAACGTATATCCAACGTAGATGACCCTAAAGATGCAAAAGACAGCGTAAATAGACGCTATTTACATTCTTTGATACCTGAAAAGACAAAAGATGGATTTTCTTTTTATAAATTTGTTATTAATGATATAGGCTATCCAAAAACTGAAAACGATGCTGTAAATCTAAAATATATTAAAGATCATTGCATCATACGTGATGTAGGGGTTATAGATTGTTTTAATAATTGTTTAGCAAATGTTAAAGATGGTTCGGCGCCATCAGATGGTGCAACAGTGGGTCAAATGATGGAAACCTTAAAACAAGAAACAACCTCTTTTGTAAAACAAGATCAAGTAGTATCGAAGCAAGGGGATGAATTTGTTCAAGGTAATGAAACATTTAATTTATTAACATACAAAAATGATGCTTGGGATTGCATGGATAAAAAGTTATCAAATATGGGATGGGGTTATGAAAAACATGATGCAGCTGCTTTATCACAAACCGTACATCTAGATCCAGATAAATATTTTAGATGGTTTACATGTAATAATAGAGTGATAAGAGACTTGGCACAAGGAAGAGAAGCAAATGATGCTGCAACTGTAGGACAGACCATTACAACATCATTAAAGGATAGTAAAGTGTATAATTGTAATAATAAACGTATAACAAACCTTAAAGACCCTGAACATGTAGATAATGCTGTCACTGTTAATTTTCTTATAAAAGTTTTAGGTAATGCGATATTTGATTTACACAATCATTTTACACCAGATATTCTTCAAGGAAAATCAGGTCATAATACTTATGCTGAATCCATGAGAGGTGAGTATATTAAACGAGAAATTTATAATAAATACTTTATTAACCCTAAAACGAAACAGTTTAGATCATCAGATTGGGGTGATATTGATATTTAAGTAAATAACTCAATAAATGACTTCATTTATGTGCAACCTGTCATAGAGTTAACACATGAGTTGCACATTGCCATTATAAAAGGACAATAATGACGTTCAAGTACATCAGTCCATATCGAGACACTGCAAGAAAAGGAGGTGGGATCACGTCCACAGCGGTTTCTCTGTTAAGTAAAGCTTTAAAACAAATTCCAGTAGGATCCATAGTAAATAGAGCAATAGACGCATTACCATACGAATTTCATATACCAGGAGGTTATCAGTATTGCGGACCAGGAACTAAATTGAAAAAACGACTGGAAAGAGGCGATCCTGGCATAAACAAGTTAGATCAGGCTTGTAAAGAACACGATATCGCATATTCCACGTTTGCCGATTCAAAAAATAGATCAATAGCTGACAAAAAGCTTGCGGACATAGCTTGGCAACGAGTAAAATCAAGTGACGCTAGCATAGCAGAAAAAGCAGCAGCTTTAGCAGTAACAGCAGGTATGAAGGCTAAAACAGCAGTAGGAGGTGGAAGAAGGAGGAGAAGGAGAGTAAAAAGGAGGTCAACCACAAGAAAACATGGAGGAAATATGAAAAGAAGACGACGATCTACAAGAAAAGGCAGGAAGAAGCCCACCGTGTGGTCAATGGTAAAAAACGGGGCAGGTCTTTACCTAAGACCTTATCGTGCATATTAAATGAAAGAAATCAATTGGTCATACCACATAAAGCATTAACCAATATTGAATTATTTAAATATATTTCCTGTTTAAAAATACCATTTTTTCGCGGTGTGTTTATGAAAGACAGTTTACCAAAGAAATTGTGGCAAAATGAGACTGGAATTGTAAATTTGGATAATACTGAAGGGCCTGGCACCCATTGGGTTTGTTATAAGAAACTAAATAACAATGTATATTATTTTGATAGTTTCGGTAATTTGCCACCACCAAAAGAACTTCAAAATTACTTTAAATCTGCTAAAAACATATATTATAACTATAAAAGAGAACAACCTGATAATACTTCAATATGCGGCCATTTATGTTTGGAATTTCTAGCTAAAAGTATCAGTCACTATTGAG